>CM040241.1:59161166-59780386 GCA_022545495.1 Chrysanthemum lavandulifolium
ACTATCAAACTTATACCAATCGCGATTCCTATCATCAAACCAAACTACCTAAACATCATATCAGTTGTGTTTGTTAACATATCGTGAAGTGTATAGACTGCAGCTATTCGAACTAGTTAACATCCTTGGCGTGGACAGCTCATCGTATACAACCAATTATCTTGTCTCACTAAGCTTGCTAGTGCCAGTGCACACATATACATGTACATAATACATAAACACGTTCACCTCCTATACAATGATGGTTGACCATTGATCATTGGCTCGAGCAAGTAGTAGGCCACTCATGCTAATTTTGGTTCAATTTTTGACAAATATTGCGAGCCTGTTCAATGCTCTAATTACAAGAGATGGTTGGAAGTTGGAACTTAGGGGGGCTCATTCTGTTTTTCATCTTCTAGTTTTGTCCACTCGAGCCCCGGTTCTAGACAAGTGGCATAGAACCATTTCAGCTCAAACATGATGCGAGTTATGAAAGGGATCACCATCTGAGACCACAATCTTAATTCAAGCACTCGTGCATTCTGATGCATGATCAAGCATACAATATACATCAAACTTAATACACACTCTTTCATAAGAGTAAAGATGCTTTTACAATGACTTTTTACTATTTGAAAGTCTTTGGAATGACTTTTTGCATTGAAGAGAAAGACTATTTGTAACAAGACTTGACATCTACCAAGCTTTTAATAAAAGCTTTTCATTCAAAATGTATTCATTTTATACCTTTATCTCTTTGCAACTTTGGATCATTAAGTTCACAAAAAAGCTTTAGGAAAGCTTTTCACCATTGTGGTAAAAAACATGATAAGATTTAATTTAATGAAAATTTATTAAATAAAATAAAAAGTCATTGAATGATTTATGAAATGCAGATTTTTGTTTAAAAAAAAAAAAAAAAAAAAAAAAACTATTTTGGTACTTTTATAAAAAGACCGAAGAAGAAATGAAAAAGGTGTCATTTGTATACCGAAAGAGGAAATGAAGAAAATCATTATGTTTGGAAGTGCGCAGCAATTTTTTTATTTATTTATTTTTTAGTAAACCCAAAATACATCCCCCGGTTTACCTCGTTTCGCACCATACATCCCTCTCGCAAAGTTTCAACAGACATCACTCAGTTAGTAAAAGTTAACCTATATACATCCTCGGTTAAAATAAGGACTAACGGTGCAAATTATTTCTCCGCTATCTCCTAACGAGATAGATAATGTTTACACCGTTAATCCTCTCGGGTTAACGGTATTTGCAACCGCTTAGTCCTTTTACGCTTTCGTTTCGCTCATTTTTACGCCGCCATTTTTTTTCGTTTCGCCTTTTTTCTACGGTTTCATCTCGCTTATCTTATATTTTTTCCGCCGCCTTCGGGTGATGGTAAGCGAGACAAACACACCCTCGTGGGTGCCGCCAAGCCAAAACCAAAACAAATAAAGAAAAAACACCCTTCGAGGCCGCGCTGTACCGAGCCAAACAAACACTATTGTGGGTGGTTTTGTGGTCGACTCCGTGGAACAAGCAACAACAAACGCCACCTCTCGGGTTGGTGTTGAACCGAGAGCAACAAACACCCTTTGTAGTGTCGTTCTTCGCGAGCCAAAGCCAAAATCACAACCTTCGGGGAGGCTTTCTTTCCCCAGCCTAAACAAACAAACGCCTCGATCTCTTTTGTTTACATCAATCCAAAACAATTGAGCCATAAACAACAATTCAATCAATACTAAACTCATGGCCAATTCAGGACTCCAATTGGGTCGATCGACTGAAACCCTACACGGTTGACATCCCACCCGAGACCCAATCAATCAAACAAACACTTTTTCTTAATCTTTACCACACGATAGCGGAGAGAAAGATGGAGATATACGCACTACCGTGGTTAACTCGAACCAAACGAGATCCAAAACCAACGCAACCTTGTGATGTTGATGATGATGATGATGAAGGTGGCGTATGGTGGTCTGCGATGGTGGTGGCGGTTTGAGGGACGCGGAGAGTGGTGGTTTTCCGAGATGGGTGGAATGTAAGATAAAGAGAAAGATAAGATCCGATTTTCATTTTTTGGTTTTGACTTTGGAAACAAACAAAGGATAAGGAGAAAAATTAGAGGGGCGGTGGTGGTATTATATGTGTATAGTTAACCAGAGGACTAACTGTAAATATTATCTAACTCTTTAGAGATAACGGAGAAATAATTTGTACCGTTAGTCCTTATTTTAACCGAGGATGTATATAGGTTAACATTTACTAACGGAGTGATGTATATGTGGAAACTTTTGCGAGAGGGATGTATGGTGTGAAACGGGGTAAACCACAGGGATGTATTTTGGAGTTTACTCTTTTTTTTTGACATAAAAGTAAAAATAACTTTTTCCTGTTTCAATTTTCAAAATATTTAAAAGAGTAAAGTCCAAAATACATCCATGTGGTTTGTCCCGTGTCTCGCTTTACATCACTCAACTTTTTTTTGGCACAAAACCATCCATTCGTTAGTAAAGTTGGCACAAATACATCACTCTATTAGTAAAATCAATCAATGAGGACTAACGGTTGCAAATATTTCTCGCTATCTCCTAACGTAAGAGATAGTTAGTCCTTAGATTAACTATGCAATTTATTTTCGAAAATAAATTGCATTGTTAGTCCTCCACCACCATCACCGCCACCTTCACTACCACCTACCACCTCCACCGCCACCTCCACCCACCACCACCCAATGCCGCCACCCCACCTCCACCGCCGCCACCCACCGCCACCACCGCCACCACCACCTATCTCCACCGCCGCTACCCACCCACCACAACCACCATCACTATCTATCGCCACCCTCCACAATCGCCATCACCGCCACCACCTCCACCGCTTCATCGCCACCACCACGCCACCACCGCCATTACCACTTCCACCGCCGCCACCACGCAACCACATTGCCACCACCACACCGCCACCACTAGCCCACCTCCACCGCCTCACCACCACCACTCATCATCGCCACCACACTCACCACGCCACCACCACCCACCACCCCAAGGTTGTTGGTGGTGGTGGCGGGTGGCGATGGTGGCGCGTGGTGGTGGTGAGCGGCGGCGCATGAGTGGGGCGGTGGCGCATGGCGGCGATGGATGGCGATCGGTGGAGTGGTGGTGAATGGCGATGGTGGAGGTGGTGGTGTGGTGGGTGGTAGCGGTGGTGGAGGTGGGTGGTGGTGGTGGTGGTGGCAGGCGGCGGTGGAGGTGGGGGTGGTGGCGTATGGGTGGTGGTGGTAAGTGAAAGTGGCGGTGGAGGGTAGTGGTGTGAATGGCGGTGATGGTGATGGAGGACTAACTATGCAATTTATTTTAGTCTTAAGGACTAACGGTGCAAATATTCTCTCTCCGTTAGAAGATAATTGAAAATATTTGCAATCGTTAGTCCTCATTCGACCTGTTTTACTAACAGAGGATGTATTTGTGCCAACTTTACTAACGGAGGGATGGTTTTGTGCCAAAAAAAAGTTTATGGATGTAAAGCGAGACACGAAACAAACCACAATGATATATTTTGGACTTTACTCTATTTAAAAGTTTGATTACCACTTGTTATTTTTTAAACCATTTTCGTGTCACAAAGCACTTTTGTTAAATCATTTTCTTCTCTTACATACATGGTATTGCAAATGAGACGTTGAAAAAATAAACACAGCCATATTTGATTCTGATGAGGTATAGTCTCATTCGGGTAGTTACAAAAGGATAAACACACTTAGAACGAAACCATTAGATTACGGCACATGTTAGAACAGCACTCTAGAGTAGCTGGAGTGATGGAAGTTGCTCTAGGTCCGGAGTCAATGGCATGCGAGCCAAATCTATTCCGAGCACAGTGCATAGGCAGACAACCATAGTATGGCAAGTACAAGTATGGCAGGGTGGTCCACAACGATCACCTGCAACGTTAAGACAAGATGATCCCCGAAGGTAGCGCCTGACCCTTCAACGATTTATATCCGCTGCTCCTAGACGACAAGAGTACCTTCGCAGAATTTGTGTCATGGAGCTAAGTCCAGGTAGTATAAATAGTCATCGATCATTCAGAAGAACGATACAGACTATCTCCTCCTTTCCTCATATCACATACTTATCATACCAAGCACATACTTATTCTCACGCCAAGCTTGGCCTCGGATTAAAACTCCGGGGGCGAGCTAACAGTGTTTTTCTTTTTCTTTTTTTTTATTGCGGCCCAAAAGATGAAGGAATTAGCAATAGGGATGTGATATATACACGGTTAATTTTGATTTGTACACAGAAAATTAATTGTAAATGACATTTATGCCCTTGGCTATTGGCTTTTTTAACTCAATATCTTTCTATTGCTTTTTTTTTAATCAACAAACACCAGTCCGTTGTGACTTGTATATGCTCAAAGTTTAACAACAATAAAAGTATCAACACTTAATTATAAAAGGTTACACGTGTTGGAATTCTATAACATGACATTCAAATAAATAATCACAAAACATCAAAGTAATCAAGCGGAAGCGTATAGGATGTATTAACAAATAATTAATTAACATAAAAGAATATGCGTACCTTTTCTTGATTCTAGCCAAACAAGAATCAAATCCACAAACTAGCAACGGATGAACCCTAATTTGATTTAATTAGGATTATGTGAATTACCCCTTACCGTTTTGTAATTCAATCCAAGAATAATAACAAAAGTATGTTATTACCACGTTCTTGTACACACGTACTAAACCGAATTAAAGTAATGCTAGTTTTATTAAACCAAACAACTTGATATAGGAAAGGTTTCGATCGACACCCTGAGGTTGTACGATCGGTTTGGAGAAAAACACACAAAACAATTTTATAGGGTTTAGCAATGAGCACAAGAGATGCAAAAACAAGTCCCCTAGCCTTGTATATATACCCAAGCAAACTTGGTGAACAAGTTGGACTTTGTTTCCTTGTTTCCTTGGCCGATCGGTTTGGTGTATCCCCAAGGGATTCCGGAAACTTCCAAACTTTGCAATCTAGTCCTTTTTCAAATACCTTTAACGCCCGTTAGTCTATTATATTAATTACTTAACGTCCGTTAGTTATTTCGTTTAATAAATAAATAAATATAACATTTATATTTAATTATTTAACTTTAATTCTCATACGTAAAGCGTGCAATCCCGTGGTCTCAAGTTCGATCCTAACTCACGTCTACTAATTTATATCCATAAAACTAACAACTCCCACTTGGATATATCTTAATAGAGTGATCACATCGGTTAGCGTCTAGCAACACTTCGATGCCTCTAGTACAACTTGAGCAAGGCTCCTGAAAACCTTTTAATGATTTCTCATTATTATTATCCTTTGTTTCTAATACCACGTTAAATAAAGATATGGAATTAAGTCATTCTTTATAAAACTATTATGTTTCTCGTTATAAGTGATTGACCAAGATTACCGAATCATCTAAACATATTTAGGGAGATTTGGGTGCAAACGTACAAACATCTTGTCAACCCTACGAGGGCCCAAGAAGATTAAACTCCAAATAAATTTGAAGGAACAAATTCTATCTTGACTACAAGAATAACCCACAAACTTTGTAACATTTCGAAAAACAACCCTTGTGACTACCACACGATAGCGTTAAGTTGCTCCACGTAAATGCACTACATTCATGACACTTATCCGGTATCTCAAGTCCGAGGATAACTATTCATAATTTACTTATAACAATATCCACAAAGTAAATTATGTAGTTGGGATAAGTCATATATTCAACTCATTGAATATCATCTGAAATTGGTATGCATTCTCATCAATATACTTTCAAGTATATTCTACCACATCTCTCAGATTTATCTTAATTTAATGATACTCCCATATCATTAATCGACAATGGACATTTAGAATAACTAAGTTATTCACGGATTAAACATGCAAATATAGGACAACAATATTATAAATGAAAATAAACATAATCCAAACTTTATTTCATCAAAATAATAAATGTTTTACAATATCCTTTATCCAAATACTAATCGCAGTTATGCATGAAACTATTTGCTAAACGAAGTCCAATTCCATTGGCAAGTCCAATGAGCTTGTCTTTAGCTAAAGCCTTAGTGAACGGATCAACTAAGTTATCATCTGTGTGAACTTTCAATAGATTTATTTCACCTTCACGGACTTGTTCCCGAACATAGTGATACTCCAGTAGAAAATGTCGGTGCCCTTCATGACTCTGTGTTCATTGGCAAATATGATTGCAGCAGAATTGTCACAATACATATCAATAGGTGATTCAATTGAAGGCATAACACCAAGCCCGAAATGAATTTCCTAATCCAAACAACCTCCATTGCGCTTCAAGCAGCTATGTATTCGCTTCGCCGCAGACATCGCATCAGATCGCTTCTTGCTCTTCCAAGTCAATCTGCTCCTCCATTGATGACAAAGACATAACCCGTCGAGACTTCGTATCATCTTTATCACACTTCCATGACGCATCACAAGAACTCAGAACACCAAGCTCGTGTCCGGATTTCCACCATACACTAAAACATATCTTTAGTATTTTGAGATACTTGAGAATATGTTTAATAAAGAATCCAAAGAAGTTCACCGGATTCGTTGATATCGACCGGTCATGTTTTGAGCGAACGCCACATCGGCCTTGTGCATCTTACCGCATACATAATAGATCCTACTGACAAGCATAAGGAACTTTCGCACGCGTGCCACCTCAAGCAGTGTGAAGCACACATATCGCTACATAAGCCATGCTTTACTTCCATCGGCAAATATCCTTTCTTGGAATTTTGCATACTGAATCTCTTCAATATTTTATCAATGTAAGCGCTTTGACTTAAACAAATTAACCGCTTTGACCTATCTCGGTAGATCTTGATTCCCATAATGTATGCAGCTTCTCCTAAATCCTTCATGGAAAAACACTTCCCAAGATATGCCTTAACATTTTGCAAACTCAGAATGTCTTTTCCCATAATTAATATGTCATCGACATAAATAATTAGGAAAATTACATCACTCCCACTAACTTTGTGATATACACATGGCTCATCAAGATTTTGAATAAATCCATACCGTTTGATTTCTTCATCAAATCTTTTATTCCATTCCTTGATGCTTGCTTCAATCCATAAATGGACCTTGAAGTTTGCATACACGGTTTGAAATTGTGGATTCACGAACCCTCAAAGTTGCTTCATATAGATGTCTTCATCTGCGACCATTTAAGAAAGCGGTTTTGACATCCATTTGCCATATCTCATAGTCATAGTACGCAACTATAGCTATGAGAATTCTAATAGCTCTAATGTCCGCTCTG
This sequence comes from Chrysanthemum lavandulifolium, assembly GCA_022545495.1. NCBI lineage: Eukaryota > Viridiplantae > Streptophyta > Magnoliopsida > Asterales > Asteraceae > Chrysanthemum > Chrysanthemum lavandulifolium. The sequence continues at coordinate 59,168,505 of CM040241.1, forward strand.
TAAGAAAAGGTCTCCTCGTAATCAATGCCATAAGTTTGAGTAAAACCTTGCGCAACTAGACGAGCTTTATAGACGTGTATATTGCCATCCATGCCAGCCTTAATTTTATAGAGCCACTTACTTCCAACCACCTTGGCGTTTAGAGGTAAGTCAACCTCACCCGCACTTCATTTTCTCTCATGGATTGCATTTCCCCATTCATTGCAACCTGCCATTTTTCCTTATCAAGACTTGCCATGGCAGCTTTATAACTAGTAGGCTCTCCAAGATCTCCTAACATAGTTTCCTCAACCTCTACGTTAAGACATAGACGTCAGTGCACGTAGACCTTACGGATCATTTAACGGAATCACTTCAACTTCGGTGGAGGACCCGCACTATCGTGCCTCACCGAAGAATGCTAGTGTTTTCGAAGGTAATGCATCTTCTTGATCATCTTCCGGATCATAAACTCTCCCACCGAATTCTTGAGATACGAGATCTCTTTCAAGAAAATCTCCATACCTAGCAACAATTACTTTATTTTCGGTTGGATAGTAAAAGTAGTAACCCATAGTTTCCTTAGGGTATCCTACAAAGATACACTTATGCATCTTTGTTGGAGTTTATCTGTTGAGTCACGCTTAACATCGCCCGCAACCCCGCACCTTTAAATAAGACAAAGTTAGAGTTTTACCATGCCATATTTCATATGGTGTCTTATCAACCTTCTTGTGGGAACCATATTTAGAATACGAACAAATGATTCCAAAGCATAATCCCAAAAGGATAAAGGTATAGTGGTAAGATTAAACATAGATCGATCATGTCCAACAATGTACAATTTCTTCTTAGATACACCATTTTGTTGTGGAGTATATGGAGAAGTGAGATTCTCGACAATTCCATTCTCGCCTAAGTAATCTTTAAACTCTTGGCTTAGATACTTCCTCTATCGATCAAGAGCTTTAATCTTCTTTCTCAATTGCGTTCTACTTCACTTTGAAAACCTTAAATGTTTCAAACACCTCATGTTTATGCTTAAGTAAATAAACATAACCATAACGGCCGAAATCATCAAGAAGGTTAATGATTGTACAATAACCAGACGACTGCACCTTCGATGGTGATCAAGGGTATGAGGGTGATATGCTTGCGCCAAACTTGTAGCCAATTTGCAATAAGAAATAGTAGACACCGTTAAGTGATTGCGCAGGGTTGGGCCTCGCGAACCACCTCCCATGAGAGTAAGTATGTGATATGTGTTGTAAATAATATGAAGTATGTGAAATCGTGTTGAATGAACATACCATTGAAATGACTCGTCCAACCTATTTATAGGTGATGAAAATAGCTTGGAGAGTGTTAGCACACGCTTAGGAGATCATGGGGGCCCCTAATTTGTGGTAACCGCTAGGGCTTCATCCCCACTATCCCGGACTTGGAGGAAGCTAAGGAAATAGTGGAACGTGGGGAAGACCAAGTCAAGGTTCTTCTTTGTCTTGGCATCTTCAAGAGAAGACACCGGCGGCATAGGCCTTCTACCGGCGAATCCCAACCGGTAACCATGTCAATGATGAATGGTTTTACGCCACCAATGATTTATGAAGAAAGACTTGGGTCTTGTAATGCAATTCGATCGAGGCGAAGGGGGTCCTTCGACTGATAGGAGGGTACGTCATCAAGCCCCCAATGAAAGTGATATGTATGAACAAGAAATATTGCTTACGACTCAGAAATAACAACGAAACCTCCTCTTCATCACAAAAAACGAACGAAGATGAAAAGTATTGTAATTATTGACCGTAATTAATGCAAAACCAATCCTAACTACTCCCTTTTCCTCGGTAAAAGTAAACATCATTTCAAAATTTAAAAATGGTTTGAAATCCGGTAGTAAAGGGATAAGTCCGGACACGTGTAGGGCTGAGATTTAACATTTGTAGGGTATATAAAATGTAAAAACAGTAAAACCCTAACAAAGTTTTATCTCTCGCCCAAGTTTTTTCACCTACTAAAACCTCTTCCGATCAAGCTTTCGATCAAACAAGGTAAAGTGCTCCTTCATATCTGTATTTCAAATACGTTATTGTGGATTTTAGAAGGCTCAATGTCGACCAATAAAAAATTTGTAATAAAGCAACAAGGTTGCACATTAACGAGGGAGGAGCTCAAAGCGTTCCTCACTGATTACCCGATTCCAAAGGAACATAAAATCATGCTACATAGTAGAAACCAAGGGATATTTGATGCCCCTGAAAACTATGTAGGCATGTATACCCATGCATTCACCACCTCCAACCTTAGGATACCCTTGCACCCTATGATCTTAGAATTCCTCCGGTATTATGAGGTACACATTTCTAGGTTCAACCCTTTTGGCCTAGCCAAGCTTACGACATTCATCGTGATGTGCAAAGCTTATGGGTTGAACCATCCTTGGACCGTGCTTAGCGGTTTTCAATCTATACCCGGGAGGAGATTGGTTAACCTTGCCAAGAGGGTGAAAGGGATGTGCCCATTCGATAGATAGGCCTTTTACGAACATAAGGGCCGGAAGGCAAATTCTTTTATATCCGAACACCATTATTCCTCCAAAGATACTCTGCATTGTTAAACCCAACATTTCAATATGACGAAAAAAGGTTCAACGATCCCTTGCCCTATACTGTTAGAAGAAACCCTTTGTATCAGCGGTTGGCTCGTCATCCAGCTGATTGCCAAACATTCCCCGAGCCAATCCTTTTCATGGCCGACATTGCTGAAAGATGGGAGGGGTCTCCTTTGGTACCTGAGATTATTTGTGAAGGAGAAAGTATGTAATTTTTTAATTAAAATAAGAAATAAAAACTTATCTTTCGATATTTATCTTATTTGCTCCTTCGCGAGAGATGTCATTCGTGAACTTTGTGGTGGTACGGTGGTGCGAAGGAGGTAAGATTCCTTCAAAGAATCCCCAAGAGACAAGTTATGGTGTGGGCTCCCCATCGGTGTCCATAAATAACAATGATGTGGAAGCCCGACCCATCGAGCTCAGTCGTCTGCTCCTCCGTCAAAGGAACCCATAGATGTGGAAGATCAACTTGTGGAGAATGTTCTTGACTACGATGAACCGGTCTCCGAAGGACGGTTGGTCATCAGGACCCTCCGGCATTGGTGAGAGGGTCCAAGCGAGAAAGGTACCGGTGCAAAAGGCTGTGAAGTCCGCTCTTGAAGGAAGCTTATCCTACCTACTCCACCCTCTTGAACTACCGCAAAAGAGTGTCGGGGTAAGGTCGTGGTGTTTCCACCATCGAAAGGCCAGTGGTGATGATATACATGGTAATGTTTCTTGCCTGTAACAAAAATTTGGTACCAGTAATAATATATTAACAAATTTACATATGTTGCAGGACTTCCTGATACGAAAGAACTTCCCTCTCCTCTAGCTTGTCACCAACTCGTGAGCCATGTAATCCCACCCAAGTGGAAGGGGGCGATGGATAACATGTCCATAGAAAGGCTCTGCTACCTTCATGACAAAAGTTATGTCCGATAGTGTATGCTAGACAACCAACTCAATGCTAGGACAAGGGAACTGCTCCGTGCTGTCACTAAAGCTCGAGAAGAAATGGATGTTATGTTGAGAAGGGAGAAGGCTAGGGATCAGAAGTATGCAGACTTGGAGAAGAAGTGTGAGGATGCCTTGGAGGATTTTGACAAGAACCCCTTGGTGCAAGATCTCAGAGCTGAGAATGAAAAGCTCAAAGGTCACCGGCAACGAGCGAGTGAATGCAAAGATGTCGACTATCGAAGGCTCAATGGTCGTAGGCTATAAGGAGCAGATATTTGTTACATCATCCAAGTGTGGAGGCCTCGAACAAGAGAGGCGGTTGTTGGACCAAGAGATCAAGCTCGGAGAAAAGGTAGATGGGTTAAACCTTCGCCTAAAAATCTTGAAGAAGGACGTGGTGGACTTGGTAACCAAGGTGATCCCTATGTTGCCATGGAACTTTACCATAGCGATGATGCGGGATTGCAATTGGGAATCGGTGAATGCGGCCATTTTCCATGGCAAGTGTACCACTGGAGGAGATAGTCATGATCGAGGAACGGGTGAAGTTGGAGGAGTTCTCACTATAGGGCAACTCATGAGAAAGAGTATGATGATGCGGTAATCATTTAACCGCTTTATAGTTCCCTTTCCTTACAGATGTGACGAAGGACCCAACGACTCTATTGAGGACCCTGGCGGCCAGAAGCCAAGGAAAGTCCAACCTCCGTCTCCTCGAAGAAGACTCACACCTAAAGCTCCCTCCCAGTGTTGGTGATCCCACTCATTCCAAAGTTTGATGAAGGCAACCATGTGGTGGTAATTTGATCCCTGTGGTGGTATGTACCTGTTTAAAACAATTTATCATGTTCCTTTCCAGGCTTCATGCCTGATGAAACAATTAACATGTGTTATGTGTGATGTAGGCTACGACCTAAGACCATATTTTGTTTGGTTGGATCGTTAAGGCTACTACTGTTTAGACTAGTTAAACTAGTCGATAATCTACATTAAAGCCACTAGGGCTTGAATTTTGCCATGTGTGATTCTTCTCTTTTATTTTACTTGCGTAAAAAATTTTACAACCTAAGGCGTATGGTAGATGCATAGCCTCATTGTGTGTAGTTACTTCACCAAGAATATTAGCAATCGTATAATTTGATCACGATGTAGTCGCGACCACTCCATCTTGATCCTTTGGGCGTGAAGGCTTAAAATACCTTAAGGCCATATAGGAAAGTTAATGTGAAGTTGAGATGGATGTTATGCATATGAGCAAGACATGTTGTTAGTCTTTGTACATCCCTTCGACATTGAAACTTATAAAGCGACTTGGTGGGCAAATCTTTGTTGTATTGAACAAAACAAGAGATTTGAGGGAAATGCGTTATATCATTAAGTGGGTAGGGAGGATTACATCATTTTAAGAAATGAATACTAGACGCCCACCATTGATGCTTCTTTCCCCAAGTGAGAAGAATGCAAATACATTGATTGAAAGCAAAATAAAAATGTCCTCCGGACATTGTAAGTTTCATACGTAGAACTTACGGGTAGTGCCATTCCAAGTTCTAGCAATAGCGTCTCCATCCAAGGTTTCACTTTTAGGCTCCGTTGTCGTATGCTTCCTTAATAACATAGGGCCCTTCCCATGTAGGTCCTAGTTTACCACGGTACTCGACTTTACTTCATACTGCTGAGTCTGAGGACGATTCCCACGGTTTGAAGGTCGAAGGCCGAACCCGACGTGTAGTACCTTTCAATCTTTTGCTTATGGATAGCTTCTCCGATTGAGGCTATTTCCTTCGTTCTTGAGTAGGTCCAGTTACTACGGAGTCTTTCTTCGCTATCTGCTGCTTCAAGTTCATGACCCTTTAGTTTCGACGCTTACTTAGAAGGATGGCGACTTTTCGTGCCATATGTCAAGTTAAAGGTGTCTCCGTGACTTGACTTTGTATGCGCTACGTGAGCCCAAAGTACTTGAGGTAGTTCATCTACCCAACCGCAGGATTGATCCCAACCTTCGTTCTATTCCTTGTATGATATCCACATTAGTAACTTCCACTTGTAGTTACCTTGAGGATGGTGAGCGGAAGTGAAGGATTGTTTGATATTCGTGCCTCGCAAAACACTGAATACCCTTGATGAATCGCTTCCCATTATCTCGAAATGATGATGTGAGGTACTCCAACCGACATATAATATGCTCCCACACAAACTTTTCCATGTGTCTTCACGTGATGGATGCTAAAGGCTTCGCCCACCCATTTAGTGAAGTAGTCGATGGCTACTACCAAGAACTTTCTCCTCACGGAGCAATTGGCGTAGGACCCACGATATCTATCCCCATTGGTCAAGGGCCATGCGGACGTTCTGAAGTCATATCTTGTTTTGGTAGCCTTGGAACCCTCGAGTGAACTCGACAGCTTCATACTTCGAATGATTTCGACGGCGTCTCCTGCATCAAGGCCAATAATATCCGATCCTCATGATTTTAGAAACGATGGAGCGGGGTCCTGCGTGAAGCCCGCAGGATCCTTCATGCACTTCTTGAATGATATTGGCGGCTTGCCTAGGTCCTACACAACGAAGCCATGGGGACGAGAAAGGATCTTGGTATAGATAGTTCCCATGATTACATGCATGTGGTGCTTTGATGCGACCTTTCGAGCTAACTCGATCTTCCCGAAGATACCACTTATTAGATATTCTCTAATCGGAGTCATCTAATTCGAGTCTTCCTCCTGTATTACGTCAGACACCTCCTTTTCAGACGATGGACCTATCTGCCAACACCTCGACCAGAACTTCTTTAGTTAAATGAGCAAATGCCATTGACGCCAATTTTCTAAGGGCGTCCGCCTTCTTGTTTTGGTTTCTCCGAACATGCTCTATGTTATAGGATACGAACCCTTCGAGCATTTCCTTAGCCTTATCCAGGTATTGTTTGATCACAGGTTGTCTTGCCTCGTAGGAGCCTTTTATCTGGTTGGCCACCAGTTGTGAGTCAACGAAAATAGCCAAGTCTTCTACCTCCATGTCTTTGGCCAATCGGAGGCCTGTTAGCAAGGCTTCGTACTCCGCTTCATTGTTCGTAGCGTCGAATTCAAAATGGAGTGCATAAGCGTATTCTTCCCTTTGGGATCAACAAGCATGAGACTGCGCCCGAACCGCTTGAGTGGAGGCTTCACAAGATAAAGCTTCCACTCTTCGACCGCTTTATCAAGTTTCTTTTGACAACCTTTGTGTCATGTTTTGGTTCGGAGGTGTTTACGCAAGAAGTGCGCCAATATTTGCCCTTTGACCAAGTTTATACCCTTGTATTCAATTTCGTGCTCTCTAGCTCGATAGCCCATTTAGCTATCCTTCGGATCTCTCCGCTTCAAAAAGTATCTGCAAAATTGGTTTGTCGATGAAATGCGGTTATGGGGTGAGCTTGGAAGTACCTTCAATGCGTCTCGTAGCATGGACCAAGGCCAAAATTAGCCTCTAATGCCGGATAATTTAGCTCACCTCCTATAGAACCCTCGCTAACGAAGTAGATATGGATTTGCTTCTTTCCCTTTACGCCAATAACACAACGTTGATGCTTTCGAAGGAGGTGCGATGTACATAAACAACACTTCGCCTTTGATTGGGGCAAGAAGTGTAGGTAGAATAGCCATGAAATCCTTGAGCTGGAAGGTCGCATACAGATCTATACTCCACTGGAACGTCTTTTGTCCGCATCCTTTGAGTGTTTTGAAGAATGGCAAAGATCTGTCTCGCACCTTCGATAAGAACCTCGCCGAGGGCTGCTAGCTTTCCGTTCGGACTTTGTACTTCATTTAGGGACTTAGGAGCGCAAAACCGTGATGGCCTTAACCTTGAAGGATTGGCCTTAATACCTTGCTTGGTGATCAGATGCCCCAAAAATTGTCCTTATTCCACACCGAAGGAGCATTTATTGGGATTTAGCTTCATGTTGATGGCGCGAAGTTGGTCGAAGGTTTCCTTGATGTCGTAGAGCATGTCCTCCTCTGTTCTACTCTTGATGACCATATCGTCTACGCACGCCTTCAGATTCCTACCTATCTGCTTGTGGAAGGCTTTGTCCACTAAACGTTGGTAGGTGGCACCGATTTTTCAAACCAAAAGGCATCTTTTGTAGCAATAAATGCCTTTTTCCGTAAAAAAGGTTGTCTTCTCTTAGCCCTCTTACGCCATTTGTATCGATGGTAACCCTTATAAGCGCCTAGGAAACACTTCACCAAACCCGACAAGGATTCCACTTTCCAATCAATTTCTAGCGAGGATAGCATTCCTTCTGCAAGCTTTGTTAATATCCGTGAAGTCCACACACATTCGCCATCCTCCATCATACTTCTTGACCATCACCGATTGGCCACCCAAGTTTGATACTTCACCTCTTAATATGCTGCCGCTACAAGCTCGCCCACTTTTTGCACGCGCGCACTTTTCTCGGGAGCCAGGCTCGACGCTTTTGTTTGATGGGTTCAATATGTTTGAACTCATTGAGCTTGTTCGGTCAAGGTCAAGGGCTTTCCGCCTATGGTGAGGGTTCTGGGACCCCGTCATGTCGAGTAGGTCCATGCGAAGACATCTCGCATTGCACGTAGTACCTTTTCCAATTTTGCTTTAAAGGAGGTTGGAGTCGCTTTCCGATTACCACCGCCCGATCGGGATAGAGGTCATTTACTACAATGCGCTCTTAAGCGCCAAGACAACCGAGAACATCCTTCGAGGCTCTCCGACACCGTTTGATCCTTTTTCTACTCCGTAGGCTTCTTCACGTTATAGTGGAGAAAACCGCTCCAATACCGAATGGTGTTTGAATTTGATCGCTGCATGTATGGTGGAGACAACGATGCCCATCTTCTGTGATGACGTACCTCCGATCATGAGAAGACACCGAAGGGGGTCCTTCGACCGATCGTTAAGGATGGCGCCACCGATTGTACAATAACTCAGACGACCGTGCCCCGATGGTGATCGAAGGGTATGAGGTGATATGCTTGCGCCAAACTTGTAGCCAATCGCAATAAGAAATAGTAGACACACGTTAGTGATTGCTTGGCAGGGTTGGGCCCTGCGAACCACCTCCGACGTGAGAGTAAGTATGTGATATGTGTTATAAATAATATGAAGTATGTGAAATATTGTGTTGAATGAACATACCATTGAATGACTCGTCCAACCTATTTATAGGTGATGAAAATAGCTTGGAGAGTGTTAGCACACGCTTAGGAGATCGCTGGGCGCCCCCGATTTGTGGTAATGCTAGGGCTTCATCCCCACTATCTCGGACTTGGCGGGAAGCTAAGGAAATAGTGGAACGTGGGGGAAGACCAAGTCAAGGTTCTTCTTTGTCTTGGCATCTTCAAGAGAAGACAGAAGGGCATAGGCCTTCGGTGTGAATTCCCCAGTAACCATGTCAATGATGAATGGTTTTACGCCACCAATGATTTATGAAGAAAGACTTGGGTCTTCGTAATGCAATTCGATCGAGGTCGAAGGGGTCCTTCGACCGATCGTGATGATTTCGAAAGCTCAAACCGTTCTATGATTACTAAGCGCCACAACAAAACACCGCTTGAGCTTCTCCACAACCATAAACGAATCTCAAACACTTTCATGTATTTGGATCCCTTTGCTATCCAAATAATGATCGTGATGATTTTGAAAGCTCAAAGCCAAAGGCGACATCGAGTCTTCATTGGATATTGTGAGAATTATAAAGGTTAATGATCCGGAATCGCTGTACAAACAAAAGTTATGGAAACGATTCATGCTTATTTTGATGAACTTACGAAATGGCTTCGAGTATAACAGCCTAGAACCCGGTCACACCGTTTAAACTTCCTCAAACCCCATCATCACCGAATAAAGCCCCCTCTCTCACAACAAATGGAACGGTTATTTGCTCCTACGTTCGGATTTATATTGATGAACGTGCTCGTGTGTATCCATTTGTTTCACCGCACAACCCGATAATATTCCTATACCGATACACTGCTACAACAACTACGGTTGAAGCACCACCCGAAGAACTCCAACACAACAGTTGAACAAACCGCTCCAACAATGATGAACCTACCGATGATATTCTCGAATGAAGTACCCCACCGCAGATTTTGATCCAAATGTTCTTTAACCCGCTTGCTAATGAGATCGTTGCACCGGATGTCGCGGAATCTTCAACAAACCATTTGAATCCTCGAATCCGCACAATGTATACCAACATCAACCTCTACACATAAATGGACAAAAGATCATCCTCTCGAAAATATTATTGGCAACCCGAACCAACCGGTCGTTCACGAGACAACGCCTTCACTCGGATGGTGAGTAATCGCATTTATGCTCTCACCGCCTCGCCAACCGAGCCTAAAACATCAAGACGAATGATAAAAGACACCGGATTGAATCCATGCAAGAAGAACTCAACCAATTCAAACATCTTGAATTATGGAACGGTTGAAAGACCAACAAGCGGTTTACGCCATCGGTCTAAAATAGATTTGGAAGAACAAATTGGATGGTGAAGGAACGTAATCCAAACAAGTCACGTCTAGTTGCTAAGGGTTATCGTCGGGAAGAGGAATAGACTTTGAAGAATCGTTTGCTTGCTGTTCGCCTTGAGGTCGCTCGATATTTCTCGCGTTCGCGGCTCATATGAATATGACGGTCATCGATGGATGTCAAAACTGCGTTTCTCAATGGACAACTTAAAGAAACGGTTTATGTCACCACCCGGATGGATTCGTTGATCTTGAGTTTCAGAACCATGTCTACAAAGAACAAAGCTCTCTATGGTCTCAAACAAGCTCCTCGGGCATGGTACGACAAGTTATCATCTTTCCTCATTGCCAATAATTTCACCAAAGGTTCGATTGACCCTACTCTTTTTATACAATATCACGGGGCACATATCTTAATTGTTCAAATTTACGTGGATGAAATCATTTTTGGGTCTACACATAAAAAGTACTCAATCGCCATTGCAAAATTAATGAAGATAAATTTTGAAATGTCCATGATGGGTGAACTTACGTTCTTTCTAGGACCGCAAGTTCATCAATCACCCTGTAGTATTTTCTTGAGTCACCAAATATGCCCTCGAACTGTTACACAAATTTGGAATGAAAATCGTGACACTTATGCAACACCAATGGCTCATACCAAGAAGCTAGATGTCGACTTAAATGGGAAATTAGTGGACCCTACAAAATACCGTAGTATTATTGGGTCTCTAATGTACCTAACGACTAGTGTGCCTCGTATTGTCTTTGCCGTTTATCTATGCTCCCGTAATCGGCCAAGACCAATCGAAACCCACCTCTCGAGGCTAAAAGAATCCTCCGATACATCAAGGGAACCATTAACTTGGGGATCCGGTATCAGAAGGATTCTCGGTTTTGAACTAATCGCCTTTTCGATCTCGATCACGCAGGATGTTTAGACTCACGGAAAAGTACTTGAAGCACTACAATTTCTTGGTGATAAACCGTGTCTTGGCAATCGAAGAAGTGATTGTACATCGCCATCATCAACCGAAGCGTAATATGTAGCCATGTCGTGTTGTGCTCATGTCATCCGGATGAGAACACAACTCAAAGACTATGGTTACGATTTGAGAATCTCGATGTATCATGACAATCGGAGTGTTATTGCGATCTCGCAACTCGATTCAAGACTGAAATCAAAGCACATCGATCTTCGCTATCATTTCATCAAGGACCACGTGGATGCAGAGTACAGATTGAATTATATTAGTAAGAGAATACCAATTGGCATATCTTCTCACCAAAGCCTTGCCTCCCGCTAGGTTTAATGAATTGGTCCACCGGATTGGTATGAGGTGTTTGACTCAAGAGAATTGGATGACCTCCTAAAACAGTCTTAAAAACAGCCAAACACCAATATCTCTTTTGTAAATAATTTTTCAAAAACAAAATACAAAATATAAAACCCGATAAAACAACAAAAATATTCTTCTATCTATGTTTCTTTTAACATGGCAAGTACATTTCTTCCAACACTCTAATCTTTCAAAATTCAAGAATTTTTCCGATCAAGTGTTGAGGGAGAAAATAAATACTTAACTGTTTCAAAATATCCGTGTACTTGCATGTTATCATATCCCGGTTGTTTCTTTTATCAATGGTGGTAAAATTTCTGGTTTTATGACACTCCTCGAACTAAAATTTATAACCTTTCATTATTTTCCTAAGTCGAGGGGGAGTGTCGTCAAGTTTCTTTCCTAAAATTTTTCGTTTGGTAACCAAAATGGAAGTTAAAAGGCTTTGTATGAAAATGGAAAAGGTGGAGGGACCAAAACTGCCAAAAGGTTAAAGTCTTTTTTAATAAAAACACCTTCCACCTAACTTTTCCATCACATTTATTACTCCTAACCAACCTAATCTACGCATATAATTTGTTCAACAAATCCGAAGTTTTGATCATCAATCTGTAAGTGTTTTTGCGTTGATAACACGTTTTTAAACATTGGTTTTGATTTTCTAACGAATCCAACGGTTAAATTTACGTTTATGGTTGATTTTGTGTTATACGCATACGCGTAAGAACACATGATCATACTTATGTGTTTGAGGTTAAGATAAATGGGTCAAAACATTTCTTTAACATCAAGGATACTATGCTTATCCTCAAATTCCACCCAGAAACACGAATTGATTATTTTTCAAAATTAGGGTTCTTGAGTCGATTTGGGCGTTTTCAAATGTGAAAGTTTTTGGTCAAAAAGATTGCTTTGTGAGGTTAATATCATGTTGAATTGATGATATTCAGGCCCTATAACAACCCAGAAACACTAATTAAGTCAGAATTAGGAATTAGGGTTTAATGTTCTTGAGTTTGGGTATTTTTGATTCACCACGTTTTGGATGTTAAAACTTGGTTATTAGACTCTCACAACACCTAAGACCTACCAGAAAACGTTTGGTGCAATTTCCATAACCAGACTGTTATGCGTAATTCTTGAACTATTAGGGTTTTTAGGCTTACACGTAAGGTTTTCTACGCATAACTGTTTAATATGCTTTCATGCTATGATCTGTTTTAAAATGAATATATATGTTAAGATTGATGATATGATGATTTTACTTCAGGCTTGCTACGCATAAAACTCAGAATCAAGGTCTTTGTTACTCTACGCATAAGGATCACCTTACGCGTGAAAGTTATCTTGAAGAGAAATTTTACAGCGTAATTGTTACGCCGTGAGGTTCTACAATGGGACTACGCGTATCCTGTGAAGTAAGCCTTCACAGCGTAAGGTTTTTATACGCCACGCGAAGCTCCCGCATAAGGTCCCCTTTTTCCCACGCGTAACATTTCTTACGCGTAAGTAAGGATCCCACGCATAAGCTTACGCTCACGCAGATACTTATCCTGCTTACGCGCAAGCTACTATTCTGCGCATAAGCCTTGATCAAACCTTCGTTATGAATTGTTACGCGTGCAAACTTGTAAATAAATGAATCATAACGTCACGAATCCAATAACGTCACCAATAAGCTTAAAAAGTATAATGTGTTGTGAAAATATGTGATAACATAAACTTTAAAATCTAAAGTTAACTAACTCACGAAACTTCTCACGACGTCATTGGACTATTGGACAAACAAGTGACTTAGGACTCGTAACAATCATTGACATTGTATATTCAATAATTAGACAATAAAAACCTTATGTTGACTAACATTATGTCTTTCGATATGTTGGTTCTTAAGCTAATGTTATTTCGAGATCACGACATGGTGCGTCGAATGAATGTGGATGCACCGAAGTTCTCACAATTGTTGACATCTTCCCTAATGGCTATCCGAGAAAGATTGGAAAGAACAACCTTCGGGTTGACTTTGAAACCCTCACATGCTCGTAATCTTCCTGTTTGATTGTTGTGGATGTTCTAAAGAATCATCCCTACCGTAACATGCTCTCTCACTCGCTACAATACTGAAATCTACATTCAACAATTCTCGAATTCAATGCAAAGGATCAAGGGTCAAGTGCACGATGATTGTGACTCTCGATCACAAACAAGTCACCATCACTCATGCGGACTTACGGGCCGTTCTTCTTATTCGTAAATCGTGCCAACCGACTTCTTTGCCACACCCACCGAGGCAGTTCTTCATTCTCGATTGATATCGGCTATGATGAAGCTTCGTGAATTGCCACTAAGCACTCTCATGGAGCTTAAGAACATTCCTCAACCGTGGAGAACCCTACATCATCATCACTAATCGGCCTCGGTCGTGACGGTGGATATGAGCATCCCAAGCTCATGGAACCGCAAATCTTCGGTCATTAATCAACAAGAAGGACATCGAAATTGAAGCTACGATATGGGATGACATGATGACATTTCACAAAAAGCTTGGCTCAAAGATTCCTATGTCGATACACTAAATCTGTTGATCCAAAGAGCACTTGGACTTCATCCACGATATCCCCAAGAGGCTCAATGACCCCGACAATCACGACATGTTGACCGAGCCTATCATGTCCGCCGTAATCAAGGAATCGTCAACAAAGAAACATGGTCTTTGTGTTACCCGATCACTACATCGATCGACTAAATCAAGAAGCTTGAAGCGCACAAAAGGTATCGGGTGCAGCGAAGAGAAGGCAAAGTTGGTCATCTCGATGAAAAGCCTTCGGAACACCTACTAGGAGAACCGTAAGAGGAAGTCTTTGGAAGTGCGATAAGCTGAGAGAGTCAAAGGAAAGTCCCAAAGAGGAAACCTACTCAAAGAAGAAAGTTCCCTCTCGGGAAGTTGTTCCTATTCCTACACAGAACCACCAAGAAAGCTCTTGGACGAAAGCTCAAGATACACAATCGACAAGGAGGTCCACTACTACTCAATCGCAACCGAACCACCTCCCTCAAGAGCAAAACCTCCTAGTCCAATAGCCGAACATGGCAAAGGGAAGACTCGTACTTGTGCCATATGAAGAAAGCTCGAAAGTGATGAAGAGCAACGGATTTATCATACGGGAAGAAGTTTAAAATCGTTAGACACGCTTCAAAAGCTAAAGAATTTGAACAACATCAAATGTGCGGCCTAGGAGGTCAAGTGGTGGTGTCCACTCTTCACCGGATCCGATGCGGTTAATCGACCCGATAAGGAACGGTGCCACCACTCTTGTGCAACATCAAAAGCTTGTGGAGGAATCTATTGATTACAACATTGAGGAACCGAGAAAGGACAAGTCGAGAAAGAAAAGATCGATGAAGAAGCCTGTGCTCGGATGGAAGTAAAAGCTAAATCGGACAAGATAACGAAGAGAATTATGATGATTATCTTCTCAACGGTCAATTGCTCCAAGGAGGATATACGCACCTCCAAAGGACCCCGAGCCTCCTCATGTCTCCTCATCTTTAGATTCATCATCTCATTCTTCACCACCACCATCTAAAAGATCAACTAAATCAACATCCAAATCGGTGAAGAAGCCAACTCGATCTGGATTCTCATGCTCATAAAAGAATTGGGAATGTTGTCAAACAAGTCGAAAGAAAGACATGCTCTACGGGAAGATGAATTTCTCACCGATCGGATCTGAGATCTTCATGATGAGAATGACAAGATGAAAGTTGAAAGGAGTATGTCCGTAAGCTCATGAAATATGATCTTCGCGGAAAATGGATGAAATGATCAAAGGTTACACTCACAATTACCTCCTTGACATTGTTAGAAAGTTACAAAGGAGTTGTTCACCAAACAACTCTATCCGAATCTACTTCACCGGCAAGCTGGACTATGAAATCAACACCGATGCACGTGAACATCAATCCAGCTTGATCCCATGTATTCTCGAGATCTTTGAGTTAGTTGACCGCTGGTAGCTCAATTGTCCAAACAATCGCAACACTTGCCTCACGAAGGTAAATTGCTTGAAGCATTGCTAGAATATCAACTCAAAACAAACATGCCGAGAAAAGAAGGTGAAAGCGCCCACACGACGATGAAGATAAGGATCGGATAAGAATGGCGAGCATAAGCGTCAAGAAGTCAGTGAATCATCTTCTTTGCAACCTCCACCCAAACGGACTCCAAAGACAACAAAGGTCACCTCCTCGTTCTTCTACCGATAAACCTCGAGATTCTTACGAATTACCACCCGAGACTCGAAAACCGGTGATCACTTTGAGTATCTGGTGGTGACGATGAGGAAGTTCGTGAGCCCTACAACAACCCACCTCTCCCAAACAAGTTCGAAACCGTAATCCTCATCCGTGTCTAAACAAAAGAAGAAGAAGGCGCCATGGTTGACGCAGTATCATGGCTAGATGACGATAAAAGCAGAGGAATTTGAATGGTTCTCTACACTTGTTAACTCAACTCCCACCACGATGAAGGTCAAGATCGGTGAGCGGTAATACATTGGAGCATGCTAAGATTTTGCAAGAAAAGTTCCATGTGAAGAAGATGACAAATCCGAGTTGAAGCGAATCAAGAAAGAAGCATTTCAAGCTGTTAAAAGATCGCTGGGAAAGTGCCCTCGAGGTCGAATATCACCTTGATAACATTGCTCGAGCTATGTCTAACAACATGGATTGACTCAACCTGAAGCAAACATCGACTTCACCAAACGGGACAATCCTCCATATTACACCGACCGGTCTAAACCTCTACCAACAATCACAACGGATGAACCTAGGATTCCAAATGATATTTCTTCAACAAAGACTTGGAATTTCTTACTGCGGTGGCGATGGCTCAAGGAAATACGCTACATCTTTGACACTTCCATTCCAATGACCATATACTCAAACGCATAGCTATCGAGGAAAGAGCTAATCACTTGTTCTCCAACAAAGTGGAAGCATACGACCGAGATGCAATGTACGGATTCATCATTGGCGGGCGTCAAGAATCTACTACTGAGTCGCTGTGTTCGAAGTCTCAACATGCAAAGTGTTCGATACTAAGGATATCGTTGCCATCAAACACCCGATCTTCGACCAAATGGGACTACACTTTCTCAAGAAGATTGTGGTCAAAAGGCAAGATGAGCAGGATTATGCATTCTCGAAGTCGACTTTGAGAATTTGTCTATCAACGACATTGAAGACATGTACCTTGCCAAAGTACAGGGTTGCATGAGGCAATTTTCAATCAAGTACAACATGAATTCATCAAGTCACCGCTCATCTTCATCGGATGCATAGTCATCAAAGAACGTAGAAGATCTCCATTGCAGATTGAATCATATCGGACCTGTCAACTTCACTCCACCTCGCCTGATCTTCCCGACATCAACCAGCTCACAATATACACTCATGAAGAAACCATTGGCGTCGTTTACCGCAGTTGAACTCAACGAAATTGCTTAATGGTGTAGTGATCTTCACAAGGTTGGGATCACACTTTGAAGATGGTTAAGGACGGATTGGCTTATAGGTTGAAGGATATACGTCAAAAGATTGGGTCTCCTAAGCGATGGAATTCTCGTGATCAAGGGATGTGAGGAGGATCATCAAAATGATTGATGAAAGGTTGTATAGAAGGGATCGATTGTAACTTTGGAAATCTTTGTTGGTGGTCGACCCAGATTAACATCACCGCTATCAACGCCAGATCGCACTCCTAGCAACATCATGGACTTCACGGTACCCCTTGAATCGCTTCTATTTCATTATATTTTGGATGTGTGATTACTTATGTCGATTGGCTTGTGCACACATAATGATGTACAACCCGTTCTTGTCAAGAAAGGACCACGTGGTACGCTTGATTGCCACAATCCTTATAAAAGGAGCGAAAGCTTCTTACTTGTGAGTAAAACCTATCAAACCTTTCATTTTCAAGGTTTTGCTCAAAAGGACAAGTACTTCCCCGTATGATTTTCAAAACCTCAACCGCTTATATCACTTGTCGAGGGGAGTACTTGAATTAAAACTTTGTTCACAAATTGTTCACGATGGTCATTTTCCGCAACACTCGAAATTGTCATATTTATTTCAACTTTTCAAAAATAACATTTTATATGCCATTTTGAGGGGAGAAAATTATGTGATAAGAAATATGTTGTGTAAATGCAAATGAATCTTGGTGCTATAGACTTAACCAACGAATTGACGGTACTAAACCGTTAGTAACTCGAAAAGACTTGTCCGGACGGGTAATAATTTCAAGATAGTTCGCTAGTAATGTAAACGTGTCTCGCAAAGGACTTGTCCGAGTAGAAAGTACCATTCGAGAAACTCTTGGTAGACATGAACTCGACGGGTATGACAACCTTTCGAGGATTGTCTACACCTTCAAGGTAGTTATTAGCGCTAGTTGTCACCTAAAAGTCATCAATGTAACTCTTTAACTATGCAACGTAACCGTGTCTCATGGGGATTGTCTATCTTGAGTTGATCAATTCATAAAGTGCGGCTCCTTCCTCACTGTGTGATTTCCGTAAAAACTCCTAAGCACATGTGGAGGGGTATTTATGAAAATCTAAAACTCTTGAAGTGTTCAAACATGTTTTCATTCACAAACACTTTGAGAGATTTTCATGAAAAATGGTTTTATGGCAATGGAGTTATAAGGAGATTAAGGTTAGGAATAACTGTCCTATGATCCGCCAGAGCGGAGGGATCTACCCAAGGACATCACATATAGTTAGCATTTAGAAGTCCTTAGGTACGATTATAAAAGGAGAAAATGAGAATCGGAGAAAGAAGGAGTTGAAGAATTAAAAAGAAATGCAAAGAAAGGGTGAAAAGAAATAGCCCTCCAAATTATTCAACTTAGAGCATACACGGGTTCAATTCATATACTCGGTTGTCACTTAGTGACCGGTATTGAAGATTAAAAGTCGTCATGGACCCGGTGGGACGATGCACTAAACCTTCTTAGCCACTCAAGTTTCTCTCAATGAGCTTGTTTCATTCTCACAGGAACCCTACGTAAACTATTGGATTTCTCTTAGAGATCGTTGGTATTGAAGAAGGAGATCCTCTCCCAGTCTCCGCTCAGAAAACCAAACGCACTATTGAGTCTAGAGCCACGAGATTCATCAAAAGATCTCTTAAGTACACTTGACATTTCATCACTTGATATTCAACAATAAGAACATCGATGGTGCGTTATCGAGTCCTTCATGGATCTTAGCAATTTGTCGAGAACATTTATGAGAGGTTCACAACCGTGATCCGCGATGATTGAATGGAAACTCCCGCCGTGGTCAACATCAAACAACCACGGCAAGAGTCACTTTGGTAACTCCCCGTGGATTACGCTTAGTGTGTCTCAAACGGTCTCTGATGCGTTAGGTGATGCTTGTGTACCTCAATGACTCATCCGAACTCAGAGGTGTACTGCACATCGCGTTATCTCACTTATTGGGACTCCAGTTCGAGAACGGCCTTTGTGAGAATTAGAGTTGTGTTTCACACTATGTCATAACACTCAAGTTCAAACTCGTAAGTGCCGGAATCCGCTTATTACTAACCGCTTTAAATGTTTTCTCTCGATGGAAGCTCGGAGCGGAATGATCGTCGATTCTTCTCATGTTCACGCCAACATCATCACTAATGAAAGTTCTATCATAAAGCAACACAAAAGTCGAATGATTCTTCATCAAATCAAAGAATCTACAAAGTTAAAGACTTAAAGAACTTCATCGATTACTATTATTCAACGTTAAAGAGCGTGTGAGCATGTTGAAGAATGACGTGAGACACCGTAGCAACGAAGCGAGACTGAGGCGGACTTGATGCGACAACAACATACTATCACTTCCATCACAAAGAACAATAATCAAAGAACAAAGTTAAAGATGGCGTCAAAGCAACTGCTTAAAGAAAACAATTCCTCTACACCGGGAGATTGTTCGAATCGAGGCAATTCTTCTCACAAGAAAGAAGAATGTCAGAAGACGTCAAAGCTACTATTACATCAACACCTTCACCGTTTTCATCACTAACACTTAGGGGGAGATTGTTGGAAACACTCCTAAACCATAATCAAGTGTTAGTAATTAATATGTAATAGTTAGCTTAATTATGGCCTTTATGTTTGTTATTAGCCTTAAGCTTATGTAGAAGGCCCATGAGCTTAGGCCCAAGCCCATAAAGGAAAGGATGGGAACTAGGAGTGTTGCCCTAGCTTCCCTCCTATAAATACATTGTAATAACCCTCACTTGAGGGTTGGTTGTTCAATTTATTCCTTTCACTCACATCCTACGCATAACCGGTCATAAGCATATCGTGTGTGTGTGTTTGGTTTATTGTTCAATCGCCTTTATCTCTTTCTAGTAAGCTAGTGTTGTAAAACTAGTGACCTAACATTGGTATCAAGAGCAAGGTCGGTTTTATCATTGGTTGATTTTTTTTGGTGATGTTATCTTGTCATAATCTTGTATTTAAATCTGTTTTATATCAAAGTTGTTAACTTTTTACAATTTTTTTGATGTTTAACATACTTTTATACAAGTTTATTGTATTTTTTGGTCAAAATAGGTCGTGCTTTATCATGTTTACATTTGTCTTGGTATATCTTGTCAAACAGTCACTATTATGTTTTTTTTTGTACCAAATATCTGTGAAACAAATGTGGTCAACCGTCATCTTCGTGGTCAAACCGGCAAAACCAAGCAGTTTATCTTTTCGGGTATTTTATGAAGATGGTCGGATTTTTCACCGAAAACTCGTCGGAAAAAGTGGTCAAAGGGTCAAAACCCTAAACTTACGCACAAGGAGAATCTACGAGTTGTTACGCGTAGCGTGAAGTTCTGGCGTAAGGAATGGGTTACGCCAGATGCGTTTACGCTAAGGCTTACGCCTATGGCTACCACGCGATATGTTTACGGCAGATGCTTACGCATAAGCATGGACGTTACAGCGTAAGGCTACGCATAAGGACCAAAACATGTTTTACGCATAAGGTTTAAAGATACAGCTTTTACTCTTAAGAAAGAAGACAAAAGGGGTTACGTGTAACATGGACCACGACCACAAACATATCATATACCAACAGAAAACCATCTCGACTTCAGTCCATCATTAGTCCGAGACAACCACAACCAAAACCAAACCTATCTAGACTCACTTCAAGGAACCCTCACATCTCTCCCCCAACTCTCATCTTTGAAACAACAAACGTTTATTCAAGACCTTATCTCAGATTCGGTTTCAATATTTTCTGCAACCTTTTCAAGATTGTTTGAATTGAAACAATCATCATCACTAATCCGTGTTGAAGCTTTGCTTCGTTAATATCCGAATAAAGGATAAGAGATAATAACAAGTTTGCTATTCCCCTTACCTTTGTTTCGTTCATGACCAAAAAGTAACAACAATTAAACCTACCCGAGACCCACGATTAGGATCTTGAAGCCTTTATGATTTCTTGATTCTATTGGAGCACAAATCGAGTACATCAAGTAGGGTACGTTTGTGTTTGTGTGATGATGTGAGATGAGATTGAGATATTTGGTAATTGGAGCGTGTTTATGTTGATAGGCGTTTGATGTGAGAAGCAGAGTTTTGTGGGAGAGAATATTGGAGGAAAGAGGCAGATACTTTATGTGTGTTAGGGTTAAATTATGTTAGGTTAAAGTTTGGTTTATCCTGACTTATACTACCGGTTGGAATTTATCTGGATTGGATCGGACCATATCAGTGAAACGTTGGACTTGGGCTTTTGATATTATCAATCGTACTTGGGCTTTGACATGTGGTTGGACTGTGTCTTGCACTTTGGACTCCATGTTGGGACGCAGACAAGTAATAGAATTTGCTATCCGAATTTTTTTGACAAAATTTTTGGATACAAATTTTAATTTGTGGTAAATTGAATGGTATTTTGGTATTATAATTTTCACGGGGATACAACATTTTTTGACAAGATCGGGAAACCATTATCAAGTTCAATTTTTAACCGTTAATGAAGGCTAGTTTTGAGCATGTAACCGCAAGATGTGACTACGGCGCGAATTCACTATTATTTATTTGAGGTTGAAGTGGGATATCACGGGTGCGTGTACTTAGTATCTGAAGATATCGGGGTTGGTTGGATGCATGATTCTTCGAGATCCTTGTTCGAGCTTTAAGCATTACGAATGACAAAGACTTGAGTTATCTAGTTGAACACGATGTAAGGAGTTACGTTGTTGTGCTCACGACTTATAACTATCCCTTTTAAGGAGTTACGTTGTTGTGCTCAAGTGTCACACTAAGGCGTGGATAATTTGAGAAACTTTAAGTTTACTTTTTTTCGATGGAGTTAAGAAAAGGGTTCTTCGTCGACAATAGTGCAAGTTTAAGTCACAAGTTGGGTTATACTACTTGGTCTCAAGTTCGCTATATTGGGTTTCTCCATCGATGAGTCACTACAAAAAGCCATCGAATGATAATGGGGTCGGTAAAGAGTTAGGCGAGAAGAGTATACACGAGTAGAAGTTTTATCGGCAGTTGATTCTCACGAGATATTTATGGTACTTCACACTTGTTCGATTAATTGAACATACATGGTTTCGATGTCTCCATTTCATCATCAACATACGTGGTGTATGATTCGATTCATTGAAAACATCGGGGGAGAGAGTATAGGTGGTGTCGCTTCCTTTGTTGTTTTGTATTTTTTGCGAAAACCCTCTCCTTTCATGAATTTCTTCAATCGGGGAAGAAATGAGGCGATCTCGTGGTCTAAACGTCTCACTTTGGTGTTATCGTCTCACTTTCACGAGTTATCGTGTGTGAAGTTACCTAAATATGATGTTGTGATGCCTCACTTTACGGTCATTCTATCGAGTAATTGCAGATTCTGAGTAACTATTATTCGATAGACCGCAATATCGTGAGGAAGTCGTTTCATTTCGTCTTTCGTGGTAGTCGTTTGGTGTGAAGCATCTACATCGTGAGAAAATCTTGTTGATTTCTTGCATGTTACCCCGAACGGATTTTCCGCAACAAGTCGATTTACCTTGTGTGGTTTCTCGCTCATCTACAAATTCATTTGCGTCTTGAAAACTTCAAAAGTTAGAGGAAATGTTCACTACATCAAAGTTTCGAACTGCTAAAGGCGGTTTGTCGGTGGGGAAGCTAATTGTAAACTTCGCCAAAAGGAGTGTACTGGAGAACTGCTAAAGACATGCGGCATGAATTGGGGAAGTTAATCCAATTTATGCATATTACATCATTTGTCTACAAGTGAAGAAAACGGTTCTCAAGTCAAGGTACTAGAAGAAGACAAAGAGCGTAAACTTTTCATCCTCTCGCACTTGAAGAGCTTATGAAGACCTTTCTTTATTTGTTTTCTATATTTGTAGTAAATGTTGTAAGTAATCCCTTATGTCGTCCCATTGGGGAAGATTGTTGGAATCGCTCCTAACTCGTAAATGGAGCGACATTGATCGGATTACATTTCTATCTTTGTTACCTCAAACAAAAGGGCTTGATATGTCATTTAGTGATAGATGTAAGTGTTTGGGTATAAATACCCCTCCATACTTCCATGGAGGGGTGAGATCTCTTTGTGTAAACTTCACCTTTTCTTATCAATAAACACATAGTATTTCCCTTCTCTCTCTAGCTTCTCTCTCTAACATGAAGATGATGTTCTTTCATCTTCCCCGACCTCCCGAATCACCAAATCTTCCATAGAAACGATCCTAACAGCACTTCTTTATTAACCCCTTTATAGTTCATTCTAGTGGGTGAGCCGTTCATACCATTTGTACCAAAATCACCAATCAATTAAACTATTGAAAACTTAACTCTTCCAAAACAAATCAAATTTCGCCATTGTTTAGTCCGTATTATTTTTCTATTCAAAATTACCCTTTGCTTAAAACCTGCCTAACATAATAAACAAACAAGTAACAAATAAAAATAAACTACTAAAAAACAACGCACATAATAAACAATTTATACGTGTAAACAAGTAGCCACACGCAACTTATTCGATAAAACCCTATTAATAATCAATATCTAGGTTAAATTAATGTATATATTAATTAGGGCTTTCCACTCTAAATCGAGAGTGAGCCACATACATCGACAATTGATTACATGAACCCTTAATTAATAATATACCAAATTGCACATAATTGATTCATTAATATATATAATTAAGTCTTTCCCAATTCAAGATTTATCGTAAATAAATATTCTTAACAATTAAACTATATCAAAGTAACTTATCCATGACTAACATGCATGTACAATCATGGATACATCATAACAATTATACAAATAATTCACAATATCGCATATTAAAATTCCATGACACATAACAAATTATTCATGAATTAATCACGTAACCAATATATTAATTATAGGTTTTAATAAGGTTAGCAAACAATTTTCAAAACCCTAAAAATTTTATGTATGTGTCGACCTAAAAAAAATTTAGGGTACGCCCCAATTAATAAAAAAAATCGACCAAACAATAAATTAAACATAAACCCTAGATTAACATATCAAACAACATACAAGTATTTGTTTTATTTACGCGTTTATGTAATTAATTACTCATTAAAAACCAATGACTCGTGATGCCACTGTTGGAATTATATAACATGACATTCAAATAAATAATCACAAAACATCAAAGTAATCAAGCGGAAGCGTATAGGATGTATTAACAAATAATTAATTAACATAAAAGAATATGCGTACCTTTTCTTGATTCTAGCCGAACAAGAATCAAATCCACAAACTAGCAACGGATGACCCCTAATTTGATTTAATTAGGATTATGTGAATTACCTCACTGCGTTTGTAATTCAATCCAAGAATAATAACAAAAGTATGTTATTACCACGTTCTTGTACACACGTACTAAACCGAATTAAAGTAATGCTAGTTTTATTAAACCAAACAACTTGATATAGGAAAAAGGTTTGGATCGACACCCTTGAGGTTGTACGATCGGTTTGGAGAAGAAACACACACAAAACAATTTTTATAGGGTTTAGCAATGAGCACAAGAGATGCAAAAACAAGTCCCCTAGCCTTGTATATATACCCAAGCAAACTTGGTGAACAAGTTGGACTTTGTTTCCTTGTTTCCTTGGCCGATCGGTTTGGTGTATCCCCAAGGGATTCCGGAAACTTCCAAACTTTGCAATCTAGTCCTTTTCCAAATACCTTTAACGCCCGTTAGTCCATTACATTAATTACTTAACGTCCGTTAGTTATTTCGTTTAATAAATAAATAAATACAACATTTATATTTAATTATTTAACTTTAATTCTCATACGTAAAGCGTGCAATCCCGTGGTCTCAAGTTCGATCCTAACTCACGTCTACTAATTTATATCCATAAAACTAACAACACGGTTATTTCACTTGATTTTGTTAGATAACCATAAAAAATGAATGAATGATATATAAAAGTTGTAAGATATACTCATCTGATTTAATTTCATTTTGGTAACATATAGGAGTGAGGATTTACGAACAAACATCAAAAACTTTTTTGAAAACAGTTAGCCCAATAGTTTTCAATTATTAAACATCACCAAGCCTCAATTAAAAGACAGCCATTGTTGGTGGAAGGATGCCGAAAAATTTCTCTCACTCGAAGAATAAAAAACTTAAGTGAGAGCTTCAAAACTATATGCAAAAGTATTTTTGCCAGAAAAATAAAAGAATAGTTGAATAATATGAACTGTTGTTGGTTTGATTTATGAGTCCTGAATTTTTGAATGGTAAAATGGTTCAAGACTTCAAGTATCATATGGTTTTAGAAGTTTGGACTTTGGAAAATGAGGTTGAGGCTTTCAAGGAGTAGGATGATGACTAGAGCTGGCAATTTCCGACACGGACCTGTTAACACGACACGACACGACCGCTCTTAACAGTTTCGTGTCGAGGTCTTAACAGTTTCGTGTCTTAGTCCGGACTGTTAAGACACTAATAAAATTAACGAGTTTAGTGTCTTAACGGTCCGGACTGTTAAGACACGTAAGAGACATGTTAAGGATTATATATATATATATATATATATATATATATATATATATATATATATATATATATATATATATATATATATATATATATATATATATATATATGTGTGTGTGTGTGTGTGTGTTGGTTTCTAAAATAAACCCTAAACCTAAAACACTTTCCTCATTTCTCGCTCTCTTCTTTCTATCTTTTCATCTTCCTTCTAAGAAGCTGTTTTTCTTCTTTCTTCTTTCTTAACCAAGACCAACAATCAAAAGGTGAAAATGATGTGAGATTAAACCGTATATCACAAGTCTTCCATCAAGAAAGGATGGTCAAGCCTTGCCTCTTCTTCTTCTTTTATTGATGCTCGGGTGTGGTTAGGTGGGTTGAAATGGTGTTCGAGTTTTATTTGCTCTTCATCGTCCTTCAATTGAATCATCTCGTATGTTTTACTTCATGGGTTCATCTTAACTTTCTTTTATTATTGGTTTATTTATTGATTTGAAGTGTTTGTAATAATAGGTATTTGTTGGTGATTATATAAAAGAAGTAGAAGAAGAAAGAAGATGTCTAGTTTTGAAGGTGTTCTTGTTTCTGATAATTGGATTCAAAGTCAGTTTACACAAGTTGATTCCTTCCCTTAAATCCAAGGTTACCTTTTTTTATATTTTTTTAATAGATTTTTAGATTTTATAAATACCCATGATTGATTAATATTATTGGATATTTTTGTTGAAATGTGTAGTTTATTGCATCAGTTGATCAAAATGGTCAAGTTAGTGGTGATGATTTGCCTATATTGCTTTCAATATACAAAAGCAAACTACCTGTCTTCTAGCCATTTTTCCCATTATGTGCTATTAATTATTTTGCTGTCTCGTATTTTGTTTCCTTTTGTCCATGTGCAATTAGCTGTACGCTTTTATGTTCGATAATTGATTTAGCTATGAATTATGATTTGTAACTAGAGATGTCGAAATGGCTGGTCGGGTGGGTTCTATAATGACTCAATTTGGGTAACTTTTTGGGAAGGGTGAAAATGGGTCACGTTGGAAGTTGGATTGACCCACTACCTTTTTTGGGCGTAAAATACACAAACCAAACGCTCTCATTGGTGAAAATAAGTGAACCAAACACCCACGATGGTACGAAAATATGCAAACACCAAATACCCCTTTTGTGCATAAAATAAGCAAACAAAACGCACCTTTTGTGCAGAAAAATCGACACCAAATGTACCTTTTGTGCGGAAAAATCAAGAACCAAATGCACCCGTTCGTGCGTAAAAATCAAAGATAACGCACTCTTTTGTGCAGAAAAATCAGCAACAAAACACACCCTTTTGTGCAGGAAAACCAGAAACAGAACGCACATTTTTGTGACAGTGATTTCACAAATTATCAGGTATTCACAAGTTTTTCTTAGTGATTTCTTTTGCCCATTTGACCTATTAGAAATTTACCTGAAATTCTGAATTAATGCATATTCTGTGTTACCAGGCACATGAACTTAAGGACTCAGATGCTGAACTACTATCAATTCTTATCGAGTTATTTATGGAGAAAGCTAACAGGGGGCGTTTGTCTGCTGAACTATGATACAAGACGTTTGAAGAGGGGATCCAAGAAGGAACAACCCGAGAAGGAAGAACCCGAGAAAAATGTCTTTGAATAATGTTGCTTTGTACTGTAAAATCCAATAATGTTGCTTTGTACCTGTAACTTATTAAAGAGTCTGTTAACACTTTGTTTTGGCTCACCTTTTGGGCATTAGATATGGAAAGTGCATGTATTGTTTCGTTATGTATTTGGTATAAATTTAGTATTTTGTTAGCAGTCTCTTAATGAGTTGGTGTCGTGTAACTTTGTTAATTTTCGTGTCGTGTTCGTGTTCGAAAAAAATGACACGATTTGTTATCGTGTCGTGTTCGTGTTGGACCTTAACAGGTTCGTGTCTTAACATGTTCGTGTTCGTGTCGTGTCGTGTGGATCTGTTATGCCAGCTCTAATGATGACGGTTGGTAAAACAAGAAAGGGTACAAACGTCATTTCATTATAATTTATGTGTATCAATAAAAGTCGTTCGTGTAAATATCAATCCCCTTAGCAATAATCTCCGAAGTTGAAGGGCTCAAGAAGTGGTTATAGAAAAATTGCTATTCGTTAGTTACGAAATGACGAAAGTAAGTCTGTGTACCGGTGGGTTCAAACCTCGTGGATTAGTCGGCCAAAAGTTAGAAATCATGATTAAAAAAAGGAAATAATAATAGAGTAAATTGCATTTGGGTCCCTAGGTATTAAATGCGTGTTTCATCCCTAACGTTTGAAAGTGCAACGATAGTCTCCATTTTAGGTTTTGATGCGTGTTTGGTCCTTGTCTGCGACGGGCCGACTCATAATAATAATAATACTGTAAAAAAATTAGGTGGCTTACAACGTGAGTAGTATAACAAACACTTTGACTTTGACTCACCTACTTAAAATTAAAAATAAAAATCTCCACCAATAGAATCTCACGAACACAAACAGATTCCGTAACTAACTTCCTAAAAACACACACAAAAACACACACACACCTCTCCAATGGAATCACTATCAACTTCAGTCATCACGCCTCCCTTCCTCCGATCAACAACCTCTTCATTTTCACCTAAGTTAAAGCTGTTTAGCAACAGGATTGGTTATAATAAGTTAAAAGCTCTTGGGACACGTGGCGGAAGTGGAGAAGATGAGGATGATGAAGTTGATAAGGCTATGAGATTGGATGGGAGCATACCTGGAAGCTCAAATGAGTTTGTGGAGCAGGTTTCGTCTCGTGCTTATGATATGAGAAGGCATCTCCAACAATCTTTTGATTCCAGCAGTTATGATGGTACATACATAGATACTACTGTATAATTATTTATTACGGAGTATATATATAATCTCTTTTATTAGACAAAGGCCTTCTGACCAAATCGGAAGTCTTGTTTAGGACATGTGAGATAAATTTGTGGTGTACAAGCCTGCAATCGGGCTTGGTATTTTATTATTTTTTAAGGGGGAGACTAGGGTTTGATGGGGTGGCTAAGGGGAGGCGGCTCAACGTAGCCACTAGGTCTGAGGATGAGACCCGCTCCAATACCGTGAGGCATAATGTTTATTCATGAATCATTTATAGGAGAAACTACATGAAACCCTACAGCCACAACCGGGCTTGAGCCTTACTAATCTCATCATCTAATTAGTTCTAGTTAAATAAAAATCTCTTTTATTAGCTCTAGATTTAAAGTTTTGATTTATTAGGCTTTCAAATTGTACATATCTGCTCTATGAAATGAAAGCTCAACAGAGCTCGAGATCAGCTTGTTTAACTTAGGCTGTGGTCTTTTTTCCAAAGAACCACTTTTCTACTCTTATGTCCGCAGGCGCGTAGACGTTTCTGGAAAAGAGCGTAAGGCGCACATACATTTCTGAAAACAAGTGTTTGTTTTTTCCTCTTATGTTAGCAGGCGCGCAACGTGAGTGTTTGTTTATTTTTTGACATAAGAGGCAATAATAACTTTTTTCCACTTAAGTTTGACAAATTTATGAAAGTCTTATTACCACCTCGACTTTACAGATTTTAACTCTTAAAGACTTCAGATTCACCTATTCTCTCTCGCAAACATGGTATTATAGATCAGACGAAAAATCAAACACAACCTTATACAAGCTTATTTATTAACGAGTATTTATAGAGTTTATAAAGAGCTAGATCACAAGAATATGTTAATGTGTACCTACGAGAACGTTATTTTGTATTCTTAGATAGACATACTAATTAGTTAAATAAATGATCGAATAATTTTTAATATTACATATAACTGGTACATTTCTGTTGATGACAAATGGGGACCTAGCTTGGTGGTAAAGCATAATTGAACCAAAGCCCAGGTCTTAAGTTCGACCCTGTGTGTTGCCATTTTTTTCTCTTTCACACATTTCTGTTGAGGAATTGTCATTACTACGTTTTTTTTTCAATTGAGCTGTGATGTTAGGATACACTTGGGATCACGGAAGTGAAAATTGGTAGTAGCTTTTATTTGTTAGAATCTTGTTCTGTGTAGTTATGCATTTGTATCTCGATACGGAGGTACAACGAGTTACGTGGGATTATTAAACGGATTAATCAAAATACGATAGTACTAATAGTCTAATACGTCATCGATGTGTTAAGGATGTCTTGATTTTTGATTTATTAATGTGGGTACGAGGGGATGAAATTCCACTCTGCAACTCTACCCGCATGTTTAGCTGTTGCAGACGTGGATACCTTTGAGTTTGTTCATTCTGCAACAATTTGGATTGTTAACTTACGGACTTTTAGGAAATTAGTTTAAATGAACATGATTTCCACACCAATTATGTTTTATTAAAAAAGTTTGTATCGGCGCCACTCCATCTTGTGAAGATTTTTTCTTATAGGCATTATTAGAGTTAGGAGCTGCCGGCTGCTGCTTTGACTTCTCTTTGTTGGCTGCATCAAGACTTTTTTCTTGTCACTCTGAATAACAATTATTCAAAAATATATGTATATAAATGAAGTAGAGGTCTCAACTCTCATGTTGCGTTTTACTTTTACGCTATCCGTTTATCTAGGGTGACTGACTTCTGAAATGTACGTATAGAAAAGATCATAATTCTTTATGGTGAAAGTATGGACGGAGAATTTTTTTATTGTAATTCTTTTAGATATATGACTATATTTGTGATTTGCCCCCTAGCAAAAAGATTTGTACCTCGACCCTAACTTTATGGCTCTGCCTGTGAAAGCATGTCTGTATTGAGATTAATACACCTCTTGTCCCTGGCAGGGTGACATGAAACTTGGATGCTATCGTGAGTCTTATTAATATGTAGTTTTAATAGAACCTATCAATCTTAGTGGAATTGGACCATGTGCACTAACAGTAATTTTAAGTTATCTGTCTTGTGTTTTTGTGCTATAAATTACATGTCATTGTAGATCGTAACTTGTTAATTTGTAATGATGCACCACTGAAGCCTTTTGAATCTCTTTTCCTCATTTTTTTGGCTTTCTAGTGGCATCTAAACTCTTTATGACATGCTGAATATTTGATGTATTGGTTCAGTGTTGGAGGCCAACCCATGGAGAGAAGATTCAAAACCTGTATATGTATTAACCCGCAGGGAAAACCAACTATGCACAATGAAAACCCGAATGAATCGCAGGTTTTACTTCTGATTTTTTTTTACTAAATTGTATACATGCAATTGTGTGTATTTATTGCATACCTTCCCATGGGGTACTTTAGTGAGTTTCGTGTAGGGAAAAAAGGAAAAGAAGAGAAACATTAATACGTTTGCAAGCCCTAAAGAAACAAAGACTTTAGAGATTTGGGATTACTTTTTACTAATTGTATCTTCACAAGAATAAGAAGTATGCTAAATTTTAATAATGCCAAAGCTATCGTTTATACTTCCAAAATTGCTTGTTTCTTTCATGGAATAAGTGCAAAATTTGTATTTTGCAACTTTTCACAGAGGTGGCATTTTAACCAATTTACTGATGGACGGGTCGATTTGGGCATTTTTTTTAATCTCTTGCATTTCAAAAGATTTAGCTAAAAAGGAAACATGGGCAATATAGTTTTGTAGTCATATTCCAAACACCGGTTCTGTAAGAAAAAGTGAAATTGGAAGAAAAGTGTTTTGGGTCAAACCAAGTTCTACCAAGATGTTTCGATCCCACTCACGTGCTTATTTTGCCACTTCTATCTATTTTCATGCTTTGTTCATTTGTTCTATCCTTGTACTCATTTCTTACAATCCCGTGTTGGATAACAGTGAAGTCGAAAGGGAACTTGGGATGTTGTTTTCCAAAGGACGTAAGTTAAGAAATCAGACAAAGAAACCAACTACGGATAAATTCCAGATGCTTGTTGAAGATGTGAGGGATGGAGTGCTTGTAAGTTACAGAACATTTTTTTATATTCCTCCATTTACTTTCGATTCATAATATTAAACCGTAATATGCTCTTTGAAGGTATTTGAGGATGAGACTGAAGCAGCAAAATATTGTGACTTGTTGCAAGGAGGAGGTCAAGGTTGTGAAGGGGTTGCGGAGGTTGAAGCCTCTTCGGTAAGAACTCTAAATCTGCTTTCTAAGTTTACCTTTACTTTCCCTTTAATGAAAAGGTAAAGTTACTTGGTTGTCAGATGAGCCAAAAAGTTATGTGCAAAATGAAGATTTGATTAAATTTAGGATAGAACACGAATGCAAACCAAATTTTGAAATCGACAAGTTACTGGATATTTAGATGGACTCATACGATATAAAAGGGTCATTTGGGTTGTGTTTTATCTTAAACGGGTCAATTTAAGTAAAATTAAATAAATAGTTGGGATGCGGATTTGCATTTATTGTGGGTGTATACGTATGCATATAATACAAGTCACAAACAAAACTAAATGAAGAAAGTGATTATCTCTTGATTCATACATTAATGTTACATGGAATATGAATTGCAGGTATTTGATCTGTGCCAAAAGATGAGGGCGCTTGCTGTTTTGTTCAGAAGAGGAAGAACACCTCCTTTACCAGAAAGCCTTAAACAAAACTTAAGTGCAAAGAAGCGCTCCCTTGAAGATGAAGACCAATAGGATTTCAATCAACACTCGAGTGGTCGAAATGTCATTTGGTACATAACTATAGATGTCACATGGTACATAAGTATAGATACTGTATATAACCAACTTACTGCTAAAAAATCCACATTCATTTAGAAACAAATTCAATGACTGAAGATATACATCAATGATATACATTCGTGATGTAACATTTGTCATCTGAAAGATTGGCAGATTGATAATTCTATCGTAATTTCTACACGAATCAATACTCTAAAAATTTGATGTAATCCCACATCGGTGGGAAGAGCAAAGACAAAGGCTAGTGGGGTAATATAAAAAGGGCAAGAGGCTATTGAGAAAGGTACTTACCTGGACGGGGTCAATGGATGATCAAGAAGGTCCATGTCCTAGGTTGGTGACCTCCATTGCACTTGGGAGGGGTGCCAGCCTAAGGTCGGCCCAAGTGGTCGAGTATACGTCATAATTTGTGGCAGTGGGGGCCTGCGTTCGCGCGGCCCCTGCCCATAACAAGTATCAAAATTTTATGCTCTTGTGATGTTGGTGGTCTTTGTGCTATATCCATTATTTTCAAATGGTTCTACACAAATGCTTGCAAGTTGTAGTGCCGTATCAACCGAAAGAAAATGTGTGAAGTCTGGTTTTCGTGATGTACCAAGCGACACACATTCTGAGACCAAATGTTTTAAAGGAAAGGTCACCCGCTAGGTTCTAGATCATATTCATCTTTTGCACATGTCGGTTGCTATTCTTTCGTCTCTTGTCAGCTTAACTAGCTTGTTATGTGGGGTGGAGGGTGTGGTTGAAGGTTTTTCTCGCCACATCAACTCCACATATTCAAAAAAAACAATTCCTTTATCTTTACCTTCAACTTTCCCTGACCATTGCAGAACATTTGTTATTAATTTATTTATTTTTCTATATTTTATCATTTAAAAATATACCCAAACACACTCGCATGACAAAAAAAAAATAAAAGAAAAAAAGGAGGTGATATACACACCATTTAAAATGATGTGCTCACTGCTCACCACACCATCAATCATTCATAGCGGTATTGTACTTTGTGAATCACTGGTGTGATTTAGTGGTGAAATAATAAAAAATTGTGGTGTGCATACCTCACAGGACTATAGTGCCGAAAAGAAATATTTTTTATGTTTTAGTATTTTGCTACCATTTCTTTTTGTTTTCCCACTCCCACACCCTCTAACCTTACCCCTTTGTGTAGTTTCTGATCCCTCTAGCCGGGCATCACTTTTTTTGACTTCTGCTTACCCACCCGACCTTGTTTTGAGTAAACTAGTCGAAGCTCCTTTCTAACCGATTGCAAGTGAAAAAAAGTCTACATGTATACTATATTCCCACAATGGAGAAATTTTCTTATACTGCTATTTAATGACGTTTCGACTCGAATTAATATATTGGGAAATTTTTTGTGAAGTTTTTAGATTGATTTTGATGTATGCGTGATTCGTGTTTTATTTTCGAATGTGTATATAGGGAGTATATAAGTATAGATGTGAGGTGTTACAAGTTACATATTTAAGAGAATTAATTTTTTAAATGTAACTTTTTTCCCATCAATGTTGGTCGGTTACTTTTTATTTATGAGAATTACAATGCAAGTTATTGAAAATTAGTAGTAACCAAATTTTCAGATTCTATAATTAGTAACATGTGTTGTCTTAATTTTTTTAAGACTTCCTAGAATAGCAAGTCCTAAACACATTATAAAGTACTAGCCGGGTACCCGCGCTTAATTTATTTGGTGACCGACATCATTTTTTTACAACTCAAAAATAATAATCAGTCTTGGATTATCGAAGCCTGAATTAAAACCGTAGTTGTAACACAAAATTCTCCCCTTTTATATAATTAGCCAAAATTTTCACCAATCTATTACCCCAAAGAAAATTTCTACTAACTTAGTAGCTTAAACCAAATTTTGTCTTTTGATAAACAACAATTCGTTAGTAGCCCAATTAGAATAGTTAAATAGTAACAGCCCAACACAAATCCAAATATCCCTTAACCCTAAAGCTACACAAGATAAGAGCCTACCCTAATCTTTATCACACTTCAACCCTATCATATATCTTAACAAAAAGTAGTCACCCTAATTTGTCTCTAAAAAAATAATACAGCCACCATGATTTCTTTATACCAATCACAACCTTCTTTCATTCCTATTCTTCTTGGAAATCTCACGAACCACAATACAACTCAAACCACTATGTTTCTGATTTGTTCGAAACACACAAGGACCACAAGGTCGCGACAGCTTCAAGATTGTAGATTTTTATTTGGGTCTTAATCGAACAAAAGAGAGAATGAAACTGATTTGGTTTTGTTCTTTCTTTTAAATTAGCAGTGCGCACCCGTCGTGGGATGCGTACCAACGAAATAATTAATTGTATGTTTTTTTTTTCTTTAACAGATGGACGTACCGTGACCGCAACGAATAGACACAGATGGATTTATCTTAACCGCATAGACTCCAACGTTTCAGGATGATCGCAGATGTTTATACCACGGCTTTTGGTCCAGTGCGCATCATGGCGATTGACTAGCATCGTGGTTTCGCGTGCAGCGTTCTGCGAAGATGTCTGAACGCACGGTCTTACACGGGTAGATTTATCGCGACTGCGCTATTTGAGAGCGAACAGGCGTACCAACCGTAAAAACAGTATCTGCGCGAATTTATCGCGGCTAAAAGATAATATAGATCCGATCGTGCGGATATTTTCTTAGGTCCAATCGTGCGGACTAAAATATAAAATAGGTCCGATCGTGCGGTCGTTTTCTTTTTTCTGACCGTGCGCGAATTAACGCAACAAAGAATTTATATTCGAATATGAAACAGTATATATATTCGTATTCGAATGTGTTTAACAAAGAATTTAAAAATAAAATAAACAAAGACTAATATTTAATCTTTGTTGCTTTGTTGCTTTGCGAATGTGTTTAACACCGAATAAACAGTATTGGGCTTTGTTGCTTTTCGAATGTGTTTAACACCGAATAAACAAAGAATTTAATAAAGTGATAGAATGCAAAAGTTTTAGAGTTACCGACTTTAGAAATTGATTTCTGCTTTTCGGTAATATGAAAACACGAAACATAGTTTATTCGTGGTCCCACGGATGGCGCCAACTTGTTGATGCATAATCTGGCGCGGACTGGATTCAACGACTCTCCTTGGCCGTTAATCGTCTTCTCGAGCCCTAGTAGACACATCAACAAAGAGAACCGTTAGGAGTGGACCCGAGCCGTAGCCGGGGTCCACCTCCGACGGTCAAGTTAGTATCTTGTTGTGGCATAGCAAAAGTGTTAGGTTTAGAGATAAACTGCGTGTGTATATATAGGCATGGATTAGGGTTTAGGCGTAGAGTGGGCGCGTCTGCAGGCTCGACCCATTCTGGCCGGTCCGGACCATACGTCTACAAGCTTCTTATAGATCTATGATAGATTTTTTCAAAACTTGTAAACCTTATATTTTTTCCTTTTGATGTTTCGACTATTGTTCTTGTTTGAAAGTGAACGAACGAAAGAAAGAACATAAAATATTTGTTATGATTCTTTTTTGTTTTCGAATATAAAAATATTACAGATCTATGATGGGTTATGGGTAAGCTCTAAAGATATTTTAAGATATATTCTTCCTGAGATCTTGTAATCTTCTTTTTCTTTGTGTTTCGAGTCTTAGTTATGTGTTAGATGTTGGTTTGTTGTATGGCTGAGATGAAGTACGGGATTAGGATAGATTGAAGTTGTGGTGAGTGTTGTTGTTGTTTGATAGTTGGAGATGATTGATAAGTGGTTATGATAGTTGTTGGTTGTGGTTATGTTTTTAAAAACATATTGTTTTAATAAATCTAACAATAGCTTTTGTTCATGGTCATCCCAGATGCACAATCATTTTTCTGTGAAGCAAATATTGTACATCCTGATTAGAGACATGTACTCTTTTGTGAAGGGGTGTTTTAAGTTGTGTATTAATTGTAGTTTGATTTGTATTTTTATTTGTGCTTTAAGTATTGTAACTAATGATTTGTAACTTGTATTTGCTTAAAATTCTATATATGGAAATCTTAAAATAATTAATATGAGGGAAGTGCATCCCTCTATTATAAGATAGTAAGACTAGCAAGGTAGCCGCGCGTTGCAGCGGCGGATACCCTGAAATAAAAATTTTCGATGAATAATGTTTTTAGTTTATTATGTTCTTTTAAAAATAAATTTACGGATATCAAGAATTTCAGATAGCCCGTGCCTGTTCGGGCTCGAACCCGCTGGGTCGTGTCTACTCGGGCTCGAGTCCGTTGGTCTCCGCCGTTTGGGCTCAAGCCCATTTGGCCGTTGTCTGTTCGGGCTTGAATATTTGTATAATGTGCTTTATTATTTGTAGTAGTGAAATTTAATGCAGGAATTGTGTTTAATTTGGTTGTACAATATGTTTGATAATTTATATTTCTTATGTAAGGGGTGTTTTAATAACTGTATTAATTGTATTTATTGACCAGTTAAATAATTGACTACATTCAATAGCATCAATGTGGTATTTTTTTGTACATTATGTTTCTTGTCTTGTACGTCTGAAAATTATGTGCATTAAATTGTTGTACACTATGTTTCTTTTCTTGTAAGTAGTAGTAATTAATAACATTGGCCACTTTAATAGCATTAATGTTGTAAGTCTGAAAATAAGTCTGAAAATTTCATCATGCTTATTTTGTTGTACACTATGCTTATTTTGTTGTAAATCTGAAAATTGGTTGCAGCTATTGTACATTGTGCTTAAATGGTTGTAATTTTTGGGGAAGGGGTGTTTTTAATAGCATTAATGTTGTTTGATAGAATTTTGGTTTTAAAATGACACCACGCTTTATTTTGTTGTACAATATGCTTACTTTGTTGTAATTCTGAAAATTGGGTGCATTAAAGTGGTGTACATTATGCTTATTGTCTTGTACGTCTTAAAATTTAGAGTGAGGTGACTTCGTGCATTATATGTAGTATAGATATAGACTAGCGAGGTACTTTCAGGCGTTGCGTGGTGGTACTCAAGTAAAAGTTTCCGGTGAATCATGTATTTTAGTTTATTATGTTTTTTTTGACAATAAATTTACGGATATCAAGAATTTTGTTTAACCGGTGCCCGTTCGGGCTCAAGCCCGTTTGGCCCGTGCCTGTTTGGGCTCGACCCCGTTTGGCCCGTACCCGTTTGGGCTCAGCCCCGTTTGGCCCGTGCCCGTTCGGGCTCGACCCTGTTTGGACCGTACCCATTCGGGCTCGGGCTCATTTGGCCCGTTGCCCGTTCGGGCTTGAATATTTATATAATGTGCTTTATTATTTGTATTAGTGACATTTAATGCAGGAATTGTGTTTAAGTTGGTTGTACAATATGTTTGATAATTTGTATTTCTTGTGTAAGAGGTGTTTTAATAACTGCATTAATTGTGATTATTGACCAGTTAATTAATTGACTATGTTAAATATCTTGACCACATTAATAGTGCTTTGTAGTTTGTACATTAAGCTTTAAGACTTGTAAGTCTTAAAATTAAGATTAATGAGAAAAATCATTAATAGTGCATTGTGTATTGTACAATAGGCTTTGTATTTTGTAAGTCTTAATTTTAAGACCATGCGGAGAGAGATTCATTCCTCTATTATAAGTAGTATAGATATAGACTAGCAGGGTACCCGCGCGTTGCGGCGGCGGGTACCTTGAAATAAAATTTTCCGGTGAATCATGTATTTTAGTTTATTATGTTCTTTTTGACAATAAATTTACGGATATCAAGAATTTCGTTTAGCCAGTGCGTCTGCTCGGGCTCGAGCCCGTTAGCTGATGCCTATTTGGCCCATGCAGATTCGGGTTCAAGCCCGTTTCGCTTGCCCCGATTCGGGCTTAAGCCCATTTTGCCCGCTGACCGTTCGGGCTTGAATATCTGTATAATGTCCTTTATTATTTGTATTAGTGACATTTAATGCAGGGTTCCCGAGCGTTGTGGCGGCGGATACCCTGAAATAAAATTTTCCGGTGAATCATGTATTTTAGTTTATTATGTTCTTTTTTATAATAAATTTACGGATTTCAAGAATTTCGTTTAGCTCGTGCCCGTCGGGCTTGAGCCCGTTTGGCCCGTGCCCACTCGGGCTCGACCTCGTTTGGCCCTTACCCGTTTGGATCGTACCCGTTCGGGCTTGGGCCCATTTGGACCGTTGCCTGTTCGGGCTTGAATATTTGTATAATGTTCTTTATTATTTGTATTAGTGATATTTTAATGCATAAATTATGTTTAAGTTGGTTGTACAATATGATTTATAATTTGTATTTCTTGTGTAAGAGTGTTTTAATAATTGCATTAATTGTATTTATTTACCAGTTAATTAATTAACTACATTAAATATCTTGACCACATTAATAGTGCTTTGTATTTTGTACATTAAACTTTAAGACTTGTAAAGTCTTAAAATTAAGATTGATGAGAAAAATCATTAATAGTGCATTATGTATTGTACAATAGGCTTTGTATTTTGTAAGTCTTAATTTTAAGACCATGAAGAGAGAGATTCATTCCTTTATTATAAGTAGTATAGATTTTAGATAAACTTGTTTATACTTCTATAACTTAATACTCATCTGATAATCTGATGCATTTTGCTAACGAATAACGAATTACTCAAAGTATTTGAATACATCCCACATCGGCCTGCGTGCAATACTAAAAGGGAAGTGGTACTGTATAAAACCAGATACATGATATTGTAGAAATCACTTACCTGGATGGGGTCAATGGATAATCAAAAAGGTCCATGGCCTAGGTTGGTGACCTCCTTGCACTTTAGAGGGGTGTCTTTCTAAGGTCGGCCCATGAGGTCGAGCCTACATCAAAATTTGTTGAAGAGGCTTGCGTTCGCGCAACCCCGTCTATTACTTAAGTTAAAGTTTTTACTGTAAGCTAACAGTTTAAGCTGTTAGAAGTCTTAACTTCATCTTAGCTTATTCCTTTATATCATAGCCCCGTAAAATACTTGAGTTATGGAAAGTTATAAGTTCATCTCAGCTTATTGATGAACGTATTACCTATTGAGCAGAAGCTTGATATATCTGGGCATTGATTTTGATGTATGCTTGACCATCAATAAGAAAAATTATCAAATCATATGTCAAATCCTAATTGTGCTCCCTAAACACCCTTAAGCAAATAAGTTTCTTTTCTTATTTATTATTTTACTAAATCAGTGACACTTACGTTAACATCCACTTGGAAATTTTAATTACAAATGGATGACCAATTCCGGAATTTCATTACCTCTAAAAATACACAAATGACACTTATTTCAATTCGAGAAAGCAGTAAGAATTAACAAATGAGGGAAACATTGCCACTTCAAACAAGGCTGTGTTTGTGAAAGCAAATAAACTTAAACTTGGAGTGGTTTGACAATTAGGCCACAAAACGTTCGTTTTCATGTCATCACCATAAAGAGGCCCTTAAACACACACGCAAAATACACATGTATCATTAGTGTGTGAACTCGGAGGTCGGATTTCAAGTGTGGTGCCGTTCTAAATAAATAAAAATTAGTGCGTGAACTAATTAAACTCAAGCCTCATGTTGTGTATATACATGTTGTGTATATAAGTGCATGGATTTTTGTGGCCCTCGTCAAACAGTGGCCCTGTGCAATGGCACCGCTTGCACTCCCCTAAAGACGGCCCTGAGTAGCGGTTAGATACCAGTTATATACTTAAATGTTACTCGTTATATTATATTTACTCAGTTTTAACAAAAAATGCATTCTTAGTCGTTCTCACGAGTAAGAAGACAAGAATCCACAAATAAGTTATCAAAGTTAAACATAACAAGTAAGGATCAACAAGTAAGTTATCAAGTTCAATGATGAACAACGCCCTCTTTGCTTTGCCGACTAGATGAATGTTGGAAAATTTAGTGCACTTGTGGGATTAGTTCATACCTGGTTTTGGGTTATGAGGTACGGAGTGTACACCCATGAGGTCCCTGAACACCCTGACTCAATAGTGGTTAGTACTGTTAGTGTTGGTTACTACTGCTAATGTAGTGACTAATGGTTCATACTGCTAGTGTATTGGTTCCTGCTGGTAGTGTTGGTTACTACTGCTAGTGTAGTAACTAATGGTTCCTACTGCTAGTGTATTGGTTCCTGCTGGTAGTGTATTGGTTCCTACTGGTAGTGTTGCAGTGTTTAATTTGTAACAGCTTTTACTCATTCAAGTGGCTGTTATGACTGCTTTATGACCACGTTTAATTGGTCATGTAACCACTATTCCTATGATAATGGAGGCTTATTATGGGTGTATAATTGGCTGTTATTACTCATAAAGTCCATTTACTAGGAGTGAGTGTTCTCTACTATAAATAGAGATGGACATCATCAGCATGAAAAGATGGTAAATACCAGGAGAAACAAACATAAAGCTTAAACACTTATATGCGCAAGGGTTATTTATTTGTGCCTAATTCAATAACAAACATTTGGTCTTTTTCTCAAGTAGATATTCGTGTAACCCAAGCATAGGGTCGAATAGTTTACTTTGGAAAGTGATCACACGATTCCAAGTGATATCCGGTAACCTGATTTGGTATTGCATTGCTACTGATTATCTTACCCTGCTTTTGGGCTCTTACCACCAACACTGAATAGGGGCGCACACGAGCAATAAGTTGAAGATATTAGAACAAGTTAAACAAAAACTTAGCAAAGAGAGTTCTCGCATCATATTCTTTATCTATGTGAAATAAACTTGATTATAACCTAATATTCATGTGCAAACAAAAGTATTACTCTGTCACACCCTCGCCGGAGGCGGAAACACGAGGTGTAACGGAAGGGAACATAAGCACAAGATAATAGATCATACCAACGTTAAGCTTTAAAAGAAAGAGTACACCATTACAATACCAGTTTAGCCGACATCGGCAAATATATTACAAAGTTTAGATTCCAAAATATTTCGTTCTATTACATAACGATTTGTAGTGACAAGTAAAACTTCATTATGCAAGACACGGTAGAAAAGCTTACTAACGATCACCGAAATGCATGAGAGAAAACGGGTCAACTATGAAAATAGTTGGTGAGTATACGCTTCGCAAAATAAGAAAACTCAGTAAGAAATATTCAAAGCTTTCGGTCATCGAAAATAGTCCACAAAGCAAAGGCATTGTAAATCCACTCGGCCCAAGTTTCAGCCCATACAAAACTTACAACTGTGTGTTCACAACCCATTGCAAAAATATAGCGTATCAAGTAGTCAAGTATAAGCGGTCATAATAGTTCACAATATAGTACCACGATATAATAATTGGGATGCTCTGATGAAACCAAATTATCTTTGGGTGCCACTACCCAAAGTTATGTTGGGTGCCTCTTCCCAAAGATATACTGGGTGCCTCTTCCCAAAGATATACTGGGTGCCTCTTCCCAAAGATATATTGGGTGCCTCTTCCCAAAGATATGCTCCGAACATTGGAGACTTTATAGTGATGCTCCGAACATGGGAGACTTTATAGTGATGCTCCGAACATGGGAGACTTTGGGACAAGGTCATAACACGTCCGGTTCAATAAGTTCCAACAAGTCATAATTTCGTAATTAAGTTCAAGGATTTGATTTCAAGTTCACAAGTTCTAGTCAAACTAGTTAATAAAAGTAGTAATCAGTTTAGCTCAAGAATGGTTCATGCATTTCGCCCCAAAATATAGTAAAACGGTAAAAAGGGGATGTGATTACTCACCTGTTGCAATAGTTATGATGACAGAGTGGATGCACAGAAATGAGACTCAACACTCTAACCGTGACCTATTATGAATGATATGCTCTAATATAAGTCATGAAACAATGTCGTGCATGCAAACTCATATGATATC
Organism: Chrysanthemum lavandulifolium; assembly: GCA_022545495.1. Classification (NCBI taxonomy): domain Eukaryota; kingdom Viridiplantae; phylum Streptophyta; class Magnoliopsida; order Asterales; family Asteraceae; genus Chrysanthemum; species Chrysanthemum lavandulifolium. The sequence goes on from CM040241.1 coordinate 59,210,507, forward strand.
CATACCACTTGTACACTTTTGAAAATAAAGTTTATCGTCGAAAAAAAATAATCTTATCACGTCTTGACAAATTGTAAATTACTTTACAAGTATTTACGTCGAAACAATATCCTACGATAGTCATTTAGTGATTTATTGTGAAATTATTACTTTTCGTCGTAAAATAATGTCATTGAAATTTCCATGAAAGTGACAAAAACGGCCTCTAAAAGCTAGTCGTAAAATGGTGCACGTCTAGCGTTAGGAAACAAACTCAACGGTTTTGGGAAGCTTGTATGATAATCTCAAAGTTTTAGTACATGAATTTCCATCCTAGAGGTCTCGAACATAAAGAAAAATAGAGGTTAAGTATGGTACTTTTAGTCCAAAGTATAGTTTAAGGATGGTTTTTCGGCAAAGTTTGAGTAACCATAATTAATTCATTACAACTCCGCTAAACAAACAGTCGGACATTTTGGAAAATATACTTGGCGATCTCACTTTTACTAGAAGACATCATTTTTATAAGAAAATGTACTCCATTTTACTTCTCCAAATTTTGTTCTCCATTTTTGTTCTCCAAACTTTTTGTTCTCCAAATATTTGTTCTCCAACCTTTTTGTTCTCCAAATGTTGGTTCTCCAAACTTTGTTCTCTAAAACTTTAGTTCTCCAAAGGTTTGTTCTCCAAGCTTTTTGTTTCAAAGTAATTTATATATTTTTGAGAAGCCGAAATAATTTATAACGCCTAAGCTTCATTTTTGACTCGTACCAATTTGACGTAACTTGCTGAAATTCCAGAAAATTATATTTTTCGTCGCCAAATTGAAAAATTCATAACTTCTTCGTTATAACTCCGTTTTAATCCGTTCAAGCGCCACGGTTTCGCTTTTAAAGTATATTTTCTAAATATCTAGGCCAAAATTTTTTACCTACTGTCGGATTTTCCAGATTTTAAAAATAAGGACAGACCCTTTTCCAAACTTGTCGAAATGAGTTTTTCTCACGCCAAACCTATTCTAACCCATTCAAAACAACTCCGAAGCTATTCTAATCCTACCATACACCTTCTTAGGGTGTCATGGGTTCCTAGACATCACCAAAACTAATATATAACAAGGAGTAATTATAGGATGGATTATATATATATAACACTTCAAAAACCTTAAAAAGTGGTATAAACATCACATAACTTGCATGTTTCTCAAATAAAATGATATGACCATAACAATGAATGTGAAATAAAAACATGAATATGAATGCTTACAAGAAATATGATGAGGTTAAAGGACAATGGGTTTTTCCTAATCACTTGAGGTTTTTATTGCAAAACCTATACAACAAGTGATACTAGAGTGTATTAAAACTTTGTCTTGAAAATTTTTGATGAATTATTTCTTGCTCCTTGTGGCTGCCGGTTGTGTGAAGAAGAAAGGAAGAGAGAAGACTTTGGGTTTTTGATTAAGGATATTATGTATGTGTGAATAGATTAAGTATAAATGAGTATATGAAAGATATTTGTGAGATTTGAGAGTGACTCACCCCCTTGTGTCGACAAGGGGGTATGAGTATTAGTTTAATATATATATATATTTTTTTATATAAGTGTAAGTATAGATGTGTATTTTGCAAGCTTAGTTTAGTAATTAGGTATATATTTGAGCTTGTAAGGTAGCGTTTGTAACACCCCCAATTTCGTGATACGCAATGAATTCAAACCGGTGTTACTTCATGGCACAACAAATATAATAATAGAAAACGACTCTAATGGAGTCGTTTCAAAAGATTTATCATTCGATTTGTATAAATATCGAGTTTACAAAATGAGGTCCCGATGGTTCCAAGTTTACAAAATACATTAAATTGGTTTTCGAATGATAATAAAATTTATAGCCTTCTTGATCTAGTCCTCGCTCTTCCGTGCCGACTTCCGACATTATGGACCGAAATACATGCTTAAAACTCACAACACAAAGGTTGAGTGAATTCATAGAGTTTGTTTGATGGTTGAACACATTATGTTTGTAGTGTGAGTTATAAATTCACACCAGTGGTTTGAAAACCAAAGCAGCTTATTATTAGACTAAGCATCATGCAATCAAGGCGTTAACGTGTCCCAAAATTAATTGGAGAAAATGTCGGTGCGTGCCCTATCAGGTAAAATTGCCATTTTTACCAATGTTACTCAAATATAGTGCGTTTGTTTGCCTTTAATGGGTCCAACACAAACGGGATTCGTCAATCCCAATAGATCTATTCACAATATTCGCGCCCACTCTCACATAGTGATTAATGATTCATGATTAAGGGACTTAAGTTTGGCAATGCGGAAACTTAGTGCTAATAACAATCAGATAAGTATATAGTGGTACGGCTGCCTCAAGTATATGATACTTGAGTCCGCTTTTGTTTGATACGGCTGCCTCAATACGTTGTGATACTTGATCCCGCTTTTGTTTGAAAGCAATGTGTTCGGTTTAAAATAAAGCATGTATCTCCCCCCAAGAGTTTGTAAAACAATTAAGTAATAAAAGTGGGCTATGAACTCACGGTAATCAAGAAAAGTTTAGAGTAATTATAAAAGTAAATGAAAATAGTTGAGCATGTATCTCCCCAAAGAGTTTGTAAAACAAGTATTAAAAGAGTAGGGCTATGACTCACGGTAATCCGTAAAAGTTTAAAGTACTTATGAAAGTAAATGAAAATAGTTGAGCATGTATCTCCCCAAAGAGTTTCAAACGATATAAAATTCGGGCTAAGAACTCATAGTAATCAAAGAAAAGTTTAGAGTAATTATAAAAGTAAATGAAAATAGTTGAGCATGTATCTCCCCCAAAGAGTTTGTAAAACAAGTATTAAAAGAGTAGGGGCTATGACTCACCTTAGAGTAAATGATATCAAATGTATAATGAGGATGATGGATGTGCCGTGTGAACTTCTACGAGCAACCTAAAATAGAATGTTGCGACTTAGGTTTGGAATAATGTTTAGGAAAACATAAACCATCCTATATATGTCATCATGATGTAGTATTTGTATGTTTGTTTATAGAAATGGTTTTAGTTTGTATATCTCAGACTACCGCTCGGGCCATCATAATTCGAGAGGTCATGCAAGAACGCTCGAGGAGCTAGGACACTTTAAATCGTAAATCCAAAGAACTCGTCAAACGTTTTCCTCAAATAAACCCTCACATGAAGTTCCCTAGTGTTGTAGTGCTCAATACGTAAAACATGTATTTTGATTACTTGATTATGTTATATATTAAGAGTCTATAAATTCAATAAATAAACTAACAAGTTTATAAGTATTTAAATAAGTTTGAGTCTTATAAAGACTTACCTTAATATAGAATCTTGGAGTATTATGGAAAAATAAAATATTAACAGAGCTTCGACGAGAATTTGCAATCTTCAAAACCCACGGCTATTAGAAGATTATAACAACGCCTTCTTGAAAGCTCAAAGTATAATAGAAGATTATAACAACGTCTTTTGGAGACTTGAAGTTATTTGAAGATTATAACGACTCTTTCTTGAAAACTTCCAAGAACGAAGATCAAACGCTAGTTTTCTTCAAGAACACATGAATGTTCTTACAAGATCTATAAGAAATGCCTTTAGGTTTAGGACTTTAGATGTTAAGAAGGGTGGTGCAAGAGAAATGAAGTGATTTAGCTTGGTATTTATAGGCTAGAGATTTAGGTTAACTATATATTGGGTTAAAACTAACCATGGTTAAATTACACATGTAAATGATCTAAAGGTAGCATGCTTAGGATTTTGACACCAAGGTGATGACTCCTCCCAAATTTCGTTCATGATAAGGTAGGATGACTTATGTGGTTAGTTTTGGTATTATCTTGATTACGGAGTGAGTTTTGGTTCAGTTAAACGCTAACCAAGCCATAAACGTAAAACCGGTATCGTAAAAATACGAAACTTATAGGAATGATTAAACTCATCATTATACTCCATTTAAAAATATAAAATAGGTGATAAGTCTCATTGGGTGCAAAACGCGCTTAAAGTCGAAATACGGGTCAAAAACGCGTAATTCGCAGTTTATCGAAAAGAACGAAATTTCGTGGAAACGACCGTGAATTTATTTAGAGTAGACTAAAATTAGTCTAAAAGTGATATGAGATGTTAAATGTGGTTTTCTTCATACGCGGGATAACTTAATGATTATTTGTGAAGTTTAAAAGTTACGCGATTTATGCAAAATGTAGAACGTACAAGGTTAATTCCTTTATGGTCAAAGGAGGAGGAAATATGTTTGATTTTTCCAAAATGTAAAAGTATCAAAACATATTAGAAACACAAAAGGTGAATCGTTAAGTCCGGATGTAAGTAGAATTGTTTAAAACGTAAGTTTAGTTTTGTTCAATATTGGGCTTATTTGGAAATATTAAAATAATAATTCTTAAAAATTCTCAAATTAATAATGAAGGATCTAAAATTTATCCGATGCGAGGAAAATTATCGGGGTTGATTTTCGTTAAGCGTGATGTTTAAATGGTGGACCGTCTAAAACGAAACTTTAAAACGATGTTTACTTAATAACTTTTGCGAAAATGATCTAACGATGGTCGAACTCTCAGGTTATTACTAAAATAATTTATCTTACGAGAATGTGGATTAAAAATTTTACGAGATGAATAGTGAATTTGAATAGTAAAAGTGAATAGTAAATTCTCGAAAATAAAAAGTAACCTAAAAATGCGGGTGGTTACAGCGTTAGCTAAATATAAATTTTAACGGGTCAAAATAAAATATATTGAAGTCATAAGAATTATAAAAATACATTTCTTACAAAACTTGAGTGAAATATTAATTATCGTGTAATATTTACGAAAACCGTCGTAATTATATAAATATAACCATTTATATACCAAATAAATTTAAAACACCGGTAAACTAATAATATAATTTTTATAGTCTTAAATGAGTGTAAAATATATTAGAAATATTTTTGGAAGTGTCGGATCAAATGTTCAAAATAATGATTACGCGATAGCGTTTATTTAATATGAAAATTATACGTTTAATGTAAAATGCAAAACCATGCATGAACTAATATGATGACAATGATGTTAATGAAATGTAGACTAAACTTAGTCTATATGAAATGACCTCGATGATATGATCATGAATTCACAGTTAAACCATTACGGTTACGTAAATTTAATACTTGAAAACCTAGTTTACAATATACGATGAAATAGTAAATGTGAGAAATGACCGGAAATTGAGAATTGTGACATACTCCGTTTATAGTTACTTCCCACATCGGTGGGCGTGCAGTGCAATGATTAAGGGGAAGTAGTGTTGTATAAAACTAAGATACATTGTATTCATAGAATCACTTACCTGGGTGGGGTGAATAGATGATAAAAAGGTCCATGGCCTAGGAGGTGGCCTCCATTGCACTTTGGAGGGGTACTTGACTAAGGTCGGCCCAAGTGGTCAATCCTACATCATAATATTTTGAAGGGGCTTTGCTCGTGCAGCTTGTTAGTTTTAGGGTCTTGATAATTAAAGATTGTCCGGATAAATTCTTGAATCGTGTAAAAGTTCACTTTCCTTATACAATATTTCTACCCTATTAATTGCCTTGGGTTACAAAAAATTTGTATAGAGATAAGACAAGAGTGAACACTCAAATTCTAGGCAAAAGAAAGAGAGCAAAACATGAAGAATTTGATGTATGTGTTTTAATGATTATTCATCTTATTGTAATGAAAGACCAAACCTATGTTTATATATAATAAACAAAATGGTGGTTATTGGGAAAAATTGTGTCTCTTGGTGAAAAGTCACACCTTTTAATAAATGGTTACAACTATTTAATTACTTTCTGCAACAAATTTGTGACAGTTAAAACTGTCACTAACTGCAACCCATTGAAGACATATATCCATTAGCGACGACCAGTTTCTTTCACTAACACGAATAACCATATCTTTTGAACCATTGCAGCACTATTGTGACGAATAATTTATATCACTATAACTTAACTGGTCGTCAATCATTTTTAAGACTTCCTAAAAACACACACAAAAACACCTAGAAACACACACACATTAACTTGAAATCATTGCAACCTTTATCATTATTGTACTTGAAATCAAGTTAATAGTTTATACAAGCGTGTAGTCCAGACCTCAGAACTCGTATTATAACTTAACTTGAAATCATTTTGATCTCAGGTAAATCACCATTACACAAAATGATTGATGACACTAAAATCACCAACACAGCTGAGTTGGCTAGTGTTTGTGCAAGTCCCGTCTAATACAAAGTTATAATTTTTTTCCATGCGTTTGTTTTAATTTGTTGTAATTTAAACTTCATTGCATGATTAATGTATAAAATGTTGAGAACACTAATAAACAGGAGTACGGTATTGTCTTGTGCGACTTGCCCAACCGCACACGAAAGGGCAAAATTCAGAACAAACGATTGTTCAAAACATAACCAAGGAGCCTATTATGAAACCATGACAACAAAAATGAAAAATAGACGGTAGCATCGGCTAAGAAAGTTGACACATGGGTGCATTTTGTGGCAAAACAGGTAAACTTTCGCATATTAGACGGTTTAAGTTTTCTCGGTCAACATTACTAGTAATAACCCACAAATAAGCTGTGAAGTTCAAACATGAAGAAGTAAGCATCGACAAGTTATCTTTCGAGAATACATATAATCTTCCAAAAAAGACCGCAAACAATCATACTTAAAACGTGAATAAGTTAGTTATCTATGCTACCTTATAATGTATTTAGGACTTTTTATAAAAGGAAGTCTTAAAAAAATAAGCCTACACTTACTATAAAAGGAAATCTCACATTTCAAAATAAACCAGACTACAAAAACTGTATTAATTTTGCTATTAAATGTATTAATTTTGCTATTAATTCAATACATAACTTTAATATTCAGCTATTTTCCTGAAAATTAAACACACAACATTGTAACGGCACAAATTCAAAACACTGTAACAGCACACACCAATTCATTTATTCGTACAATTATTTTTAAAAAAAAAAGTGTAACCAAATAACATTTGTTCGCCACAAAATATAGTCACAGGGTATCCGCCGCCGCATTGTGCGGGTACCATGCTAGTCAAGTTCATACATGAACACCACCTTTGCTTTGCGGAAACTACAATTTCTCATCCTTTTTTTGGCCCTTGGACTAGTTATATAGCCGCACACATGAGCAAATAATTTAAGATACGAGAACAAGGAAAACAAATTTTATTCGACATACATAAGACATACATCATATTTGTTAGGCTGGCCCCAATAATGGTTGACGATCGACTTGTTCGATCGATCACCCATCAATCTTGCTACTGTGGGGACTCGATCACCTCATGATTTTAGGAGGGAAGTGATCGCTTCCCTGATCGAGTGCTTGTTTCTTTTATTATTATTATTATTTTTATGTGTGTATTAATAAATAAAAAGGTATATTTGTGGGGTATGTTTTTTGTAGTGTAGGGTTGCTTTACTGGGGCACCCAATCGGCTGAAGGTCACTGGAGAGAGAAAACTGACGTGGCAGAAAAAATAGTGAGGATTGAGTCCCCTTATTGGAACCATCCTTATGTATGTCGAATAAACTTTGATTATAACTTAATACTCGTGTCGTGCGATGTATTCTGCTAATGAATTAATCAAAGTATTTGAATACATCCCACATCGGCCTGCGTGCAATAATTAAGGGGAAGTGGTGTTGTATAAAAACATATACATGATATTGTAAAAATCACTTACCTGGATGGGGTCAATGGATGATCAAAAAGGTCCATGGCCTAGGTTGGTGACCTCATTGCACTTTTGAGGGGTGCCTTCCTAAGGTCGGCCCATGAGGTCGAGCCTACATCATAATTTGTTGAAGGGGCTTGCGTTCGCGCAGCCCCGTCCAATACTTGAGTTATAAAGTTTACACACTAAGCTGTTGAGGTCTTAACTTCGTCTTAGCTTATTTTTTTGTCTTATAGTCCATCTCTTGTCATTAGAAAAATCATATGAAGATCACAATTTACCTACAGTTTAGCTTAACTAGCTTGTTCTTTATCATATCTTCACAACACAAAGAAGAGAAAACACTATGATTTCGCTGAATATTACTTATCATGATTCATATGTTATGTGTAACACAGTATCTCACAGAAATACAACTTTCAGAAAGTTAAAAAAGTCAACATGGTAACGGACACTCACACGTCACATTTTGACCCTTAACCGGGTGTTTAGTGTTTGGTTTGACATCAAATATATGAAAAAATAAACAAGTTCGGAATGAAATCTTTAGTTGGTCTTGGTTTGGGCAGGAACCAGAAGTATTTAATCAGTGTTTGATTTGGTTTATAGGCTGACGAAACTTTAACCAAACTAAAAAATCCGAACATTCTCTAAATAAAAGAGTAAACGTTACACATAAATTTATCTTCAAAACTATCTTAAATATCTTTGAGACTAAACAACATACGGTCATACTTTTTTTATGTGTATCAAAATACTCCATGTCACATACTAAACTCCTACAACTTTTACATACTATCTGCCAATCAAAGAACAAAACTCCCTCTGGCGGTTAACACACATTCTGATTTTCTTAATCTTATTTGAACTTGTCAATCCATATTTATTGTCATATGACTTCTTGGTTTCAACCTAATCGAGTTTTAATATGGTGTTTGGTTTGGTTTTATCCAATATAAAATTACTTTGGTTAGATTACGGTTTTGCCTCTACGACTATTCAAATTAGTGAATCCGAACTGAACAACCCAATAAACCTGAAAATCAAACCGATTATAAAATATAGTGTACCATGTGTTTCTATCTATTTTATTTGTTTTACATTTCAGCAACTTGTGGAAAATGTCAAGTATAGTACTTTGTTAGGGACGTTATCGATGTCACAATATCTATACTACTTTATAAAGGGTTTGGGACTTTCTAAATAAAAAAGTCTTAAAAATTTTAAGACAAAAAACATTTCTTTAATAGGAAATTGAAATTAACAACCCAACATTGAAATGTAAATTAAATATCTTTAATTGTGACAACTTTAATATTCATAAAACACATTGACTTGTGAGTTGTAACAACCCATTTAATTCATTATCATCATGCAGTAAATGTTTTGATGGATTAGTAATTGGACTATCCGAAAATCTGGACCACTAATGGGCTTATTCAAATATACAAGGCGTGTAGTTTTATCCCTAAAAGTTATGGTAAATGGGTTGATGCATTAGTAGTTTAGTCATTTTATTTGAAGTTTTATTTGTAATGTTCTTAAATGTATTTGAATTATTATGTAATGGTTGAAAAAAATGTCGGTCGCCTTGTTGTGCTTAAAAGGTCAAATGAAAAATATTTGTTCGCAATAAAAATGGTCATCGGGTACCCGCCGCCGCATTGCACGGGTAACCTTCTAGTGCATATGAAAGTGTAAATAATTTTGGGGACCATCAATTCATCATTCATGACAAATGCAAAAGACGTGAATTCAAAATAAAACAAAAGAGGCTAAATTACCGCAATTTTGAGATTCTTGGTAATTTAGCAATATAAACTTGGCATTAAAACTTAGAAAAGTCATGGCGTTCAAACGCTGTAAAAAAAAAGGACAAAGGACGACATTGACTAATCAAGGTTGTAGGTCATTTATGCGCTTTAACCGATGCCTAATTTGCTAATTGAACTTTACTATTTAAAAACGAGGCAGTTTATACGGACCCTCTATAGGGGTTTTCAATCATTGCTCGCATCGGATGGCTGTACTGTGTGCATCGCGGTGTATGCAAAACACACGAGTACATTTTAAGGTGTGTGACTAATGTGGTGCAAGTGTTTGTATCTGTAATACGCATTCAACGTTATTTATTTATTATTTTATTATTTGAATTTAACGAACATACTAATTTAAGGTACTTTCGAAATTAGGCGAAAATTGTGTTAAAATTAAAACACATAATCCTTAATCCCTTATCATGAAGTTTCACGGATCATAACCACCGATATGTTGGTCATAACGGCTTAGCGCGCACCATATTTGATCATAACCTACTATCTACCAACGCAATTATATAAGGAAACCTTTCCACAAGAAAAAGTTGTTACTTATAAGCTATTCATTTCGTTGATTTGACGCTCAACGTTGCTGCAACGAACCACAATCACCTCCATGGTGACCTTTTTGTCACGAATTTAAAACGCTAATTGTTTTCACTCTAAAAGAGTTCATCTTTAACTACAACCCCAACAAGAAAGGACACTAACTCACGCATAAATCCATGTACCAGGATTTTGTCAAAAACTATACATCAATGCCGCTAGGAGCGGGTACTCGGTAGTGGCAAAAAAGTTGAAAAAATTTGAAATCTCCATAATTAGAATCAAGGGAAAAGAAGGATAAAAAAAATAAAAAGGACAAAAAAAGGCTATTGAGAACCAAGTAACAAAAACTTAGGTCTCGAGGTCGTTTTCTTTGAAGTATGGGTATTTGGTATAACGTGCCATCACCATATAGATGCCCTTAAACACACACACAAAATACACATGTATCATTAGTGCGTGAACTAATTAAACTCAAATATAAGTGCACGGATTTTTGTGGCACACGTCAAGCAGTGGCCCTGTGCAATGACACCGTTTGCACTCCCCTAAAGACGGCCCTGGGAAGCAGTTAGATACCAGTATATACTTAATTGTTACTCTTTATATTATATTTAGTCAGTTTTAATAAAAACTGCACATCTTAGTCGTTCTCATGAGTAAGAAGGCAAGAATCCACAAATAAGTTATCAAAGTTAAACATAACAAGTAAGGATCAACAAGTAAGTTATCAAGTTCAATGATGAACAACGCCCTCTTTGCTTTGCGGAATAACTAAATAAGGCGCACACGAGCAATAAGTTGAGGATATGAAAACAAGTTAAACAATAACTTAGCAAAAGAGAGTTATTGCATCATATTCTTTATCTATGTGAAATAAACTTGATTATAACCTAATATTCATGTTGAAGCATAATCTGGCGCGGACTGGATTCAACGACTCTCCTTGGCCGTTAGTCGTCTTCTCGAGCCCTAGTAGACCTGTCAACAAAGAGAACCCGTTAGGAGTGGACCCGAGGCCGTAGCCCCGGGGTCCACCTCCGACGGTCAAGTTAGTATCGGCGTGATGTAGCCAATATATCTTAGGGTTAGAGATAACCTGTCATGTATATATAGGCATGGATTAGGGTTTAGGTGTAGAGTGGGCCGCTGATGCCGGGCCTGACCCATTCCTGGCCCAGTCCGGACCATACGTCCACAAGCCCCCCAAGTCTAGTATGAGATAGCGCATGGCTATGTTATGCTAGACTTAAGTTCTGATGGCCGCGTAGGTGAAAGTGGAACCCGCATGTCGCATCCCGGGCGAGGCGCACCTTTTGTACCAAGAGCGACGTAGCATGGTGCGACGAAGACGATCACAGCGCGGTGCGCGTTGCGCGACAAAGAGGTGCGACGAAGACGCTTCACGCGATAAGGCGGCGTTGCAGCGCGATAAAGAGGTGCGACGTAAGACGTGTACATCAGAGAAGTCTTGTGTTGTCTTGGCGACAAAGAGGTGCGACAGAAGACGTGCTTCTGCGCATAAATGTGCGCGCTGTACGCGACAAAGAGATGCGACATAAGACGTGCTTCTGCGCATAAATGCGCGCTGTGCACGACAAAGAGATGCGACAGAAGACATGCTTCTGCGCGCATTACATCCGTCTTTACAACCGACACAGGACGTCTCCCATGCGGCAAGATGGTGCGAATATTTAAATCCGTCTTTGTACCGCTTCCAAATAATCTGCGTGACGCGTACGGAAACAGTGGTAGCATATACCCTGGTAGCCCCCCAAGTTTGATGGTGCTACTCGTGTAGGAGCATTAAACTTATTTAATCTGCGAAAAACACTCAATGCAAAGATTAAAGTATATGCCGCGAATCGCAAAGATATAAAACCTAATAAAATTAAGCAATATATAGCACATAGCATAAAAAATATATAGCACATAGCTTATAAGAAAATTGGCAGTGCGCACCCGTCGTGGGATGCGTACCGACGAAATAATTAATTGTTTTTTTTTTTATTTTATTTTTTTTTAAAACTCGGATAGATGTACCGTGACCGCGACTAATAGACACAGATGGATTTATCTTAACCGCATAGACTCGAACGTTTCTGGATAATCGCATATGTGTATACCACGGCCTTTGGTCCAGTGCGCATCATGGCGATTGACTAGCATCGTGGTATTCGCGCGTACGCGTTCTCTGCGAAGATGTCTGAACGCACGGTCTTGCGCGGGTAGATTTATCGCGACTGCACTATTTGAGCGCGAACAAGCATATCAACCGTAAAAACAGTATATGCGCGAATTAATTCGCGGCTAAAAAATAAAATAGCTCCGATCGTGCGGATTAAAAGACAAAATAGATCTGATCGTGCGGATGTTTTCTTTTATATGTAAAAGAAGTATCATGATCCTTATATTTGTATCATCATGAGAATATAATGCATGAAGTATTAATTGCAAATTGAGATTTTTCAACTTAGTACAGTGTAAAACCATGCATGTGTGTGACATATTAGAGATGTTTAATAGTCAAACATAGATTTATGTGAACTGGAACCGAGCATGTGAATTGAAAAATAATATATTGACTTTTAAAAGCAAACGTTGTTTTTTGTCGAATACTTAAAATCAAACCGAGCATGGTAAAGCAGGTTTTACGCATGGCAGAATGCAAAGGTTTTAGAGTTACCGACTTTAGGAATTTATCTCTGCTTATCAGTAATATGAGAACACGAAACTTGTTTATTCGTGGTCCCACGGATGGCGCCAACTTGTTGAAGCATAATCTGGCGCGGACTGGATTCAACGACTCTCCTTGGCCGTTAGTCGTCTTCTCGAGCCCTAGTAGACCTGTCAACAAAGAGAACCCGTTAGGAGTGGACCCGAGGCCGTAGCCCCGGGGTCCACCTCCGACGGTCAAGTTAGTATCGGCGTGATGTAGCCAATATATCTTAGGGTTAGAGATAACCTGTCATGTATATATAGGCATGGATTAGGGTTTAGGTGTAGAGTGGGCCGCTGATGCCGGGCCTGACCCATTCCTGGCTCAGTCCGGACCATACGTCCACAATTCATGTGCAAACAAAAGTATTACTCATATAATATTCTGATGCATAAGAGGGTGCTCGCATCATGTACGTTATCTATGTCAAATAAACTTGTTTATACTTTTTATAAGTATATAATACTCGTATGATATTCTGATGCGTTTTGCTAACGAATAACGAATTACTCAAAGTATTTGAATACATCCCACATCGGCCTGCGTGCAATAATTAAGGGGAAGTGGTGCTGTATAAAACCAGATACATGATATTGTTGAAATCACTTACCTGGATGGGGTCAATGGATGATCAAAAAGGTCCATGGCCTAGGTTGGTGACCTCATTGCACTTTTGAGGGGTGCCTTCCTAAGGTCGGCCCATGAGGTCGAGCCTACATCATAATTTGTTGAAGGGGCTTGCGTTCGCGCAGCCCCGTCTATTACTTCAGTTAAAGTTTTTACTGTAAGCTAACATTTTAATGTGTTGAAGTCTTAACTTCATCTTAGCTTATGCCTTTATATCATAGCCCCGTAAAATACTTGAGTTATGGAAAGTTATAACATCACATTATGTCAAAGATGATAAAGTAGTATAGTCTAATTTTTAATCCCACATCGCCAGTGGGCAAATAGTGGATAGGCAATGGTTACAATAAATACGAATGAAGTGGGCTTGTTTTGATTTAACCCGTTCTGTCAGGGTGAGAGGCGACATATCAATGATCGTATAGAGACGGTAGGTCGTGCCGACGCCTAAGACAACGAACACTCTCTTTTTAAGGCGAGTGAGCCTGCTCTACTTTTTAGTTGGCTTTCCCGTCAATTTTTGGATGCCCGAACAGGGCTCAACAATAAATATACAAACATAGGTTCACAGATTAAAAAAAGGGAGAAATAGAAAGTAGTAAACGTAGCAAAGTCAAAAGCTACATAAGTTAGTGATGGTTTATCAAATTTGTTGTCACTCGTATGTTCATCTCAGCAAATAAGTTTCTTTTCTTATTTATTACTATTTTACTAAATCAGTGACACTTAGAGCATCCGGTGTGGGGTTAATCGTGCCTCGCCGTTGGTGACCTGGCGGTTCGCCGTGCCCCGCCGCCACACCGGGGTGGCTCGCCGTGGGGCGTCGTTGGGTTTGAAATCGTGGTGACGACGAGTGTGGAGTTATGACAAAAGTGATATAATAACGTTGGGTTTCAATTTCTATCCGTTGTTAAACGGATATAATAACATTTTTTTTTTAAAACCCACCACTCACTTTATAAATTAACATAACATTTCATACAAATTTTTTCATATTCAATAAAAAAAAAACCATTCAAACTTGCTGAAACATGAGTTACGATAGTGAATCATCTTATTCCGGCGATAGTGACCTTGAAGAGTTAACGGAATTAGAAATGTTTATTAAAGAGTTCGAGGCGGAGCAAACGTTGCAAGAACAAGCACCCGGTCCATCAAAGCGTCGTCAATATGTCCCTTGTGAACGTGAAATTACTAAAGCACGTCTTCTTGCTGACTATTTTGGCGACAACCCAAAATATACGGACGCTAATTTTAGGCGTCGATTTCGTATGAGCCGTTGTCTATTTCTACAAATAGTACAAGGTATTGAAACATATATTGAAACTCATCATCCTCTTCCTAAGCATTTTGATTTCTTTAGAGTTCGACCCGATGGTAGGGGTGTAATGAGTTTTAGTGTGATTATGAAATGCACATGTGCCCCACGCCAATTGGCTTACCGGATATCACCGATGCGTTAGATGAGTATTTACAATAGGTGAACATTGTGCACGCGATTGCCTAGATTTTTTTCTTATGTGCATAATCCAACTATTTATTAAGGAGTTTTAAAGAAAACCAGATGAGGATGACATTCGTCACTTATACCATGCGAATAACACTTGCTCATGGGCTTCCGGAATGTTGGGAGCATCGATTGTATGCACGGGAATGGAAAACTATCCCAAAGAATGGCAAGGCCAATTTCATAGAGGTGATAAAAATATCCCACTATAATGCTTGAAGCCGTTGCTTCATACGATTTGAGGATTTGGCATGCATTTTTGGGGTAGCGGGTGCGAATAACGATCTAACGGTTTTAAATAATTCTCCGTTATTCGACGACTTGCTTGATGACATCGCCCGAGGTTGAGTTTGAAGTATACGGTGTAAATTTAAGCAAGGGTATTATCTAGTCGACGGAATTTACGGAGTGGGCATCTTTGTCAAGTCATTTACAGTTGCAACTAATCCAAAAAATGCCGCATTCAAAGCGAAGCAAGAAAGTGCTCGAAAAGATATCGAAAGAGCTTTTGGTGTCCTACAAGGACATTGGCATATCATTGCCCAACCGGCGCGTGCATTTACTATTGGCAAGTTATGGAGAATCATGTACGCGTACATCATAATGCATAACATGATTTTGAAAGATGAAAACTTTGCGATATCCGACATTGCTGAAACATATATTTCTCCGACACCAAATTTACAGCAGACATGGATTGAACGTTGCCAAGTGCAAAGAAAAAAAGCCAAAGAACTACATGATCAACGGAAACACGCAAAGCTTCAACGATGTCACATCGAGCATGTTTGGCAACAACTTCAATGGGCACAGTTTCAACAACATAATCCGAATAATTAATTTCGTTATAATTTGATGTATTTCTTGCGTATGTTTTTTTTTCGTATCTTTATTTTATGTTTCGTACGTTTTTTATTAAGTTATGTATTGTATTTTTAATTTGAATGAAATGAATTTATTTAGTTTATTTGGAAATGAAAATTAAATAAAAAAATAAAGTGGTAGTGGTGGGTCCCAAATGAAGAGGTTGATGTTTGTTATGAGTGAGGAGGGGGTTTGTTGTGGTTATTTGTGAAAAAATGGGATGCTGATGTGGCACTGAGTTGGCACGACGACGAACCTCCCCTTCGTTTTGACAGCTAGTGCTCTTATTTCAACATCCACTTGGAAATTTTAGTTACAAATGGACTACCAATTCCGGAGTTTCATCACCTCATGTAATGTCTCATATCTCTAAAATACACAAATGACACTTGTTTTAATTATAGAAAACAGTAAGACTTAACAAATGAGGGAGACATTTCCACTTCAAACAAGGGTGTGTTTGTGAAAGCAAATAAACTTGAACTTGAAGTGGCATCACCATATAGAGGTCCTTAAACACACACACAAAATACACATGTATCATTAGTGCGTGAATTAATTAAACTCAAATATAAGAGCACTAGGTATGGTGTTATCCAATAACACATTATTGGTATGCCACATCACCGCCACCTCATCTCCATCCAATAACGCACCAATAACTAAAATATCCCTCCCTCATAACACACCACTAACATGTTATTAGGTCCCACAAAATATCCCACTAAAAATACTCACTCATTTACAATAAACAAAATAAAAAATAAGAAAAAAAAAACACAAAAGAAACCATTGGCTTGAGCCATTTCACTAACTCAAATTCATTTGGCTCAACTTTGGCATGTTGGCCGGTATGGTGGCTTACGGATGACACGAAGAAAATCGACGAATGACATGTTAAATGTCTACCATACCTTGTGCTCTAAGTGCATGGATTTTTGTGGCACTCGTCAAGTAGTGGCCCTGTTCAATGACACCGCTTGCACTCCCCTAAAGACGGCCCTGAATAGCGGTTAGATACTAGTTATATACTTAAGGGAAAATGACAAAAAAATGCATCGAACTTGACACTTGTTGTCATTGTGTGTAGCCAACTATTTTTTTTTCATTGTAACACAAACCTTTTGAATTTTTGTCATTGTATGTAGCCGTTAGGTGAATTTGTGTTATTGTATGTACCAGTCAAAGCTTAGCGTTACATCGTTAGTCCTTTTATATTAACTATCGTTAGTAAATAACTTAAAATTTCGTTCTCTTACGCTTTTATTCGCTTTCATCCATTATTATACGTTTTCGTCCGCTTTTATACTTTTTCGTCCGCTTTATACATTTTGGTCCAATGCTTTCATCCGCTTTTTACATTTTCGTTTGTTGACTTACGTTTTGACGCTTTAGTCCGTTATTATCGCTTTCATCCGCTTTATACTTTTTCGTCCGCTTTATACATTTTGGTCCAATGCTTTCATCCGCTTTTTACATTTTCGCTTGTTTACTTACATTTTGTACGTTTTCTTATGTTTTAGTCCGTTTTATACGTTTCGTCCGTTTTACACGTTTTTCGTTTTCATCCGTATTTATACGTTTCGTCATTTTTTACGTTTTCATCCGTTTTATGCGTTTGTCCATTTTTACGTTTTCATTCGTATTTATCGTTTTCATCCATTTTCACGTTTTCAATCTGTTTTATACATTTTCGCCTGCTTTTTTTAAAGTTTTGTCTACTTTTCTAACATCTTCATCTTTTTATACGCTTTCGTTGGTTTTCTTACTTTTTCGCTTATTTTCTTAATTTTTGGACAAAATGTATAAAACTTAAGAATACGGACAAAACGTATAAAATGGATCAAGGTGTAAGAAAACAGATGAAAACTTAAAAAGACGTAAAACGTATAA
Source organism: Chrysanthemum lavandulifolium (assembly GCA_022545495.1). Classification (NCBI taxonomy): domain Eukaryota; kingdom Viridiplantae; phylum Streptophyta; class Magnoliopsida; order Asterales; family Asteraceae; genus Chrysanthemum; species Chrysanthemum lavandulifolium. The sequence goes on from CM040241.1 coordinate 59,228,234, forward strand.
AAGCAGATAAAACATCTGAAAACATATAAAAGCAGACAAAAACGTTAGAAAATCGACGAAGACATTTAAAAGTCGATTTAAAACGATATAAAACGGACGAAAAAATAAAACGGATGAAAACGATTGAAAACGATAAAACATATGAAACGAACGAAAACATATAAAAACGGACGAAAACTTATAAAACGGACTAAAACGATAAAACGAATGAAAACATATAAAAGCGGACAAAACGTAAGAAAACGGACGAGAATGTAAGAAAATGCATTTAAAACGTAAAAACGGGAAAAGCAACGGACAAAAAGTATAAAACGGACGAAAACGATAATAACGGATGAAAGCGAATAAAACGTAAGAGAACGAAATTTTAAGTTATTTACTAACGACCGTTAATATAAAAGGACTAACGATGTAACGCTAAGCTCGACTGGTACATACAATAACACAAATTCACCTAACTGGCTACATACAACGACAAAATTCAAAGGTTGTGTTGAATGAAAAAAATAGTTACATACACACAATGACAACAAGTGTCAAGTTCGATGCATTTTTTTGTCATTTTCCCTATACTTAAATGCTACTCGTTATATTATACTAGGCGGGTACCCGCGCACAGCGGCGATGGTAAGTATAGTTATATGTGTTTGCTTACCCATTTAGTGAATTCGTTTCACAACACTTCAAATGTATATGTGTTAGTTGTAAGTGTTTGTTTGGGTTACCCGTAACTTTCCCGCGACATCATTATTCCCGCATATAGAAATACCCACGCAATCTCTTACGCGTTAAACACTACCCAAAAGTATATGATTTTGACGAATCAAGATTATATTGATTGAAATAAATGAAATAAAGGTTAAAGTTGTAAAAATTTGAATTAAAATAAAATAAACCCATTAAAAATATAAAAACTAAAAACTTATATAAAAATATATCAAAATGGATATTGAATTAAAGAGCATAAATTTTAGAAAATAATATGAAATTAGATTATAAAAAAAATAAGTAGATAAAAAGATATTTTAATTTAAAAATAAAGATGAATTTTTAGTTGAGAAATGACACATGTCATTTTATAATTGGAGCTCTTTATCTTAATTTTTAGTGGTTAGGAGTTAAGTTTGGAGTTTGTTAAAAGTCAGGCTTGGAGTTTGTTAATAGTGACACATGTCATCTCATGATTGGATCTCCTTATCTTAATTTTTGGTTAGAAAAACTCTTTCCATACTAAGCAAGAAAAAAAGTCTGAATTTTTAAGCCTTCTAATTTTAGAAGGCCTAAATGCATTATAAAGTAGTATAGATTTACTCAGTTTTAACAAAAACTGCACGTCTTAGTCGTTCACACGAGTAAGAAGGCAAGAATCCACAAATAAGTTATCAAAGTTAAACATAACAAGTAAGTTATCAAATTCAATGATGAACAACGCCCTCTTTGCTTTGCCGACTAGCTGAATAGGGGCGCACACGAGCAATAAGTTGAATATATGAGAACAAGTTAAACAAAAACTTAGCAAAGAGAGTTCTCACATCATAGTCTTTATTTATGTGCAATAAACTTGATTATAACGTAAAATCACTTACTTGGATGGGGTTAATGGATGATCAAAAAGACCCATGGCCTAGGGTGGTGGCCTCCAATATTGCACCTTGGAGGGGTGCTTTCCTAAGGTCGGCCCAAGTGGTCGAGCCTACATCATAATTTTTTGAAGAGGCTTGCTTGCACGGCTGAATTGGCTAGTGTTTGTGCAAGTTCCGTCCAATACCAAAGTTATAATTTTTTGCATGGATTTGTTTTATATTGGTGTATTAAACTTCATTGCATGATCAACGTATAAAATGTCGAGCACACTAATAAACGGGAGTATGCATCTCATATGTATCGATATTGTGTTGTGTGACTTACCCAACCGCACAAGAAAGGGCAAAATTCTGAACAAAAGATTGTCCAAAAGAACCAAAACATATACAAGGAGCCTATTATGAAACCATGACAACAAAAAATGAAAATTAGACTGTAGTTTCTGCTATGAAAGTTGACACGTGGGTGCATTTTGTGGCAAAACATTTAAATGTACGCACATTATGCCGTTTAAGTTTTCTCCGTCAAAATTACTATAGTATTACCTACAAATAAGTTATGAAGTTCAAACATGTAGAAGTAAGCATCGACAAGTTATCGTTAAACATGAATAAGTTAGTTATCAAGTTCAAGCATGAACAACACCTTCACTTAACGGGCACTACAATTTCTCATACTTTTTTTGGCCCTTGGACTGGTTATATAGCCTCACACATGAGCAAATAATTTATGATACGAGAACAAGTAAAGCTACAAAGAGTACATCATATTTGTGATCTTTGTCGAATAAACTTTGATTATAACTTAATTACTCATGACATGTGATGCATACTGCTAATGAATTACAAAAAGTAATTGATTACATCCCACATCGGTGTGCGTGTAATGATAAAGGGAAACTGGTGTTGTATATAAACAGATACATGATATTGTAGAAATCACTTACCTGGTTGGGGTCAATAGATGATCAAAAAGGTCCATGGCCTAGGTTGGTAACTTCATTGCACTTTAGAGGGGTGCCTTCCTAAGGTTGGCCCATGAGGTCGAGCCTACATCATAATTTGTTGAAGGGGCTTGCGTTCGCGCAGCCCCGCCTATTTCTAGAGTTATAAAGTTTACAATAAGCTGTTTTGAGGTCTTAACTTTGTTTTAGCTTATTTCTTTGACTTGTAGTCCATCTCTTGTCTTTAGAAAAACCATATGATCACTATGATTTCGCTAAATAGAAACATGACATGGAACTTTTGACCCTTAACTGTGTTTGTTTACCCTTTTTTTGGGTAAAAGAAATCGGAAGTACGGTTCTTTAGTGTTTGATTTGGTTCTTTAGTGTTTGATTTGACATCGAATAAACGAAAAAATAAACAAGTTTGGAACCGAATAAAACTAAACTTAAATCTATAATTGGTCTATGATTTGGGTAGGAACCGAAAATATTTAATTAGTGTTTGATTTGGTTTATAGACCGATGGAACTTTAACCAAATTGAACCAAAAAGTGGGAACATTTTCTAAATAAAAGAGTAAACATTACACATAATTTTATCTTCCAAACTAACTATCTTAAATATCTTTAAAACTAAACATCATAAAATCAAACTTTTTTTATGCGTATCAAAATTGCTAAGTTAACATATAAAACTCCTTACCACTTTTACATACGATTTGCCAATCAAAGAACAAAACTCCCTTTGGCGGTAAACACACATTAACTTGTCAATCTTTATTTATTGTCATATGACTTCTTGGTTTCAACCGAATCGAATTTTAATATAGTGTTTGGTTTGGTTTGGTTTTATATGATATAAAATTAGTTTGGTTAGATTAAGGTTTTGCCTCTACGGCTTTTCAAATCAATGAATCCGAACTGAACAACCCAATAAACCTGAAAATCGAACCGCTGAACTGAACAACCTAATTGGACATGTGTCTCACAAAACATAATTCGTTGTAGATTTTCTCGTTGAAAAATTAATTTAGGTAACTAATTTACTATAAGCTCATATAAGCCCAAGCCCTATCTGTAGGCTTAGGGTACATTAGGGTTTATTATACTCTATAAATATTAATGATTAATAAAGTTAAAGCTAAGGAGTTTACTGATCCTCTAAAACCCTAAAACCACCACCATCGTTTCCCAACCTCTCCCTACAACCAATGTAATTCTTTTTGCCGTCGATAAATTCTTCATTCCAAAGCATCACGTGTTGCTTGCTTGCTTAATTAATTCATTAGACCCTTTATATTGCATTGCTTCACGTGCCATACAAAACCCAAAACCTTTAATATATACTACTGCTATTGTTGGAGTACGTCCTCCATCCTCCCCCTTATTCTAACATGACACAACAATCATCAACATCATAGATAACACACAAAACCGATTCACAGCCTCTTCTCCTTCCCCTTTTTTGCCACACACAGTGTATTCATCACCATCATAATGACTAATGGTGATCTCCAGCTACCACCTCCTACCCTCACTCTCGTTGAAACAAAACCTAAAGGTTTTTTCTTTGGTTCTCTTTTCATCGTATCACAACAATATTGTTAATTATGAATTAAAAAAAAAACAAAAAAAAAAGTTTGACCTTCATTGTTTGTTTTATGTTTTTTTCTTTTCACTTAAAGTCGACTAAAACTCGACCTGTCTCCACCTAAAGTCGACTAAAGCTCGATCAATGGTGTTCCTTCATTCAGTAAGCCGCATGAGGTTACTACTTTAAGAATCAATGTGAAACCTTTTTGGTGTCCTAATGCACATCATTGGTGAAAATACAAGTTCTTCAACAAGTACCGCTTTCTTTGTTTGCTTTGCTTTCGCTTCCTGTGGATGTCTTCTTCAACAAAAATAGTTATAGCTTTACTGTTTTAAGTATCTCCAGTCCGAGGTTTCGCGATTTCTCCGCTATGGACTACGGGGGAGTATTAGCCGATATAAGCCCAAGCCCAATTTGTAGGCTTAGGGTACATTAAGGTTTATTGTACTCTATAAATATTGATGATTAATAAAGTTAAAGCTAAGGAGTTTCAATGTAAACATACGGTTTAACATTTACTTGATGCATTTCATGTTTGTCAATGTATTTCAAAGTAATGCCTTGTTTGAAAGGTATTCTCAATGCCTTTCAATCTCATCAAGGGAGAGGTTTTATGCACCATTGTTGTTATCATAAATGTTAAGGGTTGTATATTTGTATTGTATTGTCTTGTTCTTGAGTGCCATACCAAATTTCTATCAATCTTGTAGTTTTCGGTAGTTTCTTAGGAGGCACTTGGTCAAAATGGAGGAATGGAAAAGTAGTGTGTAGGGAAGGATGCGATTTTATGAAATGGTGTTAGCATCTCACATTGCCTCGGGTATTAGTGGATAATTAGGCCCAAGCCCGATTTGTGGGTTTAGGGTATTATGGTTTCACCATTATAAATAATGGTTAATAATAAAGATATACCTACGGGGTTTTATATAGTCTAACATGGTATCATGAGCAGGTATGATCTTGAGACCTAGTCGGTCATCAAGCCGCCACCTTTGTATCACCCCATCACACATCTCCAAAACCCTATTTTTTTTCTTCTATTCTTCTGCCGCTCCAACCAAAAAAAATTTCTTCTATTCTTACGCCCAACCAAAAAAAAAAAAAAAAAAAAAAAGCCTTTGCCTCATTGTTGACTATAGATCTCAACTTGGCTTTGAAGACTTCAAGATTTGAAGATTTGTCTACATATGATTTACTGTTGCGGGAAAAAAAATTATTTAATTTTTTTTTTGTTTTTGTTTTATGTCGAATCAAGGGTATTAATTCCCGAGACGACTTTTGTTGGTGTCGAATCTAGGGTTCTTATTCCCGAGACGACTGTTTGGGATACTTTGAATTATCCTGTTTTATTTTTGTCATTGTTTTATTTTGATTTCTTAGTTTCTACTCCAGTTCAAGCTTTCGCGATTTTGCCGCTCGAACTGCGGGGGAGTATTAGTGGATAATTAGGCCCAAGCCCGATTTGTGGGTTTAGGGTATTATGGTTTCACCATTATAAAATAATGGTTAATAATAAAGATATACCTACGGGGTTTTATGTAGTCTAACATCGGGAAGCCATTCGGCCAAGTGTGGGATCATTACAAATAAGAGGCCAAATCAATAGGAGAAACATACATTTTTTGTTGTCTTTTGGGTGACAATCAGTCTCTTTGTTTGGCTGCAATTACTAGTTTTAATGTTTAATAGTTTTCTTTTAGAAGAAAACATTTATTTATTAAATAAATGTTTTTTCCCTTGAATTCTATTAGATTTTAAAATTAATATTCTTAAGAATTAGTTAAAATATTTATCAAATATTAATTTGGACACACTTAAATATATATAAATAAAAATTCTTAGTGCTAGTGTAAAGTAATTGTTCTCTTCGCATTGCATCTAAGAGCATCAGGTGTCATAACGAAGGGTATCTTTGTCGTCGTGCTACCTCAGCGTCACATCAGCATCTCATTTTTCCACAACTAACCACAACAAACCCCCTCCTCACTCATAACAAACCTCAACCTCTTCATTTGGGGCCCATCACCACTGTTGGGCGGGGTAATTCAAATTCAAATTCAAACGGTTTAGTTTTCTATATATAGTATCCTACCAGTATTAGTTTCACACACAAATAACACAATTCACACACAAAAAAAATGTCTCGCAAAGACTTTTCTCAGCAATTCCCCAGCCCAGAGAAGTTGCCGGAAACCAGCTTTCCGTCCCCAAATCACTTGCCGGAAACCAACTTTCCAACTCTGCCAGAGTTTGAAGTTTACTCAACACCACCGGAAAATGTCTTTCCGGTGGGGTTTGAAAACATCCCATACCTCCCAATTGTTCCAAGTCCACCGTGAACGGTCCACGGTGGATTTTCAAACCACCCAAGCGGGTTAAGTGAGGTTCCTCCGACAACCGGAACAAGATGAAGAAAACGTCGGGGAGATCTTGGAAGAAGAAAGCGTGAAGAGGCCGTCGCCGTGAGCAAGAAGCACGGAGGCTCAAGACCTCCAAGACAACTATTTCGACATAATGGAGAGTCGATACATGAATGGGAGTTTTATTCTCCGCCAACAAGTGATGATGGTTGAGACTCGGATGACTCGTTTTTTTAAGTTTTTAGTAGTTTTATTATGTATTTCATGTTTTTATGTTGTTTTTAAGGATCCCTCTCTAGTTTTAATGTTTAAGCTTATTATGTATTTCATGTTTTTAGTTAATCTTTCAAGTTTCGCTTTTTATGTTTAACCACTTGTGTTCTCAAGACTCTACGAACCTTTCGAAATCAATAACACTTCACCTTCACCTTATTATAAAAACTTTACATATCTTAAAAAAAAAAAAAGAGAAAAAAAAAGAAAGTACAACCATTGCCTCGTCGTTCCCACGATCTCAAGTCCCACAACGATCAACGGCGAGCCACCCCGGTGTGGCGGCGGGGCACGGCGAGCCTCCATCTCAGCCACGGCGAGGGACGAAATCGTCCACACCGGATGCTCTAAAGCATATGAACTCACAACGATATTTCATGTTCCCTGTTTTGAGGTGATAGACTCATAGTCATAAGATTCAAGCTACACTATGTATAATGAGGATCCTTGCGATAATGTCTAAGCGAAGGGATCTAGTGAACTATTTTCGGCCCCGTTGTAGGTCTTTGTTTGAAAAAGAAATAGATTTAATTGACACAAAATGACCATTAGTGCACGGTTTATTCTCTTGTTAAACAAATAGTCTGATGCCTTGAAATGCTTTGAACTTAAGTTTTAATGTCACGTCGTCTGTCGGCCCATATGGACGTATTTCTTATACGCATTTACATACGAAGTTTGACACAATCCTTTATATGATTCTAGTTCTTCATTTTCGATTCCCTTTTGATCGAAGACCCTAGCTTAATCCTCTTTAACTTAACATATAAAATGGTAGATTACTCATTTTCGATTCCCTTTTGAGTTATTAAAGTTCAAGCATAAACTACACCTTCTTAACGTTGCGGAAATTACGATTTCTCTACCCTATGTTGGCCATTAGACTAGTTGGATAGCGGGATTTAACCAAGGAGTCTATCATGAAACCATGACATCAAAGATGAAAAACAGGCCGTAGTTTCGGATAAGAATGTTTTTGTGGCAAAATGGGTTAACGTTCAGATTATTAGGTAGTTAATATTGTTTCAGTCCACGTTACTAGTAATAATCCACAAATAAATTATCATGTTCAAACTGTAAACTGTGTGAATCGACAAGTTATCGTTCAAACATGAACAACACCTTTTCTTTGCGGTCGTTACAGTGTCTCTTCCATATTTCACCATTGGACTAGTTGGACAGTTGCCCACATAAGCAACAAGTTTAATATACGAGAACAAATAAAACAATAACTTGGCAAAGAGGGAGTGCTCGCATCATGTACGTTATCTATGTCAAATAAACTTGTTTATACTTTTATAACTTAATACTCATCTGATATTCTGATGCATTTTGCTAATGAATAACGAATTACTCAAAGTATTTGAATACATCCCACATTGGCCTGCGTGCAATACTTAAGGGGAAGTGGTGCTGTATAAAACCAGATACATGATATTGTAGAAATCACTTACCTGGATGGGGTCAATGGATGATCAAAAAGATCCATGGCCTAGGTTGGTGACCTCATTGCACTTTGGAGGGGTGCCTTCCTAAGGTCGGCCAATGAGGTCGAGCCTACATCATAATTTGTTGAAGGGGCTTGCGTTCGCGCAGCCCCGTCCAATACTTAAGTTATATAAAGTTATAAGTTCATCTCAGTTTATTGATGGACTATTAGATTATTGAGCACAAGATTTTTTATTTATTTATTTTTTTTCCGGCTTGAATTAGTAAGTAATCTATACATGGACCAGTTCTATATATAAAAGAAATTCTTGGGTTAATAAGCTTCATCTTCACAGAATGTCATAATTCTATCGCAGTAGTTAATAACTAGCTTGACTGATTAGATTTCGACAAACCCTTTCGGAAATTTTAAGCAATATTTGCTTGTACTTTTACTCGGTTAATAACACAATGTGTTTCATTACATCGAACACCAGAACCAAAGTTTATTAGACGAAACCGTCTAGGCTTCGTTCTTACTAAAATTCTACATATGTTAGCAGCCACATATAGAAATATTAACTTAACTGTCCAGAAGTGAAGTCAAATAGCATAAGTGAAGTATATGCCTTATTCGATTGCAAGTTATATAATAAATTGTAATCGTGTATCGCTCACCTTTGAATATTCTTCCCCACAGGGATGGTGTTGTTTATTCGTAGACTTTATTTATTTATTTGGACATGAATATGTCATAACTCTTAAGTACTACGTATATACTACGAGTACTATTTTATCAAATGTTTGTGTTTGTCATGCATTCCTTTTCTGTGAGAACGATGGGGACGGGCTTCTCAAACAACCCGGGGTGCCAGATGACTCCGTCAATAAGAGCTTTTGGGAGTCATCAACCTGTTATCCCCGGTGAACTTTGATCTGTTGAGCGAGAGCCACACTTATAACATTCAAACTATAAGCTCATTTTTTATCGCTAAATAATAAAACAATCAAACTATCCTTAAATGACCCAATTAGTAAGAAACATAACCTCAGTTTAACCGCATACATCTTGGCATACATCTGAGTCGAAAATTCGTTTTTAAGGATATTCTAATAAAGAAACCACATCTACTTGTTAAAACAATCAAAACAAAATTTTCATATCCAACGGGGATTATTCAAATAGCAAATGGACAACCAGTTTCATTCCCTTTTGCAATAATTGATTTAAAAATATTTTTACATATTAAAAAAAAAAAAAAAAAAAAAAACAAAACAAAAACAACTATTTTCTGATTCTTGAAATAAAGGAGACAGGGGATGTAGGAATATTCGTTGGATATTCGTCGCAATCAAGTGCATATTGTATTTACAATCTTAGAACAAGATTGATTCAGGAGACATGTCATGTGCACTGTGACGAAGTAGAAGAGATGGCTCTTAGAACCCGCACTTAATGATGCTTTTGATCAAAATAGATCAGGACCCGTGCTAAAGACTATGACTTTTAAACAAAGTAGTTCAGGACTCGCACCTCAATCAAAATCATCAATAAACAAAACTAAACATATTCCAATGGAAGGACAGTTTGGAATTTCTACGATGAATTAGTTGAAGGAATTAGAGCGAAGATGTCTACAATATTCGCTGCAACTCCGATCACTGTGATCCATCCACAAGAAGACATACCTTCACCTGTCCAGGCAGTGGCGGAGCTAAAAGAAATTTTGTGGGAGGGCCAAAAAGCATTTTTTTTTTTGGAAGAAATATTAGATGGGAGGGCCGAGATGAAAAAAAAAAAAAAAAAAGTAACGCATGAAATCGCAAAAAAATACACTAACGAGCTTAGGCCTAGGGGGGCTGGGACCCTCCCCGTTCCTCACATAACTCTGCCACTGTGTCCAGGTCACCAACAACTACTTCTGAAGATGCTGATACACCTCCTGTTATAGCAATTCACCTGATCTCTGTTTCATAAGAATTAGATTTCAGTAGTTCAGCCATTCGAAATTCTTGCTTGCCACGAATAATTGCTAATGTGAAATTTATTTGATTCATATCTCCGTAGTTCATCTGCTTTGGCAACAATAATGTACGAACAAGATTAAGAGAAAATATCGTTTTTGATCAAATATTACTGTGTATATTATCTTCATTATAGATAAATGACTTGCATATACAAAGTTACAAACCATTTAAAAAAAAAATGTACAAATACATCATATAAGAACGGTACAAAGATCTATTATCGTTTATTTTCGCAGCATTTGCACTCATATGCTACAGAAATAAAGGATCAAATCTTACATCATTCGAGAAATCGAACTATTAACATGTATTATTTTCTTACTGTTATCTAGGACCCGAGACTTGTTGCGATGACATGTAAGAAAACGAGTTTGGGGACACACTTGAACCAGTACTACTATCAATAGGTGCTACCATAAATCCACTCGGGACATCAGCATCGGCCCCGGTCCCAGCCGTTGATGGCTCGGTGAATCGCCTTCCATAGAACCTCAAGAAGTTCAACAAATCTGACTGCGGTTCCCACACCGGCAACGTACCTTCCAACATAGCAACAACATTTGCCATTGAAGGTCTCAACGACGGGTCTTCGTGCAAGCAACATAGAGCCACTTTGACTAGCTTTCTAGCCTCTTCTAATGTTACCCGACCCTCTAACCTCGGTTCCACGAGGTCTAAATATCGACCCTCTTCGTGCATTTCTAATGCGTGTAGTGGGAAATAGATACGGGTTTCTGTTAAACGCGTAGCAGTTGGGTTTCCGGCCGGGACATGGGCACAATTTTTTTGCCCTTGAATCAATTCCAATAGAACCATACCATAACTATAAACGTCGGTTTTATCTGAAATCGCTGCATTCGTAAGCCACTCAGGCGCTAAGTAGCCGCGTGTACCTCTCATCGTGGTAAACAATCCAGACTGTTCCGGGCTCAGTAGTTTTGATAATCCAAAATCCGATATCTTTACTTGCATACTATCATTTAGAAGAATATTTTCGGGCTTGACATCACAATGTATGATCTTGTGTTCACACCCGTTGTGCAAATACGCGAGTCCACGAGCCGTACCAAGCGCAATTTCAAACCTTTCTTGCCATTCCAAAGGCGGACCAGTCCCGAAAAGGGTCCGATCCAATGAACCTTTGTTCATATACTCATAGACTAAAAACCTTTCTCTTCCTTGAGCACAAAAGCCTTTGAGTTTAACTAAATTTACATGATGAACGTTTCCAATGATCTCGATCTCGGTCCCAAATTCCTTCTTACCTTTAGCACCTAATGCCGTTATCTTTTTAACCGCAACAACCGTTTTGTCGGGTAAAATGCCTTTGTAAACGGTCCCAAACCCACCCGACCCAATTCGCACACTAAAATTCCCAGTCGCAATGAGAATATCGTCATGATCAAACCGAACAGGTAACCCCGCGATTGAAAACATCTCGAGGTCTTCTGAAGAATCGATTAACTTTTTCCTACTCGATTTCGCCTTATTACTTAAAATTCTTCTACACATACAAATCACGAATAATAAGATTAGTAACATTCCGGAAGCTGGAAGTAGTATTAACCCGGCTATCGGCATATCGGAACTCGATGTACTATTGCTCGGGTTTTGATGTGACGATGGTGAATGTATCGCTTTGATAAAGCCTAACTTATCATCATCTACGGCCTCCGAGCTCGAGGTTATCGAACCCATATCGTTTTCAATCAAATAACATGATCCGGATGTTCGACCATGAAAGAAACCTAAGCACGAACAGTTCGAAGAACAAATATCTTCACACGTCGATATAACGACTCCGGTTTTCACTGGAGTCGTAAAATCGGTTAAAAAGTACTTTGTCCCAATTCCGAGTTGAACGTAAACGTAATCTCCAGAGGAATTTAGTTTCGGGCGGGTCGCCTTGTCACAAGATTCGGGTAAGGATAATGTGTTATTAGAAAAAGAACACCCCGTGTTCGTTTTCGGGTCCGTACGAAACCCATGCGGGCAAGAACACTTGCCCGCAGAACAAAGCCCAAGTTTCCCACACTCATACGGATTGCGACAGCTGTCAGCAGGCGTCACAAAATCCGTCTCCCAGTTTTTATCCGTGTACCTATTAACGACAAGCGTACCGTCAGGTAAAATCTTCAAAATCCGAAAATCACTACTTTTAACATCTGTAGTCATCATAACTTGCACAACCACTTCCGAACCCGGGTCGCTGACCATATCGAAACCCGACCCGTTTACGACAACATACGAAATGGGTCGGTTCGAGTTTTTAACACATTTCAGATCCATCAACAATCTAAAATAAGTCAAATTTCTCCACTGAAATATACCGTCACTAGAACTCACCGAAAAGCTATAATCCCCTTCCGAAATATCCGAATCACTTTTCGACCCGATAATCGACCCGCCAACCCGAAACCTTTGTCCCGACACTATCGTATCCGTCGGGTAATCAAAAGATTGCCACAAAACATCCCCAAGACTATTAACCAAAACCAAGTTACCAGACTCCAGTAACTGCAAAGAGTCAACGCCAGACTCGAACTCTGGCGTTGACCATACAGGTACACCAGAGTCATCATAAATACCAATTCCGGTTATAGATAACCGGAACTGACCAGATTCTGAAATCGGGTCATTACGATTCGCTGTCCAGACAACAGTGTTGGACAGCGAATGGTAAATGACTAAATAAAAAGACATAGATTCGGGTACGGGGTTTAGTATAGCGGCTGTGTAAGTACGATTTACTGACTGAAGAAAACTGCCAGAATTGTCAATGAATAAAAAGTGTGTAGCTGTGAAATTTGGAGGGATGGTGCCGGTGGAGATTACGGCAGCGACGGTGGTGGTTACGGTGGTGGTGAGGAGGAGGATCATGGTGGTGATGGTGGCAGCCATCCATGCAGAGAGAAAATGTGTCGCTAGAAAATGGTGTTTGTAAAAAATGGTGTTGTTTTTTTAGTGACTAAATTTAAAAGTGAGTTGTATTATTTAGTGACTATTTCTTTTATATTTTTTTTGGTAAGAGTTGACTTATGTGATATGTGTTGTTATTTTCCCTCTATTTTTTAATGGTTTTATATGTTTAGTTTATGGCAGATATGCTAAGTTGAGGTGAAGGCGTGAAGCATATGCCATGCTGCTGACATATTGTGTTTCAATTAAAAAAAAAGTGATTATGTGGTAAAAAGAGTGAATAATAGTTTAGATATACACGTAATCGCGTAAAAATGTAGCTTACTTGACATCTTTTGTAGTTTTGTGCAGGGGTGTACCTCTTTGAGGGTAGAACAGGGTCCTAGCTAGGGGTGTCAGTCGAGTCTGGTTGGTCGGGTTCAGGGTCAAAGTCAGGTCAAGGCTAAAAATAATTTACCCGAACCCGACCCTATTTGAACTCGGGTTAGTCGGAGTCGGGTCAACTCGGGTCGGTTTAATTCGGGTTCGGGTCACCTGAATATAAGTTAAATAGTGACAAATTTGGCTATTTGTTCTAATTTATATAGAAAATTTCTAATATAAATATATAAAAAATAAAAAATCCTTATCCGGTCAAACGGGTTGACCGAACCCGACTTAAATAAAAATCTCAACCCGACACCGACCCTATTTAGTATTCGGTTCTGGGTTGACCGAATAACTGAATTCAATTTCTAACCCGAGTAACCCGACCCAAATATGCCTAGTCGGGTTCGGGTTCGAGTCAGTCGGTCGATTTTTGACACTCTTAGTCCCAGCTCTCCCAAAATTTACGGCACCTAGTCTAAAATATTATAGGTTTGGGTAATTTAGTTGAGATTACAAACAAATCTCTGATTCGGCCCCGCAAAATAAATTCGCCCCCTAAAATAAATGGTCAAGTTCCGCCATTGGTATCGTGTAACAATCTATATAATGACATCTTTTTGTTATATCGTGTGATAAGTTGTTTGCATTATTTGACGAACCTCTTCATGTTAAACATGATTGTGTAAATTCAAGGGTAAAATGGTTAAATAGTGCACACAGTGCCGTCTCTGAGTTTACGGAGGCCTTGTTCAAAATTTAGTTTAAAGAGAAAAACGAGACCTAAAATATAAAGTAAATACTAATATTAAAAGATAAAATGAGTAATTATCGTTTTTAAAGTGCTCCGCTAGCATTTTTTAGCGCAACACTTTAAATCAAATACATTAAGTCACTTTTATAAAATATATATACATATCATATAAAAATTTTGAGGCCCCTAGAATTTGAAGGCTCTGTGCGACAACACACCTCGCACACCCTTATATACGGCTTTGAGTGCACACAACTGGTCAGACGATACGCCAAAAAGACAGAATTCAAAAGTATGTTATCTACATAAGAAATAAATAAATAAATGGCTACATAAAATTATAAAAGGTGACAAGTAAGCTATATTTTCATGCAATTAGCCCTTTTGTTATTTGAAATTACGATAGCTTATAGTAGGTGAAGCCACGGATGTGTTTGGAGAAATTGGATCTCAGTAGATATACATTGGGTTAATGTATTTAAAATGTATCTTATTTTTACAAATTTCAGGTTTGTGTAATATATTTTTTTTTTTTGTAAATTCATGTAGGGGTGAGCGTGGTGCGGGTTGGTGCGGTTTTTGGTAAAAACAACCCGCATCCGCAATTGCGGTTTATAAAAAAAGAGAATCCACATCCGCGCGGTTTTGTGGTTTCGGTTTTTGTGGTTTATGCGGTTTTGCGGGTTGGTTTTGCGGGTTTTTGCGGTTTTTTGGGTCAAAGTTTTTTCTTTATCTTTTTTTTTTAAATTATAATTTTTTGTATATATTTACTATAGAATGAATATATTATAATGTTGTATGATATGGTGAAACATATATACAAAATGTTGTGTATTAGTATAAATTATAAATCAATATAATAGTAAAAGTCAAATGAGATAAAGAATTTTATAAACTTCGATGATAAATTGAGAGAAAAATAAACTTATATTAACTAAAAACTAATATGATAATTTACCATTAAAATGTGTTTGAAATAATTTATTATAAAAGTATAAACAAAAGTCATAAAAAGTTATAAATATTAGTGTGTTATTCTAAAAAATTAAAAAATATATATGAATATAACATAGTGGTGCGGTGCGGTTATTTTGGTGCGGTTTTGGTGAAAACTCAACCCGCACCGCAAAATCTGTTTTTATTTTCAAAACCGCACCGTCGGTTTTTGTTGTGGATCGGTTTTTGCGGTGCGGATTTTGTGGTTTTTTTCGGATTGCGGATTGCGGTGTGGTTTCTGCTCACCCCTAAATTTATGTACTAAACTTTCAAATTTTATCATTTTGGTGTATTTTCGTACTATTTACCATTCAATTTGTTAAGACTCCTTTTACGATAGCTAATAACTGTTCTTACGGATGTGACATGTGAACTAATTACTAATTAGTGTTATTGGTTATCAATGTTTTTTGCAAAATAGTGAGTAGTGTAAATGTTTGTCAAAGTATTCATTTTTATGTAAGATGTCATTTTACTTTCTAATAATCAAATTCAGTTTTCTTTTGAATCTATCTATAGTCAGTTTATTGCACCTATATGAAGTAGTGACAAGCAAGGACTAGCAAGGAAATGTATATTTAAAATGGGTGGCATTTATTTTAATTTATAAGTTAGGTGAAAATAATTGTTATATGAGAAAATGTTAGTCACCAACAAAGATTACAAGAGGACAACAGAGCTTAGTTGTAAATTTTATAACACACTTGGTTTGTTTTGAAGGATGAATGTATTGTAACATATATATTTCAGTTTCTACTCAAATTGACATTTTTTTATGTATGTTTAATTGCACGAACACAAAGCTTCAAATAAGTATCTAAAAGTTGATACATATACATTCATCCCTGTTTGTTGTGTTTGCATATCTTTCTATGCAGCTATACTTTCTGTATGAAAGTATATCATATCCAGTTATATGCAAGGGCGGACTCAGGGGGTTGTCGGAGGTTTACAGGAATTCGATCGATGTTTGTTGTCTGGTATAATTTTTTGTTAGAAATCATGAATTTTCAAAAATAAACCTGGTCTCGAAATTATGTGTCACATAAACGCATGTCTTATTTAGTTTGTCCACTAATATTTTAAAAGAAATACCGTCTTCT
This sequence comes from Chrysanthemum lavandulifolium, assembly GCA_022545495.1. NCBI lineage: Eukaryota > Viridiplantae > Streptophyta > Magnoliopsida > Asterales > Asteraceae > Chrysanthemum > Chrysanthemum lavandulifolium. The sequence goes on from CM040241.1 coordinate 59,244,584, forward strand.
TAATTTCTTTACTAAAAATCGTACTTTTTAGTTCATTTTCATTTCTCTTAAAAGGTTTTGGAAAACATATCAGATGCTTTGATTTATTGGACATGGATACATACATATCCACTTATCATATGTGGATAGGAGTATATATTTTCTTTATCATGTCCTAGTTATTCATACAAACAGGGGCGGATCCAGACAGTAAGGGTGTGTTTGTTTTTTAAAAAAAAATCTTACTAGCCCTTTTACTTCCACTCTTACCAGTAAGAGGAGGGCAGACGTTTTGCTTGTTTGTTTTTTCTTTGAGTAAGCACAGGTTAGACATATAAGATCTTACTCAAGAAGAGGTGGTGACTTGTCTTTGCGCTCTTACTGCGTTTTAAACTTTATATAATATATTTGATTGTTTATTAACTATGTTATATTTATGATAAAAGTCTTGTTTCATATTACATAAGTTCTTATTATCGCGTTCGTTAGTTTAATAAACAAATTGCAAAACAAAGACTTAAAATCATTCGGACAATTATACAAAACAAACAACATTATTTCGTTCAGATTTAGACTTTCTAGCCACCTCTTACTAGTAAGATGTGGTAGTCAGATTCAGACCCAAAACATCATAATGAAACAAACACACCCTAAGTCATTGGCTGCACAAATTTATTTTACAAGTATAAGCTAGTATGTTGTAAGTAGTTATACAACATGTTTATAGTTTAACAAAAAAAATAGGAGTTCTAGTGATAATTAGTTGTTTGTGAAGTTTTAAATTATATTAGGGCTCGATCTCATTGCATGAACATTTTGAGACAGCCAGATAAAAATCCCGAATGAATAATGAAAATACCGTTCAAGCTCCCGTATACACCATAGCCACGGACAGAATCAAGGTGGGTCTCGAGAAGTCCTGATGTTTTTTAAATGCATCTTGTCCAAAAAAATTATGTTCTTCGTTTTGTATAATTTTTTATAAATTTATTTGATCAAATTGTGTAATGATTCCGTCATTGGCCAAAATAACTTAAGAGATAACTTGAACATAAATCTGTCTATTGTTTTTAACATCAATCTTTGTCAATTTACTAAATTAGTTTGGCGAGATAAAGTTAACACTTGTCGAAAGTAACACTCAAATTATTCTCATTTAACCAAATTCAGTGGACACATGTGTTGGTCATTGCATTATTTTGGACACTAATATACATTATCCTGAAAACGTTGACTTATTCTTTGATGCTGAATCTTGACATCATTAATTCATTAATTAATGCTCAAATTTCAAAATACACCTCATGTGGGTGAAAATGGGACCTTTTAACGGGTCATAATGCTCAACTTGTAAGACCATGTTTTGGATGTTACGAAAAGCCCAAGTAGGGCCCACTAGTTGGGTGTGAAGATGGCTGTTGACAAATCACAAATGACAACTTTGCCATTATTAGGCCACCATTTTCACGTAAGGTTAAGCATCGGGTCAAAATCGTCTTGAACCGACCAAAACCGAACCAAATCGGCTAAAATCAAACTCAACCGAGCAATAACCGAACCGAAGTGGCTCGGCCGGTCTCTGTTTTCTATCAATCGTTTCAATTTGGTTTAGGCTGTTTTGGTGTTTTTTCTCGGTTTTAGCCTAAACCGAACCGAATCAAGCCAAAACGAAACCGAAAACCATAAAGATATAAAACCAAAAACCGAACCGAATAAGGCTAGTTCAGTATCGGTTGGACGGGTTTGACTGGGTTTTTCAGTTCGGTTCGATTTTCCTTCAATTTTGCTTAGCCCTATTTTCACATATTCAACTTAATAAAAAAATGTAATAATAAGAATCTTAACAAGAACTTATAAAATAAGACATAAATATCAGTCATTTGATTTCCTCAATTATATAATTTGTCGTGTGTTTTTCAATCCTAACAACAAACGCCGAGATGCTACAAATATAGAAAATAAAATCCATAGACACAACTAGTGAGAAGAACGATCTCAAATGAGCTTCTTCTTTTCAAAGAAAGATTTCAAGTGCCAAAGCTGCATACCGGCCACAAATAAGCATACCAAGAGCGAAATAAAACTCAACCATGCCATCCGAGAGTTTGTGGCTTTGTTAAGCTCTTGCATCTCTCTTTCCCTGTAACAAGCATACGGAATACTAATAATTATAAATGCAGAAGATAACATCATGCTTGACATTAAAAATATAACCTTTTATATTTTCACCAAAAGCGTCATGAAGTCCCCTAGATGATCTCCGTGGGTGATTCGGTTATGAAAAAAAATTAATATAAAAAAGATTATTTTTTTATTTTTTATTTTATTTTGTTAGTGATCAAGTCCTGAAACTTTGTTATAAATTAGTTTTTGATTTCAGAATTGAAGGGACTAAATCACATGTGCAAACTTGGAGGAGCGGATCAGCCACAAAACTATTAAAAGGAAATTGGGTTAAAAAAATATTCAGGTTACTCATTCTTACGTAATGAGTTACTTTCGTCATTTTTTTCTTCATTTTTTAGGCAAGTGGTTTATTTGCTATGACTATCATTATATCATAGTTTGGAAAAGTCAATTACTCATTATTCAATATACAAAGTATTCTTTGCAGCTCTTAAAATAGCAACATTTGAATTTTTATGCAATTTAAGAAATTTTTGACTAGTCGTAATGATTTAGTAATGATAATCGGGCGTAGACTACAAGCAACAGACCAATGGTTATTAAGAAAAGTACACTACAAGAAATGGGGTATGATTTTCAGGCGAGTTATCTACTAACCTGTCTCGGAGATAGAACATCTCCTCGTGAATCGAAGTGATGGTATCTGCTAGTTTCTTCAGCTCATATTCCATCGCCTGGAAAATAATGCGAAGTTGTCAAATAGATAACTCATAAGATAAACTATATAATCATCAAACCACCTGGAAAAAATTAGCTCCAAAAAGGATTCAACATGTTTAAACAAAGCATAGAAAAACATTATGGGGTATTTTAGTCTAGACACGGACTTACATTGGGCGCCAAATATGGGAGATAAAACCTTGATATACAAGTTATACCAAGCTTAAATTCTTTTAACTTTCTACATAATGTACAAGTGGTGGTCGTCGTAATGATGATGTCGTGAAATAAAATTTATCCAGGGCTAAGTTTTATTTCGTTTGACTACTGATCATTATTGTTTGTCCATTGTTTTCCTTTTTTGAGACATTTTGATACAAATAAGTGATAACATCTTTACTATAGTACTCTAATGGGTAGCATCGGGTCAAAACCGAACCGAAAACTGATTTTGAGAAAAACATGAACCGAAGTGAAACGAGCCAAACCGAAACCGAACCGAAAGAACTTTTTTTTATTCGAGAGAGTAATTTTTGTTTTTGTGAGTGGTTTTTTTTACCATTTATGCTCCTTAAATTAACTTGTTTTGATTAAAATTTGTGGGACTAGATCGTGTTTCCAAACTTGGGAGGACTGACTCAATTATACTTGAGGACTTCCCCTAAATTTGGTTGAAAATTGTATAGGGGGTTTGACAGTGACCCAAAAATCGTGACAATCAAAGAGGACCACCATACAGACTGTGATTTCATAATCTATAGCTCAGTTCAGAGTAGTATCTTTCAGCCCATTTATTGAATTATGGTCAAGATAAGATAATATTGCCGACATGTCAAACCGGTAAACTAAATTTTTTAACTATAGAGGATACGGGTCAAAGATTTAGTACAAACAACCTCTTTACTATTAGTAATCATTAATGAAAATACATTTTTGAACCGCAATCATTAGAGAACATTGATCACTATTCAGGATTATACTACCCATCTACTTTTCTCATTATTAAGGGATATTTAGCGCTTTGATTAATAGTCAAATTTTGTCAGCAAACTATGTCTATTCAAGCTTGCATTTATCTAGAGAAGGAGGGAGTACTTAAAATATTGTAAACAGCTTAAAGGATTATTTTGAAGTGAACTAAAAGACCACTATATTTTCTGAATCTAACCAATACAGTTTTAGATGCAACACTTGATGTAGATAGATAACTTTAAATTGGAAGCTTTACGTTATAGAATACGTTAGGAGATTAAACAAAAAACCCTACACACTTTCAAGAAAATGCAGTTAAGTCCCTAAAGTATTTCTATGGTTGATTCTGTACTGTTTACGTCCTCAAACTTTGTTATCGATTTACCGATCATGTCCCTAATGCTTATTTGTTTTATTAAGAAATTTGAGGGACTAAACCGCATCATTAAACTTGGTGGACCATATCAACCACCAAAGATACTATAAGGACTCGACCGCATTTTCAGTAGTGAGTATAAATCAGTCACTACATATTCATTGCTAACATGTCAAGCTATGACACGTTGACGCTAGTCAAGTGTTTATGACATCTTAGATAGCTTAATTAAAGAAAGAGAAAATCCTGGATCGCTATTTCGATGATACTGTCTGTTATCATATTCAACATGCGAATTATTTATCAGGTTCAGACTGAAAAAAAAAGGACCATATAGGGTGATGGATCAACACACTAGAGGTGGCCAATTTGACACGCCTGAAAAATAGCCATTTGACAAGTTACTTGGGCCTACGAATTCGCCTATTTTGCCACATATAGCTCACAGACATTGGACGACTTATGCATAGCAGACCTCGCAACAATCCTTGTGTGCTATAATATTATGCTATTTTGTAGAAATAAGTGTTAGTTAACAATTAACATTTTCCGGGCATCTTTGTTACAGGAAACGAGATTTGTAACCACAAAATAGAAAAACATCTTTGATTTCATGTTGAGTTTTAATCTTTACCATCTTCATTTTAATATATGAATAACCCGATTAACAAAATACGCATGCAAAACACCACATATGATAAGAAAGACGAATAGATAAACTTACATCCACTGAACCTTTCTTGGCAACATTGGACCAATCCTTAGCAGCTACACCAGATCTCCAATCGAATTCAATCGGAATCTTAAGTGTTGGCTGGTGATCAATGGCGAAAAAACAAGCCATATAATCTCCAGCTTCAACAGCCTGAAAAGCAAACTGCCCCGACTGAACATTTTCAGAAGAGTGATAGCTATTCCCGTATGCTGAAGTTACCTGCGTTACATTAACACAACACCGAATACAACACTTAGATCCAACTATCCCACATAAAGGCACAAAGCAAGGTTAAAAAATCACATATTTGTACAGTTGTTGTTAGACCAAAAAAGACTTTAACCTAAGATTGATACTGATAAATTTTATGAAATACAATACGATGCCATTGAGGCTGTATGGGAATGATTATTAAGGGGGGTGTTACACTAAGCTAATTTGAGGTGGTTATTGTATTATCAAAATACAATAAGCTTATCTTATCAGTTATCGAAAAGTGCTTAATAGCTCATTGAAGATCAAAAAAGGGCTTTAGCAATAAGCTCCTTAGAATTGGCTTTTTGCTAAAGCCATAAGCTTTTTTGATAAACTAAGCCAAACAGCCCCTAAATGCTTAACTGGCTATCTGCTTATTGCGCTCTAATACAACAAACAGGCAGTTTCGAGGGTGATTGGCATGCTTATCGAAACTGCTAATCTGATTATTCACATGTGATGTGAATAAGCTCGAATGCATAAACAGTCTAAGGTTATTTATTTCATCCTTCCGATTTCAAAAAGCAATAAACAGTTTAAGTGTTTTAACATTTAAACAGCAAGTATTAATTATCAATCCCAAACACCCCCTGATCATCATCTTAAAAACACATAATCCACATTAATTCCCCTCATTTACAACAAAATAACTCATAATCAAATATTCTAACTTCATTTACACAAACTCCAAACAGAAAACACTACAATCCAAAACAATTAAACTTATATTAACCCACATCTACCAAAAGAACAAAACACGTAACAACACACTTCAATTAGAGCTACAAACAACAAACATAATCAAACAAACACTAAACTCAAACCTAACAACAAACCAACAAAAATCAACACTAAAAATCACAAATTTATTCAACAAAATTAACATTAAAAAGCACCACATAATTCAAAATCAACATTAACGATTACTACATTAAATAAAAATTGAAACGACCCAAAAATATTAACATTAAAGACTACTACTTTATTGAACTTCAATGTAGTGATCAGTGCACCCTGATGTCCTCGCAAGAGCTCTCGGGTTCAAACCTCACTAGGTAGTAGGTACACATCTTTGGGTGGCTAGTAAAAGGGTCAGAGAAACCCCAGTTAGGCCACAAACATCTAAGTCAAAGACTCGCCCTCGACACTTAACCTTAAGACGAAAAACCTCATCAACAACAACAACAACAACAACAAACCCAATCCCGCCAAGGCAGGGTATGGGGGAGGTAAAATGTAGACAGATCCTACCCCTATCCCAGGATAAACCCGGGAGTAGAGAGACTGCTTCCAACGAGACCTCCGGACGAAAAACCTCATCCATTTACTTTATTTAAATCTAACAAAAACCCATCAAAGATTACTACTTTATACTCAAAATTAACATCAACCAAACAAAACTAACATCAAAGATCACAACTTTATTAAACTTTAACAAAAACCAACATTAAAGATTAGTACTTTTTTTTAATCCAAACCTTAAGTGTAATCCTATGTGATTCAGGCAAAGGTTGACCTTCATTAGGATTAACAATCGAATAATGACCAACAGTCATTGAATTACTCTTGATATCTTCAGCTATACACTTTGTATGACCTGATTCAAGTTCAAATCTTATTGATTCACCACTTTTTAATAAAACCCCCAAAAAAAATATCACCATAAAGATTGCTGCTAATTGGTTGATCTTCATTCTTTTTTATGAAATTGAGTTCGGATTCAAGATGGGTTTTTGATTAATTGATGATTGACTTTGGTCAATTTGGTTTCAGTTGGATTTCAATTTTGGGTGGGTTTGTGGAAAGATGGATATATGGGTGGGTAGAAGTGGAATGTGTTGGAAGTTATGATAGTAGTCCTTGTAGTATTGTGTTTTGTGTTTTGGTTATTTTTGTGTTTGTCTGATAAAATTGCAAAAATCGTCCTTGTGGTTCATTAAGCGCAAAGATCGTCCGGATTTAGCACTGTTACGTGCGCTTTTGGTCCTCCATCATTGCAAAAACCGTCCTTGTGGTTTGCCAAATTTCACTATTGAAGGACCAAAAGTGCACGTAACAGTGCAAAATAAGGACGATCTTTGCACTTATTGATTCACAAGGACGAAACATGCAATTTGACCAAACTACAAGGACGATTTTTGCAATTTACTCTAAGTTTATATAAGCTGAAAAGTTTCCAAATAAGTTCATGATCAAATAGGCTGTAATCTGGTTATATAAGCCGAAACAAACACCTCTTTAGTAGTCCTTGTAGTATTGTGTTTTTTCTTAAAAGGTTATTCCGGTAAAGTATAATCATCACAAAAAAGTTAAGTTTAATGGAATGTGACTGAAATATCAAGTTAACCTCAAGCAAACGTTGATTTGTATTAGTTATTTAGTTTGTAGTATTTTTGTGTTTTGGTTATTTTTGTGTGTCCGATAATAAGCTTATATGAGCTGAAAAGTATCAAAATAAGTCATAAAAAGTAAGCTTATAAAACATAAGCCCAAAACCACATAAGCTATATAAGCTGAAACAAACACCTTTAGTACTCCTTGTAGTATTATGTTTTGTGTTTTCGTTTTGTGATTGTTTGTTTAACTGGTTGTGAATGTCGTGTGTTTAGGTGGTTGTGAATGTTGGTTAGTTGGAATAGTTGGGTCGGGGTTGAGAAAGATGATGGTTTGGTTTTTTTGGTTAGGTTGGTTGGTAGTTAAATGGAGAAGTCGAAGCCGATGAACCGTTGTTGAAATTGGATTATGGTTATGTGAATGGTTCGTGTGATTTGGTGAAAATGGCGAAACCTGATAAGTGTTGATGATGTTTACTCACATGATTCGTGTTTTAACGGTTTGTTTAACTTTTGGTGCTTTATGACATGAAGACGGGTGGAGAGTTACAAAGTTTGGTTATTCTTAGCACAATATAGTGTGCGACTAGCTTTATTATGTGGCTTGTTAACAAAAAAGACCTTAAATTTACATAAACTGTCAGTAACTTTAAATTTAATTAACTAAATATGCACAAAATAATGATGTTAAGAATACATTATTCTACGAATTTATTTAACATTGTCAAGTTCAAAATCATTATCAGTGTAGATGACTTGTACATCTCCGAACAAGAAAAATGACAATCGCTAGGTGTTCAATAGTGGATTTGGACGAGGATATAATGAGGCATAACTAAAATTCAAACATGTTTTTTTTTGGGGGATTTTGCCGAGGATGTAATTTTGTCAAAAATTTTTGATTTTTTTCGCATAAGTCACATATATGCGGAAACATATAGTTATAAGCTATTTAACCATGTAATCTATATCAATTTGGGTCAAATTTATGTCAAGTATCAAATGGAGTGAATAAATACATCACTAACATTTTAAAATGATACGACTAACAAAAATGGAGTTGAAATTCTAGTTATGCCTCTAAATCACTTTTTATAATGTAAAGTCATGCATAAAATGGGGAAATCATGTTGCTTTTCCAAGCAGGCAAATTGCTTACTTTTCATTTGTTGAAAAAAAAAATATATATATATATATATATATAAAATTTTACAATTAAGCCTTTTTATTATGAGCATCGATTGGGATGCCTAACTCGTATGCTTAATAATATGCTTAAACATATGTGTTAGCATTCTATTGGGACAGCAGATGACCCACTTATTCATCAACCAATAATTTATTACCACATCTATTAGATACACAATTAGTCACATATTTTAGGTCTTCCAATCATTTTTCTTTTATTATATCACATATACATATTTCCCCATTTTTTTACAAAGAAAAGCAGTCAATTGCCTATTTTCCCCTTATAAAATAAGGAAAGTGATAGAACTGACTATAAGGTCAAGACACTCGTGACCCGGGTCACCGTGAGTCAACATCGCCTTTTCTCTCCGTGTGACACAACCAAGTTGCCACAGTCGATGACCGACTTTTTTTTTTTATTTTTATTTTTTTTAAATTCAAACATTTTAAACAACAAATTTAAAATTCATTAAAATAAAAACATTACAATATATTAAAAATTAAAACGATACGAAATACATAAATCATAAATCTTCTTCGCATTGATTTTTAACGTACATTTGCATATCTTCAACGGAATGCGGGAGACGGCAAGCCATAATAATCTTGTGCTGAGAAGTAGTTTGAGGTTAAATTGTGTTTGAAATTGTGTGTTTAAAAGTGTGTTTGAGGTTAGTATTTATAGGATGTAAAAGGTGGTAAAGGTTTTGTTTTTTTTTTTTTTTTTTTTTTTTTAAACAAGAATGGAAGTGTTTGAAAATCGGTTGGATTTTCAACCGATACCCAATTTTTTTTCCCTCGACCGATTTGACGACCTGTGTTCCACACTCGACATGACCGATATTCATATCGGTCGTCGTGGGCAAATTGTGAAGACCGGCCGATTTGAAATGGACCACTACGTTCAACCTAATGAATGCGCAAAAATAAGATTATGCCAAGTGAAAAAAAAAAATCAAAAATGAAGATTCAAGGTGAGAAAATTCATTAATTTATCACTGGACTAGGCATATATTTAGTCATATATACTAGACTAAAATACACCGTTGGTCCCTATACTTGTAGTGGAGGATCGCGATGGGGCGAAACCGGGCATATTCGTCGTCGGGGGTCCCTATTTCAAGGTTTTCACTCGCTACAAGTCCCTTTGACCATTTGCCGTTAGTCAAGGACATCTCAAGGCGTTACATTTGTCTTTAGTCCAAGGGTAATTTTGACATTTCCATATTTCAAAGCTTGCTCGATACACTTTTCTCGTGGTCACGATAAATAGAGCCTAATAAAAGCAACTCATATTCACCACTCATCCCTAAAGTCTCCTCTACCAAAAGTAAATCTTATCCCGAATTTTCCGATCTACTTTTAATAATGGTTCGTTGTGCTTGTGGTAGGCTAGTGTAGTTAAAACTTGTGGAATAATGTCAACGCCTTGTAGGCGATACTATGCATGTCCCTGCTCGGGTTGGCTAGCATTCTACCTGGTTGTATTTTTTAATTTATCATGTTTAGTTAATAGTTTCATCTTGGAGTCGACTTTTAAGTGTGTTCAAACGTTTGTTTTCGATTTTTAGGGATCCGGTGTCCCATAAATGGGTGGTTGGATCCACCACAAACCACCGAGCAAGGAGGTGTTCCTCACTTGCAAAGGCATATCCAACAGAATGAGGCGGCGTTGCATGAATGCCAACAAGCCCTCATCACGAGACCATGGATACTATGGACGCAATCGCTGTGGCAAATGAGCTAGAGGCTACTCAAGCCGATACCTAGTCGAACTCCTCCTTGAGAAGGAGAAGCTCACGACCGAGGAATTTCGTGTTGTCTCCGGATACTCATCTTTGCCGTCGTGTTTGGTTTATCTAGTGGGTTAGCAATGTAGGTGGTTTTGCCTTTCGATCGGTGGTATGTATGGTCTGTGTAAGTAGACGTGTGGCGATGTGTAAGTAGAAGTGTGGCGATGGTTGACTTTTGAAAAGTCAATTTTTTATGTAGTTTGGTCCTTCTACAGTATTCGTAGTTTTACTTTTATCCTTTGATCCTTTTGAGTGTTATGCCTTTAATACTTTCTCCTACCCCTTATAAATGATCAAACCCATCTTAGTTGCCACACAAATATTATGTAAGTCAAACCACACCTTAGTAAAATGATGAAACTCATAACAAAGCTACAAGTATCAAAGATGGATGAATGATGAGAGATGGATGAACAGACACCACTTTCGAGTATCAACATAAACTTGATATGGTGTTGTTCATCCATCTTTCATCCTTCATTCATGTTTGTCATGATAGAATAATCGTATCCAACTCGAAACCCGGCATATGAAATCAAGGATGGATGTCGAGTATCAAATACTCATCATATTTTATAGTGTTCGTTAACAAGAATGCCAAAACATCTCTAAAACACTCAATTAAACACATAAAAAATGATAAAATATCACAAACAAGTGTTTTATATGTTTTAAATGCAAAACATCAAAATCAATTTTTGTGGTGAAAACGCTATAATCAAGTTTGCATAATTGGCGCTTTAGTCCCCAAGTTACAAAAGTTGTCAAAAGTTGTCAAAATCAGTCCCGGTAATTCAAAAACTTGTAAAATATCATTTTAGGTCCTTGAGATTCAAAAGTTGTCAAAATAAACCCTTCAAAGTTTAAAATCACAAAATGACAACTTTAGTCCCGAACTTTGGAAAAATGTCAAAATAGTCCTTGGTTAATTTAAAAGTGAAAATTATCAAATTTTAACCTTGTACTATTAATAAATGGCAATATAGGTCCTTATGATAAACTTTTTGAGAAATTACAATATTGGTCCCTCAAGTTTCTAAATTGGCAGTTTTGGTCCCTGGATTTGTAAAAATGGAAATTTTCAACAATGGTCCTTGAACTAATCTTACTTGGCAGGTTTTACCCTTGTGATAAAGTTTGGAAACTTGTAAAAATCAGACCTTCAACTTTGGCAGAATTGCAAATATGGTCCTTGTTGTTAAACCAAACCATCCGGACCCTATTATTACTTCAAAATAAGCCCAATCCAATCCAATACTTGACCCGGCCCAATATTTGAATTCAAAAAAACCGCTATCACTGTTTATCCTCCTCCTCACCCAGTTTAACCAAAACCATGGTATTTAACCACTTGTTTCCACCTATTACACCTCACCACTCACCACTTTCCACTCATCCTCCACCTCCACACCAATCCAACTCCAATTAATGCAGAAAACCCGCTCGTTGGAATTTTGGCGCCAAAAGTGACAAATGGCAACCGAATGATCCGCTCAATTCAATGGTCGATGTTGTGGGATTAGCTCGAGAGGTCGACAAGGATGAAATGAAGTCAATAAATATCAAGAGTGAAGCAATGGAGAAATATATCTAGAGTAATTTTAGCTTAATCTATGTCGTTTAATTAATTTTCTTTATCCAAAGGTATTTTTAAGCTCTTAAGCACTTAATTAAGTATTTCAAGTATGTTGAAACTTTTTCAATAATCAATTTCAGATTAAAGTTCTAATCTCGTTTGTTAATTTTCAAATTTCAAAGAAATCTCAAAATGTTGAAATGTTGTTAGTAGTGGTTAGTTTGGACTTAGAAGCTCATATAAGCTCCTCATAAAGCTTATCAAAGCTTTTAGATACTCTTAAAAGCGTTTATTAGCAAAATAAAAATTCACAAAATATCAAATAAATAGCTTAAAAATAAAAAATCATGGTACAAGGTTCATAAAGGCTGGAGCAGGATATATAATGGATGGTCTTGGGTATAGTGCTTATTGGTAAGCTATAGGATCTGTTATTTGGTCCTAATTCTCAGTTTGTGCATCAAAGCAATTTGTAAGCTTTTTGATCATTTTCTGCAATTCTTTGTTTTAGTTGTTCATCAGTTGTGATATCTATTTCTTAATAATCATTAGTCATAATCAAGTGTATTTAAGTTTTAAAACCAGTGGTTTGTTATTTTAAATCAAGAGTTATTAAAAATCTCATTTTAGACAGCTTAAAATAGCTTACTTTAAATTTTCAGTTGTATGTTGTTATTATTGTTGTTTAATGCTTCATTAGTCCTTTTAATGATATCATAAGGTTTTTAATCAGTATCTTGGTCTAAATCTATGACTTGTTTTGAAAACTCACCAAAACAGTAAAGAAAAAGGTGTTTGGATTTGTGTAGTTCTCTGTGTAATAGGTTGTTGCAGACTTTGTTCTTGATTGTTACATGTCATACTAGTTCTTAATAACTCAGTACAAGCAAGAAAACCAGTGGTCATTAGTTTAAAAGTCAAAAATCCTTTTAATCTCATTTTATGCATTAACTGTTGGATTTTTAGGTTTTGTGATCATGATTTTGTGTTAAAAAGTTGTTACCCTACATCAAACAAGTCTTAATATACCTTAATACATCAATATCGTGTTTTAGATCAATCACAAGTTCATTAAAGTCAAACCTTCAGTTTTTTCAAAAGTCAAATGTGCCTGTGCACGTAATTTCTAACCATTTTCATAAGCTTCTAAAGAGCTTGTTATTTGGTCAAACCTTGTGATTTTTGGTTCTTTGGATAGTCAACCTGGTCCTTTTCAAGTTTCAAGTTTAAAATTTCCATTTTGAGCTTATTTGATAAGCTCGCAAGTGCTTATCATTCGTCCCAACTCACTCAAGATTAATCGAGTTCAACTCGATGGATTGTCGTTTTTGAAAGAGCCTCTCCCAAGCTCATAAGAGCTTATCATTGTCTGAGTTTTGGTATAATTGGTCTCACCCAGGTCTAGTACAAGTTCCATTCTTTGCTTTTCAGTTTTAGCTTAATTGGTGTTCTGTGCATAAGCTCAAAGTAGCCCCTTAAAATATGTTTTGCTCATTAATTTCAAACATCAAATCTGTTGAGTTTGTGGTTCTGTGGGTTATGACTTGTTGAAACCTGTTTTATTTTAGTTCTTATAGCTTAATATAGCTTCCTTATCAAGTTGGTAGCTTTTGGTTATCATTTGGCTTTTTCAAGTGCTTATTAATAAGCAGTTGCCACTGCAGTTGCTTATTTCTCCACACAAGCCCATGTTTTTCTATTTTTCCTAGATTCTACATATTAAAATAGACTTTTCCTGAAATTTTCATAATTTTTCTTAACTGTTTGTTATTTTTCTTAATTAAAAACAGTTTTTAGGTATTTTTAAATAGCTTTTAATACAAATAAATTATAAAAGTTCAAAAAATGATTTTCAATTTTCTTAGGTTAAGATAAATATAAAAGTAATAAAAAGTATTTTTCCATAATTTTCTTAGTTTAAAAGTATTTTTAGCATTTTAATTAGTTTTAAATAGTTTTAAATTAATAATAAATACATAATAAGTCTAAAAATATATTTTTAGTTTTAAAATAAGTTTTATCATATTTTAGACTTTTCTAAGTTATAATTTCATTTTTCTAGGTTAATTTTGTATTTTCTTGTATTTTAGTGCATTTTAAATACTTAATAAATAGTTTTTAATTAATAATAATTAAATAAATAGTTGAAAAAATAATTTTATTTTTCTAATAATTTTCTTTTATTATTAGGATTGTTAAAATATCATTTTCATATTTATAGGTCTTTTATTTCTTTAAAACTCACTTTTTATTTTGTACGTAGACGTAATTTTATTTTAAACGTAAGTTTTAAGTTTTAGGTTTTAAACGTTCATCGACTTTAAAAATAGTGATAGCGTTTATTTAATAGATTTTATCTTTTATTTCTTTTAATTTGCATTTAAGTCGCTTTAATTTGTAGATTTTCTCTTTAGGTATAATTTTCCATCCAAAACCTTACTGATCGCTATCCTTAGTGATCATTCTACCATCTGATCAAGTGTTTTTACACCAATTCATCCTCCGTGGGACTTAACGACCCGTGAATTCCTATATTCCTCGATCTTAATTGCATTAGTGTTTGAGCGCTTTTAGTCTGTTAGACTTGACTGCTTAGCACCAATCAAATTTTGCGCGCCACGGGAGGTCAGAAGCGTGTTTCTAGCATTTTCGCACCTGCACTTGCACATATACCACGCTTGTAAAAGTTTTCAGTAAAGTTAATATAAATCAAAAGTTCATTAACACTTTTCCTAAAGTGTTAAAACCCAAAACAATATAAAACAACAAAACAATCGTAACGTTTTCAGATTGTGTTTCTTTTAAGGTGATTCTTAAAGAAATACGATTTGGTTAAACGGACGATACCAAAATATTTTCCAAAAGTTTTAAACCCCATCAAGACAAATCATACCTACGTCTTTTCGGTGGTACTTAATTATACATAAAATCAACCACCGCAAATCAAGGCAAAGGCACTACCTAACCTGGGGTGCGACCATAATAAGTTCCCGAACATCGATTTAAAACTTGCCTTTGTGTCACTTGTGATTTGGTGTACCTTTTTCAAAGAAGCCATTTCATTTGTGATTATTGGTTAAGTTCACTTGTGTTTTGCCTCATTTGTTTTGAAAATTGATTTTATACTTAGTGCATGCGACTGCTCTTCCAGTTCTACAAGTCCACTTTCCGAACTTGGAAAGATTCCTCGCAGACGTAGAGGACGCTCTCACTCCTTCACCGTGATCGAGGAACGCCTACCACCACCACCACCGTCGAAATGGCGTAAGACAAACCTATGAATGAGCTTCTCCAAGCACCCATCGAGGTTACGGAGATGCCATTGTTGTCCCCACCATTGTGGTCGATACCTTCGAGCTCAAAACCGGGTTGCTTAACTGTAACCCAAAGCCAATTCTATGGTTTTGAGCGGGATGATCCTCATGCACACATTCGATGGTTCAACAAGATTGCATCAACCATCAAGTACAAGAATGTCCCACACGGCTATCAAGCTTCTTCTGCTCCCATTTTCTGTAGGACAAGCCCGAATTGGCTTCGAGAAACAACCCCTCGCTCCATAGAGACATGGGAAGATCTAGTTACCAAGTTTGTTAACGAGTTCTATCCTCCATCCCGAACTACAAGTCTTAAGAATGAGATAATGAAATTTTCTCGTAGATTTGATGAATCATTCGGGAGGCATGGGATCGTTATAAAGAATTGCTCCGCAAGTGTCCACATCATGGTTTTACCGAGTTAATGCAAATGGATACTTTCTATAATGGTCTCGAGACAAGTCGACCAAGACTCTCTAAATGCCTCCGCGGAGGTAATTTCCTTAGCAAAACCACCAAAGAAGCCTTACAAATCATTGAAAACAAGTCCTGTGTCCGTCCTTTCCGCACTAAGACATATCAAACTCGCCTAATGTCTGGACCTTCTACTTCATCTCCGTGAGTACATCTAGCACCGATGCTAAGATTGATAAACTCACAGACATTGTTCAAAGCTTTGGTTCTTGCTAACCAAAGAAAGTCACCTTCACTCAAACACCATCACATGGTGAAGTGAAGAAAGTTGAAGTTTGTGTTACTTGTGGTGGTCCTCATGCATACTACAACTCAGATCGCCACCGATGGTAGTCCGTTTGAAGCAAATGCTATAGCCGGTACTTCAAATCAAGGAGGTAATCAATACCGTCCTCAAAATGATCCAAACTACCGTGCTAACACTTATCGTGCACCACCCGGTTTTAACCAAAATCCTAACCGAATCGAATCAACCTAGAATGAACCAAGGTTATCAAAACCAAGGTAATTTCTATCCTCGGACCCAATCAAGGTTTCCAACAACAAGGAACCTTCATCAAAACAATTTCAATCGTGGGAATCAATTTCATGGGAATGTGAATCCTAATCAAGGAATTTTCAACAACAAGGTCATAATCAAAACATTCGACCTCAAAATTTCCTCCTAATCCACCTCCCGTCATTACTCCTCCAGACCATCATCCGATGAGTTATCAAGCGCTTTATGAAATCCCAAGATGAGATGAACAGATTGTTGGTCACCGATTCACGATCTCAAAAGTCTTTAAATGATCAACCCTCGGCTCGTGAAAACTTCCGAGCAACACGATCGCTAACCCGAGGGGCGATGCTAAGGCGATCACGACCGTAAGTGGTGTTTCATACAATGGACCCGCTATTCCTACTACCTCTTCTTCTTCTCTTCCAAAGGTAGTGGAAAGTGAACCTCGACTCACAATGGACCCACGACTCCAATGCCCCTCCTCCCGTGGCAATGAGTCAAGTTACCAAGGAAACAACGGACAAGGAACATTATTCTAGTCCATGGAAGTACCGCACAAGTCCCACCTTCTGTAGTCCAACCTCAAGTTGTCCGAAACCCAAGTCTAATCCAGAGTTGTTTTGAACCACAGTAGCTCCCATTGAAAATATCAAATCCAAATCTTCTATTCCTTATCCATCACGTTTGAATGAGCAAAAGCTCCGTGAAAAGCTAGTCATCAAATGGACAAATTTTTCCAAATTTTCCAAGAGTTACATTTTGACATAAGCTTTATGGATGCTATCATGTCGATGCCCAAGTTTGCATCAACTCTCAAACACATGTTAAGCAACAAGGAAAAGTCGTTTGAAATGGCTAAACTCCTCTTAACGAGAACCGCGCTCTAGTTATTCTAAAGAAGCTTCCGAAAAGCTTGGAGATCCCGGAAATTTCTCTTACCTTGTGTATTCTCAGAATGGTTGAATGCTTTGCCCTAGCGATCTTGGTGCAAGCATTAATCTTATGCCATATTCAAGATGGAAGAAACTTTCTTCCGAACTTACTCCTACATGCATGACTCTCGAGCTTGCAGATCGACAATATCCCGCCCTCTTGGCATTGCCGAGGACGATTTGTGAAAGTAGGAAAGTTCCATTTTCCACCGACTTCGTGGTTGTTGATTTTGATGCCGATCATCGGGTTCCTCTCATTGTTGGTCGAGGATTCCCGAGAACGGGCCGTGCTCTCATAGATGTATTTGAGCAAGAAATCACATTACGTGTTGGTAATGAAGTCGTCACTTTAACCTTGATCAAACTTCGAGGTACTCGCAAATTATGATTTCGAATCGGTTAACCGAATAGATATCATTGATGTTGCTTCAAGAGTACTGCAAGAAGTTCTTGGTTATGATCATAATTCTTCGAGTGATAATCTCACTCATTCATCTCAACCTATCATCGCCAATTCTACTCCTTCTCTCACCCCATTTGAGGAAAGTGACTTCATCTTAGAAGAGATTGAAGCCTACTTATCCAAATGATTCTGCTCCATGGGAAATTGATCACGCCCAATTGACATTGAGGAGACATACTTCTCATTGAGAAGTTGCTTAATGATGATCCATCATCCACCCCTCACTCTAGTGATTCAATTCTCGATGAGATTAATCAAATGAGATTAACTGAGGAGATATTCTTCTTGAGAAATTGTTAAATCATGACATTTCTTCTCCTCTCCTTCCATCAAACTTCATAACAAGGAAGTCAAGTCGCTTGAGAAAATCAAGAATTTCCGAGGTTGAGCTTAAGGACTTACCACCTCATCTCGAGTATGCATTTCTTGAAGGTGATGATAAATTACCCGTCATTATTGCTAGAGATTTGAGTAAAGATGAAAAAGTCGCCTCATAAAAATCTTGAAGTCACACAAGCAAGCAATTGCTTGGAAACTCTCCGACATCAAAGGTATAAACCCCGAGTTTTGTACTCACAAAATCTTGATGGAGGATGACTTTAAGCCGCTAGCTCAACATCGAGAAGAGTAAATCCAAAATCCATGATGTTATCAAACAGAGGTTATCAAACTTCTTGATGCGGATTGATTTACCCAATCTCGGATAGTCCTTGGTTAGCCCAATTCATTGTGTTCGAAAAGGGTGGCATAATCTGTTATCACAAATGAAGATAACGAGTTAATTCCAACTCGATTGGTTACGGATGGCGTGTTTGCATTGACTATCGTAAGTTGAATGACGCCACCAGAAGACCATTTTCCTCTACCCTTTATGGACCAAATGCTTGAGAGATTAGCGTGGAATGAATACTATTGTTTCCTTGATGGTTTCTCGGGGTACTTTCAGATTCCCATTGATCCAAAGGATCAAGATAAAACCACATTCACCGCCCATACGGAACTTTTGCCTATAGACGATGCCTTTTGGCCTATGTAATGCTCCCGCACGCTCCAACGATGTATGATGGCCATTTTCCACGACATGATCGGGGAAACAATGGAGGTGTTTATGGATGACTTCTCGGTCATTGGGGATTCGTTTCAAACATGTCTCTCCCATCTAGATAAAATGCTCAAACGGTGTGAAGACACCAATCTTTGTCTAAACTGGGAGAAAAGCCACTTTATGGTCAAAGAAGGCATAGTCCTTGGCCATAAAATTTCAAAGAATGGGATTGAGGTAGATAGAGCAAAAGTCGATGTTATTGCTAAATTACCTCATCCTACTACCGTCAAAGGTATTAGGAGTTTTTTAGGTCATGCCGGTTTCTATCGTAGATTCATTCAAGATTTTTCCAAAATCGCCCGGCCTATGACCCATCTTCTTGAAAAGGATGCTCCTTTTATCTTTTCACCGAGTGCATCGTAGCTTTTGAAACATTGAAGAAAAAGCCATCAAGCACCCATTCTCGCTGTTCCCGATCGATTTACCTTTTGAACTTATGTGCGATGCAAGTGATTTTGCTATCGGCGCAGTCTTAGGGCAACGAAGAAACAAGCATTTTCACCTATTCACTACGCAAGTAAGACTATGATCAAGCTCAAACTCATTACACCACCACGTAAAAAGAGCTATTAGCCGTGGTGTATGCATTTGAGAAGTTTCGCCGTACTTAATCTTGACCAAATGTGTAGTGTATACGGATCATTCGCTCTCAAATATCTCTTTGCAAAACAAGATGCAAAGCCGAGATTGCTCGCTGGGTTCTCCTCCTCCAAGAATTTGATATTATCATACGTGATAAAAAGGAGCCGAGAACCCGTCACGATCATCTCGTCTGATTAGAAAACCCTCACCAAGATGTTTTCGAGAAAAGGATATAAATGAAACATTTCTCTCGAGACACTCAATGCGGTTTCTTTTCGTGGAAACTCTTCACCCCATGGTTTGTCGACTTTGCAAATTACCATGCGGGTAACTTCATTGTGAAAGGGATGTCGACCCACAGAAGAATAAATTCTTCAAGGATGTTAAACACTATTTCGGGACGACCCTTTCTTATTCAAAATCTGTGCGGATCAAGTCATCCGACGGTGTGTTTATGGACAAGAAGCTCTTGACATTCTCAAAGCTTGCCATGCTTTGGACCCACCGGGGCCATCATAGTCCAAACTACACCGCCAAAAGGTGTTTGATTCCGGTTCTATTGGCCCACAATCTATAAAGATGCCCACGATTTTGTCAAAACTTGTGATGCTTGTCATCATGGAAACATATCTCAAAGGAATGAAATGCCACAAAATGCCATTCAAGTTTGTGAGATATTTGACATCCGGGTATTGATTTTATGGGGCCATTTCCATCTTCTCGTGGTAACAAGTACATACTCGTGGTCGTTGACTATTTGTCAAAATGGGTTGAAGCAAAAGCTTTACCTACAAATGATGCCCGAGTAGTTGTGAAATTTTGAAATCTCTCTTTGCCGTGTTTGGAACTCCTCGCAATAATCATGATCGTGGTACACATTTTGTAATGACCAATTTGAAAGAGTCATGCAAAAGTATGGTGTTACCCACCGCCTATCCATCGCATACCACCCCAAACAAGTGGGCGGTGGAAGTTTCAAACCGTGGTATTAAAAGAATACTTGAAAGGATGAGGTGAAAATCGTGCATCCCGGTCGGATAAACCGGATGACGACTGGCTTTTCGCGACTTACAAAACACCAATTGGGTGTACTCCATACAAGCTAGTGTACGGAAAAGCATGTCATCTTCCGATTGAACTAGAGCACAAGGCTTACGGGCCTTAAAACATGCAAACTTCGATATACGATACCGGTGATCACGTAAAAGTTCAAATGAATGAACTAAATGAACTTCGTGATCAAGCTTATGAGAACTCTTTGATCTACAAACAAAAGACAAAGAAGATTCATGACTCTAAAATCAAGAACCGCGTTTTCAACGTTGGTGATCGAGTCCTTCTTTTCAACTCTAGATTGAAGATTTTCTGAAAGCTTAAGTCCCTACCGGTCCGGTCCATTTACCATCACTAAGGTTTATCCTTATGGCACCATTGAGTTATCTCAACCGATGGTCCTAATTTTAAAGTGAATGGTCATCGATTAAAGCATTACTTTGGAGAGGACATTCCATCCGTGGTTGTCCGGATCTACAAACATTCCCATGAACCAATGAATGCGGGATCGAGTCAAGCTAGTGACTCGGGAATCAAAAATAGTAGCACACACCATATGGGTTTTCACCCATGTTTCGCCTTCTTATCCCTTTCTATCACCCTAGTGTGGGGAGTTTTTCCCACTGTTGTATATTCTCAAAAAAAAAAAAAAAAAAAATGTATATATCAAAACAAAATAATGGCCGTAGTATTTCCCTTTTATGTTCTATGTTTCGCATAACTGCGGTACTTTGAATATTGAGGGCAATATTCATTTCTAAGTGTGGGGAATTCTCACGAATTTCATGTAATTATTTCACCCAATTCCCGCTTTTGGCCAAACTTTTTTTTTTGGAGTAAGTGTTTTCACTTACTCAAGAAATGGTAATCATCCGCCATGTCTAACCCACATAAGGATTGGCTAATCCAGAGCAAACGGCTCTTGGTAAAGATATCTCAAACCGCTTATGGCTTGCAATTTGCCTAAAATTGTATGGTGTTCAACTCACCATATCTTTAAACTAGTGAAAAGTTGGCTAGCCCGCAAGTTTATGGCTTGTGGTAAAGGCAATGGAAAATCCATAATTGGTAATCACTCACCAAAGATAATATTGATAATTTATCTAAGAGTTGGCTAGTCCGTATGGTACGGCTTCTCGTAAAGACAAAATCAAACCGTTGAAAGTCGGTGGTTTGCTCAAAATCACATGGTTATCATTGTACCATGGTTCTTACTTGAATCGAAACATTTGGCTACTCCAAGTAATGGCTTTTGGTAAAGAGATTAAAATCCATTATGTTTTCTCAAATCATTGCTAGGGACTAGCAATATCTTAGTATGGGGATTGATGAGTGTCTAAATACTCATCATTTTTATATCGTTAGAATGCCAAAACATCCGAAAACACTCTTAAACACATCAAAATGATAAAATATCACAAACAAGTGTTTTATATGTTTTAAATGCAAAACATCAAAATCTGTGAAAACGTATCAAGTTTGCATAATTGGCGCTTTAGTCCCCAAGTTACAAAAGTTGTCAAAATCAGTCCCCGGTAATTCAAAAACTTGTAAAATATCATTTTAGGTCCTTGAGATTCAAAAGTTGTCAAAATAAACCCTTCAAAGTTTAAAAATCACAAAATGACAACTTTAGTCCTCGAACTTTGGAAAATGTCAAAATAGTCCTTGGTTAATTTAAAAGTGAAAATTATCAAATTTTAACCTTGTTCTATTAATAAATGACAAAATGGTCCTTATGATAAACTTTTGAGAAATTACAATATTGGTCCTCAAGTTTCTAAATTGACAATTTTGGTCCTCGGATTTGTAAAATGGAAATTTTCAACAAAGGTCCTTGTACTAATCTTACTTGGCAGGTTTTACCCTTGTGATAAAGTTTGGAACATTGTCAAGATCAGCCCTTCAACTTTGGCTAAATTGCAAATATGGTCCTTGTTGTTAAACCAAACCAAACGGACCCTATTATTATTCAACTATAAGCCCAATCCAAGCCCAATACATGACCCGCCCAATATTTAAATTCAAAAAAACCGCTATCACTGCTCATCCTCCTCCTCACCAAAGCTTTAACTCAAAACCAAGTGGTTTTAACCACTTGGTTTTCACCTATTACACCTCACTCACCATTTCCACCTCATCCCTCCACCTCCACACCAATCCAACTCCAATTAATGCATAAAACCTGCTCGTTGGAATTTTGGCGCCAAAAAGTGACAAATGGCAAATCAATGATCTGGCTCAATCCAATGGTCAGGATGTTGTGGGATTAGCTCAGAGGTCGACAAGGATGAAATGAAGTCAATAAATAAGGAGATAGAAGCAATGGAGAAAGCAGTTAGAGTAATTTTAGCTTAATCTATGTCGTTTTAATTAATTTTCTTTATCCAGTGTATTTTTAAGCTCTCAAGCACTTAATTAAGTATTCTCAGTGTATGTTGAAACTCTTTCAATAATCAATTTCAGTATTAAAGTTCTAATCTCAGTTTGTTAATTTTCAAATTTCAAAGAAATCTCAAAATGTTGAAATGTTGTTAGTATTGGTTAGTTTGGATTTAGAAGCTCATATAAGCTCCTCATAAAGCTTATCAAAGCTTTTAGATACTCTTAAAAGCAGTTTATTAGAAAAAATAAAAAATTCACAAAAATATCAAATAAATAGCTTAAAAATAAAAAATCATGGTACAAGGTTCATAAAGGCTGGAGCAGGATATATAATGGATGGTCTTGGGTATAGTGCTTATTGGTAAGCTATAGGATCTGTTATTTGGTCCTAATTCTCAGTTTGTGCATCAAAGCAATTTGTAAGCTTTTTGATCATTTTCTGCAATTCTTTGTTTTAGTTGTTCATCAGTTGTGATATCTATTTCTTAATAATCATTAGTCATAATCAAGTGTATTTAAGTTTTAAAACCAGTGGTTTGTTATTTTAAATCAGTAGTTATTAAAAATCTCATTTTAGACAGTAAAATAGCTTAAGCTTAAATTTTCAATTGTATGTTGTTATTATTGTTAGTTAATGCTTCATTAGTTCCTTTTAATGATATCATAAGGTTTTTAATCAGTATCTTGGTCTAAATCTGTGACTTGTTTTGAAAACTCACCAAAACAGTAAAGAAAAAGGTGTTTGGATTTGTGTAGTTCTCTGTGTAATAGGTTGTTGCAGACTTTGTTCTTGATTGTTACATGTCATACTAGTTCTTAATAACTCAGTACAAGCAAGAAAACCAGTGGTCATTAGTTTAAAAGTCAAAAATCCTTTTAATCTCATTTTATGCATTAACTGTTGGATTTTTAGGTTTTGTGATCATGATTTTGTGTTAAAAAGTTGTTACCCTACATCAAACAAGTCTTAATATACCTTAATACATCAATATCAGTGTTTTAGATCAATCACAAGTTCATTAAAGTCAAACCTTCAGTTTTCTAAAAAAGTCAATGTGCCCTGTGCACAGAATTTCTAACCATTTTCATCAGCTTCTAAAGAGCTTGTTATTTGGTCAAACCTTGTGATTCTTGGTACTTTGGGAAGTCAACCTGGTCCTTTTCAAGTTTCAAGTTTAAAATTTCCATTTGCGACTTATTTGATAAGCTCGCAAGTGCTTATCAAGTTGTCCCAACTCAACTCAAGATTAATCGAGTTTTACTCGATGGATTGTCGTCGTTTTGAAAGAGCCTCTCCCAAGCTCATAAGAGCTTATCATTGTCTGAGTTTTGGTATAATTGGTCTCACCCAGGTCTAGTACAAGTTCCATTCTTTGCTTTTCAGTTTTAGCTTAATTGGTGTTCTGTGCATAAGCTCAAAGTAGCCCCTTAAAATCTGTTTTGCTCATTAATTTCAAACATCAAATCTGTTGAGTTTGTGGTTCTGTGGGTTAGGACTTGTTGAAACCTGTTTTATTTTAGTTCTTATAGCTTAATATAGCTTCCTTATCAAGTTGGTAGCTTTTGGTTATCATTTGGCTTTTTCAAGTGCTTATTAATAAGCAGTTACACGCAGCTTGCTTATTTCTCCACACAAGCCCATGTTTTTCTATTTTCCTAGATTCTACATATTAAAATAGACTTTTCCTGAAATTTTCATAATTTTTCATAACTGTTTGTTATTTTTCTTAATTAAAAACAGCTTTTAGGTATTTTAAATAGCTTTTAATACAAATAAATTATAAAAGTTCAAAAAATGATTTTTCAATTTTCTTAGGTTAAGATAAATATAAAAGTAATAAAAGTATTTTTCCATAATTTTCTTAGTTTAAAAGTATTTTTAGCATTTTAATTAGTTTTAAATAGTTTTAAATTAATAATAAATACATAATAAGTCTAAAAATATATTTTTAGTTTTAAAATAAGTTTTATCATATTTTAGACTTTTCTAAGTTATAATTTCATTTTTCTAGGTTAATTTTGTATTTTCTTGTATTTTAGTGCATTTTAAATACTTAATAAATAGTTTTAATTAATAATAATTAAATAAATAGTTGAAAAATAATTTTATTTTTCTAATAATTTTCTTTTATTATTAGGATTGTTAAAATATCATTTTCATATTTATAGGTCTTTTATTTCTTTAAAACTCACATTTTATTTTGTACGTAGACGTAATTTTATTTTAAACGTAAGTTTTAAGTTTTAGGTTTTAAACGTTCATCGACTTTAAAAATAGTGATAGCGTTTATTTAATAGATTTTATCTTTTATTTTTTTAATTTGCATTTAAGTCGCTTTAATTTGTAGATTTTCTTTAGGTATAATTTTCCATCTCCGTGGGAAAACCTATATCGATCTTAATTGCATTATCCTTAGTGATCATTCTACCATCCGATCCAAGTGTTTTTGACACCAATTCATCCTCCTTTGATGTAACTTTTGGGACTTAACGAGTGCCGTGAATTCGCCTATATTCCTCCGATCTTAATTGCATTAGTGTTTAACCGTTTATTGGTTGGATGTGGTGTTTGTAAGTTTCTTCCCAAGTTTAAGCAAGTAACAGTCATGATTAGATCCTATTTGCATTCCATTCAACCTCATACACGGTGGGTAGCAACAAAGATGTTTACATGGCACTGTAAGACATGTACAAGCCCTAGCTTCAACATTCACAACACACTTGTCTCCCATTCACTCACCTCATACTTTTCTCCTTCAACCCGTAGCGGTGTACTTATAAGCCTCTTTCTTGATTGCAAGCACATTTTTGAATCACATTCACAACATTCACTATTCTTTTCATACAAGACTTCTAATGTATTCCAAAGCAAGAATGATCGGTTGGTGCCTACCTCCCACTAGTTTCCCATTGAACACCTCACACATGTTATTAAGTAGCACATCGAATGAGCCCTCCTACAACTTGTTTGGTTAGGTTCCTTAAAATGTCGAGAACAAAAGATGTACAAGTAGACATAGATTAGGTTAGGTACACGAAAATGCGACCTTGACCAATGAGTTGGTGGTATCTTACTTAACCAAGCATGGGCGGTGTTCGCTAAAACTCTTGAATTCCAAAGATGGTCGCCTCAAATTGTTGGACGGTTGTTGTTGCCGCACATCTCCACAAATGTTCCTTGTATGCTTTAGCATTCCATTGCAATTTCATATTATCATGGATGTGCTTCAAACAATATATGTGTTCAAAGACTAGGGAATATACGCTCTTATTTGGAATGATACCTGCACAAATAAACATAAATTCCTTACTAATACAATTTGCATATAAGGAAAATACAAGTGATTCTAATCAACAAAATGGTAACATCACCTTTTGCTGTCACCGATAAAAGTGTAGTTTGAGTTTCGTTGCAAGTCAAGATCATCTCTTAGACATTCAAGAAACCAAATCCATGAGTCTTTGCTTTCGACCTCTGCAACAGCGTAGCTGCTGTGGTATATTCCATTGTTCTTTGTCTATACCGATTCTTTGTTAGAAGTCGGCGTGAAAAGGACCCTCATAAAAGCACCATCTAACCCCAACAACTCTCTTTGACAAGCTTTGTATCCTTCCTTCAATGCGCCTAAGCATACATACATTCTCTTGAAAACTCGGTTGGACTTGTTGCATCTGTTGCGTTTGTACACTTATCCTAACTGTTGTATCCGGGTTAGTTTTCGCAACTCTTCAACATAGTCTCTTAAAAGGGTGTATCGCCGCTTATGGTCACCCCTAATCTCATTTTCCGCCTTGTTTTTTGCCCTTAACGCTTTTGCATAGACACCGAACTTCAAATCTGCATCTTGGTGATCTTGAGCAAATTACGATTGGAATATCTGGATTGACTTGAACTTGGTCAACTATTTGCTTTGAAAGAAACTTGTAGTCACAAGCTTTAATGTCTCTTGATTGCAAACATCTGTGTTCATCCTTGAAAGTTCGAACAATCAATACATCTTTATCTGTATTTTTGGCTACATACAATAACCATGGACACTGTTACTTGCTCCTTGCGCTTTCGCAAATACACATCCCTACCGAGGCCTCTAGTTATCGGACCATTTTTCCTCTTTGGGACTTTCCTCACTCGAACCTTCGGTTATTCCACAAACAGTATTTGTCCGAGACACCTAACCCTAATTCTCTGTTTGTCATTCTTAATTAGTTGCAATTTCCTCCTAGTCTTTATTGAAAGCATGTAGATCCTATCTTTCACTTCTTTTGTAGTTACAAAACTTTGACCACGTAAAAAATATATTTAGTCCTCTGTTTGTCTTGCCTCACTTAACTTTTGTTTCTTGTATGCCCTCAATTTGTTCCTCCTAATAACATACTCATCCTCATTCTCAAAACCACTTGCAAAATCATTATCATCTAACAAATCCAACTCATTTTCTTAAAAAATCATGTGGTAGTCGGTGGTGGTACCTATAGATGGTAAATCAGTAGTCTCGGTCACTTTGAACCGATTAACATCAAAATCAGCTCCTCAAAAGTATTAGCCTCATCGACAACCGTGTTTCCATCACCATTGTTCTCAATATCATCATCATCACTCATATAAGTGTCGTGTCACTCACATTGTCATCACTTACGCCTTCATCGATTTCACTAACCCGCATGATTTGCCTTTTGGATATGATCCACGAGGATTACATGTTTCCTCCTCATGATGACCAAACTCTTGATCATTTTGAGATACCTCTTGAGACTAGATTGTACCAAAGTATTGACTTCCAAAGGTTGATCAGAACCTCACATAAGTCCTCTACCACGGACTTATTAACAATGTTTTCTAAGAACAATTTCTTTGAGCAATATGGAACAATAGAAAGAGTCGCCTTTTTCTTTGTTGCATCCACATCAACAATAATCGTCCTAATTTACTTTGGTGACATTTGATCAACGTCTAATGTTGTCTTACCATTTTCAACATAAACCTCTATCATCTTATGGTCATCAACAAGATCTTTCAATATTTCTAAATTAGCACTCTCACTTAAGCTATACAAACCATCATCTAAATTACTACCGGGCTTAACAAAGTAATAGTAATTTTTGAACCCAACTCATAACCCAATTCATACATAAGCACATCCAACTCTTCAACCGACACACTATCAAAATCAACCAAATCAACTAAACTTTTCATACCTCCAACGTATATTCTACCGGGCCAAGATTTAAAGACACCATTGTGATGAACCCTCATACTAAACATTTTAGATCTACCACCGAAAACATGTCAATATATGTTTGAAGCATTCTATAAACTTAATTGGGAAACAATAAATACCACAATTACAAATTCCAATGATTGTAATCAACAAAAAAAAAAAGTACCGTATTTCTTCTTAGCGGAGTCGTATAGGACGGTATCATCAACTGGATAACCTGACTGTCTTCTTACTTTCCATAGGGTAAACTCCATGCCTTTGGTTTTATGATCGATAAACAGGGGTTTTGTGACATGCAATTAGGGTTTGTGAATTCTGATAATTCTTGTAACGAAAGTTCTGGGACGATTGATAATACAGACTATGTGTTTATTGGGGCGGGAAGAGGGTTACATTACCTGTGCCAATAATTAAGAAATTTTTAATTAAAATATGGAAATGTCAAAATTACCCTTGGACTAAAGACAAATGTAACGCCTTGAGATGTCCTTGACTAACGGCAAATGGTCAAAGGGACTTGTAGCGAGTGAAAACCTTGAAATAGGGACCCCCGACGATGAATATGCCCGGTTTCGTCCCATCGCGATCCTCCACTACAAGTATAGGGACCAACGGTGTATTTTAGTCTATATACTATGTTTTTCTATCATTACTTATCTATTTATACTATGAGGAGAGTTGATTTACATACCAAACTTTTCTTACATACCAAGGGACTCATCTCCACCATCCATCTAAAAATAAATCAATGACTGAGATTAAAAACATTTTATTATTTCACTTATTTTTTATAATTTAAATATCTCTTAAACCGTTAATCTTTAAGTGAAAATATTTACACCGTCGCGAAGAGAATTTAATTATCTTTCTATAGACGGGCACTTTGATATACTTTCGAAAAAAGAAAAAAAATTCGTTTTTTCACGTTTTTTCATCTTTTTTTTACGTTACTTGAAATTTACATGAAAAAATCATATATGATTAAACACTAATTTGAATATCACATGTGATATGATATGTTTATCAAATGTGATTTTACACTAATATCACATGTGATATTACACTAATATCACATGTGATATTACACTAATATCACATGTGATATTACATATCATATATGATATAACACTAATACCAAATGTGATATTCAAATTAGTGTTTAATCATATATAATGCATATTTCAGTAACGTAAAAAACCGAAAAAACGTAAAAGAAAGGTGAAAAATACGGAAATTTTTTTTGTCGAAAGTATATCAAAGTGCCTATCTATAGAAAGATAATTAAATGCTCGTCTCAATGATATATTTTTTTTTCGCTTAACGATTAACGGTTTGAAAGTTATTAATATTTTAAAAAAGATGATGAAAGTGGGTTTTTTAAATTGTTGGGATTAATCTCATCTATTAGATCAAATAAAAATGGATGATAGAGATTGATCCCTTGGTATGTAAATGATCTTTTGTCCTCAAATGATCTTAAATCTTATACTATATTATAAAACATTTGGAACATTTCTAAAATAAATAACTAAAAAAATTAAGATTCAACACTTGCTTATAATGACAAATTTTAATAAGTACATTATGTACCATCAACTTCTTTACATATAAATTGTATAAAGCTTTGTGTGTTTTATTAGTTTGTACAATATGTATAATAACAAGTATTTTTTATATTAGGGGTGTTTTAAAAATAACATTTATTAGGTAATTATTGTTGTAGACGTTTTTTTCTTATATTAAATTACTTTGTATATTTTTTATTATTATTTTTTAAAACATGTCTATAAAAATTGTTTTAAAGTGTTGCAATCAATGCTATTATAGATGTACTTATTAAAATTTGTCATTATAAGTAAGTGTTGAATCTTAACTTTTTAAGTCTTCCATTTTAGAAATGTTTCAAATGCTTTATAATGTAGTACATATATAGATAATTATACTCTTTAAAGTAACCCACATAACTTCTTAAATATTTATTTTTTTCTTTATCTTTATAAGTACTATTTTACTTGTATCATTTATCTATGTAGGACAAATATAACAAACATTGTTTTTATAGAACTGAATTTTCTTAGTATAATCTCTAATGTAAGTGATTTTTAAAATTCGATATGGTGTTATTATTTAATGATAACTTGCGACTACGTGCCATTGTCAACTAAGTTAACGACATACCTTTACAATATATCAGCTACCAACTCAATATTGTCACAACTTTACGTGGATAATCTACAGTGTTTATATGAAAAATATTGTTATTATATAAAATTATTAAAAACTAAATATTGTTGTCGTCCGTATATCTATTATATTGTATCGTAAAATATAGAATTGAAAAATAAATTCGTTGAATATTTTAGTTGCATGGTACCCGTCGCTGCAACGCGCGGGTACCCTGCTAGTAAACTAAACGTATAGTTAATACTAAACATCTAAACTTTCATTTTGTTGTTTTTGGTACAAAATTTGATAAAAAAGTTGGCGTAAAAAGAAATAAACATATAACTTGATAACCTAAGTAATTGTTTTGAACTTTTGATAACGGATAAATGACTATTAGCTAACACTAGGTTTTGTGCCCGCGCTTCGCCGCGGGTTGTTTGGATATGTACTTATTTAAACCAC
The DNA here is from genome assembly GCA_022545495.1 of Chrysanthemum lavandulifolium. NCBI lineage: Eukaryota > Viridiplantae > Streptophyta > Magnoliopsida > Asterales > Asteraceae > Chrysanthemum > Chrysanthemum lavandulifolium. The sequence goes on from CM040241.1 coordinate 59,275,281, forward strand.
GGGATGTATATTTGTAGCTGCACATACCGTTGTTCAAAAGAGTAGTTACATACTTCTGTTTACACCGCTACTGTACATATGATTATTTTACAAGCCTGTTGCCTACACTATAAGGCGAACATTTTGCGGTTTACAGGTGTATGTTGTACAAAAACACTTTCAGGTTATGGGTTAATCTTTTTGGTCTGGTACTTGTTGCTGGAGTTGTTGTGGTTGTTTTTCGATTGGATATGGGTTAGGTTCTGCTGGAGTTGATGCTTTCATTGTTGGTGTTGTCTGTGCTTCTGTGGAGGTGGGATCTATACTGCTTGTTGATGTTCCTGTTTAACAACAAAAGCTATGTAAATGAGTGATGTTCATGTTAACTGTTATGTTTTGGAATGTGAAAAACATTTATACAACAATAGATGACTAACAATGTTTTTTTCAAAAGAGTAATGTATAGTTATGTTAGTTGTCTGCATGATATCTTGGTTAGTGAAGATTTATGTTTATGTTGAGGCAAATGTGTTTGCGTACCTTTTTGTTTCTTTATATTGTCGGGTGGGTCTGGAAAGAGTGATCTCTTGACTGCTTCGCTTTTATTTTGTTGCCTCCTGATGTGACGGTCAAAAAAAGGACAAAAAACAGCAACTAACAACATGGTGTAAAGTGTAAACAATGGTTATCAGAGAACAAATAGCGATAAGACGGTACAGGAAAATCCGGGTAAAAAAAGGAATGCAGTAAATGAAATAAATCGTAAAACAATGTAGTCACAACTTCGAGCCCAAAAAAATGGATAAAAGGAATGAAAATATGATTTCCCAAAAAAAACGTCCGAGAACCAATGATGGTGGTCCGTTAATGATAAAAAGCGTAGATTGAAATGAAGGTGATAATACTCGCTGAACGCTAAAAGAAAGTAGCCTAAAAGCATCATTGATCGTTAGATGGCATAAAGTAACGTTACTGTTGAGATAGTAATTTTAAAAAATGTTAATAAATGTAAAGTGGCGGAAAATAAAAACCCGCTAATGTAATGATCAGCCAATAAAGACAGGCAACTACATAGATACAGTTACGGTGCATCCTGAAACAACTTATAAGAAATTTCCAAACAATAACGTTAACGAAAACCATGATAACAACCTCTTAAAATAACGACACGTAAATAGCCGAGTTCCAATAATTCGTAATTCTAAAACAACACGAAATTAATTTTCAAAACATAGTTAATTCTAAGATAAGAATAAATGTATGTCATGAAAAGTATCCAACTATAAACATGATCAATTCCTAAACAACCAATGGTTAATCCTTAGACAACTACTTTGATGAAGATTGTATATCATCAAAAGAATGTTACAAAGGCGAGTAGTTAAAGCCTGACAATCGTTAACTTTGAAGCAACCTATAATTAATTGTCCATATCTACAGCTAATTCTAAAACAATCATTCCAATGTATGGTTAATTCTTAAAGAATAACCTGAACCAAAATCCTATATGCTATAAAGAACCATAATCGCAAAGAAACCGTATGGGTAATCTAAGAATAACAACGGTGCGAAAAACCGGGTGACCCCAGAATTGCAGCCGATAATGAGAACATGTAGTAGCCGATAATGAGAACATGTAGTATCATAAACAGAAAGGAATATAGTGGAAGGGAAACAACAATAACATAGTGAAACCCGTGTTGGCGTTTAGCTCCCAGCAGCAGGGTTAGATAATCAACTTCAGCAGAAACAAATACCACTAGGTGGTTACCGGATATCACTTGGAATCGTGTAATCACTTTCCAAAGTAAACTATTCGACCCTAATGCCTGGGTTACACGAATATCTACTTGGGATAAGACCAAATGCAGTTATAGAATTAGGCACAATTCAATAACCCTTGCGCTTATAAGTGCTTAGTGTTTTCTGTGTGTCCTTCATGCATAAACAGATCCCCTATTTATAGGAGGTTACTCTTGAGCTATTCCAATGAAATTATGAGTATTAATCGGCCCATTAATAGCCTCATAATTATCCCCATTATAGCCGTTAGTGGTTACATGACCAATTAAACGTGGTCATAATGAAGTTGTAACTGCCATTTAGCAGTACTTTCCATATGCAGTACTTTCCACTAGTAGTACTTTCCACTTGCGGTGAAATACTGACTATCGCTGGAAACAACGCTAACAAGATCTTTCATAGCATCAAGATTTCACAAAGACTAGCGGTGGATACACCACCGGTGAAAACATCGCTATCGCTGGAAACCACAAGCAAGACTTTCCACAAGCGGTACTTTCCTCAAACAAGACTTTCACCAATACAAACCACTATTAGAGTCGTGGTGTTCATGGACCTTATGGGTGTACACTCCGCACCTCCTAACCCATTACAAGGTGTGAACTAATCCCACAAGTGCACTAAATTTTCCAACAATCCTCCCAAATTTAGTTCACTTCCTTTGCATGAAAAATAAACATCAATCAAAACATGTGCATAAACGAAAATGTCACGAGGATTGAATTTCCATCTTAGTAAATTACACGCTCAAATATTCGAGAATCGGGGTGTTCTAAGAATTGAACCCTTCAACCCATTTGAATACTTGAAGATAAAATACACACAAGTTTTCAAACACTTAAAAGCTCCCGACACTATACAAGCCATGTGTCCATATCCAAATTCATAAATATTGCAAAAGCTAAAGTCCAAAGCTTCACAAGCGGCAAAACTTCAATATTTACATAGGTGGTTCCTCTTTATTCATGCTCCTACCAAGCACTTTTTCAAAGAACATTAACCATTAAGAAGTAAAGACTTCATCCTCCTTTCAACAGAGTTCTCGAGCACAACCTTGGGATGTAAATAAACATGTGCTCCAGTCCATCGAATGTTGACTTTCCACATTGAACTCGGCTCCCAAGTTTCCTTAGGAGGAGTTGGGTGTCCTAGCATTTAGTGACTAAGTTGGACTTAAACACATCCCTTTAGCAGACTTTATAACCAAGTCTCTAGCCAAACCCTTCGTCAAGTGATCGCCTAAGTTCATTGAGATCTCACAAACTCTATAGATACCACCCCATTCATGATAAGCTCACGAATCATGCTATGTCCGACACCTAAGTGTCTAGACTTACCATTGTACATCCGGCTATAAGCCTTAGCCAATGTAGTCGCACTATTACACGGATAGAAATAGGTGCTATAGGTTTAGGCCACAATGGAATCTCAAGAAGCAAGTTTTCAACCATTCGACTTCTTTACCAGAAATGCTAGAGCCACGAATTGATTCCATTGTTGAACCGGTGATGCAAGTTTGCTTCTTGGATGCCCAAGAAATTGCACCTCCACCAAGTAGGAATACCCAACCACCGGTGAGCGAATTGTCTTCGAGTTATCGATCCAACTTGCATCGGTGTATCCTTCCAACAACGATGGGTAACTAGTATATGAGAGACTATAATCCATAGTTCTCTTCAAATACTTAAGTACCACATGAAGCGCTTGCCGTTGATGAGCACTAGGATTACTAGTATACCGCTCAATTTTCCCACCGCAAAACCAATATCGTGTCTTGTACAAGTCATGGCATACATCAAGCGACCAATTACCCTAGAATACTCAAGTTGAGATACAACTTTGCCATTATTAGGCATCGACTTCTCACAAGTATCCATAGGTGTACTCACAGAGTACAATCAAAGTAATTGAATTTCCTCAAGACCTTCTCAATATAATGAGGCGAGAGATAGAAATTCTATTACTTTCATGTTTAATCCTTATACCAAGGATAACATCGCCTCCCCATGTCTTTCATGGAGAACCTTGATGACAAAATTCCTTTGTCGTCAACTGATTTTAGTCGATGCAAAGATCAACATGTCATCAACATATAGACAAATGATGACTCCTTTACCGATTCATCAAATTTGCTATATACACGGTTGTCGACTTGGTTAAGAACATAACCACTAGACAAAACCACTTCATCAAATTTTGATGCCATTGTTAGGTGCCCGCTTCAGTCCATAAAGGGACTTAATCGGTTTACACACCTTGTTTTTATTTCCGAGCAAGATGAAGCCACGAGGTTGGTTCATATAAACCTCCTCTTCCAATTCACCATTCAAGAAAGTCGTCTTCACATCCATCGATGAATAACCGATTGTGAATAGATGCCAAAGCAATCGCTAGTCTTATGGTATCGATACGTGCCATGGGGCATAAGTATCAAAATAGTGTATTCGACTTTTGTTTAAAGCCACGAATAACTAATCTAGCCTTGAACTTTTCAATAGCTCCATCTACCTTCATTTTCCTTTTGAAAATCCATTTGCAACCCGGAGGTTTGCAACACGGTGGTAGATCAACCAACACCAGTGTTGTTGCCCATGATGGAATCCATCTCATCATTAATTGCTTCTTTCCGTAAAGCAATATCACGGGACTTCATTGCTTCTTCAAATGTTTTGGGGTCATCCTCAACAATGAAGCAATAGGAGTATTGGTGCGAGACCTCATCCTAGTGCCTTCAACTAAGTATAGTTGAAACTCGTGTCCAAATGACTTTGAGTCGACCCTTTTGCTCTTTCGAGCACGAGTTCGAGTTGTTGAACCACAACCTCATCGGGGACCACCGATGGTTCACCATCGAGGACCTCGATACACCAGGTGTCATGAGTTCCATTAGGAATCCTCGACTTGGTCTAGGGACCGATGAGAATCTATTCTCATCAAAGTCGCATCCTTGATTCAATAATGGAGTTAATTGAAACATATTCATTAGGTTCAATAACATAGAACCTAAAAGCCTTGGAATGCTCAAGATATCCAACAAAGATGCGATCGATGCCTCTTTCACCCAAAGTCTTTGCTTTGGATCAAAGAGTCTTACAATGACCCTACAACCCGGACCACGAGATAGTTCAGTTGGGTTTCTTTTAGTCCGAGTTCATAAGGGTAACCTTGTTCCTTTTGTTGGGAACCCTATTTAGCAAATAGCAAGTTAACATAGCTTCACCCCGTAACCCTGACTCGATCTGAATAGGACAACATGGAATTAACCATCTCCTTTAGCACCTGCTTTTCCTTTCGAAATACCATTTCTTTGAGGAGTATAAGGGAAGTCGTTTCATGGATTATTCCAACAGATGAAAGTCGAGTATCCATGTACTCACCTCCCTATCGAGTTGATGAGTCTCTAAATACTCATCATTTTGTAACATTTAAAGCGCAAAATCATCTCGAAAGCTCGAAACACATCAAAATGATCAAAATATCACAAATCGGTGTTTTATGTGTTTTAAATGCAAAATATCAAAATCGGATGAAAACATATCAAATTTGCAAAATTGCGGTTTTAGTCCCCAAGTTTCTAAAATTGTCAAAATAGTCCACGAGTCAAAATTTCAAAGAAAAATCATCAAAGGTCCTTTTTAAATCATAACTTGTCAAATTTAGTCCTTTGGTGAAAAATATAAAAAAGTTTGAGAAAATTACAAAAATGGTCCTTCAAGTTTGAAATTTGGCAGAAATGGCCCCTGGAAATTAGAAATTGGCAAGTTTGGTCCTTATAATTTTTAAGAGTGTCACTTTTAGTCCTTGGAAGGAACTTTGAAGTATTGGCAGATTTGGTCCTTGCAATTTTCAGAAAATACAAAATGGTCCCTATACTTATTAATGCATGCCTTGTCAAAATAACTCTTGGACCCTATCATAAACCTTTGACCCCTGCCACAACCCAATTTGAACCCCTTGGTTATTAATAGCCTGTGGTCAAACCCAAATGGTCAAACACCAGACTTTGGCGCCAACCTTCTTCTCCTCCCCACCATATCCCTGAAATCACTCAACCAATCCAACCCCCCTCCTCACCTTATCACTAAACTTGTCCCCCCACCTCATCACAACTCCAAATATCATTAAATGATCCTCTACCCATTCCAATCAACCCCAACAGTTAAAAGAAAGACTTTGGCGCCAAAATGATCAAATGGTCAAAAATGTCCCAAGACATCCAATGGTCCAGAATTTTGGTGGGATCTATTCAGAGTACTAGTGGGAAGCACATTTGGGTATAAAGAGAGAGAAGGAAGCTTGAAGAAAGGAGTAGCTAGTTTTAAATTTTTCTTTAAATGTCGTTTTTTTTATATAAATGTTGTAGTTTAGTTTTAAGCTTGTAATTCGGTTTCTTAATGTTTTCTTAAAGCTTTTATGTAATTTCAATCCTTTTGTAATCTCATTTCGGTTTAATAAAAATTTCAAGCCTTCACTTTGATTTTGATCTTGCATTTTCAATATTTGAATACTAAATAAACTGTTTTAAGATTTAAATAAGCTTATATAAGTTGTTTGTAGCTTTGTGAGCTTATTTGTGTTTCCTTGTTCTATTTAAATCATTTACATTCACAACAAACTCTCGGTCAATGAAAGTCAACAGAATGGAGAAAATGGGTCAAATGGGAATGGAAAAGGTAAATGGTTGTTGCGATGGTGAAATGGGTTGGAATAGGCTCATGTAGTGTAGTATTTGGTTTGGTGTTGGCTCGCAATAATTGGATACATTGGTTAGTACTTGTTCCATTTTTCAAGTTTTAAGTCGGTTTTGCACTTTTGCTTATCTGTATATCGTGGTCAATACTAGTGTAGACTTGTTTATATAGGTGTAACTAGGTCATATTAACTCATTTTGATCATAGATACCCCCGGTTCGATTGTTTGTTTCATTTCGGTTTGCTTATCGGTTTTAAGAGGTGTTTGGTTTGACCGCAATTATTGTGTTTAAGGCCTTTTAAGTAGTTAAGATCTTTTGGTTTGTGCTTATGTAGTGTATTTTAGCTCATACATGTCTTAGTTTAGGTCTACATTAGCACAAAGTCAACTTTTCACCTTAATCCATCTCCAGAGTTCCTTTGTTGGAGCTTTTACAAATCAAGTCTTATTTTGTGTTTCAATTTCATAAATACAACTTATCGTGATCTCATTTAACCATAACTAACCATTATCAGTCATTAAATCAAGATCAAACTTGGAAAAGTCAAAGTTCATCAATCTTTCAAAAGTCAAATTAGCATAAGTCGGTTTTGGGCTCAACTAGTAAGATTTTCATGAGCTCATTTCTTAATCATTTTCTATGAAAATTGTTGTTTTAGAAATCCCTCTGCTCTAGTTTCTTATGTACATTTTATCATAATTTTGTGATTTTCTACAAGCTCCAAATAAGCTCCTCTTTTAAGCCAAAAGCGCCTGCTCCTAACTCGGTTAGTCTCGAGATTTTCTCGACTTTTGCAAAGCTTGCATGGGTTTACTTGAGCTCCTTTAGGTCTAATTTTGGTTTAAACACTCTTGGCCAGGTCTAGATTAGGTTCCAATCCTTAGTTCTTAGTTTCTAGCTTTTTGGTTGCTTATTCTTGGGCTTTAACTTGGCACCATTTTCTTGTTGTAGCTTATTTCTCTTAGCATCAAATCATTCTTGAGTGCTATTCAGTGGTTAGAGCTTGTTGAAACTCATCCCATTTAGGTTATCTTAGCTTATTATAGCTTCCTATCAGTTGGGTAGCCTTTGGGTTCCATTTGCTTATTGAAGTGCTTATTTCAATAAGCACTTCCTTATCGATTGCATATTCCTCCAAGTAACCCTATGTTTTTCTAATTTTCCTAGCTTTCTAATATCATTTTAGACTTTTCCTGAAATTTTCAGATTTTTCCAAGTAGTTTTGCTATTTTTCCTAATTTAAATTAGTTTTAAGTATTTTTAATTAGCTTTTAATACAAAAATTAGAAAAGGTTCTAAAAATAAGTTTTCATTTTTATTAAGTTTAAATAAATATAAAAAGCCAAAAAGTATTTTCCATATTTTCTTAGTTAAATTTGTATTTTCTAGCATTTAAATTAGTTTTAAATAGTTTTAAATTAATAATAAATATATAAAAAGTGTGAAAAATATATTTTCTGTTTTAAAATTAGTTTTATCATATTTTAGATTTTTCTAAGTCTTAACTTTATTTTTCTAGTCTTATTTCATATTTTCTTTTATTTTAGAGTATTATTAAATAGTTTAAAATAGTTTTTAATTAATAATAATTAATTAATTAGTCATAAAAATAATTTTCTTTTTCTAATAATTTTCTTTTATCATTAGGATTGTAAAAATGTATTTTTCATATTTTTAGGATCTATATTGTATAAGTTTCACTTTTTATTTTGTACGTTCACGTTATTTTATTTTAAACGTAAGTTTTAGGTTTTATAAAATAAACGTTCATCACTTTAAAAATAGTGATAGCGTTTATTTAATAGATTTTAACTTTTTAATTTTCTTAATTTGCATTTAAGTCGCTTTTATATATTTCCTTTTTCAGTAGTGTAATATTCCTTTTCAAATCTTTTCTGATCGCTATCATTAGTGATCATTCTACCGTCTGATCTAGTGTTTGACACACCATTGAGTCTCCGTGGGACTAAACGACCCGGGAATCCCCTATATTCTCTGATCTTCATTGTATTTGTGCTTAAGCTGTTTTAAGTCTGTTTTGACTTGTTGTTTAGATATGGATCAAAATTACAAGCGCCATTGCTTGGGGAGGCTTTAAGCGTGTGTTTAGCCTTTTCGGATCCACTCTTGTGCATATCCCATCCTTTGTAAAAGTTTTTGTAAAATTTTCAAAATCCAAAAGTTCATTAACACTTTTCCTAAAGTGTTAAAAGCATAAAATATATTTCGATCTTTGTTTTTATTATAATGTTTTCCAAAATCCCAAAATATTCCTCTTTACCCTCTCACCTTTTTGATTCTTCATTTCTTACCCTCCGATAACCTTTGATTCTTTCCATGTCTTATCCTCACCTTCTTGATTGTCGGTGGTGTGGTGGTCCTTATAATGGTGGCAATTGCCCCGGTTGTAGCATGGTGGAAGCGAGGAAGCGGTCTGTCTATAACCGGGATCCCTATTCCTACCATAACTCAACCGATTCATTCCATCGGCTACCACTTGTGAGACACATCGATTGTCTTGTTGTAGTCTGTGGTGGTTCACATTCCGATTCGATTGTCAATCGGAAACACGCTTGTCTATGAGCGGGTTCACGATAACAAGTATGGCTACAACACATACCACTCACGGCCACATCGGTTGTATTCTTGTGAATTTTGTGGGGTCCTCATTATGATTGCCAATGTCAATCATGGAATCAAAATTTCTATGAATCGATCCTTGTTATAACACTCCTTGTTTTGACAATTTCCAACCCCACAATTTTCCGTCATTGAACAATTTCCGTCATTGATCAACATCCTCGTGAGAAAAGTATGCTAGAAGAACTTGCAGAAGACCAAGCGTCTATAGCGAAAAATCTATGCTAGAATTACTTGAAGAAGAGGAACGAGCCGCTAAAATTCAAAGATGTCTTGAAGAAATACGAATCGAGGAACGAGCACTTGCAAGACGTGCCCGATGGCTCGCGACTTACATCGACGATGATGATGAGGATTCTATTCAAGTAAAGGAATATGATGAAAGTTTGTCAGCTGAAACCACACCCGAAGCTCCCAATGACTCTCTCATAATGGGGAACGAGCCTCTTAGCACTATTCCAGAAATGGAATCGTCTAGTGTTGAGGGCCTTGTTCCAATCCCAAGTGAGTCTGAGGGAATTCTTGACAATGAGTGTGATATGTCTTCTCCTCTTACAAATGATCTTGTTGAGACTTTCTCAGATTTTGACAGTGATTATAGTGATGCCGATTCTTTATATTCTCAAGATATAGAATTTATTGATGCATCACTTCCACATTCTGAGATCGTCAACTTAGAAGAGGATGTTGACCATGTTGTTTCCACAACAATTCATCGACTATCACTAATCCCTTATTCGAATTCGATTCAATTTACTCTAAATTGATTAATCCAATCTTTGATAGTGATGAGTCGACACGGAGACTATAATGGACGAGGTGCATATTTATAGCCCACAGTACCGCACATGTCCCACCTCCGTATATTCTTCATGAGGAGTTCGCGGTGAACTCACTCATATCATATCTCCATTGGAGTATGATTGTGCGGATGGCAAAAATCATGATCGGGGAGAGAATCTCAATTTGCATAGTTATGACAAATCTTCCCACCCTCCCCACCGAGATGCCTTCCAACCCAAAGAGCTCAACCGATAAAATCCAAATAAGTGCAACTGCACTTGATCCTGAGGAAGAAGATCTTATCATGATTGTTATCATGATCTTCCTTCTTTTCTTCACCTACTCGGTGACTTCCTCTCTTCTTCACTCCTTTGGGAGTGAGGACACTATCTTTGACCCCGGCATTTTCATTTATCATCTGTGAGCCAGGTCTTTCTTTGTCCGTCTCTATATATCTCATCGGTGTGGAACTTTCGCGTGCTTCAAATGTTTGTCCAAACATCTTGAATGAAAGTCCGATGGAGATTGTTTCTTCCACTTTGCTTCCCATGAACCAATGAATTGGGTCGAGTCAAGCTAGCGACTGGAAATCAAAAAAGAGTACACATAATATGGGTTTTCACCCATATTTCGACTTCTCACCCTTTCTACCACCTAAGTGTGGGGTGATGCCCCATGTTATCTATATATTTCTAAAAAAAAAAAAAAAAAAAAAATCTTTCTAAATAATGGCCGTAGTATTCCCCTTTTCGTTCTTTGTTTGGCATAACCGCGGTACTTTGAATATTGAGGCAATATTCATTTCTAAGTGTGGGGAATTCTCACGAATTTCATATATTATCTACCCAATTCCCCGTTTTTGGCCAAAAATTTTTTTGGAGTAAGTGTTCTACACTTACTCATTTGGTTATCGATCCGCCATGTTTGATAAACTAAAGGATTGGCTAATCCAGAGCAAGCGGCTCTTGGTAAAGATATATCAAATCCGTTTATATGGCTTGCAATTTGCCCAAAATTGTATGGTATTCATTCACCATATCCTAAAAAGTGAAGAGTTGGCTAGCCCGCAAGATTATGGCTTGTGGTAAAGGCGATGGAAAATCCATAATTGGTATTCACTCACCAAAGATAATCTTGATAATTTATCTAAGAGTTGGCTAGTCCGGAAAGTGCGGCACGGTAAAGACAAAATCAAATCCGTTGAAAGTCGGTGGTTATCTCAAAATCACATGGTTATCGGTGTACCATGGTTCTTACTTGAAGCTGAAACATTTGGCTACTCCGAAGTAATGGCTTTTGGTAAAGAGATTAAAATCCATTATGTTTTCTCAAATCATTGCTAGGGACTAGCAATATCTCGATGTGGGGATTGATGAGTCTCAAATACTCATCATTTTGTAACATTTAAACCGCAAAATCATCTCGAAAACGCTCGAAACACATCAAAATGATCAAAATATCACAAATCGGTGTTTTATGTGTTTTAAATGCAAAATATCAAAATCGGATGAAAAACATATCAAATTTGCAAAAATTGCAGTTTTAGTCCCCCAAGTTTCTAAAATTGTCAAAAATAGTCCCTGAGTCAAAATTTCAAAAGAAAAATCATCAAAGGTCCTTTTTAAATCATAACTTGTCAAATTTAGTCCTTTGGTGAAAAATATAAAAAAGTTTGAGAAAATTACAAAAATGGTCCTTCAAGTTTGAAATTTGGCAGAAATGGCCCCTGGAAATTAGAAATTGGCAAGTTTGGTCCTTATAATTTTTAAGAGTGTCACTTTTAGTCCTTGGAAGGAACTTTGAAGTATTGGCAGATTTGGTCCTTGCAATTTTCAGAAAATACAAAATGGTCCTATACTTATTAATGCATGCCTTGTCAAAATAACTCTTGGACCCTATCATAAACCTTTGACCCTGCCACAACCCAATTTGAACCCTTGGTTATTAATAGCACGTGGTCAAACCCAAATGGTCAAACACCGGACTTTGGCGCCAACCCTTCTCCTCCCCACCATATCCACGAAATCACTCAACCAATCCAACCCCTCCTCACCTTATCACTAAACTTGTCCCCACCTCATCACAACTCCAAATATCATTAAATGATCCTCTACCCATTCCAATCAACCCCAACAGTTAAAAGAAAGACTTTGGCGCCAAAATGATCAAATGGTCAAAAATGTCCCAAGACATCCAATGGTCCAGAATTTTGGTGGGATCTATTCAGAGTACTAGTGGGAAGCACATTTGGGTATAAAGAGAGAGAAGGAAGCTTGAAGAAAGGAGTAGCTAGTTTTAAATTTTTCTTTAAATGTCGTTTTTTTTATATAAATGTTGTAGTTTAGTTTTAAGCTTGTAATTCCAGTTTCTTAATGTTTTCTTAAAGCTTTTATGTAATTTCAATCCTTTTGTAATCTCATTTCAGTTTAATAAAAATTTCAAGCCTTCACTTTGATTTTGATCTTGCATTTTCAATATTTGAATACTAAATAAACTGTTTTTAAGATTTAAATAAGCTTTATATAAGTTGTTTGTAGCTTTGTGAGCTTATTTGTGTTTCCTTGTTCTATTTAAATCATTTACATTCACAACAAACTCTCGGTCAATGAAAGTCAACAGAATGGAGAAAATGGGTCAAATGGGAATGGAAAAGGTAAATGGTTGTTCGATGGTGAAATGGGTTGGAATAGGCTCATGTAGTGTAGTATTTGGTTTGGTGTTGGCTGCAATATTTGGATACATTGGTTAGTACTTGTTCCATTTTCAAGTTTTAAGTCGGTTTTGCACTTTTGCTTATCTGTATATCGTGGTCAATACTAGTGTAGACTTGTTTATATAGGTGTAACTAGGTCATATTAACTCATTTTGATCATAGATACCCCACAGTTCGATTGTTTGTTTCATTTCGGTTTCTTATCGGTTTAAGAGGGTGTTTGGTTTGGTGCAATTATTGTGTTTAAGGCCTTTTAAGTAGTTAAGATCTTTTGGTTTGTGCTTATGTAGTGTATTTTAGCTCATACATGTCTTAGTTTAGGTCTACATTAGCACAAAGTCAACTTTTCACCTTAATCCATCTCCACAGTTCCTTGTTGGAGCTTTACAAATCAAGTCTTATTTTGTGTTTCAATTTCATAAATACAACTTCTGTGATCTCATTTAACCATAACTAACCATTATCAGTCATTAAATCAAGATCAAACTTGGAAAAGTCAAAGTTCATCAATCTTTCAAAAAGTCAAATTAGCATAAGTCGGTTTGGGCTCAACTAGTAAGATTTTTCATGAGCTCATTTCTTAATCATTTTCTATGAAAATTGTTGTTTTAGAAATCCCTACTGCTCTAGTTTCTTATGTACATTTTATCATAATTTTGTGATTTTCTACAAGCTCCAAATAAGCTCCTCTTTTAAGCCAGCGCTCGCTCCTAACTTCGGTTAGTCGAGATTTTCTCGACTTTTGCAAAGCTTGCTGGGGTTTACTTGAGCTCCTTTAGGTCTAATTTTGGTTTAAACACTCTTGGCCAGGTCTAGATTAGGTTCCAATCCTTAGTTCTTAGTTTCTAGCTTTTCGATTGCTTATTCTTGGGCTTTAACTTGGCACCATTTTTACTGTTGTAGCTTATTTCTCTTAGCATCAAATCATTGCTGAGTGCTATTCAGTGGTTAGAGCTTGTTGAAACTCATCCCATTTAGGTTATCTTAGCTTATTATAGCTTCCCTATCAGTTGGGTAGCCTTTGGGTTCCATTTGCTTATTGAAGTGCTTATTTCAATAAGCACTTCCTTATCAGTTGCATATTCCTCCAAGTAACCCTATGTTTTTCTAATTTTCCTAGCTTTCTAATATCATTTTAGACTTTTCCTGAAATTTTCAGATTTTTCCAAGTAGTTTTGCTATTTTTCCTAATTTAAATTAGTTTTTAAGTATTTTTTAATTAGCTTTTAATACAAAAAATTAGAAAAAGGTTCTAAAAAATAAGTTTTCATTTTTATTAAGTTTAAATAAATATAAAAAGCCAAAAAAGTATTTTTCCATATTTTTCTTAGTTAAATTTGTATTTTCTAGCATTTAAATTAGTTTTAAATAGTTTTAAATTAATAATAAATATATAAAAAGTGTGAAAAATATATTTTCTGTTTTAAAATTAGTTTTATCATATTTTAGATTTTTCTAAGTCTTAACTTTATTTTTCTAGTCTTATTTCATATTTTCTTTTATTTTAGAGTATTATTAAATAGTTTAAAATAGTTTTAATTAATAATAATTAATTAATTAGTCATAAAATAATTTTCTTTTTCTAATAATTTTCTTTTATCATTAGGATTGTAAAATGTATTTTCATATTTTAGGATCTATATTGTATAAGTTTCACTTTTTATTTTGTGCGTTCACGTTATTTTATTTTAAGCGTAAGTTTTAGGTTTTATAAAATAAGCGTTCATCACTTTAAAAATAGTGATAGCGTTTATTTAATAGATTTTAACTTTTAATTTTCTTAATTTGCATTTAAGTCGCTTTTATATATTTCCTTTTCGGTAGTGTAATATTCCTTTCAAATCTTTTCGATCATTATCATTAGTGATCATTCTACGTCGATCTAGTGTTTGACACACCATTGAGTCTCCGTGGGACTAAACGACCCGGAATCCCTATATTCTCGATCTTCATTGTATTTGTGCTTAAGTTGTTTTAAGTCTTTTGACTTGTTGTTTATACGGATCATCGATCCTTAATCTTTTGATCAAAGACCCAGTTGTAATTCAACTTGAGTTTTAAACACTTTGAATTTATCTAATGCTTCATCCTTGGTATGTAATAGATAGACATAACAAAATCTAGAAGCATCATCAATAAATGTCACAAAGTACTTCTTATTCCCCGAAGAAGGAGTGGCATGCAAATCACATGGTCGGCGTGAATAAGCTCAAGATCTTAGTCTCACGACTAACACCACGAAAGGGTTTCTTGGTTATCTTGGTCAACATGCAAGTTTTACACTTTTCGGTGTCCATGTCAAAAGCGAGGACTAAACCATCCTTAGACATATCTTGCATTCTTTTATAGTGAACATGACCAAGTCTAGCATGCCAAAGGGTAGAATCGGTCCGATCATATGTGGTCACAAAAGTTGAAATAACACATCGGTGGTAATATTAAGCACGAATATTTGATTACATAAATAACCAAAACCAATAAAAACACCACATTTAGAAAGAACAAATTTATCGATTCAATAACTTGTTTATATCCATGATTATTCAAAACACTACTTGAAACCAAGTTCTTCATGATATCGTGAACATGAATAACATTAAACAAAGTTACAATCTTTCGAACTAAACTTAAGATCTACACAACCACGACCATGCACCAAGGATGTTGACTCATTTCCATGTTAAGAATAGAACCATCATTCGGTGACTCATAAGTCTTGAACCGACTTATCTTTGCACAGAAGCTGTTGCACGAGTCAACCCACCACGCAACATCATCATCATTTCGGTGAGTTGGTGAACCACCACTCCACGAACCATTAGGGCTGATCCATTGGCTTTACCACCAATTTAACACCTTTGGTCCCTTTTAATGTGACTGTTTTGCCACATTTCCAACAAGTAGGTATTGCCTTCTTGTTTGGATCGCACTGTGTTATCATGATATTTGCGTTTTCCTTTGTTTTCATTGTACACGGTGGAGTTGTTATGCTCCACCATATTGACAACATATGCACCGATAGCATTGCTACTCTTTGGCTTGTCATTATCACGCACCTTGAGAGATTCCTCAATATGCGATGACCGCCCAACTCAACAAGAGTTAATTCTTCCTTCATATGTTTCAAGGTATGCTTGAAATCTTTCCATGAAGGAGGAGTTTGTCAATGACACACGAGACTTTGATAGCCTCATCCATGTTCATTTGGTGTTGTGTAAACCTTCCAACTATTCAAGAAGTTCATTGTATTGTTCCATAAGCGGTCTTGAATAAGTCATTTTGTAATTTGTGAAATTACTAACAAGGAACTTCTTACTTGATGCATCCTCGACCATATATTTGACATCCAAGGAATCCACGGTTTTGGAAGATTCAAAGTTCGATAAATATCAAACAAAGAATCGACATACCATTGAGAATAAGACCTCTGCATATGTAGTCATCATTCTCCCACTTGCTCCGTCTCTGATCGCTCCACGGTAGCATCATCACCATCATCGAGGAATTGGAGTAGTCGGCACATAGACCACACTCATGCTTGTGACAAGAAGTGCATCTTCTTGCCGCCTCCTAAAGTCCACCCTTCAAACTTGTCCGACAGCAAAGTTTGAAGCCATGTGTTCATTGCGGCGGTTGCCATTGATTATCACAAAATAGTTTACTTTGATTGTTGGCGTTTAGCTCCCGCGGGGTTAGATAATCAACTTGGTGAAACAAATACCACTAGGTGGTTACGGATATCACTTGGAATCGTGTAATCACTTTCCAAAGTAAACTATTCGACCCTAATGCGGGTTACACGAATATCTACTGGGATAAGACCAAATGCGATTATAGAATTAGGCACAATTCAATAACTCTTGCGCTTATAAGTGCTTAGTGTTTTCGTGTGTCCTTCATGCATAAGCGGATCCCCTATTTATAGGAGGTTACTCTTGAGCTATTCCAATGGAATTATGAGTATTAATCGGCCCATTAATAGCCTCATAATTATCCCCATTATAGCCGTTAGTGGTTACATGACCAATTAAGCGTGGTCATAATGAAGTTGTAGCGCCATTTAGCGATACTTTTCATATGCGAGACTTTCCACTAGTAGTACTTTCCACTTGCGGTGGAAATACGACCTATCGATGGAAACAACGCTTATGATACTTTCATAGCATCGGTACTTTCACGGCACTAGCGGTGGATACACCACCGATGGAAACATCGCTATCGGTGGAAACCACAGCGATTACTTTCCAAGCGGTACTTTCCTCAAACGGTACTTTCACCAATACAAACCACTATTAGAGTCAGAGTGTTCATGGACCTTATGGGTGTACACTCCGTACCTCCTAACCCATTACAAGGTGTGAACTAATCCCACAAGTGCACTAAATTTTCCAACAACCCGCGCACCTAAGAAAGCCACAGGTTTTTGTAAACAGGATACA
Source organism: Chrysanthemum lavandulifolium (assembly GCA_022545495.1). NCBI lineage: Eukaryota > Viridiplantae > Streptophyta > Magnoliopsida > Asterales > Asteraceae > Chrysanthemum > Chrysanthemum lavandulifolium. The sequence continues at coordinate 59,292,331 of CM040241.1, forward strand.
AACCAAGAAGGAAATAAGTGAAGATAACAACAAAGAAAGTATAAATACGATGTTGTGGAAAAGGAGAAACATGTGTCATGTATAGAGCGACCGTAGGAATGAGACAACACCAACCAGGACGTGGAGTGCACTATTCATAAGAATGGATCCGGTTGACATGTAGAAAGAAGATGGATCGGATCGAGTGGAGCAGAAAAATAAGGATCCAAGCAATTGGATCTAGGGCGGAAGGGAAAACGTGAGTGAGAAAAGTGACATATGGGAATGGGTAGGATTAAAACCCGGTTTGTGAGAAAGCCGGGATGGAAAAAGTATGGCGGGTCGAGGATCGGAGCCCCCAGTAAATGTACTTTAGGGGAAATCTCAGTTTCACTCTCTCGTATACCATCAATAATCTTTCAGGCTAAAATCAAATATTACGAGTATAAAAGTAAAAAGGAAGGAAAGAAATCAAATCGAACAAGTGTTGGATAGCTTGCAATTCAAACATTTACCATTGTCATGCTTGCTAAATCTATAAATGTCGCAGTCCCATGAATTGTACCAATGAGACATGTCACTGATCATTTCAAGTTGTGGGTAAAGGATTGAAAAAATAAATCCAATACCTGAAATGGTAAACACATACGTCGTAAAAGAATAGCGACTATAAAATGGGAAATGTGACAGAGTAAAGATTTTTTTTTTTTTTGGGTAAAAGGAACTAATAGTCCCCGGTTAAATAAATTACATCAAAAATCGAGATAAGTCTGATGGAATGTGGTGAAATCTGCATTAACGCCAGCGTAAACGAACTTCCACTAGACCTTTAGAGACATGCCACAAATTATTCAAATGACAGAGTAAAGATAGCGAAGCAAAACTTATATATGTACCAAACAAATTATTCAAATGATTATAACCACTTCTATTCCAACCTCTTTGTAAAATTATAACCACTTCTATTATATTCCAACCTCTTTGTAAACCTTCAGTAAACTACGTTTTTCAACAAAATGGCATCGAATAATCTCTGAAGTATATTTTAAAAACCTATATAACATATATTGATTTTTGTAAACGTTCTTTGTTTTCATGAACATAGTATAGCACTTAGAATAAGAAAAAAATTAAAAGTAAAGAACTAATAGAGTTATTTATCTCTTTTGATGAATGTTAGATGAATGAAAAGCTAAGAGGTTGGATAGCCTCCCATACACTATCCGAGTTTTTATTGCACTAGTCTTTTCTTTATTACATTTCATTACTCTTTCTGAAGGATGAGACTAAGGGGTTGTTTAACAACTTCTTAATTGGTCATTCAGAATCATCCATTAAATCGGTTGGAGGTGAGTGAGTGTTTGTAAATTTTCTTATGTCTCTGGATCATTCTAATTGGCTTAGAATGAAGTAGCACGCGAGGGTATACAAATTCATTTAGTAGCGAAATATATTGTGCCCTCTTGCACGCCTATTTATATTTTCAACTATTATTAACATATCAATTTATAAAAGGACCACATGATCATAAGTACAGTTTCATACATCTATCTTCTAGGTTGATATGTATATATTTTTTCATCCATTTTACTTCATTGAAGTGGCACAAACATTATGCATGGCATACATATGAGCAAATAGCAATTTTAACATGCTCGAAATTCACAAGAATAAACATGCTGAGTAATGTTTAATTTAACAAACATAATTAACGAAAAAAAATTGATATTTGTACGAAAGGTTAATATGGTAATTATATGTGGGTAAGTTAATAGTTCAGAAAATTTGTCAAAACATCATATTTTCATTCAAAACCAAGTTTATTCGGATTTACTAAATCATTTAAGGTTTTGAATCATTCAATGATAAATCATTATATTTTATCTGTTGAACCACCGGTTCTTCAAGATTTTGGGCCTTGTCTTCGTAAACATAATGGACACATAAATGGGCTCTTGTTCTTTTCGATATTTTTCTATTATGATACTTTGTTATCTTAATTCAAATAAATTGTGTCTTCATGTGTTATTGTGATATAATTATGAATACAAAAATTAACTTTGCTATGAAGTGTTTTTAAATTAGAGTTAACATCGACCTTTATTGGTTTCTATGTTGAATAATTCGATTAAATGCAGAAAACTAATATTGTTACAAGAGGATGAACATATGCGCTGAATTTCATTTTCACAAAGATATAAATAAAATTTGCTAATTTGTCATACAACTTTTTTGTTTAACTTTTGGCTTATAAGCTTATTTGACTCGAAGCATTTTCAAGCTTGATTTTAGACTAACATACTCATTATAACCGAAAGATAGAAAATAGGTCAAAGAATATAAGTTTATAAACAAGAAAATAGGTTAAAGAATATAAGTTTATAAACAAGAAAATTAGGTTAAACAAACACGCTATAAGCCTTTTCTTTTTCTCAAAATGGCAAAAGCCAACGTTTTTCTTTTTTTTTAATAAGTTGTGTCAAAAATATAGAGTAAACTTTAAAATACATTTATTTATTTATTTTTATTTTTTTTACCTATTTTTACATTATACATCCATGATCCATGTCAGAAAAGTTGAGATATATACATTATTTCGTCAATAAACGTTAGACATTATACATCGCTGAGGACGAACGATGCAAATAATTTCCCGTTATCTTCTAACGTGGATCTAACTTGAGGGATAATATCTGTAAAAATATTTGCATCGTTTTTATTTATAATGTCTAATGTTTTTATGATTATTTTATTTATGCAAATTCTTTTGTCAGGACCATCGATCTTGTGATCGACAACATTTCAAAGGAAAATTCAATCCAAATCGTCGTATTCTAGAAATGATAGATTGATTTTGTCATCGTTTTCAATTACTATTGCGTAAGACATTACGTCAACAGATTAGTTTACATTGCTACTAATATTATAAAGCTTTAAATGACTCCACCCATATATATATAAGTCATCAGAGGCCGGATACACATACATACTACTCAAGCTCACAAATAATCATATCAATGGATTCAACAAATAATAGATATCGTATAATATTGTTGCCATGGTTAGCTTATAGTCACATCTCGCGATTCCTTGCCTTTGCCAAAGGACTCGCGAACCACAGTTGCTTCGATATCTACTTGTGTTCAAGCCAAATCAACCTCCAAACCTTAAAAAAAAACCTTCCTGATAAATACTCAAAATCCATCACACTTGTGGAACTCAACCTTACATCCTCAACTAGTCTCCCTCTTCACAACCATACCACCAATGGCCTCTCACCCCACCTTTTGAAAACCCTCACAGCCGATTATGCTAAATCAGCTCCAGATTTTGAAGTCATAATCCAAAACATCCGCCCTCATCTGCTTATATATGATTTCAGCCAGTTGTGGGCAATAGACGCCGCTACATCTATGAATGTCCCTAGTATTATGTTCTTGAGTGGATGTGTATCATTATACTCCATGGCTGCTCATTTCGCCATCAGACCATCAGGTGAAAAATACCCTTTTCCTGAAATGTATTTTAAAGATCATGAAACTGCACACATGAAAGCCATCGGTAAATATATACCGCCAATGGAAGAGATAAAGGCTACGAATCATCCCTATTTTGAATGCCTGAATAGGTCACGTGACATCATCTTGGTTAAGAGTACACGAGAGCTAGCGGGAAAATATATCGATTACATGTCTGAAATTGTTGGAAAGAAAGTGTTGCCTGTTGGTCCATTAGTTGAAGAAAACTCGAAAGAAGATGTCAATGAGCACGTTGAGCTTTTTCAATGGCTCGATAACAAGGAAGACTCTTCGGTTGTTTTTGTATCTTTTGGAAGCGAATACTTCTTATCTGATAACGATATAGAAGATATAGCCCACGGTTTGGAACTTAGCCAAGTAAGTTTCATATGGGTGATAAGGTCTCCCGTGGGTGTGAAAATTAGTGTTGAACAGGTACTTCCTCATGGGTTTCTTGAAAGGCTAGGAGATAGGGGTATTGTTACAGACAAATGGTTGCCACAGGCCAAGATATTGAGCCATTCGAGTACGGGAGGATTCATTAGTCACTGTGGATGGGGTTCGACTATGGAAAGCATTCACTATGGTGTTCCAGTTATAGCGATGCCGATGCAATTTGACCAGCCATACAATGCGAGACTTGTGGAAAATTTGGAAGTTGGTATGGATGTTAGTAGAGGTGGAGACGGAAGGTTGAAGAGGGAGGAGATGGCAGAGGTGTTGAGGAAGGTGGTGGTGGAGGATAGTGGTGCCACCATAAGGAAAAAGGCTAAGGAGTTGGGTGAGATCATGAGGAAAAAAATGGATGAAGGTATTTATAAGGAGGTGATAGAGAATTTAGTCAAGCTTTGTCAACTGAAGAATTATAATTAGAAGAATGCCTGCCAAGAATTTAATACGTAATATTATTGATAATAATCCCAACTAGTCGACATATAGTCGATGTATGATTTTTCATAGTTATAATTATTATATAACTAGTTGTTTTATATATTAAACGAGGTGAAAACCCCCCGCCGCGTTGCGGCGGACTTTTTTTAAAATATTTTTGAGGCTTTGGATACGTTGCACTAAGTTCGGACAGTCTTATTTTTTTGGGTTGTTTGAACATCTTTAGCATTGTTAAGAAAGCAAGAGATGTACTTCTTAAATGACAATACAATACCATTATATTGGATATCTTCTGGTAATAAAATAAGCAATAGCATAATCTTGAACAATAATACAAAGACGATCCACCAAACCAATTGTAGGGGATATGTAGTAATAACGAACACCAACAAATATGCTTAATCTCTGAAAGGCGTGTGAACACTTTCAGATCGAATCAATTCGGCGGTTCTACCAAATTATTCAATCGGATACAATTCAGAGAATGAGAATTTTACGTATGTGTGTGTCGAGATATAATGAACCGATTGAAAATATATGACCAAATAAAGCGTATATATAACTATAATACGGGATAGCGCCAAAGCGGTTTAGGGTTTCAGTTGTCAAGTTTTGTCCCTCGATTTCCGAAAATTAGTTTCGATGAACATAACCCGGTAGAAACATAACTTCAAAGAAACACAACTATTTCGTGAAACATAACTTGACATAATCCTTGACGAGAATTTGTGAAGTTTTACATAACAACCGGTGGAAATAAAAATTTTCGGTCGGTGGCGGCTCGACCCGACCGAGGGCTCGCCCGCGGACCTGCCGTGCGCGCCCCGGACCCGTCCGCAGGGCTCGCCCTAAGATCATAATAAATTCAAGTAGGTGTGCACTCCGCACCTCCAAACCTAAATGATGTATTATCATGATAAAAATGGTCAAAACAAGTTAATCCAATTACACTAAAATATCCAACATTCCTCCCCTATTTTAGTGCAATCCTTGATTAACTAAAACAAGTAATCTCAAACAATCAAACTTTTGCATAAATGAAATGTCGTGACGATTGAATTTCACATTAGTACATTACACATTCAAATATTCGAATACCGGTGTCGCTTAGGATTGAACCACAGAATTCAATATGAATACGAAGATAATGTACACAACAGTTTACATACATAGTAGTTCTATCTTGACACATGTTTTACTAGCCTATGTCCTTATCCTTCATAAGCATGTCAAAGCCAAGTCCCGACTTCTTGAGCGGCTAAACTTCATGCTCATATAGGTAGCTCTTTTGTCTTGCACCTACAACGCAATTTGTCAAAAGAGCTATTAAGAATATATTCATTCAACCTCCCAACTTGTAGGTGCGAACACATACCTTGGGATGAATCTTCTAATGTGTTCCAATCTCTAAATATTAAGCCTTCCACATTGAATTGACACCTAGCATCATACTAGATGGGAATTGGGTATCTTGATATTAGAGATTTCGATGGACTTTAATCCCATCCCTATAGCGAATTTTTCACGAGATCTCTATTCAACCCTTTGGTTAAATGATCGGCTAAATTGTGTTGTGTTTTCACAAACACCACAGATATCACACCATTCGTGATAAGATCACGTAATATGCTATGTCTAACACCTATGTGTCTAGACTTCCATTATATACTTATTGTATGCCTTAGCCAAAGTAGCTTGACTATCACATCGATAGAAATGGATGATATCGGTTTAGGCCACAATGGAATTTCATAAATTAAGTTCCTTAGCCATTGACTTCTTTACGGATCTTGCTAATGCCACAAACTCATATTCCATTGTTGAATCGATTATGCAAGTTTGCTTTTAGATGCCCGACAAATGGCACCACCTCAGTAGGTATACCCAACCGGTTGTGGAAGAATGATCTTCCGATTGGAAATCAACTTGCATCTGAATAACCTTCAAAAGAAGGAAATCCGGGATAAGTCAAACCATAATCCATTGTTCCTTTCAAGTACATAAATACTCGATTAATTGCGCCAATGGATTAAACACGGATTGTGGTATATCTACTCAACTTTCCAACAAAGAAAGGCTATATCGGTCTAGTACTAATCATGGCATACATTAAAGATCCAATAGCCCTTGAATATTCAAGTTGATTCACGGCAACACCTTTATTAGGCACAAGTTTTGTTGTGGGATCCATAGGAGTACCTATAGGAGAACAATCTTTGATTAAATTTATCCAACATCTTCTCAATATAATGTGATTGAGAGATAGTAATGCCATGTTCTCGACCCGGCCGGGGCTCGCCCTGGACCTGCCAGGTGCCGCCCTGGACCACTGCTACCGGGGCGCCCCGGACCCCATCCGCAGGGGCCGCCCTAAGATCATAATAAATTCAAGTAGGTGTGCACTCCGCACCTCCAAACCTAAATGATGTATTATCATGATAAAATTGGTCAAAACAAGTTAATCCAATTACACTAAAATATCCAACACCAATTGCTCAGGTGCATTAAAATTAAGAGTGTTTGTATAACTTTCCTAAAAAGATGATTAAACTGTACATAACCAAAGTCACTCACGTATAAAAATTATGCCTTTTTTCGTATCAGTTTAGACAACCCAGAATTGCACTACCTGTGCTTTGCAGCACGCATTCATTTGAAACATGGCTATTGCATTTCCAGCCAAAAAAATATACAAACCTGTGACTACGCATATTCCAGATTGTTTGTTCGTATATACCTCAATACTTGTTCTATAACCACATAACCGAAAATAGAATGTTAATCCATAAACCAACTTATCCGAATTTAGAGGTCCACCATATATTTCCCTTTATCATCGCAGCTGATCTCTCAATAACTCAACGTGAGTTAAGAGATTTATTAACACTACCTGGAACAAAATTGAAATGACAACATAATCATAACTATAAAGATATCCTTACATGTTCTTGAACTTCTTCTGAGGTGTCAAAAAGATGATATTATTAAAAGTTAAGATTACATGTAATTTTGAGCGAATGCCTAATAAAAGTTGCAAATAGGGATCTCAAATGGGTTGACCCGGCCCGATCCGAAACCGATAAAGCCCTATAGGGTCGGGTTTATTCGGGCTCACCTCGGCTTATCGGGTTAACCCGACCAACCTGATAACCTTATCGGGTCGGGTTAGGGTTTTTTTCTAATGCTATCGGGTTCGGATTCAACCCGATAACCCGATAAATGTATAATAAGCCTACGCCTTCTTTTTTTTTTCATTTTAGGCCTAATAACACAAAAGTTCTATACCAGATGTATTAGCATTGTCGATCACAAGAAAAACCGGTTCTTGAAGTCTTAGCTCATGCACCTTATTATAATGCTTTAAAAGAAAAGTATGAGTTAGAACTTAAACTTTGAAAACATGGGTCTGATTTTGTGCGAAATAATTTACCTAAGAAGTTAGACGATCCCGGGCTATTTACTCTTCCGTGTAGGCTTGGAACTTCCAAACCTCTCGATGCTCTAGCCGACTTAGGATCATGCATCAATCTTGTTCCGTTGTCACCCCATAGAAGCCTTAACTTAGGTAAGATAGAACCAACGAAAACCATCTTAGGTCTTGCGGGCGGTAGTGTTGCATATCCGGTAGGGATAATAAAGACATGGTAGTACGTGGGAGAATTGACTCTTTTGGCCGACTTCCATGTGCTAGACATGAATAAGGACCGACATGCCCATTGCTAGTAGGAAGAGGATTCTTAGCTACGCTAAGCGCCATCATTGATTGTAAGATGTCCAAAATAGTGGTAGGAGAGGGAGTGCTAGGTCAATTTACGATGTCAAAAGCATACCTACTACGAGGAGGAGGAACTCCCACATGAAATAAGGTTGGATAGAGCGCCATCTAGATACGGACCTTGGATAGATAAGAATTTCATAGGTCCCCAACGACCTTTCTACCTAGATGAAGCCTTTACTAGTAAAGCAACTTTCCAAGAAAAAGAAATGGCTAGGGACATGGAAGTGAACCCGTTCGAAGACACCTTAGAATTTAGGAAAATGACCGAGTTTCTAGGAAGCTTGCCCGTCAACCTAGTCATGAATAAGTGAAAAGTTGAGAGCAATAAGTCTGAACATAAATGGGATTGGGATAGACCGCCTAGTGATGGTAATGGAGAGTGGCACATTAGGATAACAATCTATGATCCCGATGGAGAGAAGTTTGAAAAGGCATATCGAACCAAACGTACTACTAGGAACTTGAATGATAAGTTTGATCCTTATGACATTGTTAAGGATAGGCTTACTTATATCGATGCGTAGGAGCACGACTACGAGTCTAGCTACAAGACTCATAAATAAAGAAAAGCGCTTAGTGGGAGGCAACCCATGCTTAATTGTTTGCTTGTTTTTGTCATATATCTTTTATTGATTGTCTATTCTCATGTTTAAATTTGTAAAATGCTTTATTTTGTTTTTAACCTCGTCTTAATAACATATAAAAGTATTTTACATAAAGGATAAGTGTAGGAGGATTACATGTTTTCAAAAGAAAGCGTAAACATGAGAATAACAATTAATTAAAAGATATACATGTGTTTGTTCGAGTCAAATGCTTTTATCGAGTCATAATGGATGTTTTGCGAGAAAATTTTCCAGTTTTAAAGATGTAAATTTTCGAATTTTTTCGAAAATCGCGAGACCGGTTTTGTCGGGATAACTGTGGCGTCGAGATCGCAACTGACGTCGTCGGAAGGAGTAAAAACAACATATTATTTTTTCTCGTTTTCTGAGCTACTTATAAATTTTGGAATTTTCCAGGTCTTAATTTTCCAAAAATTCTGTAAACACCCATTCCACAAGCATTATATCCTAGTTTAGTAGAGTCTTATATATATTATTACCGCCGATTTTACGCGAAGGTTTCGTTTGTTTTCTTCAAGTGTGCATGTTTTATTTATCAAGAAGAAGATACATAAGGTTGGAAGGAGCTTTTCACGCATATATTCTTCTTGGAAATGATTTAACCAATACTTCACACACGGATCCTACCGAGCTAATCAGGGGAATATTAGTTTCTTTCATTTTTTATTACCTTCTATTATCATAACTTTGATACTTTCGGGGAACATTGAGGACAATGTCCAGTTTAAGTGTAGGGAGGGAAAATAAAATGGGAACTTTGAAACTATGCTTATCCTTGATTATTTGCTTTGTCCAATTGTATTTGTGTAATGAACCATGAGAAAATGTCGGTTAGGGTAATTTTGGCACCAAATTTAAATTTTTTCATGACATATAGGAGTGGGCCATTAGTCTTAACAAAAGCGTCTCATGGATAGTAAGTTATAAGACTAGCACAAAAACCCTTTACCACTTAAATTCCACCCAAAATGTGAGGATCACCCTTAGATTAGTAGAAATTAAAGCATTTATCTTTAATGCTTAGTGTGTGAACCGGTAGTATAATAGATTCAAGAACTTGTTTTGTGATGCATCCCGAGATCGCTAGTAAGACTACACTTGTGTAGTTAGGAATAACTAAATGATAAGAGGCATTAGGATAACCCTTGTTTGATACCCATAATATAATTACTTCTTCCACATCGGTTGAGTAATTCCCCCACACCTTGGCGTTGTACTCATTTTTAGTACACGATACCCCTAGTTAACTCCTCAGAGCCTATCCTTTTCGCGGTTCTCGTGATGTTTGGATTTTCGAATATCAATGAAAACATTGTTTACACCACCCCCAAATGTATACCCAAATCGCCTTAGCCTACCTTGTATGCACTCACTTTTAGTGCATTGTTGTTATCACCCTAAAAACCCTTAGTTCAATTATCTAGTTGCTTGCACGAGTTGCTAAGTCGAGTCATATCCTTTGTATACAGTTTTGGGACAATTGGGACTCATGGAAAAAGTTAAAGTTTATGAAATGACGGGAAGGGAACGTTAAATTCAAATTCCCTTTGTTTGCTTAATAATGTACTCCAAGTGTTTTGATCTTTTCAAATCGGGTCAAATTAGTGTTAGAATAATTAAAAACTCAAGTGTAGGGATGTGCCTATAAATCCCTATCATTTTGATATTACCGTAGAGGATGGTAGAGTAAAAGTGTATGAAAAAAAATCGAAAAAAAAATAGAAAAAAGAAAAAAAAGAAAAAAATAGAGTGTTGAAAAAAAAAAAAAAAAAAAAAAAAAAAAAAAAACGGCTACCATCCTACATCTATCCTTTAAATTTATGTTTGTGTGTTTCAGTTATCTAGAGTTTAGAGTGTCGAGTCTTGGCTTAGCAACGCCATTCTTCGTATGCTTGTAACATAAAGATTTTTTACTTGCCACCACTAAATAGCATATCCCACCAAACCCTTTGTTTCCCTACCGTAAGCCTAACATTACAACCTTTTAAAATACCTCTTTGATAGTCTTTCCTAGGTGCTTACGCCAAAGCGATGGAGGTTTGATCTAGTCTCAAGCTTATGGTAATCTATGTACTATGACCGGTTAATGAGTGTTTATCTTCCATTTCCAACTTGTTATATTTCATATACACCCGAGAGATGTGATTACCCAAACACCCCATGTGAGGTGCTAGTATGTAATTTCCGTGCTTGTTATTACTTTTGCGGGGCTTATATGTGTTGTGGATTGTTTTAAACCAATGCTTCATGACCTCTAACTTATAAATTAATTGGCTAAAAGCACATTTGCTTGAGGACAAGCAAATACCAAGTGTAGGGATATTTGATAAGGTTTTAAAATGTACCTTTTGAGGGTCGTTTAAGCCCTTATTTGATCACTTTTGTATCCGTTATTACTTAATATCGTTCTATTCACTTTTAGGTCTCTTGAAGGCAAATTCTTTGGAATGGCACTTATTTGGACGAAAAGGCGGGGATATCTGAAGAAAATGGCCAAAGTCGAGAATCGAGACACTCAATTCTTTGAAATACAAGGGACGGCGTCGGTGTTATCTGCTGACGCCGTTGGAGCACTTTTGTGACGGCTCGGTAGCAAATTGCTTATTTACAAGTGGCGGTGTCGGGCTTTAAAGAGTAGGTCGTCATGACTCAAGCGACCTAGATTTGATCGAGACGTCGAGAATTTGAATAGACGGCGTCACAAGCATAAGGTGACGCCGTCGCAAGAGTAAAGTGGCCAAGGCGAAACCACAATAGCGGAGACCAGCGGCGTCACAAATCATAAGGTGACACCGTCGCGAATGTAATCTTATATATAGAATCCGAATTTTTCGGTTTTAAGTGAGTAGTCTTTTGGAGTAAAAACCTAAACCGAACCAAGGCTGTCTTATCACAGTATTTTAGGGTTCCAAACCTATCTTACACCAAGATAAGTGCTTTACTTCATTAATTCAATTATGTCTTCAATTATTTGTGTGTATGCTTGCATGTTCTCCATGTCCGCTAATTTACTTGTGTGTTTGCTTAGGAATATGAAACTTAACTATTGAATATTGATTGGTTGTCTCTTATCTTAATTGTTAATGATCTAGTAATGCGATAGGTCATTCGTTGTGTAGTTAATGCTTGATTAATCTTTGTGAACCTTAGACTATAACACCTAGAGTAGTTGTAGGCTAAACCATCTAAAGAGTACCTTAGAGTTAGAGTTTATAAATCCTAGAGATTTTGTAGGCGAGACCCTTTGGTAGTTTCAAAGAGTTAGGGATAACGCATACCCTACGACCTTAGACACACAGCGCAATTAAGAATAAGGGCGTGACAATTCAACCATCAATAGGAGATAATTAAGGAGTAATAAAACCTAAGTAGACACATCTTTAAAATATCATACGAGCACACAATAATTAGACATAGACTACCCTCACCTTAGTTAATTAGATAATTAGATAATAGCGTAATCGGTGAAATACCAACCCCAAATCCAAACCCGAGATTCGTACCTTTCCATTTCTAAAAACATAAAAGATAAAAAATAATCTTCCTCAACCCCAACCTTAGCGTAGTAACTCCTCACTAGCATACATATTCCCCAGAGAACGATATCAATTCCGTGGCTTACCCTAATACTACACTACAACGATTAGGTTCCTTCGCCTGGGGTGTTGAAAAACTTGCTCGACGAAAAGGAAGTTCCTTTGACCCCGAACGATGCGTGTAGCGTTATCAGGAGGGTATGAAGAAACCACCCACATACATAATATATGAGGAAACCTTCATATTTAGGTATCCTCATTTAGTTGTAGTGAGCCCCATAAACAACCAAACAACATTAATGACTTTTAAAGTCATAGACCCATACCCATACGCATGACAATTGGTAAATGATTGAATTGCAAGCTATCCAACACTTTTTCGATTTGAAAATTTCCTTCCTTTTTTTTACTTTTATACTCGTAATATTTGATTTTAGCCTGAAAGATTGTTGATGCTATATAGAGAGTAAAACTGAGATGTTAGTGTATGTTAGAGATAACGAAGCAAAACTCATATACGTGCCAAACAAATTATTCAAGTGATCATAACCACTTCTATTCCAACCTCTTTGTAAAACCTTCAGTAAACTACGTTTTTCAACAAAATGGCATCGAATAATCTCTGCACTATATTATTAAAACCTGTATAACATCTATTGATTTTTGTAACTGTTATTTGTGTTCATAAATGTTGAAGATATTGTTCAAGCTTATTTCTAATATTGGAGGAATGATGTTGTCATTATCTTATTCTCATTCTCAAGCGTTTACAAGTCTTTGCTGGAATTGTCAAGTTTTATAGTAGAGGGGCTAGAGTGCAACTTGGAAGGCTATATAAGCTCTTTATCTGAGTTAGGGTTTGGTAATTCAGTCTTCTCAATCAGTCTTAATAGTCTCTCTCTCTCTCTAAACAGTTTTGTGATTGTCTGGTATATTGATATCATTCTTGATATTAGGTTGGTATTCTGTATCAAGATCAAACTCTTCATTTGATCTTGTAGTTGTGTGTTGAGAGTTCTTGTAGTGAGGTTGATTGATGTCTTCCTAGAAGAGATCAATCATTTCTTGTGTATTCGTTTGGTAAGCACCCGATTGGGGACTTATCTACTTGACATTGTTATAATAAAATTACACCAAGGGATGGTTGGTTGGGTGTACGTGTAGATTGTTGTGTAGTTTTGGTTATTTTCACATGGTATCAGAGCGCACGGTTCTGATTTGGTGGTTTTGAGATTCTAGGGTTTCTAGGGTTTCGAAGTTGTTTTGGGGATTTTTGCATAGGCTTAACTCTTTGTGGAGGGAATTTGATGCTTTAACTAAGTTGCCTATATGTGTTTGTGAAGTTAAGTGTTCTTGTGCTGCTAGTGAAGAATTGGTGTTGCATAAGCAACTATTGAGATTAATGCAGTTTCTTATGGGTTTGGATGATTGTTATCAACCTGTTAGAACTTCTTTGTTGACTAGAGATCCTCTCCCAGAGGTTAAAGATGCTTATATTAATGTTTCTAGAGAGGAGTCTCATAGGGGTGTTCCTGAGTCCTATGGAGTTACTGAGTCTAAACTGAATGCTTCTTCTTTTGCTGTTAAGAATTTTAATAACAATAGAAGAGGATTTAATAATAATAATAATAATAGTAACACTAGAAGTACTACTAATAATAATAACACTATTAATAGAGGTCCTAATCTAAATTGCAAAAACTATGGTAAAATTGGACATACTATTGAAAGGTGTTATGAAATAATTGGTTTTCCTCCTGGTTTTTCTAAACCAAATGGTTCTTTTAAGCAAAATGGTTTTAAACAAACATTTAATGCTAATGTTGAGGCTAAGCCAATTGACAAATCTTCTTCTACTAGTACTTCTTCTGGTTTTACTTCTGAACAGATGAAGAAACTTTTGTCTTTCATTAATGATTCTTCTACTGGAAGCATACATGCAAACATGGCAGGTAGGGCTTCATTCTATAATCATAATGTTTGGTTTAATATAAATTTCTCTAAATATTATTTTGCTAATTCTAGTCTTACTGTTAAGAGTTTGACATTGGGATGGATCATTGATTCTGGTGCTAATCAGCATCTTACTGTTTCTACTAAAGGAATGTTTAACATTGCTGATATATCTAGTTTACATATTACTGTTGGTCATCCTAATGGCACTCTTGCTACTATTAGTCATGTTGGGAATCTTAAGCTCACTATTAATGTGATTTTATATGATGTTCTTGTTGTGCACGGTTATTGTGTTAGTCTTTTATCGTTAATAAAGCGATCGAGATAGCAAAATGTTTGTTGGTTTTGATGAGGATAAATGTTATACTCGTGGTTTGAAAAGGAGAATGTCTTGGGATGGTAGCCGGTCGATGGTCATGTCTGTTTGATATGCTTCCTATTGATTCTGTGAGTAGTTGTAGTCTGATTATGTCTTATAATGTGTCTAAGTTTGTGTGGCATAATAGAATGGGTCATCCTGCTGATCTAGTCTTGAATGTTCTCCAAACTGATCTTGGTTTCTCCAAGTATACTTCTGTGCCTGTTTGTGAAATTTGTCATAGGGCTAAACAAACAAGGGAGCCTTCTCCTTTGTCTGACCATAAGTCAGAGATTTTAGGTGAACTTGTTCACCTTGACTTATGGGGTCCATACAGAGTCACTAGCAGAGAAAGGTATAGATATTTCTTGACTGTTTTTGATGATTTCTCTAGGGCTGTATGGGTATATTTAGTTAAAACTAAAGATGAAGTTTTTGATGTTTTTGTGACTTTTATAAACATGTTTTCCAATCAGTTTAATTCAAAAATTAAAATTGTAAGGTCGGATAATGGGCCGAATTTGTGAATAAAAATGCATCATGTTTTTTCGAGCTTGGTATAATACATCAAACTTCTTGTGCTCATACACCTCGAAAAAATGGGATTCTTTGAAAGGAAACATAGACACTTGCTTAATGTGGCAAGGAGTCTTATGTTTCGTGGGAAATCCTTTGAAGTTACGGTGTCGATTGTATTTTAAGCTTCTTGTCTATTTGATTAACAGTGCCATCTTACATTTTAAAGGTAAATGTCCCTTTGTGATGATTCACAAAAGAACACCTAATCTTTCCCACTTGAGGTCTTTTGGTTGTCTTTGTTTTGCAACTGTTTTGAATAATCATGATAAAATGAGTTTTAGATCTGAAAAATGTATTCTTATTGGTTTTACTACTGTTAAAAAGGCTTATAAACTTTTAAGTCTGGATTCTAGAAATGTGTTTTTTCATAGAGATGTAAGGTTTTATGAAAATGTTTTTCCTTTGAAAATGAAAACCTATGATTCTGCAGATACACAATGTGTAAAGGAAGCGATCATTTGAATTTTTGATAATCTTGAGTCTCAAAGTCCCTATGATGATGGGAGAGATACACCGATTGAGGATGGCGGTGAAACACCTTTCATTGCGGCGAGATAATACACAAGGTATTAACACAGATACTGCACAAATGCAACAGGAAGGGTGGCAATCTGCAACCAACTATGGTGACCAAAACTGGTCTGAGGGCAATGTTAGTCAAAATCTAAATGAGTCATCTCAAACTTAGTTATGAAAATGTTGATGTGCAGTCTGATACTCAATCTCCTATGTTAAGAATGTCTAGTAGAGAGTCTAAGCAACCTATCAGGTTTAATGATTATGTGCTGAGTTCTAAGTTGAGATATGGTATTGAAAAATATGTAGATTACAAAAGACTGAACATGCATAATAGATGTTTTGCCTCTTCTTTGAATAAATCTGTTGAGCCTACTTGTTTTAATGATGCCATTAATAATGAAGTAGAAGCTTTAAATAGGAATAATACATGGACTGAGTGTGATTTGCCTTTAGGTAGAAAACCTATTGGTTCAAAGTGGATTTGGAAAATTAAATATAAATCTCTGGGAAGTGGATAGGTATAAAGCTAGACTTGTTGCTAAAGGTTATAATCAAAGAGAAGGTTTTGATTATGATGAAACCTTTAGTCCTGTGGTTAAAATAGTTCCTGTGTGAAGTCTTATTAGTATTGCTGTTAAAATGTCTTGGCCTTTGTATCAATTAGATGTGAATAATGCTTTCTTGTATGGTGATCGGTTGAAGATGTTTATATGACTTTGCACGAAGGGTATAACAGTATTGATAAAACTAGAGTATGCAAACTTAATAAGTCTTTGTATGGTCTTAAACAAGCACCAAGCGGTGGAATGCTAAACTTACAATTTGCCTTGGTTGAACATGGATTTGTTCAAAGCAAGTTTGATTATTCATAATACATTAAACAAAAGAGTCTATTTTGTTGCTCTCTTGTTTATGTAGATGATATTGTGATAGCTGGGAATAATGAGGCTGAGATTAGTAGTTTTAAAAGGTTTTTAAACTCAAAGTTTTTAATTAAAGATCTTGGTGAACTTAAATACTTTCTTGGAATTGAAGTATTAAGAAATGATAAAGGTATTTGTATGTCTCAAAGGAAGTATTGTTTAGAATTGTTATATGAATATGGTTTGTTAGCTGCTAAACCAGTTGATACTCCTCTTCCTGAGAATACTGTGTTGAATCATATTGAAACAAGTAATGACAAGTGTCTTAAGAATATTAATGCTTATCAGAAATTAGTTGGAAAACTGATTTATCTTACTAATACTAGGCCTGA
This sequence comes from Chrysanthemum lavandulifolium, assembly GCA_022545495.1. Classification (NCBI taxonomy): domain Eukaryota; kingdom Viridiplantae; phylum Streptophyta; class Magnoliopsida; order Asterales; family Asteraceae; genus Chrysanthemum; species Chrysanthemum lavandulifolium. Next base: position 59,309,326 of record CM040241.1, read on the forward strand.
AATTAGCTATGTTGTACATTGTTTGAGCCAACATATGCATTATCCTTTGCAATCACATCTTAAAGCTGCTTTAAGGGTTTTAAAATACTTGAAAGGGTCACCTGGGTCTGGTTTACAGTTTAATAAAGAGTCTAGTCTTACGATGAGTGCTTACTCAGATGCAGACTGGGCTAAATGTCCTAAAACAAGAAAATCTGTTACTGGGTTTTGTGTTTTCTTGGGTGATTTTTTAATCTCTTGGAGAAGTAAAAAGCAGGCAACATTGTCTAAGAGTTCTGCTGAAGCAGAATATAGAAGTCTTGCATCTGTGCCTTGTGAAGTCATATGGTTGAGTAATCTTTTGCATAGTTTGGGTTTAAGTGAGTTGTATCATGTGAATGTGTATTGTGATAGTAGTGCTGCAATTCAAATTGCTGCTAATCCTGTTTTCCTTGAGAAAACAAAGCAATTTGAAATTGATGTGCACTTTGTTAGAGAAAAGGTGGCTGCTGGTGTTATAGTCACTAGAAAGGTTCATACTGATGAGCAGACTGCAGACATTTTTACAAAATGTCTTGGTCAAGCTCAACATAAGGTGCTTTGCAAAAATCTTGGTTTGTTTGATATGTTTGCAGGTATTAATAATTCTGATTCTGGTATGAGTGATGGTCAAGCTAAAGGGAGTTCTGGAAATCAGCTTGAGGAGGGGTGTTGAAGATATTGTTCAAGCTTATTTCTAATATTGGAGGACTGATGTTGTCATTATCTTATTCTCATTCTCAAGCGTTTACAAGTCTTTGCTGGAATTTTCAAGTTTTATAGTAGAGGGGCTAGAGTGCAACTTGGAAGGCTATATAAGCTCTTTATCTGAGTTAGGGTTTGGTAATTCAGTCTTCTCAATCAGTCTTAATAGTCTCTCTCTCTCTAAACAGTTTTGTGATTGTCTGGTATATTGATATCATTCTTAATATCAGGTTGGTATTCTGTATCAAGATCAAACTCTTCATTTGATCTTGTAGTTGTGTGTTGAGAGTTATTGTAGTGAGGTTGATTGGTGTCTTCCTAGAAGAGATCAATCCTTTCTTGTGTATTCGTTTGGTAAGCACCCAATTGGGGACTTATCTACTTGACATTGTTATAATAAAATTACACCAAAGGGTGCTTGGTTGGGTGTACGTGCAGATTGTTGTGTGGTTTTGGTTATTTTCACAATAAAAATAGTATACGGAGTAGTACTTAGAATAAGAAAAAAAATATTAGTAAAGAACTAATAGAGTTATTTATCTTTTTCGATAAATGTTAGATGAAAGAAAAGCTAAAAGGTTGGATAGCCTCTCATACACTATTCGAGTTTTTATTGCACTGGTTTTTTCTTCATTACATTTCATTACTCTTTCACAAGGATGAGATTAAAGGGTTGTTTAATAGCTTCTTAATTGGTTGTTCAAAGTCATTCATTGAATCGGTCAGAGGTGAGTGAGTGTTTGTAAATTTTCTTATGTCTCTGGATCATTCTAATTGGCTTAGAACGGAGTAGCACCCAAGGCCATACAAATTCATTCAGTAGCGAAATATGTTGTGCCCTCTTGGCCTCTTGCACGCCTATTTGCATTTTCAGCTATTATTAACATATCAATTTATAAAAGGACCACATGATCATAAAGTACAACTTCATACATCTATCTTCTAGTCTAATATGCAACATTTTTTCATCCATTCTTTTATTTACTTCATTGAAGTGGCAATGCATATTCATATTTTCAAACATTATGCATGGCATACATTTGAGCAAATAGCAATTTTAGCATACTGAAACTTCACAAGAATAAACATGTCGAGTAATAGTTTAATTTAACAAACATATATTAATATTAAAATTAACTAATAACGGAAAAAATTTATATTTGTACGAAAGGTTAATATCATAATTATATATGGGCGAGTTACCAGTTCAAAAAATTTGTCAAAACGTCATATTTTCATTAAGAACCAAGTTTATTCAGATTTACTAAATCATTTAGAGTTTTGAATCACTGCTAAATCATTATGTTTTATCTGCCGGTTTAGCTTCAAGATTTTGGGCCTTGTCTTCGTATAATGGACACATAAATTGGCTTGTTCTTTTCGATATTTTTCTATTATGATATTTGTCATCTTAATTCAAATAAATTGTGTCTTCATGTGATATTGTGATATAATTATGAATACAAAAATATATTGTACTTTGCTATCAAGTGTTTTTAAATTATATTGTAGTTAACATCAACCTTTATTGGTTTCTATATATGTTGAATAATTTGATTAAATGCAGAAAACTAATATTGTTACAAGAGGATGAACATATGCGCTGAATTTCATTTTCACAAAGATATAAATAAAAATTTCTAATTTGTCATACAACTTTTTTGTTTAACTTTTGGCTTATAAGCTTATTTGACTCGAAGCATTTTCAAGCTTGATTTTAGACTAACAGACTCATTATAACCGAAAGATAGAAAATAGGTCAAAGAATATAAGTTTATAAACAAGAAAATAGGTTAAAGAATATAAGTTTATAAACAAGAAAAACACGCTATAAGCCTTTTCTTTTTCTCAAAATGGCAAAAGCCAACGTTTTTTTTTTTTTTTTTTTTTTTTTTTAAGTTGTGTCAAAAATATAGAGTAAACTTCAAAATACACATTTTTTTTTTTTTTTTTACCTATATTTACATTATACATCCATGATCCATGTCGAAAGTTGAGATATATATATTATTTCGTCAATAAACGTTAGACATTATACATCGCTGAGGACGAACGATGCAAATAATTTCCCGTTATCTTCTAACGTGGATCTAACTTGAGGGATAATATCTGTAAAAATATTTGCATCGTTTTTATTTATAATGTCTAATGTTTTTATGATTATTTTATTTATTTATTGTAAAAATATTTGCATCGTTTGTTCCCATTGATGTATAATGTCTAATGTTTATTGACAAAAGAATATATATGTCTCAACTTTTCTATAGAGATGTATGGTATGAAAGTGAACAAACTACAAAAATGTATTTTAAAGTTTACTCAAAAACATATAGCTTCGGAAATAGACAGAAAATTAAACATTAAAAGAAGAGAAAAATTACTTCCAAAGTTTTCCAGACGTACCGATAGGAGTATCATACAATAAATTTGATAATGACTGCAAGATACGAATTCTATAGTCGACGAAAAATAGATTCATGCAACTATCATTTTCAAAATAACTATCATGATCAAAGTTATTTACGACATTGATAAATAATACCAATGAAAAACGTTGAGAAAAGACCAAACCATGGTGGGGGTAAGAAACTACATATTTGTTTTTAATTTGATGATAATAACATTTTGTTATCTTTTGTAATGATTGTATATGAAATTTTATACATTAATAATAATCATTGTTTCTGATCTTTTAGTCAACTAACTTACGAGATTCGAATATACATTCACACAGATTTAAATATACATTCACACAGATTTAAACTGGATAGTTCTTTTTTCAAAAAGTTGACATGAACACTTAATAATTGTTTGTATATGAAAAACAAAGTACGAAATATAAAAGTAACTTAAAAAGAATTAACTTTCTGAACTTCGGTTTTTACCCAACGAACTCTTTGTACTTTCTTATATCACAGACCTTTTTAGTGTGATCTTAAAAATAATTAATGTAACTTTCTGAAATTCGGTTTTACCCCAACAAATTCTGTACTTTCTTCTATTACTGACTTTAATTTATTAGTGTGGTTTCTTGTTTTTTACTTTGGTAATAGTTACGTAATACTTTTACTTTTTGGTAGTGATTCTATATGACCTTTATTCAGAGTATTTAAAACAGAACTTCAGTTTTTTAACCCATAAGATGTCAAGGGCTAGATTTTCAATATTTCCAATATTTTCGTGACGTTTCTTTAATTTTTATAGGTTCAGATAGTTAAAGATCAAAAGTACGTTGTGATAAAAATTATGATTTCTTAGAAAATTAGATGTAAAAGCTCAACATTTGTAATTTGTTGATCAAGCGTAAATAATAGAGTTCTAAATTAATAAAGCTTGTCTTCAAGAAAATACGTTGTGATAAAAATTATGATTTTTTTTCCACAATTCTTTGTGATATGTGTACACAAATTAATGAGTGTATTTATAAGTTATATATCGTATGCATGCATGCATGCACAATGCATGAACATATGGTTGCTTATTTCAAACCAAACCGTGGCATGAGATTATGGCTGCTTACTTAAAAATTAAAAAAATAATAATAAAATAAAAAATAAATAAATAAATTGAATTACAGTAGTAACCTAGCATAAAAGGTGATAATGTTTAAATGGGTTGTTTCGAGAGTTGAGAACCATTTTATCCAACTACAGTAAAACCTCTATAAATTAATAGTGTTGGGATTGAGATATTTTATAATTTAGCGAGATATTATTATATCGATAAATTAATAATTTATTAATTTAGAAAGATTTTACGTATGATTTTTAAATTTCCATGTCCAATATACTAGTTATAATGTATAATAGTTAGAGATGAAAAATAAATTAGAAAAACACGTTTTTATTAACCTTTTATGAATTCACAATTACAAATTTTTTTTTGAACGGCAAATATTAAAGGAAAAAAAAAAACTACTAGCAATAAGCTAGGAGAAATTACAATCTAATGTTACTACGATATTTCATCCAAGTAACCTAATCAAAATTAGATTTGCATCGACTAGAACATCAATTATACGGCAATAAAACAATATCATCAAAGAGGAGCTCCATGCGTTGGTGACTTCGCCCAAACAAGACCATCAAAATTAACATCTTTACAAATTAATTGAATTTGTCAACTTCATTGTTTTTGAATAAGTAAAAAGTTAGTTTCGCTAGAACAAGTTCCAATTACGTATGGCCTTAATTGAATTATTTGAATTTGTACAAGTTCAAATTACATATGGCATTTATATATATATGAAATGTTTTTAGTAATTATTAATTTATAGTTTCGTGAGGACCAATATATATACATTAGGATTTCAAAAAAAAATATTATCTTATTATTGTATCGATTGTGGTCCAAATTTGTATTGGTCCCAAGTTGAGACCGGATAAATTATTAATTTTATCGAGGTTATTAATTTATCGAGTATTAATTTATAGAGATTTTACTGTATATATATTAAAATGTACATCATATAAAATTACATCATTTTGCCTCATTTGTTCTTGAAGGTAATCTTGTTTCTATTCCGTCCAATGATCCAAAGAGTAGATTGAAACGCACAAACATATTGAGAGGAGATGGTGGATATACGGGAGGTTTGTTCGATCTGTAAAGGCAGGGGCGGTACCAGGAAAAAACAAATGAGGGGGCAAACTCAAAGTAATAAAGCATGCATCCCATATCAATAGAAAATACTAAGTGTAGCAAACTGCACTTACATAGCGTTTTAACGTTTTTCTTAAAAGCGAAAAAAAAGTTAAATATCATCTATCAAAAGTGCGATAAAAAAGGTGACATGTCACTCTAAATAAAAGTAACATATCATTTCTTGGGAAAAATACCACGACGATTCTTCATTGCCTGAAAGTTATTCATAACTACTTCGTCGGAAACATTTTCAAACACATCTTTCTCGATGTAGGTGACCAAACAATCATTATCACCAATGACCAACTAATTAACTGTGGTGTTGCAATGTGTAACCAAACGTAGTGATGAATTATAGCCAATTGCAAAATAACACAATTACACCAAGTTACGAAAGTGTCAATCATTCACTTTGAATTATGTAAACAACTAAGAATAACCCCTAAATTGGCCAAATGGCTATTGCCTTAAACTCACAAATACACAATCCAATCACAAAGTGACACAATTACACAAAATTATTAACATGGTATTAAATCAAAAAGCCTCATGATTCATGTTAGAAAACAACAATCGTAAAAAGAAACATGTAATTTTGTAAACCATAAATTTAAAAAATTGGAAAATTTACCTTACTTTGAGTTGCCTTCTTCCAGTAATTTTGATCATGTAAAATTGTAATAGGGCAATTATGTATTATGCAGTGATGGATTTTCTCTTAAATTTCAAAATCACTAACACACGATGTGTAGAATTAGAAACTGTTGCCGCCTTTTTCTTGTCTATATTGCTGCTTAATTTTTTAGACTGGGATATGGTGGCAGATATACAATATTACAAAAAACACCCCTGTAATTTTATTTTATTTTTAAAATCTGACAGGTTTGTGGGGGCAGCTGCCCACATTGCCCCCTCTTTGGGACCGCCCCTGTGTAAAGGTGATTGTCTCTGGAATATTGGATAATCAGATGATATAAGCTCATGTTGAAAAATCTTCGTAAATATAATCGTCAACGGCAACTCTATAAATGGACCCCAAGATGCCAAACCAAGAAACTTATGTACCTGAGAAATACATGCTAAAGCGTCAACATAAAGTTGGCGAGTTCATATGTTTATGTAAATGTAAATTTCAAGTGCGGACCACATGATTTCCCATGTATGACCATTATACTAAATACAATATCATAGAAAAAGTTATACTATTTTCCTAAGCTCATGACCCCGAAGCCTTAATGTTTCTAGTAATGTGCCCCTGTAAGTGTTTCTTTCCGTGAACACTCAAGCTCATGACCCCGAAGCCTTAATTTACTTTCCAGTGAGAAGTGAATTAAAATAAGAAGTGGTGAGAAGTGACCAAAATCACGCATTTGAGATGCAACGACTTGCATTAGATACATTTCTATTCATATGCATGCAACATCTTGAGTTTCGAAAGTTAATTTGATGTATAGATGATGCAAATTGATTTTCATGATTTTGGCACGTGCAGAGGAACAAAAAATGAGAGAAATCATGAAATGCATATAATATACGTATATGCATCTGATTAAAAGCTAGAAAACACACTATGGTGTGTTATAATGCATCTAAGATTATAGGGATGCATCTAATTTAGGTCGGTGCATCTCAGATTTACGGTTATAGTTCTTCTTATTCCTTCTTATTTTAAGTAATCTTCTTATTTGATCATCTCTCTCTCTCTCTCTCTATATATATATATATATATATATATATATATATATATATATATATATATATATATATATATATATATATATATATATATATATATATATATATATATATATATATATATATATATATATATATATACACACACATTATATATAAGAGGCAAGCCACATATAATGCCACTTGGCATCCCATAAAGCCACGTCATTATTCCATGTCATCATATACATTAATAGACACCCGAAAATGTGCTAAAAAATTAGCCACAGAGGGATTCGAACCCTAGTCATGCAGCAAACACATGACAGTGTCAACCATTGGAGCTAAAGGCGACATGTTTGAAATTCAAAACACTTTCATAAACAAAACCCTAACTTTTCTTCCTATGACTTTTTTTTTCTTTCTTAAAACTGAAATCACATCCATAAACCACAAACAAAATTATCTCACACATGCTGCAAACACACACTGCAATCACATCCATAAACCACAAACATAATTATTAGTTTTTTATATCTGGATTCAAAGTTGATCAAATTAACCTTTATTCCAGAATACGGTTTTGTGATAATGGAAAGATTGATTTCATTCCGATTGGGCGTTTTCACTTCACAACTCGATCATACAATCGCAAAAACTGAAAAACAATACATCGTCACAAATCAACCAAATTGAGTTGAAGGTAATTTCTATTTTACTTTTTTCCGGATTGAAAAAAAAATAGGCTACCGTATGTTTGTTATTTGATGAATTAAGTATTAGTTTTGCATTAAAATGTAGCACATACATATACTTCAATCGTGTCATCTTGAATAATCTATAGGCAAAGGGGAAAGTATCTTGATGGATGTCATATATTGTTGGTCAAAAGTAAGTGTTCCTTATAGTCTATCCAATTAATAGCTTCATTGTTTGTTTACCTCATGCTTTCGAATATGGTCTCTTCTATCTTTTTAATTGGCCAGAATTGTCTGGATTGTTATTCTTTTTCGTCTTTACTAGCAGTATAGAAGTTAACTAACGATACTTTTATGGTACTTTATCGTATTTTCTATTCTTTCAGTGGGCATCGTTTTTTGAAGTTATACAAATGACTGATATCTTTGAGGGGAGTATTATTAGACTTGCAAGAAGGCTTGATGAGTTTCTAAATGAGGCAACTAATTTATGTTCATTGGGTTATGGTGCATTTATACAATTAGACAAACATCTATACTATACTTTTTCTTATATACAATTTTACTAAAGAAAAGCTTTTTGATAACGATCAAACTAATGTAAACATATATTCATAAAATGTAACAGTTGCGTGCTACTGCTCAAGCTGTTGGAGAAGCTGGTTTAGAAGAAAATTTTGGTGCCGCCACTGAAAGCCTTCGTAGAGGTATTATGTTTAAAAATTCTCTATATATGTAAATCATCACATTTAATTGTTAGGGATATATCGCAGGGTCAGATTGTTCCATCTTCTAATCTACTAATAATGGTTATGCTCTTCCTATATTTGTATCTGAATCTGTTACAAGGAACACTACCCGTGTCCTGTAACATAGTTAAGTTAAAATAACGAAATTACAGGTTAGCAATACTTACACAAGTAATCAGATTCACATACATAAATACAAGCATAGGCGGATCATGTTTATGATATTTTACGAATCCCGTATCATTCACAAAAGCTTTTATGCTACTGATTCGGAAAGTTTCAGTAGATGCAACAATAAACTTATTACATTGTCACAACATTGGCTCAACTAGCTTTTAACTTTCAAAACAACTAAATAGTGTCATATTTGCAGGTTGGTAGTTCACTTTCTTTGCATGAAACTGGACCTTTCCAGCTATTGTGTTCACTTATTTGCAAAAAAAATTAATAAGAAGCCCATTGTTGCGATTTTTACACACTATGGCCCATGGACGATGTCCAGAGTCTGATCGTTCACCTGGCTGTCATGTGTCTGTAATGCGCGTGGGAGCCCAAGGGTGTGAGCGCCTTGGTGCAGACCCTGTGGGATTTTCCAGGTGTTGGTATTTTGTTGATTAACTCATTTACACAAAAAGCTAACAGGGTTAATTGAGTCTCAACCCGTATATGATCTAACTTTAATAAATTAACTGGTGTATGGGTACATATAAAAAGCCCATTGTTGCTATTTTAGATTGAGGCGTTGGGATATCGATACATTCAACATTCAGAATTATTACCGACAAATCAAGTAGCATTAACATACGTTAAACATCAGCTTGTGTATTTACGCATTTCTTTTAGCTTCAATTAGTTACTGAAATCTGATAAACGTACATGTGTTTTTAGTTTTGTTAGGTTTTGATCTCTTCTGGTTGTTTAGGTGATTAGATTGGACCATAAACATATGTTGTATTCCAATGCTTTAAGTATTTTTAGTTATCAAATTGCTACTTTGCACTGTGTTCATATCTATTACCATTAATTGTATGACAATATAGTATCTCCTTGATTCATTAGATTTATCTATTTTTTTCCTGAGAGCAACATTTGAAAGAAAAGAATGATCCAGTAGAGTGTTGATGGATACAGAAAACATGTTGGCTTGTGGCAGGATGGAATTTCCCTTAAGTCTATGGTTTGCTACACTTAGAGGAAATGATCACTTGTTGCACAAACTGTTAAAGAAAGGTCTTGGTCCAAATGAGTAGGACAGGAATGGAAGAACTGCTTTGGTATGTACATATTTGATTGCAAATTAATCATTACTGCATTGGACATATACCTCAATTTGACTTTCATAGTGTTTTGATTTTCTCAGCATATAGCAGCGTCAAAAGGAAGTGAGAATTGCGTTTATCTACTATGGTTGGACCTTTGGCAAGTTACGGTGCCACTCTATCATCATGTGATGTAGGGAAGTATTCTTGCATTGCAGCTAAGCAAAAAAACTTAAAGTTGCTTAAGAAAATCATCTGTCATGGAGGAGATGTCCCCAGTGCTAGAAGTGATGGATATACGGCTCTTCACACCTAAGTATGTGAGGGTAACATCAAGATAGTAAAGTTCCTACTAGACAAAGGAGCCAACATTGACCAACAAGATAATCAAGGTTGGACCCCTCGAGACTTTGCCGACCAACCAGGACATGAATATATAAGGAATCTCTTCTTGACCATTAAGTTCACATATAACCATTAATAAAAAAGGAAAACTTGTCGTGTTTTCATTATCAGCCACTGAATCATGTTCGTGTTCGTGAGGTACATTGCACCAACCCGTTTTAATGTGAATTCAATATCAAATTTCATAACAAAAAGACACAATAATAATCTATAGTATTTTTCTCAAGCGATTAGCATATTCTAGAGAAGTTCAATTCTGCAGATGCATAATCAAGTTCACAGGTATGTCTATATGCTCATATGACTTTTCAAGTTGCTATGAGCATCGTCATTCGAGACGAAAAAGATTTCTGGATCATATTGTCATGACACGGTTGTAATACATGAATCAGTAAGTGTTCTTGATTGCTTTTGTTCAAGAGATGAATCAGTAATATGTAAACTCAGGTGTCGTCTTAAAAACCTATTATTAGTATATGATAATATAATCGCATAATTAATTTTAGTATCCTGAGTCCTGACACAAATTACTTTTAGTTCTCATGTTGCTTTAACAATTGAAACATGTGATCGTGCTTAGACATCCACTTAATAATTGCACGCTACTTCTAATGTACCTAAATTATAAACTAAATAATGGTTGCCTTCTATAATTTTGGTATTGAGATAAAAATGCTACTCTGTTTAGGCTGCTGGTGGCTGTCCTACATCTTTGAGGCCTGGTCGATGGTTAGATTTATACAGTGGTACATGATATGTTGGCATAAAGGCTATCAGTAGAGGATGCTCTGAGGTACTTTCTCTTCTTCTATCATATATCTTTTTATAAGTTTCTATTAGTATATGATAATATAATCGCATAATTAATTTTAGTATCCTGACACAAATTACTTTTAGTTCTGATGTTGCTTTAACGATTGAAACATGTGATCGTGCTTAGACATCCACTTAATAATTGCACGATACTTCTAATGTACCTAAATTATAAACTAAAAAATGGTTACCTTCTATAATTTTGGTATTGAGATAAAAATGCTACTCTGTTTAGGCTGCTGGTGGCTGTCCTACATCTTTGAGGCATGGTCGATGGTTAGATTTATACAGTGGTACATGATCTGTTGGCATAAAGGCTATCGGTAGAGGATGCTCTGAGGTACTTTCTCTTCTTATATCATATATCTTTTTATAAGTTTCTATATTTGATTAATGTGGCATAGAGGCTACCACTTTCTCGCAAACTTGAAGGTTCATTTTGTGGAGATGGATCGTTGTGTTGTTTCTGATGTTCTACATGGTCTTAAAAATTGAAATATGATGCAAATACTTGTATACTTTATATCTGTGTCTGGTCATATATTGATACAAGTTTGAGTGTATCCAAACTCTAACATCTCATTTGCTAAAATCCCTACAACAATTAGTCTAAAATTAGTGAAAGGAATTGTTTTTGAGCAAGATGTTGCTACATTATAACTTTTAACTCTTGAGTCTATTCAAAGACCAATCCTACCCATATTCTCTGAACGTGTCCAACTTCCCACTTCTTGCTCTAAGATGGTTACCTGGCCGGTGAGTATTTCAAAACGGGGGGTCTAGTGATCGGTGATATAAAGATACTTGGGAAAATAAGTATTTTCTTTTAGAATTATCATATACAAGTACCCGAGAAAAACCAAATATTCCTTTAAAGGTGTGTTTGGCTAAGCTTATAAAAAAATAAAAGCTTTACCAAACAACCATTTCTCTTGAAACCTTATAGGGGTGTAATGCGTGCCCTACAAGAACGTTGGTACTGTTTGCAAATTTAATTCTTTAGTTCAAGTCCCTCTTACATCCTTATTATTACATATTAGATTTGTATGTCCTAACATAAACACAAATATTTGCTTCAGAAAAAATAAAAATAAATAAACGTAATAGTGAAATTGCGCGTGAAGCTGTCATATTTTTGCTCTCTGCTCAGAAATCAAAAGGTGGTTGGTGAGAGAACTTCGAATCTTCCCGCAAGAGGTAAGTAAAATTTTCTATTTGTTAGCTAACTATCGATTGTATGCATAGAGGAAATTAAGTGGTAGGGCAACGGGTCAAAATGGATAACTGGGTTGGACAGACCCAACAAAACTGTCTAATTTCTGTAAATAGTTAATTCCATTTTTTTAAAATATGATTGAAAACATGTTCTGCAATTTATGACTCGTTTATCTCAGCTAATGAAACATGTTTAACCGGTTATGAATCAAGTACTTTTATCCCTTCCCTATTGCATACAGGTTCACTACCTTAATATCTTCCATATAACCATTTGCTCATACCGTTATACAACCAAAAAAATTGTGATTATTTGGATCCAGGTGAAGACATAGTTGCATTGGCCGTATAGCCAAAGGGACTCTAAAACATGAAACTGCACACAAGGTTGTGGCTGGAAAACATAAGCAACCAATTGGTCAGGTTGGGTTCGCAACTCATTTCACCATACGTGACCCAGTGGGTGACTAACCCCTATGTTTTTTGTGAGCCTAATTCGTCCCTCTGTATGGAACCGTCTCTTTTCATATTTATCTTGGCTTATATATCACGTGCCTCATGTTTTGCCATCACCACAAAATGAATAAAAATGCCTATGAGCCAAATACTCCCATACGATTTATATGTCAAATTGGTTGAATTCAAAGTTGGAATTTAATATAGTATGCAACCCCTTATGAAGTACCAGAATCTGTGAGATCACTGTGACATTCATAACAAAATTTGCATTTTTAACATGACTATTTGACATTAAAAGTCAAAGTGTGACTAATTTAATCTTGAGATGCATTTTGGACAAATAAACGAGGTAACTCATTATATCAGGTGTGTTTGGAACTGTCTATTAAACGAGGTAACTCATTTTATATATGACTTATTGGCTTATTTCATTTTCTGAAATAAAGAAGCACTTCTGAAGTGTTTGGATTAATTGTGGCTTATTCGCTTATTTGCGTTTATTTTGATAAATTAAGTACTTTTCAACAAGAACATGGGGAGGTGCTTATTTGGAAGTGCTTATAAGCTATAAGCATAGCCAAAACTATATAATCGCAAACACCACCATAACTGTGTTCTTCATGTTTAATTGGACTGACTACTTCAAGATAAGTAGAATGGTAGATATCAGCCCTGGCTGCGATTTGTTTAATTACCTCTTTTAAATAAAATCTATTATAGCATGCTTCTTGAACATTATTTATGAAGAAGTCTAGATTTAGCAGTGTGAGTCTGCACTATATTTATCTAAGCAGTTCTAGGCGAATACAAGTTTATTTCGTATATTGTATCCTGTTGAATGCCAATGTTTATATTTATAATACTAAAAGTATCTAGAATTAGCAGGTGTCTTTACCTCGAGTGTTGCAAAGGAAAGTTGATGCTCATTTAATGGAATACCAATCTCATAAATCAAAGTTTACGAATGGTTCTCAAAACAGTTTGTTTTCAAAGACTAACAACAATTTTAGCAATGTTGTAGATGAATCACTCTTTGAGCTACCAGAGCTTCCTCCACAGAGCCAGGCAGCATTGGAGAAAGTCCTTTCGCGAAGGAGTTTGCAATTCCAGAATGAGCAACAAACATGGCAGGTTCAATACCCTAAGTTATTTGACAACTTGATTTAGTTTTCTAAGATCTTTCTAGATGCTATTATTTAAGCTTACGAGGAAATGGCAGATTAGTTTTTGGATCAGTTTTCAGCTCAATTGGACATTAACCTCCCTCATTTTGTTATTACAAGACGCTGATAAGTTCATTTATTTTATCTGTGGCATTTAATATGTAAAAAATTTTCAAATACTAATATAAAAAATGCTCATATGTTATAGGATTCTTCAGAAGGTTGGATGATGATACAGCTTCGTTTAAGCCTCCCTGCTTACGATGTGTTTGGTTCAAGAAGAGCATCGACAAGTAAAATAAGTTAAGTGATGGAACTTACAGGTGGTGGAATTTATAGGTAACTCAATTGTATTATCTTTATTTCTCTATAAACTTAAATACTCAAACAAGGAATAATTGTGACTACGTGGTCATGTAATTAGCGAATGGTTTTGTTGATATAAAGCTTTCACAACTTGACGAGTAACTAACTGTGGCCAAGCACCATACACAGGGAACTCATAAACACAACCAGCATAACAAATTTCTTGAGACATATCTGTTATCCGCTTCCTTGGAGGAGTTGTATCTGCGCACACAAAAAATGAACTGACCGCTTCAAATAGGTATACGCATAGCAAGTTAAAGCTAATGTACACGCATCTTCAAATATAGTTTATATTTATATCTTCTGTCAATATAACTTATTTTATGCCCGAGTCACTTTGTTGTAAGTTTTGTAATTCTATTAGCTATGACTACTTATGTATTTGTAATGAAATTTGTATTAGATGTAAATTAATATTGTACGAAAAATGCCTTCAATTTCAGATTGTTATACACTTTTCTTTAAATTGATATTGTACGAAACAATGCCTTCAATTTCATATTGTTATACACTTTTCGTTGTTACTGTTATTTTCACCACTTCTGGGTTAAAAAAAGGACCAAAAACTCAGTAACCCATTTTGTTCTTTCTTTACAGGGCTAGCTTTCACAGTAATTGGATAAAGTATAAAGATATTACACCATGTGCTCCTGAACAAAATGTGTCACCATTTTTACCATCTGTAGCCATCAGTAAAGCTGAACCCAGTTCCGTCGGGATTCATAATTCTTGTTATACCTGCAGAAGAGGGAATGACTATAATTCAGTCTCCCAAAGTAAGAGCAAATATATATTTAATCAACTTTCAACCTGACATACTTATTAAAGAACTTCTTCTAAAGCAAGCTTTTGATCTTACTTTCGGAGTTCAACAGGTCATTTAATGTAGCTATTGGCGAAGAATAAATGCCAAGTTGTTTGCCCATGAAGAAATGAAATACATCGTTGTTATTGTTTCTACCATGATCTTGCTGATGTTTTCTTTTTGTTGTTTTCGACGGTCACGTTGGCTTCTCTTCTCTCAAGTTCATCAGGTTTCTGTCTCATTGAATTTTTTGAGATAACTTCTTCAAGGTCATTAGTTCTTATATTTCGATGTAAAACACGCAAATAAGCGTTATTCGTTACAAACCGCTTATCGCCTAATAGAGAGAAAATATAAGCAATCCCATACATCCTCTAACTAACAAGTATATTATCTATAGAACCCTCTTATAAAATCATTATTAGACGTGGTAAAATGGGTGAGAATGGTGGATAGGATATTGGCTCAAAACGAGTAAGTTTCTGATTTTGTTTGGGTATGGTTAGTATGTACGAGTCAACCATTTCTTTCATTTATATAAGAAAATTGTATTGTTCCAGTTTTTTTTATCATAATATTTGAATTATGATGTTAGGATGACATCCATCCATATAAATCGAATCAGAGCTGGCACTTGGAAGCAGCCAACGTCTGTTCTTCCTCTAGCCCTCTACTTAGTTTCCGATGTCTTCAAATCGATAAAAAGACTCATATCCGACACAAGATTCTTGCTCTCATCTGAAAATCATTCAAGACATAACACTTGGTATGTGCTCCTCTATTTGTCTTTCTTCTTGGCTGCCTACTATTTTACTATCAAATGTCTGCATACCAATGTTGAATTTAATATATACGATCACATAAATACAAGGGACATGGGGATTGCAATTTTAGTACATATAAGCACAATCCTCGATTATGAAACCTTTAAATACTTTCAATACAGCATCCATTGTCATACATTAGCATATATTAACCCATTATCAACATCTCATATTTGATTAACTTGATCGTATAGGTGGATTACATGGAGCAAATAGACTTGCTAGCAACTCCTTACTAAAAGCGCTGGTATTTGCACGCAAGGCAGTGAAGCCATCAATTGAACATATGGAAGGGTCTCTTATCGATCAAAGTGTTTAACGGTGGTGGGATCCACCAGTCGTTCCTATGCAGCTAGGGAGCAGCATTTTGAACAAGATCATCAGGAGGACAAAGGAAGTTGGGAACGAAATGGCGTCGATCATGTGGGAGTATGTTGGGATCGTCAAGTCTACCACAAGGTTAATGGCTGTTGAGCAGAGAATTAGAGAACTAGAACTTGAATGGGAAGCTTATTTGTTTCAACAATGGTGGGAACCAACAATGGTGGGGCTTGAGGCTTGTGAAATGGGGAACTTGTTTTGTTGTGCCAAACTGGTGGTGAGCAGTGCACTGACTAGGCATGAGAGCCGTGGACTCCATTACACCAAGAATTTGACCCCTAAATATGTTATATGATCAGAATCATTGTATCCACCAGAAACTGAAAACTATGACTCCATAATACGATAATCATGTTTTATAGCACACATTCAAAACACTACTCTTGATTGGTCACCAAGTAGATAACAATGAGTAATTTGGTATGTCATTTTTACATAAAAATTGCAGAGGCAAAAAACATCTACAATATGCACCACTTTGTAGTGTCATTGCTCCTTTGAATCGTATTCCCATATGATTTTTTCATGTTGATATATTGTGTTATTCATTAGTTGATTGAATGATACAGTGATTACGTAATAACAAAAAATACACCAAAGTAAAATAACACCATTAAAATCCGTTAAATAACACCATCAAAACAAAAAATACAACTTAACATAAACTAATACATTTTTAA
The DNA here is from genome assembly GCA_022545495.1 of Chrysanthemum lavandulifolium. NCBI lineage: Eukaryota > Viridiplantae > Streptophyta > Magnoliopsida > Asterales > Asteraceae > Chrysanthemum > Chrysanthemum lavandulifolium. The sequence continues at coordinate 59,326,187 of CM040241.1, forward strand.
CAATAATAAAAAACACCGTACTAAAATAACAAATTTCCGTTAAGTAACACCATTAAAAGTAAAATGGGGCTTTGACATGAATCATCTAATGGGTTAAGACACGTTAATTTTTTCTTATTAGGTTAATTTTTTATAAGTGTAGTTTAATGGGTTAAGGAGTGTAATATATTAGGTTATTGGCGTTTAATTTTCATAGGATATAAACCAAAGTAAAGAAAAAAAGTTTAGAACCCAACTACCAAACAAAATTATGAGAAAGAGATATGAAACATGTATTTGGGATATATTTAAGGGCTCAAGATTAATAATCATAAGATACAAATATAATAAGTTATCGAATAACCATTCTTTTTTTGTTGAGTTCATTATTCACTATATAAGTGTATTATAAAATTTATTCTCATGCCTTTACCTTTGCCCGTTAAGAAAGTAAATTATGTAGATAAAAATTAATAAAAAAACTAACTTATAAAAATAAAAAGCATATATATATATATATATATATATATATATATATATATATATATATATATATATATATATATATATATATATTGGTAACATCAATTATAGTTGTAAATTGTTTAATTTAACTTTTAATTACTTTTTAGTATATATTTGTTCTACTAAAACCTAAAATAAAAACCACAAGTCATACCCGTCCATCGGACGGTTTTGACACTAGTATATATATATATATATATATATATATATATATATATATATATATATATATATATATATATATATATATATATATATATATATATATATATATATATATATATATATATATATTCATGGTATATGACTAAGATTGTTTTTAAAGGAAAATGGTTTAAAAAGGATCCAACTTATTACTTTTATCAAACTTTTAATTTTTCTATTGTAGCATCCAACTTCTTAATTTTCCTGTTGTAAGTCTGTAGCGCAGAAAAGTTAGGTGATAATAAAAAAATTAAGGATGTTGGATGCCTACGAATATAAAGATTAAGGAAGTTAGATGCATACAATAGGATGATTAAGAAAGTTGGATGCTACAATAGAAAATTTAAAAATGTTTGATGCTATAATAAGAAAATTAAAAGTTTAAAGCCTAAAAAAAAAAAGTGGCAACTTATATATATTTTTAGACCATTTTCCCTTTTCTTAATGGTACAAAGTCATATAATTCAATGAATAACATTCAATATTTATTGTTATTAGATTCGGTTACAACTTATTAGGACATGTTAAAGGTGATATCCCCACCAAATTCATTGCAATTTGTTCTAAGCCTAATCATTTTGAAGATGGATTAAATCAGTGATCTAGAAAATTGACGAAAATGATGATGAACTATTCCCTAATTTGTCAAGAATGTTACTCCAATAATTGCTATCATCTTCTAAATGACCATGGCAATTTGCATCATTAACCAATTGATTTGTAAAAGCCTCCCACAAATAGTTATCTTGGTATATCATGTCATTCACTTCAAGTGTGTGTTGAGTTGCATCCTCTTTAAGGCTGTCAAAACTGTTAAATAAATCTTTCGAGGGTTCGTTCATATGATATTCCGTGGACATATCTTTAAGAGTTTGTGGCTCAAGGCTCTCAAGAACATTCATGATCGGCATAGTTTGGTCGTTAAGAGTCTCTAGCCCATTTAAACTAGAAAGCTTAGACAATGTAAGACCTTGCCATGCTTTGAGCACATCCAAGCACAACGGTTGTGGTACTAATAGTGATGATATTGATGACTTATTGGTATGATTAGGAGCCGAAGCACTATGAATACGTTGGTAAAAGTTAGAAACAACTCTTGTACCACGAACAAGCCTAGCTTCTGCCTCGAGACGAGCATTCTCCCATTGTGTCATATGACTCACATTGGTATTGACAGCGGTTTTCGACTTGTGGGTGATTGGATCAATACCCATTTTGGTTAACCTTTTCTTAAGATGAGATTTCCAATAATTCTTGATCTCATTATCTGTTCTTTTAGGTAAATGAGCTGCAATTGCTGACCATCTGAATCATGTAAAATGCAACTGTAAATATATTTTACACCAATATCCTTAAGAAAACTTATAAACTCAATGATTTTAACATTTGATCCTTTTTTTTTCCTTTAAATTAACAGAACATTTTGATCATATACATTGACACAAATAATACGTCATGTTACCAAGATATGCAACAAATTTGAATTTAATACATATATGCAACCTGCATGTCACATTTCGGTTAATTATTTGGTTTGATAGTTTCTTTTACTCTATGTTTCATGATGCAAGTACCCACTTAACCTTGGGTTTAAGGCTAATTGCACAAAAATTAGCTTACTTATCACATTTTATAGTTCTGCGTAACTATTTTTTTTCTAGATCCATGTAACACACTTTTGAATTTCATCTTTTTGATGTATCGTGTGACTAGTTGTGCGTATTAATTATTTGACCAATTTACCCTTCCCTAGTTAAATAAGAGTGTGTAATTAAAAGGTAACATGGTCAAATAGTACACGTTACACGATGTATTAAAAAGATCAAACTAAAAATTGCTAAAAAAAAAAAAAAAAAAAAAAAGCTACACAAAACTATATAATGTGACAAGTAAGCTATATTTTCGTGCAATTAATAGTTTAAAGAAGACTTGCTACATTCACTAATACAACATGGACCCCAAATCTCCATCATATCCAATTATCCATACATCTAAATCACCAAATAAAATAAGAAAATAATACTAATATGAACAATTCTAGTATAACATTTAACAACAAACATCTTTCATGCACATATTTTTTTAGACATCTTTGTTAGAGCTTAATTGTTGGTCACTTCTTATACCTTCTAGTAAAAACTTTTTTACATGTTATTAGTAACACGACACACACGCCTAATAGCTCTATTTGTAACTCACATTATCATATTGATGCGTGGATGACTAGCGAAAGTTTGTATAACGTTCAAACGCAATAGTCACTAGCTCGACGCCTGTCTTTCATTGATATTCCATAAGACGTTTCTTAATAATGCATGTATAGTTAAAACTAGAAGAGTTCATGAACATAAAAATCTAGCTACAAACCGAAAGCACGTAAACAAATTACCTATTGCCAAGAAGCGCATGGAGTTGAATGATAGTTTGTTCTTCTTGCGAACTAATCTTTCCTCTTTTGATATCTGGTCTCAAATAGTTCATCCATCTCATTCTACAACTCTTTCCACATCTCTGTAACCCTGCATGATAATATGTTTTCAATGAACATATATATAAGAAAAAAACATGCACATATCGTAGTTTTCGTAGAGCAGGAGTTATTACTTATTAGCATGTGTTTTTGTGTCTACGTACCCGCTTTAAGAGGCAATGCACACCAACTTCCATGACCATGTTCTTCGATATATGCTACAAGCTTACGATCTTCTTCAGACGTCCAAGGCCCTTTCTTCAACCCCTTCACTAAACTCGGTGATCTTCCCATTATTTGGAAATGAAACTACTATTTTTAGTAAGCTGTCTTAGTTTGATACATTTGAAAAAGGAACTTTGAGAATATATAATGGAACCACGTAACATGAACACGACATATTTTGTACTATTTCTTTAATACCCATATTTTCAGAAAAAAAATATTGTTAAAAAAGAATTCCATAAATAGCTCAAAAGCTAACGGATAGTCCGACATCTAGCAAAAAAAAAAATAAAAAAAAAATCAAACTTCTCAAAATATATTAGGACGACTAGGCGATTCTATTAAAAATTTGACACGTGTTATTTATTTTGGAATTTTTAACTAGGACCACCTTTAACTTTTGGGTTAATTACTTTAAAATGTTCATACTTGACATTTTTTGTTATTGTGTGTACTGAACTTTTATTTTATTGTGTGTATTGAACTTTCAAATTCGATTATTGTATGTATTTTGTGACTATTCAGCCATATAAAATGATCATTTTATCTTTCAAAATTAAAAAATATATATAAATATATATATAAAACGATCACAAAATACATATAGTAATCGAAATTTAAAAGTTGAACACACACAGTAAAAAAAATCAACACACAACAAAAAGTAGTAATTATGATACATTTTTAAGCAATTAACCCTTACCTTTTAGGTTATTTAACAAACTTGCTCTGAAAGAATGTGCTTACGTGAAAATAGGATTTTGATCGTATATATGTCCGTTCATAGATTGGATTGGTTGGGCCATCTCGTCTAAATGGTTGTTGTGCATTACATAATATAATTCCAAGAAATCAGATTGTACCGTATGCATTAAAACCTCATCTTTCGCATCTGCATATGCAGCCTGCAGGTATCACACTATTACGGAACAAGGGTGGGTCCTGGTGAATTTATAGCTCAATGTTAATTTTTTTTTTCAACGTTATATATAGCGCGAGGCGTGCCCTGATAGCATAATCAAGCTTCACGTTTTTACGGTTAAGGCGAAACTTTTGCGTTTATAAGGCTTAGCATAAGGCGTCACAAAATATGAAAATATTTATATATTTATATCATATTTAATATATATCGAGTTTTCAAAAAGACGTGGCATAAGGCAGCTTGACGACATGACCAAACATCACGCGCCTTTGCGAGCCTTTTAGAACCATGGTTTTATTAAAAGCCTACGATTTTTGTTAAATGCTTCCGATCCCTAAAATTTGTGTTTATATTATTGTTTAGTTTATTTTAAATGCATCAGGTCACTTTTTATCCTGATTCCATTCGTGCATACTACGTGCCATTGTTGTTAATAAAACGGAATCATGCAAAGCTCATGATATTTAGGTTATATTATATATAACAGTTTTCAAGTGATTAACAAACTCAAATGGACATGCTAATAGTTCATAATCATTATATCTCTTTTAAATGTTAATGAGCATGATATTAACTCGTATTATGAGTTGTGACGTGCTCATAGGGTAGTATGAAAGTATATATAGCCATATAGTAAGACTTTTTTTAAAAAAACAAACACACCAGACATGTGCTCGTTGTCTAGGACGTCTGAAGATTGCGTGAGATCATCTAAAAATAATCAGTGATCATCATCTAAAAAGATTGCGTGAGATCAAAGTTTTTTCACTGATTTAAACTTTTTGAGAAAACAATCAAGAACAAATTTGACTTTAGTCATCACCATCTAATGCTCATGGAAATGCAGAAAACAGTTGAAAAATACATACATACATCTTTTTGTTTTAGACATTACACTAGTGGATCAATATATATAATCATAGGTCGTACTAATTTCTTAAGAGAACTGATCAAAGTATATGCGCAACTGCATCTGCTGTAAATGAACAAATGAGCGCGTTATCCTTCCTTCGGTTGATCAGTCTTAACAACATTTTTTCATGTTTGCTGAATTGTTGTTAAACTGTTTCTTTTTTACCTCCGGTATAGGTGGAAAAAATGGTCCGGTCGAAGGGTTGGGAGCAGTTTTGACACGTTTAATCGTTTATCAAAAGTTTGAAATGGGCGCAGGGCTACACTAAACAACTTTAGTGAAAACGAGACAAAATACAGCTTTTTATGTATATCAAATGTCACGTTTTTTTTCTAATGGCGGATGTAATAAAAAATGGATAGGCTTATAAATGTATCTTACTTGTCACTTTATCTTTTTGTATATATCGAATATAACTTTTTACTATTTGAAGTAACAAACTTGCATTTTCGGGCAATCTGGTGTATTGTTTTACCTCTCCGGCCGATTTTGCCACATTGAACAAGTTACTCTCCATGTCACAGTACCTCAATTTGCAAAAAAAAATTAGTTCGCTACACAAAAATGAAAATGATAGCAATATACATTTATAAATAATTATCCTTTTTTTTATTAGTTTAAGTAACAGATTGTCTTCCTCCCTCCCCTCTTTAGGGCAAACTAGAACTAAATTAAAACCCTACCATTTAATCCCAAACTCTAAAACCTCAGGCTTTCATCAATGGCAAACATGCAAACGCTCCGTTTACATGCTTTCATCAATGGCTGACATGCAAACACTCCATTTACACGAACTCCATCTCCTCCATTCATCACTGATAACATCAAATTAGCCTGATATTTTATATATCAAATTTCAGTGTTTATTGCATAAATTATATTAATATGGTACTTAATTCGTTCATATTTACATTTCAAGTTAATTGTGGCATTAGAGCGAAAAAGATGCGAGAAAAGGCCAAAAAGTGCAAAAACTTATTCAAAAGTTACTTACGCCGTAAGTGACACGATTGACTTACGCAATAACACATATTATAAAGGCTAAGGAAATTTTCTAAGTCTCAAGAAGGTTGCGCTGTAACTAGTTTTACGCTCGTAACCTACTTTTAAGGTTATGTCGTAATTGACAAACGTGTTGACCAAGTGTGAAAGTTACAGTGTAACTTGGTGATTTAGTTACGCCGTAGGAAAATTATAAGCGGTCAAATGATATTTATTACAAGGACTAAAAGAAATAATATGAAGTACGATGAGGGACTTGAAGTGTCTAATTTCTATGAAGTTTAAATAATGCACAAGGATCAAATGCGAAATGGAAAAAAATCTCGAGGGCTAAAGTCGGACAAGGCAATTTAATTAAAAATGTGGTGGTTTAATTTAGGTCGAAAGATTCGACCGCTTCGACCGGACCGACCGAAAAACCGACCGGACGGACGAACCGACCGGACCGAAGGACCGCGGTCCGGTCTCGGTCCTAATTTTACCTTAATCGGTCTCGTCTTGTCGGTCTCGGTCCGGTCCGGTCCGGTCCGACCAAAAAACCGAAAATCTTGCCTATTTGGACCGGACCGACCGAAGACCGGACCGGACCGGACCGACCACATTCGGTCTCGGTCTCGGTCCGGATTTTTACCTTAATTCGGTCTCGGTCTTGTCGGTCTCGGTCAGGTCCGGTCCGGTCCCGGACCGATGCTCAGCCCTAGTTTAATTTGTTGTGTTACCGTAGATAAACTGAATAACTGGGACAAGGGCTGAAGTTGCTACATGTCGAAAGATGAAGGCCTAAACTGGTCAAAGTTCATTTAATATAAATACTCTCCTACGAATGAATATAAAATCATCTTTTTGTGGGCTAGGTTTATTGCTACCGACGCAAGCAGACAAAAGGAAAAAGAGATGCAGTTTTGTACGTAGCATTTATTGGGCAAAACGTGTTTTACTCCTGTACTCAATTATTGGATCGATAGCATTTAATTAATGGAAAATGATAAATGAACCTAACTTTTAAACCTTCTTAGTTAGGCCAATGTATCAAAGCTCTAAATACGATATGTAATCATATTTTATTTTTTATTATTTTATTGGACCTAACTTTTAGACCTTCTTAGTTAGGCCAATGTATCAAAGCTCTAAATACGATATGTAATTATATTTTATTTTTTATTATTTTATTCAGTTTTATTATTAATTAATATATTTTTGTTTCTGCTTTAGTTTTCGATGCATTGGTGCATATTGTGTGTTAATTAATTGTTATTGTCTTTTAACCGATTTATTATCAGTTGATTAATTATTTGATATTCATTCTTCGTTTATTTATTGCTTTTAGTGCATATTTTCTTAGCCTATTCGTGTACATCTTTGTTTTGGTAGTGTTAATGTTTGTAGTATCTAGGAAGCTAGGAGAATTAACCATCGCACCCTAGACGAATAGGTTGCGAGCAGTGGTAAGAATTGACCATAGGACTACCACTATCTTGTGTGCGAATTGACCATAGGATCACCAACCAAACGAAGATGCTTAAGAAGTTAAGGGGAAACCTAAGTTCCGAGAGGTCGGGTTTCCTTAGAATAAGTCTAGATTGTAGTTGGTACTTAATGACTCCACATACGTTAACCCACGAACTCTGGCAATCGTATGGTTACAGAATAGGAACATAGGCTAGACGAATTTACCCGAGGAGTCTAGTGACATTTACCCCCACTTAAAGCGAAAGTAGACATCGGTACTTAAAGACTGAGAATAGATTACCAAATGATTCTTGGTAACTCATAATTACCTTGGTGAGGAGTTTAGGATCATAGGATAGACGAATTGACCAAAGGAGTCTACTATCTTTTACCTCAACTTAAAGTAGATACGGTATGAGAATTAGATCATAATAATTATTATCCCCATTAGTTGTTTGCCAGAGAACCATTCCATTAGATCACATATGACAACTTAATATAATTTACCAATTCTAATCATATTATGAACCTTTATTATATAAAATATAATTTCAATTAGCCAACCAGAAATCACTAGCCGTTCCTGAGGACGACCTCGGACTTACCATCCACTCACTACGTGCGACTGGGTATACTGCCCGTTAGTATATGTGTAGATCAGTAGGTAGTCGGGAATTATAAATGTAAAATCTGATGTAGCGTATCAATCACCCCAACATCACAAAATCTTAATCAACCACACCTAAATCCAAACCCTTAGGGTTGTGAACAAACTGGACGAACACAAACGGAGGCTTATTCGTGTTCGTTCATGTAAGTTTAGTCGGAAAAATGAACGTACACAAACGCTTAAATAAACGAAATTCTTAGATGTGTTAATCGGTTCGGTTATCGGGTTTAGGGTTTAAGGGTTAAGGTTAGAGGTGTTCATCGGTTTGGTTATTGGGTTAATCGGTTAGGTTATTTTTTTTGGGTACATATAAAAGGATTGGGTGACAAGTAAAATACCTTTATAGGTCATTATCCCATTAGAAAAACACTAGCTAGCAAGATGTGAGGAACAAGCTAGTTACTCTAAAATGAATAATATTAATTAATTGAAATGACTGAATAATGAAATATTACATATAACTCAATATTTATAGCCTAACAGTTGGGCTTATACCAACCCCAATCTTATACAAATACTAATATAATTCTAACTCTAATACAAATCCACTAATAGCCACCTGGAGTTGGAGTGGGGGTAGAACGAATATTCAAACTATCTCAAAACTAGGAAAATAAAGCAGACAATACTTGAAGAAGAGCCTGTAGATTCACCAATGATGTGCTTTAGGACACTCAACAAACAAAGCAGGCGATACTTGTAGAAGAACTTGCAAATTCACCAATGATGTGCTTTATGACATCAAATTCATAGTGATTTTTGAAGAAGTAACACTAGGCGTCATATTAAAGAAATAACACCAATGGCCGAGCTTTAGTCGACTTTAGGTGGACTTTAGATGAAGATTGGTCTAGCTTTAGTTGACTTTAGGTGTAAAGAAAAAAAAAACATGGAGAATTTAAAAGAAACAAACCAAACAAAAAACAATGGAACTTAATTCTTTCTTCAAACCAAACACGATCAAACAAACTTTTTTTTCTAAACCATAAGACATGAAGACTAGCCGAGATTTAAGAGGAGACTGGCCGACCTTTAGATGACCTATATCTCCATGTCGCTCCAAATCAAAAATAAAAAAGTGAAGTAAAACGTAAGGTAAAATTTTAAAAAATCACTTTAATAATTAACAACAATCAAAATAAGCAGCGGATGATTAAAGCCCTTTAATACATTTTCCATACCAGTGACCCATATTGTTGGTCCATGAGAATTGAGCAAATCTTGATAAAATAAATAAGAACTTCATTAATATATAGTGAACAATAGTTACAAGATTTCTTAATACCAATTAGACTACATGATAATATCCTCAGCTTTTTCACAGGGATAATTTCGGTATATTATCCCCATTGAATGAGAAATAAACTCTCATTGATCCAAGCCATGCTTGTGATTCAATGAGAGGATGATCCTATTAACTAATACTAAGTATTATGTGTTTGTTTATGATGCATACCTATCTCTATTACAATACAAACATATATATAGGTAACATACAAAGACTTGTCACAAGTGGGGTGGTTGGTGTGAGTTGCCATCCACTCCATGTGGTCCCTATTAATCTTCCTCTTTTGGAAAAGCACCAACCATCTTTTTGAAGGAGTCATAACAATATTCCCACTTTTATGGTAACGTCTTGTACTATGTCTGATTTCTCTTTTGGAAGTTAAACACATTTTGACAAAATAAGTAATACACCTTAAGTATATTTTAACCAACACCCTTATCGGGCTTAAGGCCCAATAAGCCAGTCCAGATGCACCCTTAAATTTCAACAGGCCAGTGACCCATCTAATACACTAAAAGCATACCTTGGAACTGTAATCACACACACAATTTTTATATAAACAAACTCAAAATGTTTCGTTGTTTCCGTTTTCTTGTAACCGATCAAGACTCAAAATGACTTAGCACCAACACACTTAATCTTACAAACACCCCTTAGTTGTTAGACTGAATTACTCAAGCACATCATGATTATACAAAATAAATCTGAACTCCCCTATATGTTGCTGCAGTTAACACGAATTAAATAGAACAAACACACACTCGAGACTACTGAAACATAGATACCCACTTGGGTTGCTTGACCAACTGTCACTACAACCTTGTACACACCGCGAGGTGTGTTTCCATGCTAGACCGAACCAAGAGAACACCCCTTGGTGTCCTGATGTTAAACCGCAACAACAGCTCACCCTACGCGGGTGTTGTTGTGAACCGTAAACACTCAACACAACACAATCAAATTAAACTTTACTGGAACACAACAAATCCAAATGCATTTAACCGGATTCCAAAGCAAATTTAACAAAATGCATCACTAATATCAGGTTAAACAACCTAGACAATACTACCAATTTCAAACCGCATAATTAGCAATTCCAAATACTAGACCGTGACCGAAACGGGTCACGACTAAAAAATAAACCGGGTTTCAGGCTCGACCCACTTAGATACAAATCTTACTATACGAAACCATTGACAAAAGTCAGTAACTGATTTTAGACCCACGAAAATTAACACAACCGATTCAAAAGTTTACCAAGAACACCATCTTAGTTATCTTACCACACGAATTCGTTAACAAAAACACTTTAATCTTGTTTATATCCGTGAAAATCTTGACAAACCGATTCATAACATATTCAAACAAACACCATTTTACAACTCGTGTTTAATCATTTCTTATATCCACAAAAACTATAACACTCGATCTGTTAATCGGTTTAAAAAAAATGACAATAAAAAATGGATTTAGGTATCAACTTACCCAAGGAACGAGAAAGAAATGACCAATCTGTAATTATTTAAAAGTTAAGAACGAGGGTGAAAGTTAACTGTAGGGACCATTCTTGCAGTTTTTGCAAACTTTTATAAAATAGAGGATCGGGACACGTTTGGACTAGCAAATGATCGATTCTCGACACGCAAATTGCGCCATTGCATTTCGGATAATTTTTACAATTAAAATGAGTATTTACATGCCTAGTTTTCCGCAATCAGTACAACTATCAAATAAAATTGTTTATCGAGTTTACGGTTGTGTCAGTACGGGTTGTGTCTAATTTTCACGTTTCACGAGATAACTTTATCATTTTCACGTCAAATGAGATCAGGAAAGTTCGTAAATGAATTATAGGCATAATTCTTCGTAAAACACATATCTGGAAAAAGTGCGGGTTGTCACAACGATTAGCAATGAGCATTTTGAATTTTAATGGTCGTTTGGCAAAAGATCAGTGTGCTTTGCTAATTTTTAAGAAAACCAATTTTACAATGCTTCTTTAAGAAGCAGTGAGCGGTGAGCTGTAGCTACTGCTTACACCTACTACTCACCGCTATTGTTTAGTGCTAGTTTGGCAAACATACCCCTTATCTACAAAAGTTTCAACTAACTCGACATACTAAAATGCATTTAAGGGGCTGTTTTATTCAAATAAAATATGGTACTCAGAATCTTGTTGGTTTTGATTAACAACTGTATATTATTTATTAAAAATAGTAAATCAACTCTAAAACTTACGGAATTCGACGTGGAACATCCTAAGACATATATATAAGTGTGTGTAAATTGGCTTGGCTCAGAAAAATATTTAAGATGTGTTGCTATGTTGATGTACACGACTGTGATTTTGGGACATAAAACATGTTTTCTAAACTGATCTTTGACTCAAATTTTCAACACCAACAAGTATGTGTAGGTGATATATATGAAAATGAAATAGTTAATAAGCATGAAATGAGTATGAAAAAGAGTCTTGGAAGCTTACAAATCATTGAGGGATGAAAGGATGAACAAGGACTCAAACATCTTAACTAAAACCCCTTTTTGCAATACCAAACTCCTAGATTTGATCCCAACCTCTTAACCAAATAAAATCAAACTTGAACCAAGATTTTTGCACCCTTTGTTCTTGTGTTTTTTTGCCATGGGAATAAAGAAGAAAAAGAGAGATTGTGTAGTGTTTGAATGGGGGGTTGTGGTGGTGTAGGAAAAATACCACATGGCTATTTTTGAGGTTAAGCAAGTGTTGTGAGGTTCTAGGTTCAAAAATGTATTGTTTTCTTTTCTTCTTACCTTGTCCTGTCACTAACACATGGAGGGGGGTTTTTCACACCCCAAATTACTGCTTTTGTTTGGAATGGAATTCTGGGGATGACCATCATAGCATCAAAGTTACATTATATCGAATCGACCTAAAGTGTCGTTTGAAAATATCATTTGATTAAGTAAAATAATCGAGTTTACAAAACATAGGTCCCAAAATATTCCAATATACCAAAATGAGTTTGTTACAATCAAACGATAGTTAAGTGCATAAAATATATGTGAGACGCACGACACCGCGACTCTATGATAAGTCCACATGCATGCCATGAGGTGAATGCCTTAGATACCGAGATAAAACATGCTAAAAGTGTCAACACAATGGTTGAGTGAGTTCATAGAGTTTGGTTAACAAGTAAAGCTTTTAAAAGCGCTCATGCAACAAAGGCAAAGTTTTTGGTCATTTAGAATAGTCCACAAAGCAAAGGCATTGTAAATTCACCCGCCCAAGTTCCACCATACAAAACTTGCAACCTGTGTGTTCACAACCCACCGCCAAAATATGTCCGGTTTATGTTCAAGCACACGTTGTCAAATGAGTTCACAAAGCAAAGGCATTGTAAACCACTCGGCCCAAGTTTCACCATACAAAACTTGCAACTGTGTGTTCACAACCCATTGCACAAAATATAGTATGTCCAATAGTCGATTATAAGTTACCACAATAATTCACAATATAGTACCACGATATAATAATGTATGCCGTGCAAAGCCCTAGAATAAATAATATGCGTCCGTAACATAGTGGACGAGAGGTTGGCCGACCTCTAATAGCGCTATCCATACTACCTACTAATAGAGACTAACAATGCGAATGTACTGAACAAAGACATCATACAACTATTATATACAATTAAGAACACTCCAACATGGGAGAATTTGCACCGCTCCGAACATGGGAGACTTAGATTGAGAATGCTCCGTAACATAGTGAGACGCTCGCCGGACCGGGAGGCTTTAAGTTGAGAACGCCTCCGTAACATAGTGAGACGCCTGCCCGAACAAGGAGACTTTATAGTGATGCTCCGAACACGGGAGACTTTATAGTGATGCTCGATCATGGGAGACTTTATAGTGATGCTCCAATCATGGAGACTTTATAGTGATGCTCCAATCATGGGAGACTTTATAGTAAAGGTCATTACATGTCCGGTTCAATAAGTTCAAACAAGTCATAAGTTCGTATTTAAGTTCAAGGGTTCCGTTCAAAAGTTTGTAATTAAGTTCAAAGATTTAAGTCGAGTTCAAAAGTTCAGAACAGTCCAAGAGCTCAAAACATATCAAAAGGTTCAAGATAGTCGAAGCGTTCAAAATTACGTCAAACAAGTTTAAAATATATAAAAAGGGTCCTTGTACAAGTTAAAAGAGTTTACTATATGTCAAAAGGTTCATATCAAGTCCAAAGTGTTCACTCATATGTTAAAGGATCCAAATCAATTTAAAAGAGCTCAAATATACATGTCGAAGGGTTCAAAATCAAGGAAAGTGTTTCAACTAATAGCGTTCATAACATAGTGATTAATTTAGTTCAGACATAATCTACTTACGCGCACATAGAGTGAAACAAAAGATATTTAAGTTCATATAGATGTAAAGTAAAGCAAGTAGTTGAGCATGTATCTCCCCCGAAGAGTTTATAAAACAATTAAACGAGTAAAGTGGGTCTACGAACTCACCTGATGCAATGATTATGGTGACAAAAGTAGATACACTGAAATGAGGTGCGATCTCTATCCGCAACCTAATATGAATGATGTGTTCTAATGTAAGTCATGAAACAATGTCGTGCATGCAAACTCATATGATATCCATACCACTTGTACATTTTGGAAAATAAAGTTTATCGTCGAAATATATGTTTATAACATATTGTCAAGTTACCAAATACTTTACAAGTACTTATGTCGAAATGATATCCTATGATAATCATTTAGTGATTTATTATGAAACTATAACTTTTCGTCGTAAAATAATGTCATTTGACAATTTCATGAAAGTGACTAAACGGCCTTGAAAAGCTAGTCGTAAAATGGTGCACGTCGAATGTTAGAAAACAAACTCAACGGTTTTGGGAAGCTTGTATCATTATCTCAAAGTTTTAGCTTTTAAGTTTTCATCATGGAGGTCTCGATCATGGAGAAAAATATAAGTAAAGTATGGTACTTGTGTCCAAAATATTGTTTAAGGGTGGTTTTCGGCAAAGTTTATGTGACCGTATTTTATTCATTACAACTCCGTTTGACAAACGGTTAGACGTTTTGGAAAATAGGCTAGGCGAACTTACTTTTACTAGAAGACATCGTTTCATAAAAAGTATTCCATCGATGTTAAAAACGACCCTCAACATGGTCACTTGTTGCCATAAGGTTTGTCTAATAGAAATATATTAGTTTTCTTATATAATATAGTTACGGCAACTTTATGTAAACACGGTAATTTAATCGTTACAAGTCCGCTTTTCACGCTTTATATGTCCTTAGCTTCGTATCAAAGTATACTAATATATTTTGATAAGTTGACACAATTTATAACGCTTAAGCCTCATTTTAACCCGTAACAAGTTAAAATAACATGCTGAAATTTCGGATTTTATAGTTTTCGACGTCAAATTTGAAAATAGCATAACTTCTTCGTTATAACTCCGTTTTAACCCATTCAAGCGGCCATGTTTTCGTTTTAAAGTGTATTTTCCAAATATCTAGCCCACAAATTTTTACCAACTGTCAGAAATTCCAGATTTCACAGAAATGATCAAACCCTTAATATATAGTTGTCGAAATGAGTTTTTCTCGTGCAAAACCTATTCTAACCAATTCAAACCAACGCCGAAGCTATTCTAATCCTACCATACACCTTTTTAGGGTGTCATGGGTTCCTAGACATCACCAAAAGTGATATATTTCCAAGGAGTAATTATAGGATGTAATATATATATATATAACACTTAAAAACATTTAAAGTGGTATAGCTATCCATATGACTTGCATATTTTCTCAAGCATGATAAAATGAACATAACATGAATATGAAAGATGAAAATGAGTATGAAATGCTTACTAGTTACTTGATGAGGTTTTATGAACAATAGGTTTAATCCTAAACACCCAAGGTTTTTATTTCAAAACCTTACTTAGAAGTGTGTCTAGATTGTAAATTTAACTTGACTTGAAGAAAAAATGGTTTCCTTGTCTTGGCTCACCATGGCCGGTTCTTGTAGAGGATGAAGAGAGGAAAAATTTTCTTTCACCTTAAGATAATATTGTGTGTGTGTAGTGTAAAAGATATTAAACACAAGTATATTATTGTTTACTAGAGATATTTGTTCACAAAAGTGGTGTGTCACCCCATATATGTCGACCAACATATTAAACAAATAAGACTTGTGTATACTGATCATTTAAGCATGTATAGGTAGAAGTAAAGGTGTAATTATTTAAGGATAATTGGTAACTTGTATATATATATAAGCATTTAGGGTAGCGTTAACTAATAATAAATTTTAACGGGTCAAAATAAAATATATTGAAGTCATAAAAATTATAAAAATACATTCCTTGCAAAAATTGAGTGAAATAATAATTATCAAGTGGTATTTATTTAAAACCGTCAGAATTATATAAATATAACAATTTATATACCAAATAAATTTAAAACACCGGGTAAACTAATAATATTATTTTTATAATCTTAATATGAGTATAAAAATATATCCGGATAATTTTTTTTTGAAAGTGTCGGATCAAATGTTCAAAATAATTAATTACGCGATAGTGTTTATTTAATAGTAAATAAACGTTTACTGAAAAATGCAAAACCATGCACGAACCGATATGAAATGATGAATATAGAGTTTGAGAAATGACCGAAAATTGAGAATTGTGACAGTTTCATTTTTGAAATTTTGATAAATGTAGAGATGTATGTTGTATAGAGGAAATGCGGTGGATAAATGCATGCATGCATGTGCGTAAATGCAAAACGTAAACGTTTTACGTAAAACTTGAAAAATAAAATGCATAGGCTAATAAAGCATGATTGTAAAAGTCATATGACACATGTTTGATGTAGACTAAACTTACTCTAGTGTTGGTTTACGTTTAAAGTCGTTTTTCGATTTATGCGATTTAACCTAACGGTTATGCGTACAAGTAAATATTTAAACATTCAAAGTAAATTGTTTTGAGTTTATAGACAAGTAATGACTTGAAAAATACGAATTATTACATATATAATATGGGAATTATATCATTTCAGAGTAATTTTGCCAAACATTCTTATTGAAAAAATTGGATCACTAGGAGAGCTCGATTTTGCCACATAGGCAAAATCGAGTAATGTGAGTGACCAATAAAAGTCAAAATTTAAATATTTTGGTCAAACTTTTAAAAAAAATTGGTGGAGAAATTTGATGGAGAAAAAATATTGAAAATACTCATGGCCTTATGAGCTCATTTTTCTATACTTTCAGACTTAATTGTAAATAAACATTATATTTTGATTGATTAATATAAATTATAATCAAATCCTAAACTTTTATTAAGAAGCTAATCTTAGATCTAATTTTATGGACTTAAGTGTAAAAACCTCAATTTTCATAATTGTTAAAAGAATTACGTGGTATATACTTAACAAAAAACCTCATATACTTTAATTTGTTTTTATAAACAACTATTAGTATTATTATTATTATTAACGTTATTATTATAATTAGTATTAAAAACAACTATGATTTTAATATGATCATTTCAAACTGTAAAATACTAACCATCTTCAACCCGTTAACTAGCCAAAGCGTCCTTCTTATTTTGCCACTTATACATAAAATTGATGGGAGTTTCATCTTTATAATTACTTTAAACAAAAAACAAATATATATTATAACATATATAGATAGGACTTCTTATTTTCTGTTCACCAAGTAAAACAATTTAAGATACATTAAGTTGTTAGTTTCTTAATCAATAATAATATATAAGTAAAAAAAGCTTTTAAAAACCTCGTGCATGTACGAGTATTATAACTAATAACATTAACATGAATTAACTAATTATTTTCATATGTGGTGTTTCTATATATATATATATATATATATATATATATATATATATATATATATATATATATATATATATATATATATATATATATATATATATATATATATATATATATATATATATATATATATATATATATATATATATAGAATGGATCGATTGAGAAGGTTTTTATTTTGAGAAGATTGAGAAGGTTTTCAAAAAACGATAGATTTTTAACTTTGATTCATGTTTTTCAAGCGTAAAACTCATTTTAATGTGATTAAATTTCAAAATGTGTAAATTTTTTTTGAATCAATGTTAAAAATCTCTCGATTTTGTGATATATGTTGAATACTGAATCATCTGTACAAATATAATGAATCATCATCATAACTCGATTTTAACAATGATTTGTGAATCAAATCTGTGATTTATAGACTCGATTCACCATAAAATGATGTTTACTTGTGAATCAAATAAAAAACATGAATCAATTTGCTCAAACGAAAATTTCTCAATCTTCTCAAAATAAAAACCTTCTCAATGGAACCAGAGCCTATATATATATTCATGGTATATGACTAGGGTTGAGCACCGAAGGTTCAAAACCGAACCGGACCGACGAAATCGACAGAACCGACAAAAACCGAAACGACAAAAACTGAACCAGATCGACAGCCCATCGGTTCTGTTTCAGTTTCAGGTTTTACATGCTTTCGGTTTCGGGTCGGGTCGGGTCGGTCCGGTTCAGCCTAAAACCGACAAAAACATACCAAAATACACCTAGGACCGACAACATTTGGTTTGGTTTCGGTTCGCGTTTTTCACGGTTTTCAGTCATCGATTTTCTCAGTTCGGGTCGGTTGTCGGCAGGGACGGAGCCAGGAATTGAAAATAGAGGGGGCCGAAATTTTTTTCTAAAACTAAGAAAGTAAAATAAACTTCTCAAAGAAACATACCTTTATAAAATATGAACTTCATTAAAGATTAGAACAAAGGCCGTCGATGACCAATACAAATGTACTTTCAATTAGCAACATCAAACACTACCTTCATCTTGGTAGTGACTTGATAGCTTAATATTGAAGGTCGCGCTACCGGGTCACGGATCAAGAAATCAAAGTTTACCTCGGTTGAAGTATGAATATCTTTTCGTGTTCAACTCTAGGCGACTCGTTCACATGATTTTCATGAACATCTTGTTGGTCACTGGCCGTGTCTCATGAACATCTTCTTTTTATTATCACCATCGGTGGTGATTCACGATCTTTAACAACATCTACTTTTGGCTTGTAAAAATAATCAATGGTTCTTTTGTTCCTTTCTTATACATCATTCAACCTAAAAGGAACATCATTGCAAATTTGCAACATCACCAATTATTTAGCAATTAAAATTTTACATTTTTACTAGTATAAAAACAGGGGTGATCAAAGGTCTAAAGATGCACATAAAATTCATGTACTTACAATTTACTAATTTAGTGACTAAGGTCTAAAGATTCAAGGTTTTAGATTTTAAAAGAGAAATAAAAACAGGGGTGATCAAAATCTTTACTATAGAATTAAATCCCTAATTCCTAAAAAGAAAATTAGGGATTTTGAGCAATTAGATACAAAGGTACAACCAAAATACCAAATACATAATTGAAAGAATTACATACTTCGAATTATTATTATAAGAAAAGAATATGATCAATTAATGAAAGGAATCAAAGGATTAGTTCAGGTGCAAACCTTATGAGTTATGATGCGTGAAGTGAATGAATAGAAGCGTTTATCTGTCACTAACTCACTATCTTTTTATTTTGTAGCTTGGACTTAGGGGGGTCAATTAGTCATACATGGGCTTTGGGCTCAAGTTTTACCACCAAAATATAAAAGCAATTGGGCTCCTTGGAGGGGGCCAAGCACCCTCCAGCCCCCCCATTCCCTCCGTCTCTGGTTGTCGGTTTATGTAGTATATATTACGTGTAATGCTATTAGAGACAAGTAAACCATAACATAAAACATAAAAGAGTAGAGAATGATACCGTAATTCTTTTGATTGTTGAGACACAAAAACACAAGTAAGGAAAAATGTTGAGGCCTGTGATGCTCACAGCTTCCTTAAGATGATTCGCTCTCCACGGTGCTTGAGAATCGTGAACGCTATCTCCCGTGATACAACAACAACGGATAACTCCGTTAGCACAAACGGGTTATCAAGGCGAACCAAAAACCGTGCCTTCCCTCTATTACGAACGGATACACAAGAAGTCAATATAAGTGACAACAAAAGGAGAGGAGTAATTGAGTTGTGTATTTTGGTGTGTGAAAAACCAAATGAGAAAAACTCTCATTTATAGGAGAGGAGGTCAAGGGAAAAAACGGTCGGATTAATTACACCCATAATCCTACTAATGGCTCATCAACAAAGAATTAAATTGGTCGTTACATATGACCACAAATTAATCTTGCAATAAACACCCATTAGTATATTTGATGACCATCAATTGTCATTCAAACCAATAATTTGACCATATTTTCCTACAGTTTATGACCGATGCTCAGCCCAATATATGACTAAGAATGTTTTTTATAATGGTATATAATTGATATATACACTAATAAGAGGGCGTTTTCATATTTTATTTCCCTTTCCTGTTTGGGCCTCAGCATGTTTACTTTTCTGGGCCGTTTTACTACTGGGCCCGTTTAGTTTCTATCATTTACATCATCTACAATTGTGGATTTACCTACACCGACTTCCCACAAATAAAGATGCAGCGAAGATAAACGACTGCAAGCTATGGCGGTTATTCAGTTTCGTAAGTTTATTAACCCTCATTAATTTATCCGCTTTGGGTATTCTTTTATTTTACGTTTTTTTTGTGCGGTAATTCTAGATTTTGTGTTTTAGTAATTTTAGAGTTTCATCTTTTGCATCAAGTATCGGTTTGGTAACTTTAATTATAGTTATGAACGATTTTGATTTTTGTTTGTTAGGGATTTTGGTTATAAATTGATAGCTGGACATATATTATAATAAATAGATGTTTAGATTGGGTTATAGAAATTGAAATAGAAAAAAAAAAAAAAATAGGTTAGGGCTCAAGCCATTTGGTGTCCACATGGGAATGGCCCACTTTGGTGTTACCATACCCCATGCTCTAAGTTATTCATTTGAAACTATATGAGCCTCGATTAATATATTTGGTGATCATATTATAGGTTGTTGGGAAATGGAGCAGGTACTGGTGTTTGAAGGAAGCATATGTTAAGCCATTGGGCACAGGGGTCGGGTATAAGTTAAATTATGTGGAGTTTCATCACAAAAACTGGACCAACATATATATCAAAGTGGATGGAAATGTGTTTGAAGGACTGGAATTTCTTGCTTTTTGAGCTTCAAGGAAGACATCGGGTTAGTCCTTTAAAATGATATAGGACCGACTATCTACATTGATTTAATATAGGATATAGTGCAAGAGTATTTTAGGTTTCTAGCTATTGAACAATTACATTTTTCCATAGGGCTATATCTTATTTGATTATGAGGCATTGCACAATATCATATTAGTTATGTACAATCATATTGATGACACTGATTTGGCGACACGATTCAGTTATTGATGCATAGTATTGAATACATTTGAACATATTACTTAACCTATGTGTGAATTCAGACAATGCCTAACTTGACTCTTATTTTGGGAAGATGTAGGTTGCGGTTGCTAGGGGGTCACCCAAGAGATGCCACTGAAAATTACATTAAATGTCTCAAGCAGATTCGCTTTGACAATGATATTTATAAACTAGGTTTTCAGTTACCGAATCCAGTGTTTGTTACCAAAACAGTCGAAGAGCTGTGTTCCCTTTTCCCTGGAAGGTAGCAAGTTGTTCTGGGTCTTCTCGGATTTGACACACCTTATGGAGGAAGCAAGGATCCACACTAAAACATACAATAGGTAAGTATATCTTCCGTTTTATTTCGGTTGTAGTTTTGAGTGAAGGTATGTTGCTTTATCTTTAGCTTTTCTTTTCTATCTTAATTGTGTTTGGAATTATTTTGGGGTTTTGATTAATAAAATTTCATGTATTAGAAATTCAATAATCTTTAACATTATTTTCTTCACTACGTACAGGGAAAATGGTAGTCTCTGATAAGAAGACTCATGGTGATGATGATTCGCAGGTGAAAGTGGTGATAACAAATGAAGGCTGTAGCTGTAGCACTCATGAGGTGAAAAGCAAGAAAGGGAAAGGAAACAAGAAGAAAGGTAAAACGGGCAAAGGTAAAAGTAAATGACCCGAAAAAGTTCTAGATGAAATATCTGATATTTTCTTTTGGGTTCATAATCATAGTGCTGTAAGTTTTTTGGCAACCCTCTGCGTGACAACTCTTTAATTGATTCTGATCAAAGTTAAATGATGTTGAGGCATTCATTTCATTCGTTTTAGTTGTTTTGTTTATTTTGTGTCATTTATGTTTTCTAAAGATAAAAATATACGTGCTTATAACTAAAGAGGTAATCAAAACTAACAAAATGACCAAGCCGACACCCATGGTCATGCTCCATAACAAGTTCATTCTTCAACGAATAAGTCACATTGTTATGTCTAATGGAGATATAACCATAATTCTGGAACCAAGTAATTCAATATGTACATTTTATAATACAAACTAACATTGACTCCAAGTATATAACCATGAGTTTCTATACAAACTAACATTGACTCTAAGTGAATAAAGGCCTATTAGCTCAGTTGGTTAGAGCGTCGTGCTAATAACGTAATAATTATTCTGTTTTGATATGATGTGACGAGAATAATGGTTATTCGGCTCTGTTTGCATAATCGGTCCCATAGAACGTGTTAATCACCTAATATTTATTCTATTTTAGGCGATGAAGGTTGTTAACATGGACCAAAAGATCTAGATGGTGGGGGCGCTTGGTGGCCATATATGGCATACAGCGGCTGCTCTGTAACAAGGAGTAGCTATTTAAATAGCTGAAACTGTTGTTGGAGCTCTAAGAGGTTAGCCTACAATGCTTCAACAGTACCTATTGAGGTACAGACTTTTGGCTAATTATCTCTCTCAAAAATTTATTTCTTTTTGTTAACGAACAATTGCCGCTCTGGTGAATATTGCTTATTTGATAGATCGGTTTGCAGGTTCTTTCGGCGATGTGCTTGAATATTATGATTTGGTGACTGTCTTTAAATTGCCTATAATTGGTTTTTACTCTTTGCGTATGTCCAAACTGAATTGATACTCAACTGGCGGAAGATTTACTGCCACCAAGGATTAGTGATGATCTGCAAGTTATTCATGTGACACGTGGATATTAACGCGAGCTTAGTAAGTTCATTTACTTTATTTTGACGTGCTTTCAGACAAAGGCTTGATTCTATATACATGAACTTCTGTGAATAAAGCCGTAAATGTTATTTACGTGCAGTGACGGCACCAGGCTTCACAGACTGATACCATATACAAGCTGGAAAAGGCACCTCTCGACCTGAGCTTGACTAGGAGGTATACAAATTTTAACGTATTATAGATAAAAGATAAATTTTATTTCACTTAATTGTGATGCCTATTATAATAGTCGTTGACTGCTATTTGAATGTCATTATTTCAGCAAAGACGCATACGGAGGCTTCAAGGATAAGGACAAATGTCCAGAAATCACTGATATGCACTAATTGCCCAACTTTTATCAAGTATCTATTGCCAAATTGGTTCGTTGATTACGACATCAAATGATTGGGTTAATAAATCTATGGTATAGTTTTGTCTTCTCATGGAAAAATTTGTTTACACATTATATCTGAAGGTGATCCCGGTTTTTGCAGCCTTAGGTAATGGTCATGCTGTACCACCCATATACATATGCGATGACAAAAATGGAGATGTATTCAAGGTAAACTTAATTATGACAGTATAATAGCCTGGGTTTTTAGTAAAACTGACCAACTTTCGCTTACTTTTTAATGTTAAATAATCATTTTCCCTTTACAAAGACACTATAGCTTTTAAATTATTTGGTGCGTCTCATTGGCAAAAAAAATAAAATAAAAATTAACAATTACAAAATGTGATCAACCTTCTTACTTAAACTTTCCACTTTAAGTGCAGATAATTTACACGATAGTAAGAGGAAGTGGCCGTGGTTTTTTGATCTTGGTGTCTCATGCGTCCAGGGAAACCAATCCATATTCTAAATGTGCAGGTATATACTTATTGGTGTTTATTTTAATGTCAGCAAAGAACTAATGATGCAAGCCATAATCTTAACTACTTCTTGCTTTAGTATTTGAATGACACAAATTTTCACCCGTAACTTTTTTTAACTTATTTTGAAGGCAGGAAAGGGGACTTAGAATATGGATTTAATGGAAAAACTAGCCACTTGCTACATCGTATAACTAATGGTGATAAGCTGGCATACGATACAAGAAATGTGACGAATGAACTTCAATTTATTGTTGCAGAAAATCATTCTGCACAAGTGGCTTTTGGAACAACGAGTACGTACTCATTGGTGCAACGCTTTGGTATTTCATGCGTAATAAATAATGTAATAGTGGGTTATTTTCAATTTCCAGGTTCCATGTACTTTTTTAGTCCTCGAAGAACGTGAGGACATCCCAGCGAGACAGGTTCGACACATACCTTGCAATGTTAAGTTCAAACATATAAAAGTTCATTGTCTTGCTGAGCCTGGTGACAAGCTTTTTGTTTTTTACTACTGTTATATAACTTTTTGTTATATTATATATTATCATATATACTATTAAAAGACAGCGTTCTTCACACGCCACGGTCAAAACATTAATCGCTAACTGTAAGTTCAAAAAAATAAATTGAGGTTTAATTGCTATCTATAGCAATTTGGCAAAAATAGTCCCTAAAGTTTAAGTGTCGTTGCAAAGTAAGTCTCGTAGAATTAATAACTATCTATAGCAATTTGGCAAAAGTCGTCCCTAAGGTTTAAGTGTCGTTACAAAGTAAGTCCTTTGTAGCCACGAAAATAGACAAACAAATTTTCCGGTCATTCATCGGCCCAAATTCATCGCTCAAAGCAATCCACTGCATCGCACGGTTTCTACACTCGTATATACTAAAAGGCAAGCACATGTTTGTAGCATTAATTGCTATCTATAGCAATTTGGCAAAAATAGTCCCTAAGGTTTAAGTGTCGTTGCAAAGTAAGTCCTGTAGCATTAATTGTTATCTATAGCAATTTGGCAAAAATAGTCCCTAAGGTTTAAGCGTCGTTGCAAAGTAAGTCCTTTGTAGCCACGAAAATAGTCCCTAAGGTTTGAATTGTCTTTGCAAAGTAGGTCCTTCAAGGACTAACCAAATAAAGTTTGTAGCATTAATTGCTATCTATAGCAATGTGGCAAAAATAGTCCCTAAGGTTTAAGTGTCCTTGCAAAGTAAGTCCTTTGTAGCCACGAAAAATAGTCCCTAAGGTTTGAATTGTCTTTGCAAAGTAGGTCCTTCAAGGACTAACCAAATAAATAGACAAACAAATTTTCCTGGTCATTCATCGGCCCAAATTCACGCTCAAAAGCAATCCCACGATCGCGGTTTCCACACTCGTATTAACTATAGAGCAGGACATGGGGTCTTCTCCTGACACGTGTCCTCATTAATTGCCAACTTTCGCAAGTTGGCAAAAATAGTCCCTGAGGTTTAAGTGTCGTTGCAAAGTAAGTCCAAGTTGGCAAAAATAGTCCCTAAAGTTTAATTGTCGCTGCAAAGTAAGTCCTTTATAGCAATTTGGCAAAAATAGTCCCTATCTAAATTCACGGCTACAAAAGCAATCCCGCTGCATCGCGCGGGTTTCCACACTCGTGATGTTACTAACCAATGGGCAACCAAATAATAATAATGTAAGCTATCAGGTCTTATGTACACGAACCACTTCGTGGTATCACTAGACGAAGAGAAAATTTGTGGTCTTTTGGTTTATCGTTATCTTGGAAACACATTCCCGAAAAATTGCATGCCTTGAAAAGTGTTTTGCTAAGCTGAAAGGCTGTGATAAGGAGTTTGAAATAAAGGGCTCTGTACTCATATCGTCTTAGTTTTTCATTTTGAATAATGTGGTGTGTGTACATTTTCTAGGCTATCATCAGCAAAAGCTTGCAGACAGATCGCGGTGACGGATAATAGACAAGTTACTCAGGCAATTTTCTAAAATACATGTTATATTTGTTTATACCTTTCATCTATAGGACCCGTTACATAATGTGCTTATTGCATTATTGTACATGGTGGATTATAGCATTGAATGGAAAATTACTTATACAAAGTGCTTATCACAGACCTTAAGGTTGGCTGGGTCTTCTAATTGCAATTACATGTATTTGCTGATCATGATTAGGATATGCTTGGCTCACTGATTTTTATGCTATTTCTCAGAAAAGGGTAGCAAAGGTGATGATACTCGCTGATTTGGCTCATGCTTGCAACCTCAAGTCGATTTCTTAACTTCCATCTGTTGTTGGTATGATCGGTATCTGTTCGCCCATCTTTATGACATTAACCTTCAGCTATTGTGAAATATATGTAAAAGACATCATCTTTATGATCCAGGCACCAGGAAGAGGAGGGAGAACTACCAACTCTAAAGTTGGTTGTTAGCACGTAATTGAAACATCAACTTCTTAATGGCATTTGCGTTGTTTCGACACCAGGCACCAAACTCATTACGATACATTTGTTGCTGCAGCACTGAAGTCAGCAACAAACATCTCTTGGCACGCCAGTAGGTGACCACTAAACTTAGGAATAAGAAAACAAAATCTTATTCAAAATTAGTTTAAAACATTTTTTTTAATGTCGATATGTAGCTTCACTATAGGGAAATGTATATATCGGAAAACTCCCGCCGCTCCGCGGCGGGTATTAAACACTTGTTCAATGAAATAGAGGGGCACAACAAGATGAGGATGAAATTATAAAGAATATGGAACTGAATAACATTAAATATTTATTGTTATTAGATTCGGTTACAACTTATTAGGACATCATGTTAAAGGCGATATATCCACCAAATTCATTGCAATTTGTTCTAAGCCTAATCATTTTGAAGATGGATTAAATCTTTGATCGAGAAAATTGACGAAAATGATGATGAACCATTCCCTAATTTGTCAAGAATGTTACTCCAATAATTGACCATGGCAATTTGCATCGTTAACCAATTGATTTGTAAAAGCCTCCCACAAATAGTTATCTTGGTATATCATGTCATCTACTTCAAGTGTGTGTTGAGTTGCATCCTCTTTAAGGTTGTCAAAAGTGTTAAATAAATCTTTCCAGGGTTCGTTCATATGAAATTCCGTGGACATATCTTTAAGAGTTTGTGGCTCAAGGCTCTCAAGAACATTCATGATCGGCATAGTTTGGTCGTTAAGAGTCTCTAGCCCATTTAAACTAGAAAGCTTAGACAATGTAAGACCTTGCCATGCTTTGAGCACATCGAAGCACAACGGTTGTGGTACTAATAGTGATGACTTATTGGTATGATTAGGAGCCGAACCACTATGAATACGTTGGTAAAAGTTAGAAACAACTCTTGTACCACAAACAAGCCTCGCTTCTGCCTCGAGACGAGCATTCTCCCATTGTGTCATATGACTCACATTGGTATTGACAGCGGTTTTCGACTTGTGGGTGATTGGATCAATCCCCATTTTGGTTAACCTTTTCTTAAGATGAGATTTCCAATAATTCTTGATCTCATTATCTGTTCTCTTAGGTAAATGAGCTGCAATTGCTGACCATCTGAATCATGTAAAATACAACTGTGAATATATTTTATACCAATATCCTTAAGAAAACTTATAAACTCAATGTTTTTAACATTTAATCATATATATGAGTGTATATATATATATATATATATATATATATATATATATATATATATATATATATATATATATATATATATATATATATATATATATATATATATATATATATATATATATATAGTATAGTGTTGTATTCTATGCAAGACTATATTAGATACAAGATTTTACAAGACTTTAAAATGAATCTAGGTCATTGGATGAGTTTAATCAAAGGCTAAGATTAAATGTGCCAAAATTGTAAATAATTAAAAAATGAAGGTTTCCTTTTTAACTAAACAAAAAGCTAAAAAGGGTATTATTGGTAGACCACTTTAATTCTCTCTCATAAATCCATCAACACTCTTCTTTTAACCTAAAAACCGCCCCCATTATTTCAAATCAAAAACCAGACACCATCCATTACATCTCATCATCAAGATTTATTAGTTTTTTTAATGATTCTTCAATCCTCAAAATGATAAGAAAGAAAATGAAGATGATATTATCGATGGGTACATGAAAGCCGGGATATAAATTTGTGGCCGCCGGATTGTGGCCGTTGGATTTGGTCATAGTTGTTGGTGGAGGGTCAAGCGGAGATGGCATCCGGATTGTGGAGGAGGGTCGTAGCTGTTGGTGGACTGTGGCCGCCGAATCTGTTTCATATATTGGTGGTTGAAGATAAGAATTAAAAAAAGTGGGCCAAAATAGTTGATGACTATAAAAAAGTGTAAGATCAATGCTATTTTTATGTTTCTGTACATGTTGATTTTTTGTTTTTGTTTTAATTGATCTTCCATTACCATCTAACACCTTCCTTTGACTAATTTGTTAATTTATATAATAACTTTACCACATCATATCCATGACATAATAAATCTGTTTTTATCATTTATAAGTATTTTAATTGTTTACAATATGGATGTAGTTTCATTGTGATTGATATAAAGTTAGATGTTTCACGTGCAAAGTTTCAAATTGAACGAAAGCTATCGAATTAAACAAAAAACATGTGGCGACCAAATTTTTAATGGATTTTCAAGTTTCCATGTTAACATGAACAGGGGATAAGTGGGGTCAAGTATAAATGTTTTTATTTATTATTATTTTTTTATTTTATGTTTTGTTGATTGATTTTTATAATATGATTAACTATTTAATTATGAATACGTGTTTGTTAGTTGTTTTTGATAAAATAAATAACAATTGTTTTGTAGTTTCAGGATTGAACATCTTTGATAAAGATATAGACCATGACCAATATAAAGCGTGCACATATGTTTTTGGAAGGCTTGCACATATGTTCTAATAAATTTGACGAGAAAACGCAGCGTGCACATATGTTCTGGAAGGATACTCGCACGTTCTAATGAATTTGATGAGAAAGTGAAGTGTGCACGTATGTTCTTGGAAGAGTACACATATGTTTTTGATGACGTACATATCTATATTTAACAAGATACATTTGTATTGGAATTGTATTTCATTTTATATCAAATTTTGTGTATACTATTTATGTTCTTGGTTTTTTATTTAATTTTTAGAGGTTACATGTATATGTTTTTGTTTTTAGTCATAGATATCGAAAATCAAAGAATATACACTAAAAACATATGTGCAATTACCATTTTAAGCAAAATAAGTTTAACGTCGAAACAATTAAACGCAAGAAATATATGTAAATATACAATATTAAAAAAAAAACACATATGCACTTGATTTTTCCGAAAATATGTATGCAAAAGAAAAAAAAAAAAACTGAAAATTAAGGGGCTTATACAAACGTTTTTTAATTAAAAAAAAATACAAAAAGAATGTAAAAATGTGTTTTACTATTTTACCCTTTTTGATTAATTAAAAAGATTAATAATACTAAATTCTTATTGGTCTAAATGAGTAATCAGAAAGATCAGATCTAATATGGGTATCGATATAACGCGCTATATATATATATATATATATATATATATATATATATATAGTTAAGATCAAATAAGAAGATTACTTAAAATAAGAAGGAATAAGAAGAACTATAACCACAAATCCGAGATGCACCGACCTAAATTAGATGCATCCCTATAATCTTAGATGCATTATAATGCACCATAGTGTGTTTTCTAGCTTTTAATCAGATGCATATACGTATATTAGATGCATTTCATTATTTCTCTTATTTTTTGTTTCTCTGCACGTGCCGAAATCATGAAAATCAATTTGCACCATCTATACATCAAATTAACTTTCGAAACTCAAGATGTTGCATCTATATGAATAGAAATGCATCTAATGCAATTCGTTGCATCTCAAATGCGCGATTTTGGTCACTTCTTACCACTTCTTATTTTAATTTACTTCTCATTGATCCCTACTATATATATATATATATATATATATATATATATATATATATTGTTAGTGCAAATATTACGATATTTAATCTATACTGATCTCGTTTGTTTTGATTGATGACAAACATGTAACTTGTAATACATAACGTAAAATGTACAAGTTACTTGTAATCACACTTTGTCTCAACATACATTCAACACCTCTCGATGTCTCAAGTCCTCGTATGTTACAACACAGGTTCGTACATGTTTGTTATGTGGCATTATGATCAAACCCATTAACAAATCATTTAGAATGTTTAAAATACATTAGAGTCACTAAGTATTTTAATAGGTTAACTATTCTATTTCGAACCTCATTTTACATTTTGCATTCACAAGTATTTCAAAAGGTAACTAGACATTTTATTAACTAGTTACATAATACATTTTACAAGTTTACCTTGATAAACCTTTTAATCTAAAAATGGAAATACATGTTACATCATGTCATGCATCATCTTTGAAATCCTTGGAAGATCACTTGAATATTTTGGTTAGATTGATACTCAATATATCAAATGTGATCTTAGTAAGATTTGGTAATATCTTGGAAAGATTTGAAGAAAGATTTTTTAGAATTTCTCGTCAGCACCCACGGCACCAAATTGCATAAAGGACGGAACCCTTTAAAGGGCTCCTTGGTCCGTGGACGCCCCGTCCACTTTGGCTATAAATAAGCCCATTGTTTTCCCATTTCTTCACCACTTCAAAGCACATCTTCTCCACCTTCTTGCATACATTTAGATCAATCATTAACAATGTAGTAACACATTAAACACCTTAATGATCATGATCATAATGCTTCTAACATTCATCTTTGTTGTAAGCATACTCTTTGATCAACCAAGGAAATCTTGGAGATCTAGCCATCCCCACTCACCACAAGTTGAAGATCTATCACAAGAAGTTTAGGAACTTGTGATCTTCATCATGAAGGCTTCCTATCAATGGAAGTTCATTTAGAAGTAGTTATTCATATCCATTAGACATTTGTGTCATGGATCATTAGTGTAAACATCATTGCATCACAACAACACTTTCACCAAACTAGATTAGATGGTTTATGTGTTTGTGCCATAAAACACAAGGTTTATTATGTTGGGCCATAAAACATATTGGGAGTGGTTGTACCCTTGTAAAAGAACTCGACATCTAGCTTAGTGTCGGAAATATTGTATAAGCGACGTTAGGTTGGTTCTACTCGAACTAGAACCCGGTATTTAGCTTTGTACCGAAAAGTGTAAGCGACGATTGTAAGGTTTTCTCCGAGAAGGGAGCTTGTTGATTTAGTGAAGTAACTCTCGAGTTGGGTACTGGGAGTGGAGTAGGGCGAAAGGAGATCCGTGACCAACCACTATAAATCCTCGTGTTCGGTTTGCACTTTCCTTTCTTTATCTCTTTACTTTATACTTGCACTATACTATTGTTTGTGATGTGGTTTGATGTTCATGATTGTGTGACAACTTTGTTTACCATGCTTTATATTAGTCACAAACAATAATTGTACTTTCATATTATAACAAGCTTCATGCGATTTGATACTAAAGATCTAAAGTTTTAAACCGGTAACGATTCACCCCCCACGCTTTCCACAATTGGTATCGAGCCACGTGAGCTCGATTTTCAAAACAAATGGTTTTTAAAATAGAGTACGATCCATGTATCAAATTACCATTGAAGTAAAAATAATATGAAAAATGCTTTGCTTGTTATACTTAGAAATTTTGTTGTTAAATGTAACTTTGTATACAAGCTTGAAGGTTTTCTTGAAAAGTAAAAAAAAAAAAAGTTTGTTGAAAGAACTAGTAAGTATTGTATTGTGTGCTCATAGAAAATTTAACGAAGAAATATGATTTTAAAAAGTGTTTGGGATAACTATAAATCTAGTTGAAAAATCACCTCCGTAAATGTTTAAGATAAGTTACATAAGTAGATATATTGTTAAATATGTGTATTATATGTTTACTATGAAATCTAGTAAGTCGCACACGCTTTCTCTATGTCAAATACTAGTTTTGGTGAATCTGTTCAGAGGACCACGGCACCAAATCTTATAAAGGGCGGATCCTTTATTTGGTTCCGTGGAATCCATATGTACAAGATGCGCTTTTTGGGCAACTTCAAAAAATCATAACTAATTAACCGTAAGTCCGCACGAGTCAAGCCACCTATCATTTTAAAGGGAATTGAGTCTACTTTCATTTAAAATACTCTCATGGCATGAGTCTAATTTTAAATAAGTGAAATAGACCAAATACTACAAGATGTCTAAAATATTGAGTTTCGCTTTAACATAAAAACTCAAAATTTTGAATCAAGCAATTTAAGTTGGTATTCTTAGAACTTTGATACAACTTCCTTTGAAACTAAATAATTTGGTAATATGTTTAAAGGAAACTAATCAAGCTTGGTATACATCGTCATATTTAAACGCAAAATGACTTAAAAGTGTCTTTCTTGTTATGATATGCTAAATGACCACTTGTTTATGTTGTTTGCATATATGTTGCTTGCTTATTTTTCAAATTGTTGTTTACACTTGTTTGTTTGCATAATATAAGTGTCAATCTTGCCATGTTATTTATTCACTTGTTTGACGATTTCTTGTTTATGCACAATAGGTTATTTGCTAGATTTTGTGCACTAAGTTGGAAAATTATTTTACCATCGCAGTAGAATTAGATCACTTCGTTTGCATAGGTTACTAACATCTCGCATAACTTATGAAATGTCATAACTCACTTATCAATGAGTACTAAGTAAATTAGTCAAGTACTTTGAAAAATGAAGGTGTTAAGAGAGTGTTTGGTACAAGGACAAAAACAATGTTGTATGATGTAATTTATTTGTTTTTACTTTGTAGGATGATAATATGACTTAAAACAATGTTGTATGCTAACCGGTTTATGCAGTGGATAGCACAAGTGTGTTATCAATTTACCCATTTTCACTTTTATGTGAAAATCGTTAGTTCTTGGTCAAAGTCTATGCTCCACTATATTTGTATGTGGTATCGACTTTTCCTAACTAGAAGTAATTAATGTCACATGTTTTAAGCAAAATTTCGTGTTTCGGAAACTCCCGACACCTAAAAATGGGTCTGTGAACTTTTCGATGTCCACGGATCGACGGCACCAAAATGTTGGTACCGTCATTATTTATTTTGGTACCGCCATACATGACAAAGCGGACCAAGCGGCACCAATTTAAGGGTTCCTTGTGTAAAGAAATGGTGCGTGAATCCTATGTAAGTTATTGAATTTTACTAAATCCTGTAATCTAATTTACCAAACTTGTTTCTAGGATAGTTGTTAATGCATATCTTTCATACCTCACTCAACACATCCTCAATGGATTAACTTAGGATGTTTGACATGATTTTAGACACTTCCATGTCATTAGAAACTACCATCTTTGTATGGATTAACATCAAATCCATGAATACTTAGTTCCATAAATCAACACATTCAAGATGATCATTTCACACCTTCATTGTTACTTTTCCTCAAGCTTAGCATTTCTTAAAGTAAAATCAAAATGACTAAATCCTTAACCTCAAATAAGCCACTTAAGAAAACCACTAGGATTAGCATTCGATCTTGTTGCTTACAAACTTGAGCTCTTCATCCTCGGACTCATTACCCCTCAACATCTCATCACCCATTCAAGATGTGAACTTTCTAAACTTGAGTACTCCAACCCACCACCAAAAATCACCCACCATCATCCAAAACAACTTCACTACTAAAGTCTCCAAAGCTTGTTCCTATCAAACTTTGTGCAACACCACCAACATCTCCTCACCCGTTCATGGATGACTTAGATGACTTACCGAGACTAATAAACCTGGACTCATTATTTGCAAAGATATCATACACAAGTCTAACATATGACTATAGATATTGTTTTGTATCTACATGTATTGCCTCACCTGGTTAACATGAAAATAATGTGTCATCCTTCAAGACAATAAGTATTTACATCGAGTCATAACTCACACATATGTTAAATA
Organism: Chrysanthemum lavandulifolium; assembly: GCA_022545495.1. Taxonomy (NCBI): domain Eukaryota; kingdom Viridiplantae; phylum Streptophyta; class Magnoliopsida; order Asterales; family Asteraceae; genus Chrysanthemum; species Chrysanthemum lavandulifolium. The sequence continues at coordinate 59,359,957 of CM040241.1, forward strand.
CATATTATCAAGTCTTGTTATCCTTGAGTTCAATCTAAGTTTTATAACCTCAACAAATTAGGATTGACAACTTAAGTATTTCATCCGAAATATTCAAGTATATGCGACTTACGATTGTAGTCATTAAAAGTCATATCCGAAAAATCAACACCCAAGTATTTTAACAACACATGTTTAAACACTTATCCAAAACAAACAACCCACGGTGCCACTTATCCTCTTTGACACCTACTATCCTCTTCCATCTTTTGGCACTATTAACCGTATTGCTCATGAACTTTCAAGAGTATACTTTAAATCAAACGTGCACTTTCAAGGTGAACCTATACCTCAACCCCTAAGCTTCATAGACATAACCAAAACTTCAAGCACTTCACCCGCTAGTTGTAGTAACTAATGAACCATAAGAATTAGTATCCGTACTTTTGTGTTCAACATCTCGTGGACAAATAATCAACCTAAGTACCCCATAGCACAACAAACCCCTACATCACCACATCCTTATTTAGACATACTAGAAGACCTACCACCTAGATCAACCAATCCACCATCCTTGCCATCATTTGAATTCGTTGAGTGTATTGCTCAAAAGCCCTTGTGTCCAACACTTGTATCGAATCAAATGCACGTTTGAACAAACTCAACCACCCTTTCCACATATAAGGACTTAGATAATTCATTATGGCTGAACCTCAACTATCAAATAAGCATGGTGCTCTTGGTAATTGTTGTCAATTTCCACTAGGTATAAGTAGTACTACTTTCACAAATAATCAAAGTATTAGTAATACTTTGTCGTTAAACTCTGATAAATTTCGTTAAACTTCAAATCAACATTTTAACAACATATGTTAAAATGCAATCTCAAAGCCAACATCATACACCCCAAGCAACAATGACTCTTGAGGAGTATACATAAGAAACTCGAGTGAATTCCTCTTGTCATCATCTAGTGAATATAATCTTGAGACCAAGTTTATTTAGATGGGACTATCCGATTCAAACACTTTGGCTTCATATCTTCATTTAGGAAAACATGATGTTTGAAGAACATTATGACTAAGATTCATGCGTTAAGCTTTCATTTTGTTAAAAGGATATTGTATATCCTATGCATCACTCTTGCGACATAAATAGTTGTGTTACAAGAGATTTCATCACACCTCATTAGCTAAATGATCTTGAAACAAACATCTACAAGTTCTGTGAACTAGCATATTCAATTCATCTTGTCATACTTGTTTTGATAAGCATGATAACTTTATCCCATGAGATAATCTCATATGTTGAAAGATACTATTTGTATCTATTTCCTTTCAAGCGTACATCATAACCTAACCTTGCTCAAACCGAGTGCACATCCAAGGTTAAAACTACACAATTTTAGAGCATACACAAGATCTGTTGAAGTTGGTAACCTCACTTAGATTCTTGTTAAATAATGTTCCAAAGAGCTTTCTTGAGAACGTTCTTAGTTTAACATATTCTATTCTCTAGTCTTAGATGATCAATTCACATTTAAAGTACAAGATGTCATCCATTAGATCATACAATTAGCTGGGTAATTTGAACAACTTTCGATTCTAAACACAAGATTAAAACACATTGTTTATCAAACACACCATTGTTAAAATTCATGTGTATAACATGACATCTTCATCTCCTTAGTTATATTGCATATTAGTTGTGTCACATTAAGCCAAGTATTGGTAAACTATCATCTTTATACACTTTAATAGGCAAAAGTAGAGTTCCCATCTTTCTAACATGAGAATGATTATGGAGAATCTATTGCACTATAAACTCAATTTGACCTAACGGTTGAATTGCTTCCGAGAGAAGTTGGGTATGTGGAATCACCGTAAAATGGTCGTGTTTAGCCTTAATTGAGCACCGCTAGTAATAGTCTCATATTCATTCTCCAACTTGAAAACTGCTTTTCCTATACTTGCCTAAAGTAAGTGTTAAAACATTGATAGTTTTCCTAGCCTTAGGAATACTAATCAAACAAGTAGTATATATGATTTTTCTTTAAAACCAATTGCATTGCACTTACATGTGTTGATTACATGTTCTTGTTTGATACGATAAGTTGATTTGACATTATCTTAGTGTTTGATAACTAGTCAAATGTGTAAACCTTAGTAAAACCACTTGCATTGCACTTACATGTGTTGATTACATGTTCTTGTTTAATACGATAAGTTGATTTGACATTATCTTAGTGTTTGATAACAAGTCAAATGTGTAAACCTTAGTACGGTTTTATCTTTATAATGCTTGTATTGTTGTTTCGTGATACTAAACGTTTAAACCTAAACTTTATTTGCATGATACTTACTTTTGAATTATTTTTAGCATGATTAACATGTTACTTATGAACTCATAATATGCTATTTTGATACGTGATAATTTTGATATGATATATTTGTGTTTGAAAGCTATTAGTTGGCATTCATTACATCTATGTGTAGTACGATCCAAATGATACATGCTCCAAATTGTTATGTCTTGAACATGGCTTGCATGAATCTTTCATCTTGTTTCTTTTGCTTCTTGTCACACTATTTGTTTGCTACGTATGCACATATAATCTGTCAAAGTGCTTTTGGTATGACTAACTTTTAGAAGCCTTTTATCTTACAAATTAATCACATAGATTATTGTATATCCAAGTATGCTTAAGTGTCTAAGTCTAATGACAAAACAATCTCATAATGAAATGTCTTGAATAAAGTCGTATTCTTGCATATTATGATTGTTTTGATGCTATCTTGTGTGGTGATTTCTTGTCTACTAAGTGCAATGTGTTGTTTTTGCTTATATCATATGTTATCATTTGATTTATATCATGTTAACATATTTTGTCACTAACAAATTTGTTTTGTAGGTTGATAACAAATTATTTGTTATCTCACTTGGTTCTAACTTTATATGCTCATTTTGCATAATCCCTTTTATTGCTACGTAGATTAGTAATATGCTTTATGGGACCCCTACACTTGCATATAGTTTAAAAGCATATAGAATTAAATTCTAGAGGGTTGGCTTTTCATTTTGTCTTTCAACCAACCTCTTCCAAATCTCATTTTTGCTTCCGCTTCCAAAATCATCTCCATCATTATTTAGTTATAACAATACTCCAATCATCTTCACTTCCTATTAGAAACCACATGCCTCATTATACGATCATCTCGTATTAATCGAGAAGAAGTACGTGACTTTAAGGATGAAGTTCATTGTATGCTAACCATCATCTAGTAAAACATCACTAAGCTCACCTCTTCGTTAATACCAAATAACCTCCTAAACACTTTGTTGTCATTCCTTATTTGATACATTACACATTATGTTGGATGTCCACCAATTAAGGGGGAGAGAAATTCATTCACATAATTGTCTTCTGTCAAATTTTATGTCTCTTAGACTCTACAATACCAACACATATGTAAACACCACTTAGCTAAAGCCGGTTCATGAAACCACAACTAGTTCAACCTTTTTCGCACCAATATCTCATCAAGTGAAAAACGCATCATGTGTTTTTACAAAACGTCTTCATCTCCACATATAGGATTTTCCTTAAACTAGCACCTTACAACTTCACTATCTAGAACACCATCATAGGATCTTATCCTTTTCGCTTATCATGCATGTCCTTGTCGGTCAAACGATATATTAATCAAAACAAACCATTTCCAACACGTTGGTCCATCCAACTCTCACTCATATGATGTCATTCTCATCCTCATATAGGTACTCATTATTAGTATTTTCCATATTGTCTTCACTTCTTTTCAAAGTGATAATCATACATGTCGGTCAAAACCATGCTAATACTACCTTCCCATTGTCACCTTTAATAGGTCATTTTATAATTCGTGTCAATCAATGAACGAATTTATCTTCATCACTTTTATATCTTTTGGTATCTTCATTATAATATTCTTAGATAGAACACATTATTGATTACTCTTGGGTTGAAGCATATGAGAACTTGCTCAAAACAATAGATTGTTAGCATCAATAAATCATTCAAATCATAATCCTTATGCATCATTGAAATGCAATGTCCATTCATTTTTTTCTCTTAGCTTTGGTCACTTGACATGACGAAAGGATTGCATGAATCCATATTTTTACATTTGCTATACATACGAGTTTCTAACTCCTTAATAGCTTCCTACCTAATCACCACCACCTTCCATCACCACTTTCACTAATCATCACCACCATGGATTAGCGAAAACTTAATTTTGTAAATCTCGAGTCATCTACCATCACCACATGATTCCTACAAGTAAACCGACACCAACACTAGCACCACTAGTGGCACACCCGGTGGGAGATTTCATATCTTCTTTCTAGGAACTATTATGTAGGTTTTTATCATAATATATTATCACTTTTCTTATGATTGTAATTAGGAGACTACACTTCATGAGATCTTTGATTATATCATTTATCACATATATACATCTTATTTTTCTTTGTGAAAAAAATGAAATATATTACACTAATGTTTTTCATTGTAGGTTCATCATCATATACACTCGTTTGTATATAATTTACTCATCTAAGGATGAAGTTTTCATCAATTATTTTTCTTATTTTAGGTGCTTCTTGACACCTTAGAACAAGGAGGAATGTCCTTACACTCATATTGCATCGCCTATACACTTGGTCAGATATGACATATTTGTCTAAAGACAAAGCTTCTATTATACTAATATTTATTTTGAAGGTTCATCTTGACGCCCTAGAGCAAGGGAGCTCGTCAAGAATTTACTCAATGCATCTTATACACACTTTGTTGTATATCACTTACTCGTCAATGAGCGAATATAGTTTTGCACTAATATTTGTTTTGTAGGTTTTAATCATACCGACGCCTCAAACAAGGGGAGCAACCGTGGTGGGGAGCATGCACGATTTAGCATCATTCTCACTTTTCAACAAGCATTTGTGCTTCGATAAAAGTGGAGAAAATAGGCTAACATTGCTATGCATTTTCTTTTCATATATTTCATAATTTTTGTTGCATAAAACTAACCTTGATGTAGGTTGCCTCTTTATTTGATCCATGGATCCGCTACCAAACAAGGAACGGATTGAAGTAGACGATTTAACTTCACTAGGGATGATGCAAGCTCGCCTTTTGGGGAGAAATGAAGTTAAACTCAGGACACGCCCTTTTGTTTTGACAAAAGGGGAGAAGAGTGTAAACGGATAAGGTAATGTAAGGTAGTAAGGATACAAGTAACTTTTACATTGTACTTTCTATTACGTTTATATATCTTTGTCATCATCAAAAGGGGAGATTGTTAGTGCAAATATTACGATATTTAATCTATACTGATCTCGTTTGTTTTGATTGATGACAAACATGTAACTTGTAATACATAACGTAAAATGTACAAGTTACTTGTAATCACACTTTGTCTCAACATACATTCAACACCTCTCGATGTCTCAAGTCCTCGTATGTTACAACACAGTTCGTACATGTTTGTTATGTGGCATTATGATCAAACCCATTAACAAATCATTTAGAATGTTTAAAATACATTAGAGTCACTAAGTATTTTAATAGGTTAACTATTCTATTTCAACCTCATTTTACATTTTGCATTCACAAGTATTTCAAAAGGTAACTAGACATTTTATTAACTAGTTACATAATACATTTTACAAGTTTACCTTGATAAACCTTTTAATCTAAAATGGAAATACATGTTACATCATGTCATGCATCATCTTTGAAATCCTTGGAAGATCACTTGAATATTTTGGTTAGATTGATACTCAATATATCAAATGTGATCTTAGTAAGATTTGGTAATATCTTGGAAAGATTTGAAGAAAGATTTTTAGAATTTATGTCAGGCACCCACGGCACCAAATTGCATAAAGGACGGAACCCTTTAAAGGGCTCCTTGGTCCGTGGACGCTCCTGTCCACTTTTGGCTATAAATAGAAGCCCATTGTTTTCCCATTTCTTCACCACTTCAAAGCACATCTTCTCCACCTTCTTGCATACATTTAGATCAATCATTAACAATGTAGTAACACACATTAAACACCCTAATGATCATGATCATAATGCTTCTAACATTCATCTTTGTTGTAAGCATACTCTTTGATCAACCAAGGAAATCTTGGAGATCTAGCCATCCCACTCACCACAAGTTGAAGATCTATCACAAGAAGTTTAGGAACTCATGATCTTCATCATGAAGGCTTCCTATCAATGGAAGTTCATTTAGAAGTAGTTATTCATATCCATTAGACATTTGTGTCATGGATCATTAGTGTAAACATCATTGCATCACAACAACACTTTCACCAAACTAGATTAGATGGTTTATGTGTTTGTGCCATAAAACACAAGGTTTATTATGTTGGGCCATAAAACATATTGGGAGTGGTTGTACTTTGTAAAAGAACCCGACATCTAGCTTAGTGTCGGAAATATTGTATAGGCGACGTTAGGTTGGTTCTACCTCGAACTAGAACCCGGTATTTAGCTTTGTACCGGAAAAGTGTAGCGACGATTGTAAGGTTTTCTCCACGAGAAGGGAGCTTGTTGATTTAGTGAAGTAACTCTCGAGTTGGGTACTCTGGGAGTGGAGTAGAGCGGAAAGGAGATCCGTGACCGAACCACTATAAATCCTCGTGTTCGGTTTGCACTTTCCTTTCTTTATCTCTTTACTTTTATACTTGCACTATACTATTGTTTGTGATGTGGTTTGATGTTCATGATTGTGTGACAACTTTGTTTACCATGCTTTATATTAGTCACAAACAATAATTCGTACTTTCATATTATAACAAGCTTCATAAGCGATTTGATACTAAAGATCTAAAGTTTTTAAAGCAGTAACGTATTCACCCCCCTCTACGTTTCCACATATATATATATATATATATATATATATATATATATATATATATATATATATATATATATATATATATATATATATATATATATAGTGTAAGGTTATTTTCGTAACCAAGAAAAGGTCGAGAATCTGAGAACCGATCCGAGCCATCTATTTTTCAATCAATGGCTACAAATAAAGGTGGCATAAATGTAATAAATGAAACTTTAGATATTATATTGTAAATGATGGAGGTTAATATAGTAATTTTGTTTTAATTTTTTCATTAACCGTCCCATTTTATTATGGAACCTCCATAAAATCTTTCATATTCGCTTTTATCTCTCTCTCCACACGAAAAACCCTAGCCGCCTTCTTTTGTTGTTCTTATGGATCTCATCGTCACCATGTTTTTACACTAGTTCTCCTGTAGATTATTCATGTTAATCTCACTCAAGAGAACCTGAACCCATTGGAAGTTGGGAAAAAATTGGACATGACATATTCTTTTCTACTGATCTGTAAATATGATCATGATGTTGATGGTTTCTGCTTCTACAGGTCTCGATAAAACGAGACGACAATGGTACGAATCTGTCCATTTGTTTTTTATTGGCTTTTGTTAAAAGGTTTTGAAATTTAATACAAAAATAATTTGCTAAAGGGAGATGATCCAATAGGATGAAAAATGCAACTTACATCAATTAATGATTATTAAACTATTCATTATGATCAGATGTGGTTAATGCCCATTATCATCACTATTTTACATTTTCTAACGAGATTAAGATATTATGTTTACAATTTATTATTATTATTATTTTTTTTTTGTACTTCCGATCTGAATTTTTTTTGGTTTTGGATCTGGAAACTAAAAGAAGGCTATCTATATGATCTAAGACGATTACGATCTGAATCCTTTCTTTACTTTGAATCTGATTTTTTTGGAACCATCCTATTTGAAACCGTCCTTGATTAATGGGCTGGAATGAGTTTCAGGTTAAAACCACCTATTTGAAACCATTCTCGATTTGGTGGTTGCATATCGTCGCTTGTTGTTATGGTTTTGGTGTTTGTGATGTCTCCGGTGAGTAGGTACTTCTTTTTGTTTAATCTTTTTCTTCTTAAAATCTGATTAGTAGTTTTGTTTTTAGCATGTTTGTTTGAATGACATACTGATAATAAAAGGTTTAGATGATTCTTGATTGAATTAACCGTTATTGATGTCTTATTTACTCGTTCATTTTTAGGGAAAAGTTGGCGGTAAGTCATTCCTTCACTTGGAGTCATGATCTCACAGAAAAATAGACCAAAATTAGTGGAGCAATGGCCTTCGTTGTTTCTGGTTAACTAACAACGGTCAGTCATTCCTTCTCTTGAAATGCATATATGTTTTATGGCTAATACAAAATTAATAAAAATGAGTGTACATATGTGTTATTGAGAAAGTGCATATGTGTTTTTACACTGGTGAATTTGATATTTTCTGTGCACATGTGTTTCTAATAAATGAAAGGGAAGTGCACATGTGTTTTGAGGTTGATGTAAAATAAAAGAAAATGAATGCATATATATGAGCACTTTGGATGTGCATATGTGTTTTATAGTTGATTACTCATTAAATTATCATGTTCTTTCATTTTATATGAGCACTTTCCATTGTTATTTTGCGAGTTCTATTATATGTCACTCTAGGACAACTTGTCTGATAGAGAACTTCAATGACCGAATATAACATAATACATGTGCACACAAGAAAAATAAAGCCAAAGTTTCTGCTCTTTTGGATAATGACAAGAAGCAATTTCATGTGGGTTTATCGATAAATTTTGTTTTTTATATGGTGGACTTTGATGGTACGTTCACATCTCTCATTGTTTTTAGTTTTATATAAAGGTACTTGATTAAGAGTGCATATAAAAAAGCTATTGGTTTGCAGATAAAAACATTATATAAGTATGCAATATTTGTTATTGTCCATTGCATGTGTGTTTTAAAATATTTGATGTTAAAAATACATGTGCAACCTATAAAAAAGAATGTATTCTTTGAATTGTGTTGTCATTAGCTGCTTACTATCATAGTTCTCCATGCATGTACATGCAAAACATTTGGTCATTTGTCTCAATTTGATGTGGTAAATTATTGTTTTGATCAGATTTTAATTGAAAGAAGACGATGGTTATGAGACCACAATACACATGTGCATATCGATGAGCATGATAATGTTAGTTTCATGAACGATGAAGAAAGGAACACAATGAAGATGATAGACATATGTGCACATATGTATTGTATCTATGAAGACAATGAAAGCAATGATTTCAAATGTGCATTCTTCCGCACCAAATATGATCGGTCGAGGAAAAATGATCAGTGTACACGTGCATGCACTAACAAATTTTGTTTTTTAATAGCCATTTGTAATAGTAGTGACTTTTTATATGAAGTCTGCTTTTTGTATTCTTTAATATGTGCAAATTTGATAATCAAATGATTCAACGTCTATGCACTTCCTTTTGTTCAAAATTTAGTGTTTTATGAGATTACGTGTTGTCATATATATACGAGATTGTGCACAAGTGTTCTTTTATATTGATTTTGTACTAGTAATAAAACCTCCATATGAAGAAAAAAAATAGATCATTTGTATTCGTCTTTAATGTTTTATTAAAAACATAAAAAAAAACACATGTGCATTTTACCTTTGAAATCATGCATGTTGGAAAAAGAGATTATTAAAATAAAAAAAAAAAAAAAAAACCCTACAATTTAGGATCTAAAAACGTTTTTTTTTTTTTTAAATCAAAAGAAAATAGAAAATGTAATTTTACTATTGTACCCTTTTAATTAAATAATAAAATAAATATCTAAAAAATCGATTGGTTGATCTTGGGTTCCATGATTCTCGGCCTTTTCTTGGTTCGAAAGAACCCTCCCTATATATATATATATATATATATATATATATATATATATATATATATATATATATATATATATATATATATATATATATATATATATATATATATATATATATATGGTAAAGTTAAAATAAAAAGACAAATATCCGTAAAAGAATAAAAGATTTTGTTTTTTAAAAAATTCTCAAAAATTCCAAAAAATTTCACAAGATCGGGTATGTTGGTGCATAAAACTTTTGTGAAAACTTTTTTATAATTTCGAGTTTTGATACATTTTTTAATGCACAAAAAGCAATTTTGATGCATAAAAATTTGATGCACAATATTTTCAACTTGTTTTTAGTTAGATGCTTGATGTTATTTTGATGAAAAAGTCAAAGAAGTTGGGTGCAAATACCAATTTTGATGCACAAAAAATGATTTAATCTGTAAGCGTATTTTTCATAATTTTTTTGGAAAAAATATCCACTTTTAGAAAAAAAATTTCACAACTTTTTATACACTATCATACCCGATCTTGTGGAATTTTTGGGAATCTTTCGAGAACTTTTTGAAAAAAATATCTTTTATCCTTTTACGGATATTTGTCTTTTTATTTGATCTTTATCCTATATATATATATATATATATATATATATATATATATATATATATATATATATATATATATATATATATATATATATATATATATATATATATATATATATATATATATATATATATATATATATATAGAGTTAGGATCAAATAAGAAGATTACTTAAAATAAGAAGGAATAAGAAGAACTATAATCGCAAATTCGAGATGCACCGACCTAAATTAGATGCATCCCTATAATCTTAGATGCATTATAATGCACCATAGTGTGTTTTCTAGCTTTTAATCAAATGCATATACGTATATTAGATGCATTTCATGATTTCTCTAGTTTTTTGTTCCTCTGCACGTGCCGAAATCATGAAAATCAATTTGCACTATCTATACATCAAATTAAATTTCAAAACTCAAGATGTTGCATCTATATGAATAGAAATGCATCTAATGCAAGTCGTTGCATCTCAAATGCGTGGTTTTGGTCACTTCTTACCACTTCTTATTTTAATTTACTTACTGGATCCTACTCTATATATATATATATATATATATATATATATATATATATATATATATATATATATATATATATATATATATTGAAATTAATTGAACATTTTGATCATATACATTGACACAAATAATACGTCAGATAACATGTTACCAAGATATGCAACACATTTGAATTTAATCTATTATATATAATAAAATAAGCTTTTGTACAAGCCTACTAAGCTACCAACATTAAAAATTCGTTTAATGCACTTCCTTAATTAGCTTCATAGTACAATGATTTTATGCAGGAGGTTTTGTAAATCAGTATTTTTGTAAATTTTGTAAATCAGTAAATACATTCTCCATACATTCATAACCTCTCTCTCTCACACTCTCCATTTACACACCTCCATATATCAAAACACGGTTCTTACAAATCAAAACAATCACTTCCAAAAATCAAAACACGCTCCTACCATACAAATCGAAAGCTTCTACCATACATTAATTCAAAACCTCTTATCAATCTTCCTCTATACGTTTCAAATCAATCTTCCTCTGTCATTAATTGGTTACATATGGTGATTTGTACGCTGTCAACATGGACGAATTGGTAAGTATCCAAACATATGATAATATTTCGATTGATTATGTTATAATTTTAATATATCTGTTTAATCAGAACCCTAAAAAAATTGGGGAAGTTCACCTTGATGAATATGTTATTATTTGGGGGAAATCACAATGATATATTTCGATTAATTATGAAATAATTTATTTTTTGTAGGTAGAATGTGATTGAGGAAGATTTACGAGGTTTGACATGTTTTATCTCTTTTCATTCTTCAATTTAATTGTAAGTAAATGATCTGGATTGATGAAAATGGTTAAAAACAGTCTCATTGGAAGCAAGAGATTAGGCTAATATAAATTTAATCTATTTTAATATAATGCGATATTGTGACAGAACTCCGATGTGGCTCACTTGATGGGAATGCTTTTAGAACCTATATGGGAATGCTTTTTAGAGTAACTACTATTAGGGGATATTCGGGATTTCTTATAGAAACTGCTTATTGGGGTTGTTTATGATTACTTATTAGAATAAGTGCTTATAGGGGTTGTTTGGGATTGCTTATGAAACTGCTTATAGGGGCTACATGAAACTGCTTTGGAAATGATTTGTTTGACGTAGCAATTGTTTATGTATTCGATGACCTCTTAAAACTCATATTATTGCTATTATTTTGAAATGTACGCCAACTATTTGATAAAATTCCTCAATGAAACTTTTGTTCGGCATTATTGTTTTAGAGGTTTAATTACGTGTTTTGTATTGATAAAAGTCTTTGCTTTGTGAAGAACACGAATTCTCATTATGAAAATAAGGAGCCGTTAAGCTGCAAGAAGGTTTCTTGAAAAGTAACTCGATTCTAAGAAGCCAATGATATCGACAAGGTATTTATAGATTTGCAAATTTGGTAAAGAAGGTTTCTTGAAAAGTAACTCGATTCTTGAAAAGAAGGTATTAATTTGAAGCCAATGACGTCCAGTTACCAAGATATGCTATGTCGTCTGACTGTCTAACATTATACAGGTTAGTGTTTATGAATATGAGCTTGGTTAGAATGATCAATTAAAATGGTAAAGTTTTTGTTCAATTTATTTTGGTTGTATATGCAATTTTGATCAGTTATTTGAAGGCTTGTGATCTTAATCTTACGTACAGGAATGGATGCCCAAGTGGCTTATGGTTTTCATAATCTACAGAATGAGAAACCTTATCTTGCACCTGCAAACAAGGATGGTTCTTTACACCTTGCATGAATGACCCGAGCTTGAGGTAATAGTTTCTTTCCATATGAAGTGACCTTGATATCTATAGTTTTACTGAAGAGTAACTTTTATACTTGATATATTGTGCCATGATGAGTGATTATAACCTATTTGTACTATTATTTCCGACAAAAGTAACCCCGCCTTGGAAATTGCCTAAACATGCTTCATTCTTGCAGGGGACTAAAGAACATTTTAAGGGTACCTATTAAGAAATTGAATAGCCCAAACTGGGAGTTGCTTCCTCTTCCATCAAGGTAAGGCTATATCACTGTACATGATATTTGCATAAACTATTGAGCATTATATGAGGCTTTCATTTATAAATGACTGAATAATAATTATTGAATAACCTCCTAATAATAACTTGAATCATAGAAGTTATAAGTGGCCTGAAACTTAAGGCTTAAAACCTTAATTGTAGGTTTAGATCTTTAGGGTTTCTGAACCTTCAGATTTTGTTTGATAGATTCAAGCATGGCATTTGATATATGTTCTATAAAAGATTATAAATTATGTTTGATGCCTACAATCTATGCTTTCTGTAAATGCAGCCTAAGAGTTTGGGTCCAAGGCAAGAAGAAACCTCATATGGTGAACTTGAGAGTTGAGAGTGCTAGAGCTTTTATTTGTCATTGCTAATAAGTATAGATTAAAAGTAAGAAGTGCCATACACTTAACAGAAGCATTATTTCGAAACTTGCAGATGGCAGGGCAAACTTGCTGAGCTTGCAGCCATGGCATACATACGCCGATGATGATGCAAGCATGGCATTTGATATATGTTCTATAAAAGATTATAAATTATGTTTGATGCCTACAATCTATGCTTTCTGTAAATGCAGCCTAAGAGTTTGGGTCCAAGGCAAGAAGAAACCTCATATGGTGAACTTGAGAGTTGAGAGTGCTAGAGCTTTTATTTGTCATTGCTAATAAGTATAGATTAAAAGTAAGAAGTGCCATACACTTAACAGAAGCATTATTTCGAAACTTGCAGATGGCAGGGCAAACTTGCTGAGCTTGCAGCCATGGCATACATACGCCGATGATGATGCTATTGCTTTTGTGCGTATATGATTTTGCAGCTATAATAAGCTGCTGAAGCGTCGTGGGTGAAACTGATCCGTATCTTGACGGGGCAACACGGCTTCGTGTTTGCAGCCATGACGGATCGGATAGGTTCATTAACCAAGCTTTTGGTGAGGTTGCGACCATGGCGGTATATGGTCATGATGATGCTATTGCTTTTGTTCAGTATATGATTTTAAGCTATAATAGGTCTTTGAACCGTGATGGGTGAAACCGATCCGTAGCTTGGCGGGCAAAGACGACTTCGTGTTTGCAACCATGACGGATCGATACCCGCTTATATGGTTCCGCACTCGCACTCGACCTTAAGAGTTCCACACGTCGAAGCATTTGTTGTACCGGGTTCATGAAGCGAACCTTTTGTGAGGTTGCGATCACGGCGGTATATGGTGATGATGATGATATTGCTTTTGTGCGTATATGATATTTCGACTATAATAATCATCGAACCGTGGGGTGAAACCGATCCGTAGCTTGGCGGGCAAGACGGCCGTGTTTGCGACCATGACGGATCCGATACCCGCCTATAAGGTTCCGCACTGCACTCGAGCCTAAGAGTACCGTTTCGCACTCGCAATTCTGACCTAAAGAGTACCACACTTCGAAGATTCTGTTGCGCCAGGTTCATGGAACGAAGGTTTTCATTGGCAATTTTTTCCTGGTTTGTAATTGTAGTTAAGATTCCAGCTTACTAGCATCTCCTTCGTCGATGTTTTGGTTTATTGGTTTGCAACTTTAGCCGGGTACGGTTTACTTTTATTTACGTTGTGGGGTTGATGCTTTTTGAGACTTGATATAGAAAAGGTAGCATGAGAAATACTGTTAGAGACTTTGCGTTTCATCTGAATAGTGAAACTGTTGCTTCATGTGGCATGGGTTAGAAAACAAAACCACTGTTCGGTATATCTGCAAAAAAAAAAAAAGTTGATTTCTATGATTTCAAGTTAAAGGTTTGATGCGTTGTCCATATCTATTTTTTCCTTTTTTAGAGGATTTTGTTTTACATATAGTGATGATTCATGCAGGAGATTTTGTACCTAAAGGCTTTTTTGTTGTACCAGGTTCACGAAGCGAAGCTTTTGTGAGGTTGCAGCCACAATAGGTATATGGCGATGATGACAATATTGCTTTTGTGCTTATATGATTTCTAAGCTATAATAATCTCTTGAGCCATGGGGGTGGCGATCCGTAGCTTGGCGGGCAAGACGACTTCTGTTTGCGACCATGGCGAATCGATATCCGTCTATAAGGTTCCACACTGCACTCGAGCCTAAGAGTACCGTTCCGCACTCCCAATTCTGACCTTAAGAGTACGACACTTCTAAACTTTTGTTGCACCAGGTTCATGGAACGAAGGTTTTCATTGGCATTAGAAATTGGTGAGCGTGTTATCTTTTTTTTTTTTTATTTTGAACACTGGTCGTCCAGTATTGTTTGAATGTTGATGTCGTTACAGCCTACTATCAAGTTTTATGCTAACTAAGTATTAGAATATGGGTATTATACTTTACCTATGTGGTTTAAAGTTATTCATTTGTTTATTTATCGAGGCTATGATGATAATTTTCTTCTTTTATATGTTTTTTTAGCATACTTCAATGAGACCCGTATCATGGCGAGTAGGAACAAATAACAGCCACATTGAACCCCCCAAGGTACTTTGCATTAAAAGCTTCTATGTCTATGGATATAGTTAGTTCGATCTAGAAATAATACTATTCACCGTACTAATTGTTAATAGTTTCTTATTGTCATAAGCTTTGCTAACAGTACACAAAACAACTGTGCAAGGTTGCGCACAGGTACTGAATGTGTATACTTTATGAGGCAACGTTCACGATCAGTGTAAACATTCAGTACGTGTGCGTGTACAGCTCCATTACCAGATTAATACTATAAAATTTGGTTGAAACGGGTCATTTTTAGTACGATTTCCTTTTCTTTAAAGATACTTATTTGGACTAAATATTTACTATTTTAATTAGTGTAACTGCATTTTGTAGGTTTATTTGGAGGAGTGAAAATTATTGATAGAACCACATGCATCATAACTATGCTTCTCAAAGACGATTGATTACTTGCGGGTTTGGGTGATGAAATAGGACCGACATGGTTGCGTTTGCGGGTTAAAATGAGTCGGTCACGAAATTTGGGTTGAGATGGGTGCATTTGGGTGCCGATATGGGGCTAAAGTGCATGCGTTTGGGTCTTTGAAATGGGTGGGTTTGGGCGATGAAATAGGACCGAAATGGGTGTGTTTTGGGCTGAAGTGTAGGCTAAAATGGGTCAATTTTGACGTTGCAATGGATATCGGATTGGGGTGAAATGGGGTTAAAAGGGTAATTTTGGGGTGAAATGGATGTGGGATTGAAGGATGAATGGAGGCCGAGATGGGGTGTGTTTGGGTCTTGGAATGAGATGTACAAACTTCTCAAAACATGTAGTCATAATATCTGAAACTCACATTTTGATCTTGTATAATTTTGTTCTCTCTCATTATTCATGTACAATTTAATTGAGTTGGTTCGGTAGTGACTGAAGAACCAAAGAGGTATGAATTGTGAATATATTTTTCTCAATTTTGTGCTCAGTTGGCTATTATAGCTCTCCCATTATGTATTCAGTCGATTTAGTTTGACAACTACAAACTCACTTATTACACATAATTGGGTCGTGATCAGTTCCTTTGTACTACATAGATTAAAACTTAGAGGTCTTAGACTGAAAACCTTAATCTGTAAGAATATTGTATGTCTTTTGCTGTTTTGTTTTGATGATATCATTTATGATGCTATAGGTACGAATTTGTGAGCGAAAAAGTAGTCGATGCCATGCATTGGCTATTTTGGTAATTTATCTTACCTTTTTTGGCAATTTACCTGACGTATATTTGTAAGTGTCTAATAGTTAGTGATTGTATTTGCTAAGTTCGTAAATGAGAATCAATTGTTAAGGTCGATATGATTTGTCATTACAGAATTTGACAAAATGGGGTGGAGGTTTGCTGGAATTATCTCAATTTTGAAATATCAATGAATCAAAGAAGATGATCAAAGGTACTATTTGCTTATTAAAATCTCATGAATATAAGCAGTAATTAATATCTCACGGTTTGGTGTAAAATGCAATAAATAACTTTATTTCGCTAAATATATTCCGGTACTATGGCAATAGTTTAACGTTTAATTAGCTATTCGTGTAAAATTCCCATTATTGCACATACTAGCATACATGTATTTCCATTTATACCAACAATGCTTTACAAAAAATATCTATAAAAAAAATTGATTACTTAAAAAACGTTAACATAAAATCGTCAAGACAACCCGATCGCACAAAAAAAATTAACGAAACACACCCGCAGCAACGCGCGGGCTACCCCGCTCGTGACATGAATAATTCAAAATGGGTTGGATTGAGTAATGGGTCAAAGAGATGGTTTATGAAGCACTCCTTATCCATCGAAGTTTACTCTAAGTTATTTATGTGTGAATTTAAAAAGTGTATCAATTTAATAGTAAAAGAATTATATTGGCCAATTAAAATACAAATTTTGCCTCTTTGCTACTTTTTATCCGCTTGATTTATTTGGTTGTTAGAGGTCAAGTTGTCTATCTAATAGTAAGGATTAAGTACTATGTGATTGTTAGGATTTGTGATTCTACTGATAAGTTATATTAGCATTTTTATTCATATAAAAAATAAGTGTGATTCTACTGATAAGTTATACTACATTATTTAAATAAGACACATTTGGTAACTTTCAATGTGTTTTGACTGTTCAACCCATTTGGTTGACGTTGTAGATTTCAAACATTTCTTTGGGGTGCATTATTTATTTTGTGTTAATGTAGCCATAGCGGTTTTCACCTCTTTGTTCCAGCACATTCTTACCGATCTGAGCCTCCATTTTTAACCTATATCAAACAACCCGGATTAACTAAATTCAAATAGTACATGTAATTGAAGCGATGTCGGAGCAGGTTTGGAGCGGCTAATGAAAGGAAACAGATTTGGAGCGGTATGCGCTTGATAAAGCTAACTTGACAAAGGTTGATCTTTCTGCAGTCCCCGTCCTATGTTCACACATGGACAAGCATGCGTTCAGTATCAAGAGTAAAAGCAAGCGGGGTTTGAAGGTTGTCGTTTGTGATCGAATGGTAATCTCTCCAAACCACAACAAATGTCGTTTATAAAAGTACTTGAAGGTCTTTGAACAAGGTTCATGTTGTATCATGTATGTATCATTGGTGTAATCACGTTATATTATACTATGGTTCATTATTTTTAATGTTACTGAGGTTTGTTAGCAACTCAATTGATCATTAAAATCACATATCATTTTATGTTCGAGTCAATCTATTTTAGATTGGCAACGCGATGGTTGTAAATCGATTGTGACTCACACATATTTTAAATTTAACAAATTTACGTTATTACTTTTATTATCATCTCATTTATCTATTTCTTTAAAAAATAACCCGGTGTCAACGGGTCTCTAAGCTAGTACATATATATATGCAACCTGTATGTCACATTTCGATTAATTATTTGGTTTGATAGTTCCATACTTCTTTCACTCTATGTTTTATGATGCGATCCGAGTACCCACTTAACTTTGGGTTTAAGGCTAATTACATGAAAATGTAGCTTACTTATCACATTTTATTGTTATGTGTAAACATTTTTCTTTTTCTAGATCTATGTAACACACTTTTGAATTTTGTTTTTTTGATGTATCATTTGATCAGTTGTGTGTATTAATTATTTGACCAATTTACCCTTCCTCAGTTAAATAAGAGTGTGTAATTGAAGAGTAAAATGATCAAATAGTACACGTCACACGATATATTAAAAAAACCGAAATTAAAAAATTTGCTACATACATAAAGAAAAAGGCTACACGAAACTATATAATTTGACAAGTAAGGTATATTTTCGTGCAACGAGTAGTTTAAATAAGACTTGCTACATTCACTAATACAACATGGACCCCAAATTTCCATCATATCCAATTATCCATACATCTAAATCAACACATAAAATTAGACAATAATACTAATATGAACAATTCTAGTATAAACAATTAACAACGAACATCTTTCATGCACATATTTTTTTAGACATCTTTCTAAGAGCTTAATATTTCCATTGTTGGTAACTTCTTATACTAGTTTGTATTTTCTAGTAAAACCTTTTTTACATGTTATTAGTAACACGACACACACGTCTAATAGCTCTATTGGTAACTCACATTATCATATTGATGCGTGGATGACTAGCGAAAGTTTGTATAACGTTCAAACGCAATAGTCACTATAGCTGGACGCCTGTCTTTCATTGATATTCCATAACACGTTTCTTAGGGCCCGTTTGGTTTGTAGATGGGTTTAGGATTATGATTTGGCTTAAAATATGGATTTGAATTTGGATTTGATATAAGAAAGAGAATATATGTTATAAAATAAATATATAATTAAAAAAAAAGAAAAAGTAACTATATAAAAATAAAGTTTGACGTTGGTGTGAGGGAGTCAAATGAAATTGTTAATAAAAGATTCGTACCTACCAATTCTATGATGAATCAATCTATCATTGTTATGTGTGATTCCATTATTTTGATAGTACACCATTATAACCAATGTTTTGAAACCCGGGTTTATAATCGACCCGGTCGAGTCACCGGTCACCGGGTCAACCGGTTCAACCGCCGAGTCAACCCGGTTTTCCATAAAAAAATACAAAAAAATAAATAACCGGGTCAACTGGTTCGACCGCTGGGTCAACCCGGGTTAACCGGTTCAACCACCGGGTCAATCCGGGTCAACCATGTTTTTATTAAAAAAATTTGAAAAAAACCAAACCCGGCCGGGTTTCGAAAACCGGGTTGACCCGGGTCACTCAAAACCCGGCGGGTCTAACCGGTTAACCCGGTTTTATAAACCCAGGTTATTTTGACCCGTTTTTTTGCCCGGAACCGGTCCAACCGGTTAACCCGGCCGGGTCGACCCGGGTTTCAAAACATTGATTATAACAAACAACACCTTAATAATGTATAGTTAAAACTAGAAGAGTTCATGAACATAAAAATCTAGCAAAAAACGGAAAGCACGTAAACAAATTACCTATTGCCAAGAAGCGCATGGAGTTGAATGATAGTTTGTTCTTCTTGCGAACTAAACTTTCCTCTTTTGATATCTGGTCTCAAATAGTTCGTCCATCTCATTCTACAACTCTTTCCACATCTCTGTAACCCTGCATGATAATATGTTTTCAATGAACATATATATAAGAAAAAAACATGCACATATCATAGTTTTCGTAGAGCAGGAGTGATTACTTATTCGCATGTGTTTTTGTGTCTACATACTGTAAGATGGAACAATGGAACAATGGAACAATCGTCTTTTATTATTGCTTGCCTCCTTCCTTTACAATACACATTAGTATATAAAGAGATGGACTAAATTATTTTGGGTAAATGTAATCACCCATAATTCTAGCTAATCAACAATGAATGTGCCAACTCATGGGACTTATCCCTTTATCCGATTACAGCTAACACATACCAGCTTTAAGAGGCAATGCACACCAACTTCCATGACCATGTTCTTCGATATATGCCACAAGCTTACGATCTTCTTCAGACGTCCAAGGCCCTTTCTTCAACCCCTTCACGAAACTTGTTGATCTTCCCATTATTTGGAAATGAAACTACTATTTTTAGTAAGCTGTCTTAGATTGATACATTTGAAGAAGGAACTTGAGAATATATAATGGAGCCATGTAACATGAACATGACCTAGGGTTAGACAAGGAACAAAGGCCATTGAATGTGCATATCTGGTCGACATGTTTTGTACTTTTGTTCTTTAATGTGTAAATACCACCCATGTGTGTCATTGATACAAAATACCCATATTTTTAGAAAAAACAATATTGTTAAAAAAATTTCCATAAATAGCTCAAAAGTTAAAGGATGGTCAAACATGCATCTTGCAAAAAAAAATAAACTTTTGAAAATATATTAGGGCGATTAGGCGACTTTATTAAAATTTGAACATGTGTCACAAATTTTATTAATAAAATACAAGTCGCATAGTTACTCAAATCGCCATGGTCTATTTTGAAAATTTGATTTTTTTAAACTAGGATCACCTTTAACTTTTAGACTATTTAACAAACTTGCTCTAAGGCTGCTCCCATCGGGAGCAAAATGAGGTGATGGCAAGGGGAGTCACACATCATTCATGGATGGGCGGAAGGGAGTGAGGTGATGACAAGGACACAAGAAGCAAACGAAAAGTGAGTTTATCACTTTTGGGGCATTTTGATAGTGGATGTCTTTTTTTTTTTTTTTTTTTTTAGTTTGTGAGTGTGTGTAGATATTTAATGAGGCATTTTAATAAATAAAAAATATGTTGAAAGGTGAAGTGTGAAATGGATGTGAGTGAAAAGTGAGATGATGGTAAAAAAGATGGAAAGTTGATGTAGAAGGTGAAACAGTGTAAAGGGATGAGGGTAGTATAAAAGAAGAGGTAATTCCTCAAATGACTCAAAGGTACAAGTGAGCTTACTCTATATGTCCCAAATTTTTCTCTTTCTCAAAATGCCTCAGAGCGAAAGTTACCCCAAGTAGGTGGGGGCATTTGTTACAAAATTGTGACACGTATTCTACTCATGTATTTATTTTTGACACGTGTCGCAATTTTATAAGAGTCGCCCCCAATCTACTCGAGTCGACTTTCGCCCCGAACAATTTGAGAAATGAAAATTTTTTATAACATTTAGAATAACTCCACTTGTACCATTGGGGTATTTGGGAAATTACCTCCTAAAAGAATGTGCTTACGTGAAAATTGGATTTTCATCGTATATATGTCCGTTCATAGATTGGTTGGGCCATCTCATCTAATGGTTGTTGTGCATTACATAATATAATTCCAAGAAATCAGATGGTACCCCATGCATTAAAACCTCATCTTTCGCATCTGGCATATGCAGCCTGCAGGTATCACACTATTACGCAATAACGGTGGGTCCTGGTGAATTTATGTGACTCAATAGTAGTGATTGGGAGGCCTAAAAGATATTACTAAATTCATGCCTAAGCCTACGTGACATCATTCTGATGGCTACAGCCAAAGGACCCACATTTTCACAAACCATCAAGATCATGACACATATGTTTAGGCATGAATTTAGGCATACAAATTAAGTCACCCAATCATTTTCCTTTTGTTAAAAGCTCATGATTTTTGTTAAATGTATTCGGTCTTTAAAATTTGTGTTTATACTATTATTTAATTTATTTTAAGTGTGTCTGGTCTTTTTTATCCATATTCAAGCATGAACACTACGTGCCATTGTTGTTAATAAAACACAATCATGCAAAGCTCATGATATTTAGGTTATATATAACAGTTTTCAAGTGATTAACAAACTCAAATGGACATGCTAATACTTCATAATCATTATATCCCTTTTAAATGTTAATGAGCATGCTATTAACTCGTATTATGAGTTGTGACGTGCTCATAGGGTAGTATGAAAGTATATATAGCCATATAGGTGGAAAAAATGGTCCGGTCGAAGGGTCGGGAACAGTTTTGACACGTTTAATCGTTTATCGAAGGTTTGAAATATACTTTAGTGAAAATGGATTAACGCACGGGCGCAGGGCTACACTAAACAACTTAGTAAAAATGAGACAAAATACAGCTTTTTATATATATCAAATGTCATGTCTTTTTTCTAATAGCGGTTGTATTAAAAAAAAAGATAATGGCCTATAAATGTATTTTATTTGTCACCTTATCCTTTTATATGTATCGAATATAATTTTTTATTATTTCAAAGTAACAAACTTGCATTTTCGAGCAATTTGGTGTATTTTTTTTTGCCTCTCCAGCCGTTTTGGCCACATCGAACAAGTTACCCTCCATGTCATATGTAACACCCCAAAACAGGATTTTCCGTATTTATTACGTGAATGCTATTAAGTAAATTTGACTACGATTTCTAGTAGTTTGCGTTACGTAATAGGCTAGTCAAACCCCGATAGTCAAACTAATAGTCAAAGTACACGTAATGTAGTTATAGAAAATATGATGTTTCACAAATATAAGAAAATAGACTTAAGGGGCTAAAGTTTTCAAGTGTTAAATAAGTTATAAAGTTTTATGTGGCCAAAATGTGAGAGAAATGACTTGAAGGACTGATAAGGTTTTAAAAGGTACATTTTTGAGGGGTCGTTTAAGCCCTTATTTGATCACTTTTGTATCCGTTATTGCTTAATATCGTTCCTTTTCACTTTTTAGGTCTCTTGATGGCAAAATCTTTGGAATAGCACTTATTTGGACGAAAAGGCGCGAATATCTGAAGAAAATGGCCAAAGTCGAATCGAGACACTCAAAGTCTGCTGAAAACATAAGGTGGCGGCGTCCATCGCTTAAGCTATGACGCCGTCGGAGGATTTTGTGACGGACGAAGCCAAAACTCCTATTTTCAAGTGACGACGTCAAGTTTTAAAAGAGTAGGCCGTCATTACTCGGACGGCCTAGATGCAATCCAGACGGCGTCGGGCGAAGAGACGGCGTCACAAGCATAAGGTGACGCCGCCGCAAGTCTAACGTGGCCAAGACGAAACCCTAATAACGGCGACACACGCGGCGTCACAAAACATAAGGTGGCCGTCGCATGTGTAATCTTATATATAGAATCCGAATTTTTCAATATTAGTGTGTAGTCTTTTGGAGTAAAAACCTAAACCGAACCAAGGCTATCTTATACAAGTATTTTAGGGTTGAAACCCTATCTTACACCAAGATAAGTGTTTTACTTCATTAATACAATTATGTCTTTGATTATTTGTGTGTATGCTTGCATGTTCTCCATGTCAAGCTAATTTACTTGTGTGTTTGCTTAGGAATATGAAACTTAATTATTGAATATTGATTGGTTGTCTCTTATTTTAGTTGATTAATGATCTAGTAATGCGATAGGTCATTCGTTGTGTACTTAATGCTTGATTAAATCTTTGTGAACCTTAGAATATGACTCCTTGAGTAGTTGTAAGCTAAACCATCCAAAGAGAGCCTTAGAGTAAGAGTTTATTATCCATAGTGGGTTTTGTAGACGAGACCCTTTGGTAAGTTCAAAGAGTTAGGGAGAAACGCATACCCTACAACCTTAGACACACAACGCAACTAAGAATAAGGACGTGACAATTCAACCACCAATAGGAGATAATTAAGGAGTAGTAAAACCTAAGTAAACACATCTTTAAACTATCATACGAGCACACAATAATTAGACATAGACTACATACACCTTAGATTAGATAATTAGATAAGTAGAGTAATCGGTAGCAATACCAACCCCCCAAATTCAAACCCCTAGATTTGTACCTTTCCATTTCATAAAATATAAAAATACAAAAAAAATAATCTTCCTCAACCCCAACCTTAGCGTAGTAACTTCTCACTAGCATTCCTATTCCCCTAGAGAACGATATCAATACCCGTGGCTTACCCTAATACTACACTACAACGATTAGGTTCATCGCCTGTGGTGTTGAAAAACTTGCTCGACGAAAGGAAGTTCCTTTGACCCCGAGCGGCGTGTAGCGTTATCAAGTTTTGGCGCGGCTGGCGGGAATAGAATAGCTAGTTAGTAGTCCCCTCGTTTAGGTTTCTTTACTTGATTCCTATCAAGTAAATTTTCTAATTTTAGCCTTTCTTAGTCTATCCCCTTCTTCGTGACCTTTGTTCGTAATCCCATCACTTTTCCTCATGGAAGGTGATAACCAACCACCACTCATTAACCCAACACCAAATAAATCATCACACTCAAAACCCAAACCAATGACCAACACAACCGCGAAGCCGTTATGTGAGTAGAAACACCGACCTTGGATTTGCGAGAAAATATTCGATAGTACAATTAGGAAGTCTGTTGAGAAAGTAGTCGGTACGCCTCGTAGTTGGCTCTATGATTATGATGGTCGGAAGATGGCATGATGAATAAAAATGTGAATGTGGAAGATAGTGCTTACTTCAATCATTGCCCCACAAAGGAAGAGGTTGCTTACCATCAATACATAATTGATAATCCACGATCACCTATCATTAGGATATGCCCAAAGATTAGGAGAAGAAATCCCTGGAACCTAAAAATCCCTTGTATGATCGGATATAGGAGTGTCGACCACGCTTACATTGATACGGAATCTCCCATTAATGTGATGTCATCTGCTGTTTACAATGACATTAAGAATGAGCGACTTAATATTAGGAGAGACCCTAAGTATCCAGGTGGAGTTTACAACTTTGTAGGAAGAGTCAAGGATGTGCATGTCTTTTTAGGAAATTTCACCTACCTAGTTGATTTTATGGTCCTAGAAGATGTAGGATGCGTCATTGACTATAGCTTATCCCAAGTAGTGCTAGGGAAACCGTTTGTTGAAACATCTAAAATGAGCCATAACAAGCATGATGGAACGGTTAGGTTTAAGGAAGGAACCGATGAGATTACTTATAGGATGCCTTGGAAAACAAATGAATATGGCCACCTGCCCATTTATGAACGAGACAACATCAAAGCTTTTGAGGACAAAAGCAAGGACAATGTTGAAAAAGGTTATAAATTTATGTGGGAAAGAATGAGGCATTATTATAAGGATTGCTTGACCCTAGGGCCTAGGTATAGAGTCGATGAAAATTTTGTCAACATGATATAATTCTCATTGAGAATGCAAAGCGAGGCAACGTAGGAGCACGATTACGAGTCTAGCTACAAGACTCTTAAATAAAGAAAAGCGCTTCGTGGGAGGCAACCATGCTTAATTGTTTGCTTGTTAGTGTCATATGTCTTTTATTGATTGTTTATTCTCATGTTTAAATTTGTAAAAATGCTTTATTTTGTTTTTAACCTCGTCTTAATTGCATATAAAGGTATTTTACATAAGGGATAAGTGTAGGGAGGATTACACATGTTTTCAAAAGAAACGTAAACATGAGAATAACAATTAACTAAAAGATATATATGTGTTTGTTCGAGTCAAATGCTTGTATTGAGTCATAATGGACGTTTTGCGAAATTTTCCAGATTCTAAAGATGTAAATTTTCCGAATTTTCTCGAAAATCGCAGACCGCTTTTTGTCGGGATAACTGACGTCGTCAGATCGCAACTGACGGCGTCGGGAAGGAGTAAAACAGTGATTACTTTTTCTCGTTTTCGAGCTACTTATAAATTTTTGGAATTTTCCGGTCTTAATTTTCCGAAATTGTAAACATCCATTCCACAAGCATTATATCCTAGTTTAAATCGAGTCTTATATATATTATTACCGCCGATTTTACGCGAAGGTTTCGTTTGTTTTTTTTTCAAGTGTGCAAGTTTAATTTATCAAGAAGAAGCTACATAAGATTGGAACGAGCTTTTCACGCATAAATTCTTCTTGGAAAGGATTTAACCACTACTTCACACACGGATCCTACCGAGCTAATCAGGGGAGTACTAGTTTCTTTCGTTTTTAATTACCTTCCATTATCATACCTTTGATACTTTCGGGGAACATTGGGGATAATGTTCAGTTTAAGTGTAGGGAGGGAAAATAAAACGGGAACTTTGAAACTATGCTTATCCTTGATTATTTGCTTTGTCAATTGTATTTGTGTAATAAACCGAGGAGAAAATGTCGGTTAGGGTAATTTTGGCACCAAATTTAAAATTTTCATGATATATAGGAGTGGGCCATTAGTCTTAACAAAAGCGTCTCACGGATAGGAAGTTGCATGACTAGCACAAAAACCCTTTACCACCTAAATTCCACCCAAAATGTGAGGATCGCCCTTAGATTAGTAGGAATTAAAGCATTCATCTTTAATGATTAGAGTGTGAACCGGTAGTATATTAGATTCTAGAACTTGTTTTGTGATGCATCCCGAGATCGCTAGTAAGACTGCACTTGTATAGTTAGGAATAACTAAATGATAAGAGGCATTAGGATAACCCTTGTTTGATACCCGTAATATAATTACTTCTTCCACTTTGGTTGAGTAATTCCCCCACACCTTTTGCGTTGTACTCATCTTTAGTACACAATACCCCTAGTTAACCCCTCAGAGCCTATCCTTTTAGCGGTTCTCGTGATGTTTCGGTTTTTCCGGAATATCAATGAAGAGCATTGTTTACACCCCACCCCAAATATACACCCAAATCGCCTTAGCCTACCTTGTATGCACTCACTTTTAGTGCATTATTGTTATCACCCTAAACCCTTAGTTCAATTATCTAGTTGCTTGTATGAGTTGCTAAATCGAGTCATATCATTTGTATACAGTTTTGGGACGATTGGGATTCATGGGAAAAGTTAAAGTTTATGAAATGACGGGAAGGGAATGCTAAATTCAAATTCCCTTTGTTTGCATAATAATGTACCCCAAGTGCTTTGATCTTTTCAATACGGGTCAAATTAGTGTTAGAGTAATAAAAAACTCAAGTGTAGGGATGTGCCTATAAATCCCTATCATTTTGATGTTACCGTAGATGATGGTAGAGTAAAAGTGTATAAAAAAAAATCGAAAAAAAGAGAAAAAAAATAGAGTGAAAAAAAAAATACGGGCTACCATCCTACATCTATCCTTTAAATTTATGTTTGTTTATTTTAGTTAGCTAGAGTTTAGAGTGTCGAGTCTCGGCTTAGCAACGCCATTCTTCGTATGCATTTAACATAGAGATTTTTGACTTACCACCACTATATAACCTATCCCACCAAACTCTTTGTTTCCCTACCGTAAGCCTAACGTTACAACCCTTTAAAGACCTCTTTGATAGTCTTTCCTAGGTGCTTACGCCAAAGCGATGGAGGTTTGATCTATTCTCAAGCCTATGGTAATCTATGTACTGGGACCGGTTAATGAGTGTTTATCTTCCATTTCCAATTTGTTATATTTCATATACACCCGAGAGAGATGTGAGTATCCAAACATTCCATGAGAGGTGCTAGTATGTGATTTCCGTGCTTGTTATGAATTTTGCGAGGCTTATATGTGTTGTGGACGGTTTTAAACTAATGCTTCATGACCCCTAACTTATAAATTAATTGGCTAAAAGCACATTTGCTTGAGGACAAGCAAATACCAAGTGTAGGGATATTTGATAAGGTTTTAAAAAATACATTTTTGAGGGGTCGTTTAAGCCCTTATTTGATCACTTTTGTATCCGTTATTGCTTAATATCGTTCCTTTTCACTTTTTAGGTCTCTTGAACGCAAAATCTGGAATAGCACTTATTTGGACGAAAAGCGCGAATATCTGAAGAAAATGGCCAAATTCGAATCGAGACACTCAAAGTCATTGAAAACATAAGGTGACGGCGTCATCGCTTAAGCTGACGCCGTCGGAGGATTTTGTGACGGGACGAAGCCAAAACTCCTATTTTCAAGTCACGACGTCAAGTTTTAAAAGAGTAGGTCGTCGCTACTCAAACGGCCTAGATGCAATCCAGACGCGTCGAAAGCGAAGAGGACGGCGTCACAAGCATAAGGTGACACCGTCGCAAGTCTAACGTGGCCAAGACGAAACCCTAATGACGGCGACACGATGGCGTCACAAAACATAAGGTGACGCCGTCGCATGTGTAATCTTATATATAGAATCCGAATTTTTCAAGTATTAGTGTGTAGTCTTTTGAAGTAAAACCTAAACCGAACCAAGGTGTCTTGTACAAGATTTTAGGGTTCAAACCCTATCTTACACCAAGATAAGTGTTTTACTTCATTAATACAATTATGTCTTTGATTATTTGTGTGTATGCTTGCATGTTCTCCATGTCCGGCTAATTTACTTGTGTGTTTGCTTAGGGAATATGAAACTTAATTATTGAATATTGATTGTGTCACACCCTCGCCGGAGGCGGAAATACGAGGTGTAACGGAAGGGAACATAAGCACAAGATAATAGAACATACCAACGTTAAGATTAAAAAGAAATAATACGCCATTACAATACTAGTTTAGCCATCATCGGCAAACATATTACAAAGTTTAGTTCCCAAAATATTGCGTTCTATTACATAATGATTTGTAGTAACAAGTGAAAACTTCATTATGCAAGACCTGGTAGAAAAGCTTACTAATGATCACCTGAAATGCATGAGAGAAAAACGGGTCAACTATGAAAATAGTTGGTGAGTAAACATGTTTAGCAAAATAAGAAAACTCGTAAGAAAAAAAAATTCAAAGCTTTCGGTCAACGAAATAATCCACAAAGCAAAGGCATTGTAAATCCACTCAGTTCCAAGTTCCGCCCATACAAAACTTGTAACCTGTGTATTCACAACCCATTGCACCAAATATAGCGTATGAAGTAGTCAAGTATAAGCGGTCATAATAGTTCATAATATAGAACCGCGAATATAATAATTCAGGGATGCTACTGATGAAACCAAATTAAGCTGGGTGCCACTACCCAAAGTTATGTTGGGTGCCTCTTCCCAAAGATATAATGGGTGCCTCTTCCCAAAGATATACTGGGTGCCTCTTCCCAAAGATATAATCCGAACATAGGAGACTTTATAGTGATGCTCCGATCATAGGAGACTTTAGGTCAAGGTCATAACATGTACGGTTCAATAAGTTCAAGTAAGGCATTATTTCATAATTAAGTTCAAGGATTTGTTTCAAATTCACAAGTTCTAGTCAAACTAGTTAATAAAAGTAGTAAACAATTTAGCTCAAGAACGGTTCATGCATTTCGCCCCAAAATATAGTAAAACGGTAAAAAAAAGGGTGTGATTACTCACTTGATGAACTGGTATGATGACAAGAGTGAGTACACTGAGGTAAAGCGGGAAACTTTAATCTGGACCTATTACGAATGATATGATATGTAATGAGTTATGATGTAATGTTATGCATGCATTTAAATGACGTTATTTATACCATTTGCAAGTTTTGAAAAATATTACTTATCGTCGAAAAATCCTCTTTTGACGTCTTGACCATTCTTAAATCACTTTACAAGTTTTACGTCAAAATGTCATCCTACAATGGTTTTGTAATGATTTATTGTGAAATTAACACTTTTCGTCAGTAAAATAAAGTCGTCGGAAATTTCATGAAATTGACAAAAATGGCTTGAAAAACTAGTCGTAAAATGGTGTGCGTCGATCGTTAGGAAACGAACTCGGCAGTTTAGAAAGTTTGTATCAAAATCTAAAAGTTTCAGTTCATGAGTTTTCGTCATCGAGGTCTCGAACATAAAGATAATAAGGGTTAAAGATGGTGATTTTGTCTAATTGTTGTGTAAAAAGTGAGTTTCGCCAATTTTAAGCATCCGTAAATAATTTATTAAAACTCCGCTATACAAGCGGTTGGTCGTTTTGAAAAATATGCTTGGTGATCTTGATTTTATTAGAAGACATTTCGTTCCAAAAGTTCCACATCATAGTTAAAACAGCCTTCAACATGGTCGTTTTAGTTACCGTAACACTTGTCTCGTAAAAATAATATAGTTTTTCTAAAAATAATAGTTACGGCAAGTTTATGAAAACGTGCATATCTTAGTCGTTTCAAATCCGTTTTCTACGTATTATATGTCCTTAGCTTCGTATCAAAGTATACTAATATATTTTTGATAAGTCGAAATAATTTGTAAAGCTTAAGGCTCGTTTTTGACTCGAATAAAGTAAAAATAGTATGCTGAAATTTTCTGAAAAATATATATTTCGTCGTCAAACTTGTAAAATTCATAACTCCTTCGTTATAACTCCGTTTTAATCCGTTCAAGCGGCCACGGATTCGTTTTAAAGTATATTTTCTAAATATCAAGGCCAAAAATTTGTACCTACTGTCGGATTTTCCAGAAAAACAAAATAAGGACAGACCACTTTTAATACTTGTCGAAAATAGTTTTTCTCGTACTAAACCTATTCCAATCCCTTCAAATCAACTCCA
This sequence comes from Chrysanthemum lavandulifolium, assembly GCA_022545495.1. NCBI lineage: Eukaryota > Viridiplantae > Streptophyta > Magnoliopsida > Asterales > Asteraceae > Chrysanthemum > Chrysanthemum lavandulifolium. The sequence goes on from CM040241.1 coordinate 59,390,746, forward strand.
AAGCTAATCTAATCCTACCATACACCTTCTTAGGGTGTCATGGGTTCCTAAACATCATCAAGACCAATAACTAACAAGGAATAATTATAGGATGACCTTTATATATATATAACACTAAAAATCATGTAAAATGGTATAAATCAACATAAATCTTGCATACTTGCTAAAAATTGATGAAATACATATGAAATGAAAGTGAAAGATGTAAATGAAAATGAAATGCTTACAAGTTAATATGATGAGATGCAAAGAACGAAGGTTTAACCTAAACACCCTAGGTTTTATTTCAAAACCTTAATAAGAGTGTGATCTAGATTGTATATACTTGAGCTTGGGAAAATTTTGATGATCCCTTGAAAACTTTATGAAGAATCGGTTATGGAGATGAAACAAGGAGAAGAGAGGACTTTCTAACACTTGATGAATTATTTGTGTTAAATGAATGAGATAAGTGAATGAAGTGCAAATCTATACTTGTAACAATTTTCTTACCAACTTAATAAATGCCACCCTATGGCCGGTTTTTAGGGGTCTTTGTCAACAAAAATATATATATATATTTTTTTTTAAATTGTGTAAAAGTATTGTAATAAGTGTAGGAAAATGTATAAGTAAAATGTAACTTGTAAGATTTAATATACATTTGTGTATTTAAGGAAATTTTAGGTGAAAGTAATTTTTTTCAATAGATCAAAGTAGAGTATAATGATATCATAAAATTGTAAAAATACATTCCTTGTGAAATTTGAGTGATAAAATAATTATCGTGTCGTTTTAAGAAAAAGCGTCGTAATAATATAAATTTAACGATTTATATACAAAATAAATTTAAAACACTAGGTAAACTCAAAATATAGTTTTTATAACTAAATGTAAGTATAAAAATATATCGGGATCATTTTTGAAAGTATCGGATTAAAAGTTCAAAATAATAACTTACGCGATAGCGTTTATTTAATATGAAATTTACGCGTTTAAGGTGAAATGAAAAATCATGAATGAACCGATATGAAATGATAAATATAGAGTTTGAGAAATGACCGAAAATTGAGAATTGTGACATTCTTCCCATGTCAGCGGAATCACGTCCTCGTGATTCGATTAACGATACTATGGTCCGAACCTCGACAAGAGTTCTAAAAGTTCATGCTCGTACGAATAGTCTAAGTGATCATGCCAATGCTCATGCATAAGGGTTCCTCATCCAGCTAATTATATGCCCGTGATTAGATTTGATGGGGTAAACTTACCCAATATCGAACGTAGCCCTCAAAAGACCTTTAGGTAGTGACTTGAGTAAACTTGTTTCTTAGCTCGACTTTCGCAACTCATCAAACAAGAAGCGTCACTAGATCAAGCTAGGAAACAAGTCTTTGAATGTAGTCTTTTGAAAGATTCGCTCGATATTCGATTTGCTTACACAAATCAAATCAAATCAACAAAATATATATAACAACTAAGGTTGATATCAATAGGTCTCAAATTAATCAATGTCGTGAGCGTGATATGAATCGGAAGGAAGTTATGCACTCAAAAATCATGTTGTACGAAATAAAGTGGTTGCTCGAAAGAATGTACCCGTTACGCGTTGCGGGCTTCCTCGGTACCGGATAGAATGCTCGACCACGTGCGGGAGGAATTTCAATGTTACGATCTTGTGGGCCTCTATTGCCAATGCCGAGTTTGGACGATTACCTCCTTGATTGGGAGTTCTTTTCGACTTTGGACGGTATTGAAGGTGATCTAGACTTCCACACTCGTAACATGCTTTTCTCATCCTTGATTTCCGATTCTGTTTGAGCAATTTCGCGAAGTGGCCGTCATCCACATTTGTCGCACCTTGGCGATCTCTGAGTGATGATAATTACATCAGTACACAAAGGATGTGGACTGTATATCCTTTGCGCTCTGGGTGATCGCCCATAGTTACGGGTTATTCGGCGCCTCTTGTTTTCTTGATTACGGTCTCGGTTTCCTGGTGATCCTCCCGCCGCTTTCGTCCGATGTCGTTTGCTTTTGTTAGTTCTCCGGACTGATCACATCATTTGTCAAGCGATCGCCATACTCGCGTGACTTGCGAGTGGTTGGGTTCGACGGTGACATCCCTCCTAATTTCGGTATCAATCCCCATATATATCGGTCAATCAACTTCTCCACGGTGGAAACCATGTGAGGAACCATCCTAGTTAACTCGTGGAAGCGGATCGTGTACTTGTCGATCTCTACTCCAACCATCAGTGATTCCAAAATTCCGCTTCTAGCCGCACTTCATCTTTTCTGCGGTACTCATCGGTTAATAGTTTCTTAAATGCTTCCCAAGATAACGCATTTGCGGCCCTCTTCCTCTAGATGCGCAATTGGTTGTTCCACCGGTCAATGCTCGACCACAGTAGTAGACCAGAGAACTCAACCTTGTTTCCTTGATACATTTCGTGATACTAAGTTTCGACTCAACATTCTCGAACCGAGTTAGCGATCCAATGGCACCCTCAGTACCATGAAATTCCATTGGCTTGCATGTCATGAAAGTTTTGTAGCTGCATCCTTGACCAGCGTTTGAAGTACCTTCTCCGTTGTTGGTTCGGCTAGCATCGAGATGTGTTATAATTTGGGTGAGTAGATCCGCTATTCCAGCAGCGTTGTTGTTTGGATTGTCATTGTTGTTTGGGTTGTCGTTGTTGTTTGGGTTGTCGTTGTTGTTGCCTCCTGAGCGTGTGTTTCTTGCAGCCATGATCCTACAGAGGACCAAAACATCGGGTTGAGTAAACGACATTCTAACGAAGTCAGATGAGGTGCAGAACGGTGGTAATATGTGTTATAGTGATCGAAACATGACAGGAACAGAGGCATGCTATGTCTAACAAGTCGAAAGATGGAAAGAGAAGATATGAACAAGGTGCGGTAATGTAGGCGTGAGCGTAAAAACATGCTATGCCTACCCACCCGACCAATGCAACTTGGTGACGGACTCAAAAGACTCGACTAAACATAATTTAAAACCACCACTCTTATCATTGTATGGTTCTTCATAAATTAGACATAGTTGATCAGGCTATGTATAATTTATGATTAACGATGCAACGATAGGACTAGATGACTCGGATGATGTTCAATGTTTAATAAAATAAAAATTATTCCGGTTATAGCTGTGATTTTTATTTTTGAAAAATCGGCATTCTCTATAACCTTTGGCTCTGGTACCAATCTGTCACACCCTCGCCGGAGGCGGAAATACGAGGTGTAACGGAAGGGAACATAAGCACAAGATAATAGAACATACCAACGTTAAGATTAAAAAGAAATAATACGCCATTACAATACTAGTTTAGCCGTCATCGGCAAACATATTACAAAGTTTAGTTTCCAAAATATTGCGTTCTATTACATAATGATTTGTAGTAACAAGTGAAAACTTCATTATGCAAGACCTGGTAGAAAAGCTTACTAATGATCACCTGAAATGCATGAGAGAAAAACGGGTCAACTATGAAAATAGTTGGTGAGTAAACATGTTTAGCAAAATAAGAAAACTCGTAAGAAAAAAAAATTCAAAGCTTTCGGTCAACGAAATAATCCACAAAGCAAAGGCATTGTAAATCCACTCGGTTCAAGTTCGCCCATACAAAACTTGTAACTGTGTATTCACAACCCATTGCACCAAATATAGCGTATGAAGTAGTCAAGTATAAGCGGTCATAATAGTTCATAATATAGAACCGCGAATATAATAATTCAGGGATGCTACTGATGAAACCAAATTAAGCTGGGTGCCACTACCCAAAGTTATGTTGGGTGCCTCTTCCCAAAGATATAATGGGTGCCTCTTCCCAAAGATATACTGGGTGCCTCTTCCCAAAGATATAATCCGAACATAGGAGACTTTATAGTGATGCTCCGATCATAGGAGACTTTAGGTCAAGGTCATAACATGTACGGTTCAATAAGTTCAAGTAAGGCATTATTTCATAATTAAGTTCAAGGATTTGTTTCAAATTCACAAGTTCTAGTCAAACTAGTTAATAAAAGTAGTAAACAATTTAGCTCAAGAACGGTTCATGCATTTCGCCCCAAAATATAGTAAAACGGTAAAAAAAAAAGGGGTGTGATTACTCACTTGATGAACTGGTATGATGACAAGAGTGAGTACACTGAGGTAAAGCGGGAAACTTTAATCTGGACCTATTACGAATGATATGATATGTAATGAGTTATGATGTAATGTTATGCATGCATTTCGTATGTTATTTATACCATTTGCAAGTTTTGAAAAATATTACTTATCGTCGAAAAATCCTCTTTTGACGTCTTGACCATTCTTAAATCACTTTACAAGTTTTTACGTCAAAATGTCATCCTACAATGGTTTTGTAATGATTTATTGTGAAATTAACACTTTTCGTCGTAAAATAAAGTCGTCGGAAATTTCATGAAATTGACAAAATGGCTTCAAAAACTAGTCGTAAAATGGTGTGCGTCGATCGTTAGGAAACGAACTCGACAGTTTAGAAAGTTTGTATCAAAATCTAAAAGTTTCAGTTCATGAGTTTTCGTCATCGAGGTCTCGAACATAAAGATAATAAGGGTTAAAGATGGTGATTTTGTCTAATTGTTGTGTAAAAAGTGAGTTTCGCCAATTTTAAGCATCCGTAAATAATTTATTAAAACTCCGCTATACAAACGGTTGGTCGTTTTGAAAAATATGCTTGGTGATCTTGATTTTATTAGAAGACATTTCGTTCCAAAAGTTCCACATCATAGTTAAAACAGCCTTCAACATGGTCGTTTTAGTTACCGTAACACTTATCTCGTAAAAATAATATAGTTTTTCTAAAAATAATAGTTACGGCAAGTTTATGAAAACGTGCATATCTTAGTCGTTTCAAATCCGTTTTCTACGTATTATATATCCTTAGCTTCGTATCAAAGTATACTAATATATTTTTGATAAGTCGAAATAATTTGTAAAGCTTAAGGCTCGTTTTTGACTCGAATAAAGTAAAAATAGTATGCTGAAATTTTCTGAAAAATATATATTTCGTCGTCAAACTTGTAAAATTCATAACTCCTTCGTTATAACTCTGTTTTAATCCGTTCAAGCGGCCACGGATTCGTTTTAAAGTATATTTTCTAAATATCAAGGCCAAAAATTTGTGCCTACTGTCGGATTTTCCAGAAAAACAAAATAAGGACAGACCACTTTTAATACTTGTCGAAAATAGTTTTTCTCGTACTAAACCTATTCCAATCCCTTCAAATCAACTCCAAAGCTAATCTAATCCTACCATACACCTTCTTAGGGTGTCATGGGTTCCTAAACATCATCAAGACCAATAACTAACAAGGGAATAATTATAGGATGACCTTTATATATATATAACACTAAAAATCATGTAAAAATGGTATAAATCAACATAAATCTTGCATACTTGCTAAAAATTGATGAAATACATATGAAATGAAAGTGAAAGATGTAAATGAAAATGAAATGCTTACAAGTTAATATGATGAGATGCAAAGAACAAAGGTTTAACCTAAACACCCTAGGTTTTTATTTCAAAACCTTAATAAGAGTGTGATCTAGATTGTATATACTTGAGCTTGGGAAAAATTTTGATGATCCCTTGAAAACTTTATGAAGAATCGGTTATGGAGATGAAACAAGGAGAAGAGAGGACTTTCTAACACTTGATGAATTATTTGTGTTAAATGAATGAGATAAGTGAATGAAGTGCAAATCTATACTTGTAACAATTTTCTTACCAACTTAATAAATGCCACCCTATGGCCGGTTTTTAGGGGTCTTTGTCAACAAAAATATCTCTTTTTTTTTTTTTTTTTTTTAAATTGTGTAAAAGTATTGTAATAAGTGTAGGAAAATGTATAAGTAAAATGTAACTTGTAAGATTTAATATACATTTGTGTATTTAAGGAAATTTTAGGTGAAAGTAATTTTTTCAATAGATCAAAGTAGAGTATAATGATATCATAAAAATTGTAAAAATACATTCCTTGTGAAATTTGAGTGATAAAATAATTATCGTGTCGTTTTTAAGAAAAACGTCGTAATAATATAAATTTAACGATTTATATACAAAATAAATTTAAAACACTAGGTAAACTCAAAATATAGTTTTTATAACTAAATGTAAGTATAAAAATATATCGGGATCATTTTTGAAAGTATCGGATTAAAAGTTCAAAATAATAACTTACGCGATAGCGTTTATTTAATATGAAATTTACGCGTTTAAGGTGAAATGAAAAATCATGAATGAACCGATATGAAATGATAAATATAGAGTTTGAGAAATGACCGAAAATTGAGAATTGTGACAGATTGGTTGTCTCTTATTTTAGTTGATTAATGATCTAGTAATGCGATAGGTTATTCGTTGTGTACTTAATGCTTGATTAAATCTTTGTGAACCTTAGAATATGACTCCTTGAGTAGTTGTAAGCTAAACCATCCAAAGAGAGCCTTAGAGTAAGAGTTTATTATCCCTAGTTGGTTTTGTAGACGAGACCCTTTGGTAAGTTCAAAGAATTAGGGAGAAACGCATATCCTACAACCTTAGACACACAACGCAACTAAGAATAAGGACGTGACAATTCAACCACCAATAGGAGATAATTAAGGAGTAGTAAAACCTAAGTAAACACATCTTTAAACTATCATACGAGCACACAATAATTAGACATAGACTACATACACCTTAGATTAGATAATTAGATAAGTAGAGTAATCGGTAGCAATACCAACCCCCCAAATTCAAACCCGAGATTTCGTACATTTCCATTTCATAAAATATAAAAATACAAAAAAAATAATCTTCCTCAACCCCAACCTTAGCGTAGTAACTTCTCACTAGCATTCCTATTCCCCTAGAGAACGATATCAATACCCGTGGCTTACCCTAATACTACACTACAACGATTATGTTCACTGCCTAAGGTGTTGAAAAACTTGCTCGACGAAAAGGAAGTTCCTTTGACCCCGAACGACGCGTGTAGCGTTATCAAGGACCACATGTGCCAAACTGCCAAACTTACAACTAATCCTAGAAAACCCAAGACTTCTCTACACACTTCTCCATTTTTGGTAGTATGTTTGTGTGTATCATGATGTTCAAAGGAGAGGAAAAAACAAGAAAGCTGGGATGATCAATTGAAAGAGAATTAAGGTCCTAATTCAATGAAGATAAGCTTTACCTATCATCCCTAAAAGTAAGTAACACTCAATTAGTGTTTAATTTTGAATTTAGAAATTAGGGTTCATAAAGCATAATTTAAGAAAATTGGGTAAAGACAGTATTAAGCTAATTAAAAAGGTTATAGTAATTATGGATTAAGCTTTAACGAATTTAAGTTGGTAATTTTGTAGGCCTTTATCATATGATCAATTTATGATCATATGATGATTAGAAGTATTAAATGTGGGTTAATGGTTATATAAACCATTATTATAGTAATTTATATATGTGTTTTATGTGGTTTTGATTATGATGCTTTTGGTCTAGGAAGCAAGAATGATAATGGCGATATTTTGTAAACTTAGCCTTGGAAATATAGTAAGTAAATCGATCTTAATATGAGATTATGTTGATTTTATCATGTATGTATTATGTAGAAGATGACAATAAAGGTTTTGAAGGCTTTGATTTATGATACTTGAAATAAGGATAGGGTAATGGCTAGTTAGCAAACTAGCCAAGGTTGTGTTTAAGCTAATTGTGACCAAATTAAGGTATGTAAGATTATTTGTACTTTAGTGCACAAAAGGGTTTTGCAGAAAATAGTTCACAGGAGGGTCTTTTAGTACACAAAAGGATTTTGTAGAAAATAGTGCACAGGAGGGTCCTTTAGTGCACAAAAGAGGTTTTGCAGAAAATAGTGCACATGCGGGTCCTTTAGTGCACAAGAGGGGTTTTACAGATTTTAGTCATTTTCTAAATTTTGTATAAAATCAACCGTGGCTCGTTAGAAGTTGTGTCACCCGTCGTTTTAAAGATAATTTAGTCTAGTTTTAATTAAAAATAGTCTTAATGACTGGTTTCTATCAGATTATTGTCAGTTCATAAAAGAGTAACAGGAGGTCAGTTTCGGGTCACGTCGTTTTCGCGAAATTTTTTAAATTTGTAGTCAAATCAGGAAAGGACCATTTCAACTTGATATCAAAGCTTCAGTTTAATTGTATTAGGTTTACACTATAGGTTGCCTAAACTTAGACCACTCATATATACGTTTGATATAAGTGTAAGTAATGCGTAAAGTTATTTGTTTAAGTTATATGATGAATTGTGTGATATGTTATATAAACCTAAGGTGAAAAGAATTGAATATGTTTATATGATGTGTATGTGATTTAAGTCCATGGTGGAATTGATGTGTTTTAATAATAAGATCATCGTGCACCGTACCAGTGTCGGTGATCGTTAAATACTAGTGTGAATAGTTGGAATGTAGAAATTTATTGATGGCCTAAGTAAATGTGATAATGTGTTATAGTAGCAATAGCAATACATGAATAGATAAGTATGGCTTATGTGGTATTAGTGGCAAACATATGGTCTTATTAGTACTTCACTTCTAATGATTGACCTTTAATGTGATATTAGAGACGGGTTAATAGTGAGTTAACGGGCTAATATCGAGTCAAGGTACTTGACACTTAAGCATGATAATATAAGGAGATGAAATGTTTTATAGACTAGTGTGATAAAGGCGTGACGAATTTTGTGAAAGTCATAGAATTTGATTAGAGCATGTGGTATGTAAATGATGAGCAAGAATGGTATAGCTTCAGTGCTAATAGTTAAATGCGTTGAGTATGTATGACGTTATAGTGATGCCCCTAGTATCATTATAACATGGTTAGTGTGCTCCACTAGCCATGCTTCATATAAAAATGGTTACACCATGATTTTGCTAAGCAATCATTTATTCATTATATTTGATGACCTATGTAAGGTTTATGCGCGGTAAAGTCGGGTAGACAAAGGTGGTAATAGTATGAATAGTGAAAATGGTTAACAAGGGTTGGCAGGTAAATGTTATAATGAGAAAAGTGAATAACGTTATAAGAATGATAAAATAAATTAAAGTATGACATGATGATTATATGATGTGCCCTTAAGTTATTATATCAAAACATTAAATAAATTAGGCGAGTATCTTACCGATCTCGTCTAAGATTAAAAATGAGCAAATTGGTATGTGTGTTAATAGCTTGGATCCAATAAGTTGTTGCAAATGACTCAGGGAAGTATTTTAGAAATCCTTCAGAGGGACATGTTATAGTCCACTCTTTATAAGTCGGAAATGTGTTAAAGGTCCACTCTTTATGAGTCGGAGATGTGTATAGCTCCACTCTCTATGAGTTGGAGGTGTGTTATAGCCCCGAGTAAGTGTTATAGAATTCCTTCGGGAAAAATTAAATTGCCTTCACCGACAAAAGGTTGCCTACATCCTTGGCATATAAATTAATCCCCTCAATTAATGTTATATGGTATGGATCCAAAGCTAAAAAAGTAAAAAATGCAATATGAGAATTGAAAAGATAGTGACATTTTGGTCATTGAATGTAAAATAATAAAAACTTGAAAGCTAAAGTGTATAATAGTAGTTATAGTGTTTTGTCAGAAGTGTATAATTAGTAGGATGATTTATAAATTTCTTATTTAAATCGATTGGGCCGCCTCTTCATTTAAATAAAGAAATTGTGAGTCGCTGAAACATAAGTTTATATTTTCTTATTTACATTGATTGGGATGCCTCTACTACATGTAAATAAAGAAGTATAAATGAGTTGGCTTATGTATTCCTGATGTGTCATGCGTAGGATTAGAGGAGTATAAAACGGGAGTCTAGAATAGATAGAAGTCAAGAGAACTAAGATAGGTGGGAAAAGTATTAGATTGCAACTTTAAGTGAAATGAAATGTGAGACCTACGTTTTAAGTCTCTAGAATGAGGATTAATGGATTAAGAGTTTGAGCTAGGATTCTAGGATGTTTTGAGAAATTGTGTAAAAGTAGATTAATGGTTATGGTAAACATTAAGTAATGTTAGCACACTTATGTGAAGTGTGAAGGTATTATTCAAAATTTGAAGTCAATATAGTAATTTTTCCCAAGTGGCTTATAATTATGATGAAATTTTGGAAATAAAGTAAAGAGAATGTGGTGTTAAAGTGAAAATGTTAATAAAATGCCATAATGGCTTCTGTAAAATGTGAATGTAATAGCCAAGGTTTAACTTTGTGAAGTCAAAGTAGTTGAATTTTATCAAGTGACATATAGTCCTTAATTGAAAATTTAGAATAAAATTGAATAAAAGCATGTAATAGTAAAGGAGTTAGTTAAATGATTATTTAGCCATAAAATATGTCTTAAACGACATGATGATTTTAGTAAGAGTTGAATTGTGATAGAAATAAGCGAGAAGTAGAACGGATTAAGGGTGTTTGGCTGTGTTAATTATGACTAGAGTTGCAAAACCATATACGTTATTGCAACTACTTGGGTGTCACACCCCAAAAATGATGCAGCGGAATGACATTTACAGGGCATGACTTCATGATCAAGAACACAGGGTGTCTAAATAGAGAAATACTAATGTGCATAACATACGGTAGATCATAGTCGTAAAACCCCCACAACCGGGATAAGTATCAAAACTATAATCCAAACATAAGTCTCAAAGTCAAACTACATCATAAGGAAAAGTCAAACTGCAACTCCACGGGATACACTCTGGGAGGGTCTTGTCTTAAGTCTTGCTAAGCCAAGCCAATACTCAACCTTTTAGGCAACTTCAATAACACCTGAAAATGGATACTCGAAAACGTCAACATAATGTTGGTGAGCTCGTAGGTTTAAGAGTTAAACCACTAAGCTGTGAATAATATAGAGTAGGACAATAGTGAGCATGATATACAAATATAAACACTAACTGAAACCACGATACTTGCAAAAACTAAACCTCACAGATGACAAGTGTACACGATTTCTAATAACCCCGATAGTACTATCAATGCTTGACTAAAAAGAGAGTTAAACATTGCGCACAAATGAACACACAATATAAGATCACACAGAATGCACATATTTCAATCAAACGCACATAATTGTCCAAAAAGACAAAAGCAGTAAATCACATCATAAAAACAGTTTAAAATATCATTTGAGTACCATATTCTCCTAAGGAAAATATTATGAAAAAGAGGCTACGAAAACTCACTTCAGAAGATAGCAATGAACAGTAACTCAGGTAACGTGAACAGTGTCAAGAAGCAAGGCACAACGGTACACGAACGACGCAACCTAAATATTTAGCTTACTCAGAAAATGCCCCGTAAAGTGAATAAGCTTTCAAAGATAAATTGTTTTAGTGTTCGTGGAATACTCGTGGCAATCGCTTTGTAAAAATTATAGAAGTTTAGTATTAGCGTCTCGCGTGGTGTTTTGGAAAATATAAACTCAAGTTTAACTCACGCCAAGACGGTAAAAGTCGGAAAATACAATTAAAAAAATAGAAAAGAATAAAGTAAAGAAAGAATAAATAAAGAACAACGAAAAGAAACCATCAATAATATGTTTTGTAGTTTTACCCCGTAGACCCAAATAGTTGGTAAAATATTATAATTTAAGAAAGAAGTTGTACGATTTCTAAAATGTTTACGATGTTTGCAAGTTGTAATCGTTTAAGTTATAAAAGGTTTTTATAAAATTTGGACATAATGTGTCCGTTTATATAACGTTTCCCAATTATTGTAATTTAAGTTGATTCAAATTTTATGGGTCATTATTAACAAGCTTTAGGTTTCGTTATCATTCGCGTAGTTATTAGCCTTTGGTTTATTGAAGATTTTGTGTCCGTTCCGAGTCTAATATATTAAAGTCTTTCGAGTCGAATATATTATACCGTATGTCCAAAATTTCCAAGAATTCCCATCGTCCAATACCGTAAATCTAATAACGATCTACTATCAATGCATCAAAGCATAGGTTTTGATACAATGTCCAAGTACAAATCCATATCAATCCCAAGTAACCATTCCAAAGTGCATCTGAAACCTATCATTGATCACAAAACAAAATAGATTAAGTTAGTAAGGTACTCGATAAGTTATAATACACACAAAGTAATACATATTACCAATAGTTAACACGTAACAAATTCTAACATAATGCTAATTGGGCCCTGGCCCACATCAACCCAAATCTTAGTCCTTATGATATTGTTCTATAAGCCCACTAGACCAAACCAAACACACAACACAATCCACTGGGCTTGTGACCCATTAATGAAAAACAGATACAACCTATACGCACAAAATATACATATTTACTTACACGGGAACGTTTTGACAAGCCATTTCTTGTAATATTCGACCTGTTTCGAGACTAAACTAGCACGACAAGCGTGAAGTATTCGTGACAGGCAAGACTTACCCTATACGGGTTTTCCTAGCCACGTCTAAGTTAGAACAAGTACACTTTATTTGATTGTCTCGTTAGCTTGGTTACCACACGACCAAGATCACTATAACACGAGGTAACAATACTTCGTTAACAGTCAATTTACCAAACTTACAGGTCCCCTGCGATACTACTTGTATCGTGGGTACTCATCACGAGCACACCTCCTTGGAGTGTCGCTTATTCCACAAACAACCAAGACGACCCTAGTGGTCGTATCACACTTATAACGCAACAACACAACCCTTAAGAGGGTGTTTTCCCAACCAAACACACCATTAATAAATCAAAACGCTACGGTTAATCGTAACCAAGTCCCTCACAAACGAGCACAACCCCTTTGGTTGTGTCGTTAAATTCATAACCATATCAAAACAGCCACCCAACAAGAGTTTGAATACCAAACCTATAAGCTATCAAACCTGGAAGCCAAGCTATCTGAAACACAACAACAATCGGACTAAACTTACGGATTCAAAATCATAACTAACACATTCAAAAGCGGTCACCCATCATGTTGTGAGTCACGACTCACCTATACGGTCAAAATCTACACGACAAACAACAACAATATCAAACAAAGATGCTAGGACCATAAATCTAAACACAAACATAAGTATAAACATGAAAATTATACATAGAGCGGGTCAACTCAACTCGGTGAGTTGAGCGATTTTAGTTTAAAACATATATCAAAGGTGTACTAATAGCCTTTTAGATCCGATCGGTTACTTTTTATATAAAATTGAAATATAACAAAGGTGTAATGGTGGTGCTTACCCTACGAAGGAAAGAAGAAGAAAAGTGGTGCAGTGAAAATGATAAAGTGAAAAGTGGAAGTTCAAGGGGCGATGTGATTAGATCGGGGACTAGTTTTGGCTATTTTTAAATCTTTTGTATATTAAGGGTGTGGGACCCATTTGAGCTATTAAATGTTTAATTCAAGTCGAAAGTTGCGCCATTGCGTCTAAAATAACTTTTCCACAAAGAATAAGTATTAGTACGACTAATATCTCTCAAATATTAAAATAATCATATCAAGATGTTTATTAGGTGCGGTTGTGTTGGTACGTGTTACGTGCAGTTTTTCCTTTTACGAGAAAGCTTCTAGTTTGCAATCGTAAGTTTAGAAAAGTTCGTAGATGGAAAATAAGTATAATTTATGGTAAAACCAAGTCTCGAAAATTTACGGGTTGTTATATTGGGTATATGTTTGAAATGTTAAGATAAAATGCAACCAAATTATGGTTAGTATTAGACAAGACATTTCGGGAGGAAATCTAAACAAATAGGTAAATTTGTAACACCCCAAACCGGATTATACGTATTTATTATGATAATGCCATTAAGTAAGTTTGATTACGACTTCTAGTTGTTTGAATGTGTTACATAATATGCTAGTCAAACTAATAGTCAAAGTATGTATAATGTGGTTATAAAAAATATGATGTGTCACATATATAAAAGAAATAGACTTAAAGGACTAAAGTTGTCAAGTGTTAAATAAGTTATAAAGTTTTATATGGCCAAACTATGAGAGAAAGGACTTGAAGGACAAAATTTTCCAAAGTGGAAAACTTGCAACTAGTCCTAGAAAACTCAGGACTTCTTTACACACTTCTCCATTTTGGGTAGTGTTAGTGTGTATCATGATGTTCAAAGGAGAGGGAAAAACAAGAAAGCTAGGATGATCAATTGAAGAAGAACTAAGGTCCTAATTCAATGAAGATAAGCGTTACCTGCCATCCCTGCAAGTAAGTAACACTCAATTAGTGTTTAATTTTGAATTAAGAAATTAGGATTCATGAATCCTAATTTGAGGAAATTGGTAAAAGACGTTTTTAGGCTAATTAAAGAGGTTATAGTAATTCTGGATTAAGCTTTATTAAATTTAAGTTAGTAATTTTGTGGGTCTTTATCATATGATCAATTTATGAGCATATGATGATTAGAAGTATTAAAGGTGGGTTAATGGGTGTATAAACAATTATTATAGTAATTTAATTATGTGATTACCGTTATAGTTGTTGATGTTTTGTGTAGGATGGTCGTGAAGGAAGTAAGGTCTTGGTATAAGAGCCTAAAATTTGTAAGCAAGGATTTCAAGTACAATTGGTATATCTTTAGAAGCCTAGTACTAGTTACCTGGCGTGAACAAGGTTGAACCCCCTATTGAGTCTTTGAGTCCAAGTATTTTGAGTAATAAAAAGTGTGTTTGAAGCTTGTTATAGTTATAAAAGTTTATTTGCAGATATTAAATTATTTGAAGTCTTATGTTAAAGTTTTGTGTTATAAAGTATGCAAACGGGTCAAAACGGGTGTTTGACATAACACCCGTCACTTTGTAAAATACGTTGTCGCGGGTCTTGGAGACATGTTTGTACATTCTTATGTGTTTTACGTTGTGTTAAAGAATTATGGAAGTTTTGATGTTATGTCATATTGTTTGAGGTCATTTTTCGAAAATTGGGTCAATAGTGCACATGAGGGTACTTTAGAGCATAAAAAGGTTTTGCAGAAAATAGTGCGCAAGAGGGTACTTTAGTGCACAAAAGAGTTTTGCAGAAATTAGTGAACATGAGGGTACTTTAGTGCATAAAAGGGTTTTGTAGAAAATAGTGCACATGAGGTACTTTAGTGCACAAAATAGTTTTACAGAAAATAGTTCACAGAAAGGTCCTTTAGTGCACAAAAGGATTTTGCAAGAAATTGTACACAGGAGGGTCCTATAGTGCACAAAAGGGTTTTGTAGAAAATAGTGCACATAATGGTCCTTTAGTGCACAAGAGGGGTTTACAGATTTTAGTCATTTTCTAAATTTTGTATAAAATCAACCGTGGCTCGTTAGAAGTCGTGTCACCCGTCGTTTTAAAGTTAATTGAGTCTAGTTTAATTTAAAAATAGTCTTAAGAGCTGGTTTCTATCAGATTATTGTCATTTCATAAAAGAGTAACAAGAGGTCAGTTTGAGGTCTTGTTGTTTTCATGAAAAGTTTTAAATTTTAGGCAAATCGAGAAAGGGTCTTTTCATCACCGTAGAGAAAGTTTGTCTTAGTTTTTGTATTGAACATCTTAATGATAAAATCCTTCTAGACTAAGAAGGTTGAAATATCTGTTAAATATACTTTATGTTAATAGATGACGTTCATCATTATGAGGTCACATGATTTTGAAATGTCTCCTTTTGATTTATAAAGATGATAATCAAAAAATATAATGAAAGCGTCATACTTAATTCCACATGAATTATCGATAGCTATCGTTAGTGGTCGTACATGAAAAATATATCACTTACTTTAAATTTGTTGGCACTATATAACTTATGAAGTATCAGGATGTATTTGAATCATAAGTATGATGTATGTTTAATCCTTCTGGATGTTAACATATGGAGAACATTTGTTGATGCCAGAATCAAACATGTTTGCTCTAGAAGACACTTGCTACATTGTTATCGAAAAAGTTGATATATGATAATGGATTGTGCCAACTAAATAACTCAAGTGTTGTGATCATTAGGGGAAGTGAACATATGCGTCACACTCTTTTTCTTTTGACCATGGTTTTATCCCAACTAGGTTTTTCTAGTGAGGTTTTTAATAATGCAATATCTCCAAGTGTATAAAGGAATTATGTATTATTTTTCCTTGACAAGATTTTTGTCCTACTGAATTATATCTTGTAAGGTTTTTAACGAGGCATAATCTTTGATGTATATCTTTAATATATTTATGAGATCTTTTATAAAGGATACTCTGTACCTACAAATGTAAGCATTGTGACACTAATAAATTAATTCTCTTTTGAGTTTTTCTTTGTTGTTCTTGTTATCTATGTCATCTAATTATTTACAACAGAAAAGCTCATATTTGTGCAATATTTGAATACGAAAAAAATGTAGTACATTGTGCATTTTTCTATATATATAGTAAAACCATACGTCGGTGACCATATTATATTCTTTTTTAATAGTATTATATTGCTTACGGATATATAAAATTCCCCTGCAGAATGTGATGATGTATTAATTTAACACTTCTGTAATTGGCTCATGCCTTTAGTCCAATAACGTCTATGACTAGGCCCAAGATGTAAGCTTATAGTTATATGGGGTTGAGGTAACCGTTTTAAAATTTTGTGAGGTACACAAATGCTACATCTTAAACACGTTATGTACACGTGTTTCCTCCTCCGTCTTCCCCACCGAATATGTTACCGCCTCAAGACAGAGACAACCTCAGAAGTCAGAAACATCTCATTCTCTCTGTAAAAACACAAAGAAAGTTTATTTCTCTCTTTAACTATGTAGCGGTTTCGTTAACTTGGGCATGGTGGTTTCGTTGGTTTGTTGCGAATGACGGTGGTGCATGTTCATACACAACAGACATACGAACCTCATAAAATGTTAATTTCTTCCACCATGACCTTTTTTTATTATGTCTACTCTTCATTTAATTGAGATTATTGTTTGGATTAATTAATTTTTGGTTTTTGGTGTTTTGTAGGATACGAGGTTATGCGGATGGGGATTTTAGGAAGTTTAAAAAAGATTATTATTATTAGACAAATTCGTACCTGGTACTCAAAAAAACAACCAACGGCTCTGTCATCCTTGGTGGTTTCGTGGCGAGGTCTCACATGTGTGTTTGGGATTTGTTTTTTCAACTGCTTATTTGATTAATTGTGTATAGCGGGTGTAGGAACGGCTTATATAAGGTGTAGTTGTATAAAATAGAAACCGATATGCTTCACCCGTAAATCCCAATGCTAGGTACGACTCTTTTCTTATTTGAAAATTGTTACAAGTTGAATAAGTTTAGGTAGTGTATATATTAACTCAATGTATGTGAAATACCTACTTTTGTTAGGATGATATAAGCTACGGAGTGATAAGCATAGTGCTTAAACTGTGTGGTTATTGAAAACGCATGGGCTTAACCAATTAAGCCCACTAAGTGTGATTGCTGGTGAGAAGGAAGAATGACATCGTAGAGTACAACCCGCCTAATGTAACTTATGCACAAATTGGATATTGATTTGTAAATACCCATCGGGGAAAAAGGTTGTAACAGTTATTCTTAATCTCAAAAGTTGATTTTTGTTGACTGGAATTTGAACATTAAAAGTATATTCTACTGACGTTCTGATTTGTGAAAGCTGGGATACTTTAACATTTGTATCTGTTAGGTCACTAAGTTTACAACACAAGCATCAATAGAAAGATATAGAGAAGAGATAGAGAGGCGGATGAACAATATTCAAACACATACACACGAAATACTTAGCCGGTTATGCGTAGAGTGTAATGGAGAGAATAAATTGAACGACCAACCCTCAAGTGAGGGTTATTACAAGGTATTTATAGGAAGGGGAGCTAGGGCAACACTCCTACTCCCTTCCTTTCTTTAGTGGACATGGGCCTAAGCTCATGGGCCTTCTACATAAGCTTAAGCTAATAACAAACATAAAGGCCATAATTAAGCTAACTATTACATATGAATCACTAACACTTGATTTAGGTTTAAGAGTGATTCCAACAATCTCCCCTAAGTGTTGGTGATGAATGAATATGAACAGTGAAGGCTTTGATGTAATAGTAGCTTTGACGCCTTCCGACATTCTTCTTTTGTGAGAAGAATTGCCTTGATTCGAACAATCTCCCAGTGTAGAAATTGTCTTCTTTGAACAGTTACGCTTTGACGTCATAATTATCTTTGTTCTTTGTTCTTTGTGATGAAAGTAATAGTATGTTGTTGTTGTGCGCATCAAGTCTCGCCTCAGTCCGCTTCGTTGCTCGGTGTCTCCACATCATTCTTCAACATGCTCACACGCTCTTTGACGTTGGATTTCAAGATCGATGAAGTTCTTTAAGTCTTTAACTTTGTAGATTCTTTGGCTTGACGAAGAATCATTCGACTTTGTGTTGCTTTTAGATAGAACTTCCATTAGTGATGATGTTGGCATGAGCATGTGAAGAATCGCACGATCATTCCGCTCTAGAGCTTCCATAAGAAGAAAACATGAAAACGGTTAGTAATAAGCGGATTCGCACTTACAAGTTTGAACTTCGAGAGTGTTAATGACATAGTGTGAAAACACAACTCTAATTCTCACAAAGGCCGTTCTCGAACCGGAGTCCCACAAGTGAGATAACGCGATGTACCGAAGTACACCTACGATTCGGATGAGTCGAGGTACACCAAGCATCACCTCACGACTATAGACCGTTTGAGACACACTAAGCGTAATCCGCGAGGAGTTACAGTGACTGCTTGTCGGGCGTTTGATGTTGACCGGCGGGAGTTTCCATTCAATCACCGAGGATCACAATTGTGAACCTCTCATAAATGTTCTCGACAGATTGCTAAGATCGTGAAGGACTCGATAACGTACCACCGATGTTCTTATTGTTGAACATCAAGTGATGAAATGTCAAGTGTACCTAAGAGATCTTTTGATGAATCTCGTGGCTCTAGACTCAATAGTGCGTTTTGGTTTTCCCGAGCAGAGACTAGGAGAGGGTCTCCTTCTTTAATATCGCAATCTCTAAGAGAAAGCCGATAGATTATGTAGGGTTCCACGTGAGAATGAAACAAGCTTCATTGAGAGAAACTTGAGTGGCTAAGAAGGTTTAGTGCATGCGCCACCGGGTCCATGACGACTTTTAATCTTCAATACCGGCGTCACTAAGTGACAACCAAGAGTATATGAATTGAACCCTGTTATGCGCCTAAGTTGAATAATTTGGAGGGCTATTTCTTTTCACCCTTTTCTATGCATTTCTTTTTAATTCTTCAACTCCTTCTTTCTCCGATTCTTATTTTCTCCTTTTTATAATCATATCTAAGGACTTCTAAGTACTAACTATTTGTGATGTCCTTGGGTAGATCCCTCCGGCTCTGGCGGATCATAGGACGGTTATTCCTAACCTTAATCTCCTTATAACTCCATTGCCATAAAACCATTTTTCATGAAAATCTCTCAAAGTGTTTGTGAATGAAAAACATGTTTGAACACTTCAAGAGTTTTAGATTTTCGAAATACTCCCCTCCACATGTGCTTAAGAGTTTTACAAATCGCACAGTGAGGAAAGAGCTCGCACTTTTGAATTGATCGACTCAAGATAGACAATTCCCCAAGGGACACGGTTACGTTGCATAGTTAAAGAGATACATTGTCGACTTTTAGGTGACAACTAGCTCTAATAACTACCTTGAAGGTGTGGACAAACCTCGAAGGTTGTCAAACCCGTCAAAGTTCATGTCTATCAAGAGCTTCTCGAATAGGTACAATTTACTTGGATAATTCTTTGGAAGACAAATCTTTTCAATGTAATCTCGTTCGGATCCCGTCAATTCATGGGTTGAAGTCTTTTCACACGATGATTCAATAGCAATATCACAACATATTTCTTATCACATATTTTCTCCCCCTCAAAAATGGCATATCAATGTTGTTTTTGAAGAAGTGTTGGGAATAAGTATGACCATTTTGAGTTTTGTGGGAAAAGTACCACTGATAACACTTTTGTGAACAAAGATTTTAGTCAAATACTCCCCCTCAACAAGTGATATAAACGGTTGAGGTTTTGAAAATCATAAGGGGAAGTACTTGTTCTTTTGAACAAAACCTTGAAAAATGAAAGGTTTGATAGGTTTTACTCAAAAGTAAGAAGCTTTCGCTCCTTTTATAAGGATTGTGGCACTGAAGTGTACCACAGGGTCCTTTCTTGACAAGAACGGGTTGTACATCGTTATGTGTGCACAAGCCATAGTCGATAATCAAACAAACAAAATCACAATCAAGAGAGTACCCAATGATTACAGACGATCGACTACTTTCGAGGACGTTGGAAAGTCGAATCGGAAAGTTTGGTCATCCTCCCACATAGCTCTCCAACCGTTGCATCGATCCCGATGAATTAAACATTCATCAATCCTAGTGATAAATCAACGAACATCCTTGCGATCCTTTGAATTCCATCTCTTCGTCTGAATTATACCCAACTCAATGTCCTTCAATCGATATGACAATCCATCTCGAACCATCTCCAGGGTGGCGTCATAGAACTTAGTGAATTTTATCGAAAGCCATGAAGCAAGTATGATGATTTTCACTTTGGTAGACAAACCCAAACTTTTGTTTATGAACGATTTTGTACTGAGGTTCTTGATTGATTCCGATGAAGTGTAGAATTTAGGTAAGATTCGACCTCGAGGTGGAGAACTTCAACACGCTCTTTGATTTGAAGCGTATGAAAATAAGGAGTGCAGTAATGTACTTGATCTAAATTTCGGTTGAGGTTCGGTTGGGGCTCGGTATGTCGTGATCCTCACCACCGGTGTATGTAAAGTGATCAACGGTTTTCTCCATTGGTGGTGTGGTTTCAATCCCTTGGTTGATCGGATGGTGGTGGTGTGTAGCTTGTTGTGTAGTGGTGATAACTCGCTTAACCATTTGTCGAATCATTGGATGGAGTTGCCTTCTTAATGATTTTGTTGTTGACTTAGTTGTTTCTTTTGTTGATGGAGGTGATGATTGAGATGATGATTTGGGTTTGGTGGAAGTGTCAAAAAAATGGTTCGTAAGACCGTTGAGGTATGTGTGTTGGATTGTCAACTATGTAGTTGTGTCGATTCCTTCTTTAACTTTTCCTCTTGACTCTAGCGACTTCTTGACCTCTTTTCGCATCATTTCCTCTTCATCACCAAATTATCATCATCGGTGACCCTTTCATCCTTATCATGATCGTAATCTCCTTCGTCATATAAATCCACATCTTCACCATGCTTTTCTTCTTGCGGTTGTTTTAGTTGTTGTTGTGGTTGCTTCATTTCAACAGTTGTGGTAATGATGACACCGATCCTTACCGGGTTGATTAACCGGATCGGATGGGGTAAGAGATGTTTGCAATGGATCTTCCATAAGTGGAGGACTACTACTTTACCCTCCGCCCCACCGGGTTGATTAACCGTAAAAGATCAAGCATGGTATTCCATCATTTTCGCTTTAATGTCTTACGAAATTGTATTACCTCATCCATTGAATCTTACTCATTGAGCATGAGTTTTGAATGGTCACAGAAGGATGTCCACAACAATTACGCAAGATGATTATGAGCATATGAAGTTGTTGAAGATGACACGAGATAGTTCTTGCCAATTGTTTTGTCGTATCCGACTTGAAATGTGTTTGCCATCGAGAGCTCGGTGGGGCATTGATGTTTGCTTGATTTGCAGCCATTTCATGATCTGAAAGTCATTAGACAAAGAGACAGACATATGGAAACACAATGTGTTTGTATTAGTCTGATTTATTATCTAATTACTTGTATTATGGTAACATGTTTATGTTAGTTACAAGTCCTAAGTCACATTAGTCCTAATTGATTGAAGTTGATGTGAAAAGTTACGTGAACATGTTAATTTTGAAATTTCAAAGTCCAATTTTTCACTTAACACACAACATATTAACTTTTGTAAGCTTATACGAAACATCAGGTATTTGTGACTTATGCGTAACATTTAACAAGTAACATATGCGTACTAGGCCAAAATGTAGTGAACAGTGGGTTATGTGTAACAAGGATCCTTATGCGTAAGAAAGGAGCTTATGCGTAGGAGTAAACTAAAGCGTAAGACCAAGCTTAGGCGTAAGAGTTTCTTACGCGTAATACAAGTTCAAAGGCTTTAAGCTTACGCGTAGGGATAAGCTAGATGTTACGCGTACAATTTACTCGTAAGAGTAAAGCTTATGCGTAACAAGCCTTGTTTACGAATATCTTTCCAAGATATACTTAATCCACTGTAGACCCCTTATGCGTAAGAGCTACGCATAAGATTTCTCTTAGGCGTAACCTTTACGCATAAAGTATTCCTTAAGCTTAAAGGTTTGAACACCTAAAGATTCTGACATTACGAATAATTAACCTGTTAAATATAAACATGAAAACTTGATTGCAGTTAACTCCAAACATCTTTTAGATCACAAAACAAGCACAAGAACATATCAGATACACACAGAAAGACTTAGGCGTAAAATTACTCAAACCCTAAACCCTTAATCTACGTGTAAGGGATATAGCTACACAAATCAAACAAGAGTGTTTCTGGAGTGTCCTAGATGTCATATGAGTGCAATGGAACAAGATTTAACACATTTCCACCACAGAATCAGAAGATTCATGGGAGATGAACCCTAAAACCTAAAACTTAAATTCTTACAGTTTAGATGTTTCTGGGCTAATTTAAAGGTTAAAAAACATGCATATAAACTTATTCTAACACATTCTTGACTACCTAATAACATATCACAGAATAGAAAAACCCTAGATGAGCGCAAGAACCCTAGAATTCAACTTAATGAAATTTAAGATTCGGGATGGTTTTGGACGATTGAAACAAGTTTAATAGACACTAAGAAAGGTTTTAACATAACTCATTTCAATCCAAACACTTTAATGCATAAACACCAGTTCGCTCGAGTGAACAATTTTCCAAAATCGGTTTAAAGAGTTTTAACTGTTGATTTGAAAGAATTTTAGAAATCCTTGTTTATCATCTTGATTAAAACAGTTTAGAACTTATAGATTATGAAAAACTTGAACGGATTTAGAAAATTTGATTTGGGCCGTTTGATCTTGGTGGTTTAGGAGTAAATGATTTTGTTAAAATTAATTTGCCAAGTTGACACATTCGGTCCTTCAACCTTAAATAGGTTCCAACCAAGATCCTTAAACTTCCGTTTAGCTTAGACATAACACATGTAAGGCAAGAAGCTTAACGATACTCCCCCTCGACTTTTGAAATACTGAATTTTGAAAAAACATTTGAGTCCGAGGAGAGTATTTGACAAGAAACGTATCCACCATTTTATAAGAAACAACATATTTTAGGTAACATGCAAGTACAAGGTTTTATGAAACTGCAAAATATTTACTTTCTCCCCTCAACACTTGTTCGGAAAATAATGAAAGGTTTGATAGAACAACGTGTTGATCAAGATTTGTACTTGCCATGTTAAAAGAAATATAGATAGAAGAATATTTTTGTTGTTTTATCGATTTTATAATTTTGTATTTTGTTTTTGAAAATATTTACAAAAGAGGTTTTGGTGTTTGGTGGTTTTTAAGAATGTTTTAAGAGTTCATCCAATTCCTCTTGAGTCAACACCGCATACCAATCCGTGGACCAACTCATTAAACCTAGCGGGAGGCAAGGCTTTGGTGAGTAGATCCGCCAATTGGTATTCATCACTCCCAGTATAATTGAACTGCACCTATTCCACATGGTCCTTGATGAAATGATAGCGAAGATCGATGTGCTTTGATTTCGAGTCTTGAATCGAGTTGACGAGATCGCAATGGCACTCCAATTGTCGCAAAGACATCGGGATTACATCAAACACGTAACCATAGTCTTTGAGTTGTGTTCTCATCCGGATGACTTGAGCACAACACGCCGACATGGCTACATATTTCGCCCGGTTGATGACAACGATGTACAATCCCGCTTCTTCGATTGCGGGACACCGTTTATCACCAAGAAATTGTAGTGCTCTGAAGTACTTTTTCGTGAATCTAAACATCCTGCGTGATCGGCATTTGAAAAATCGATTAGTTCAAAACCGAATCCCGGATACGGATCCCAAGTTAATGGTTCCCTTGATGTATCGGAGGATTCTTTTATCCTCGAGAGGTGGGTTTCATTGGTCTTGACCGATAACGGAGCGAGATAAACGTCAAAGACAATATCAGTCCGCTAGTGTTAGATACATGAGAGACCCAATTATACTACGATATTTTGTAGGGTCCGCTAATTTCCCATGTAAATTAGCGTCTAGCTTCTTGGTATGAGTCATTGGTGTGGCATAAGTGTCACGTGTTTTCATTCCAAATTTGTTTAACAATTCAAGGGCATATTTGGATCGACTCAAGAAAATACCACGGGTGATTGATGAACTTGCGTCCTAGAAAGAACCTAAGTTCACCCATCATGGACATTTCAAAATTTTTCTTCATTAGTTTTGCAAAAGCGATTGAGTACTTTTTATGTGTAGACCCAAAATGATGTCATCCACGTAAATTTGAACAATTAAGATATGTGCCCGTGATATTGTATATAAAAGAGTAGGGTCGACCGAACCTTTGGTGAAATTATTAGCAATGAGGAAAGATGATAGCTTATCGTACCATGCCCGAGGAGCTTGTTTGAGACCATCTGAGCTTTGTTCGGTTTGTAGACATGGTTCGGGAACTCGGGATCAACGAATCCTTCCGGTTGGTCGACATAAACCGTTTTTTCAGTTGTCCATTTAGAAATGCGGTTTGACATCCATCCGAAGGCCGTCATATTCATATGAGCGCGAACGCGAGAAATATCCGAACGACCTCAAGACGAGCAACCGGAGAAAATGATTCTTCAAAATCAATACCTCCTCTTGTCTATAACCCTTAGCTACCAGACGTGACTTGTTTTCGACACGTTCCTTCAAAGATCCAATTTGTTCTTCCAAATCCATTTAAGACCAATGACGTAGACCCTGTTGGTCTTTCAACCGATTCCATACTTCAAGACGTTTGAATTGGTTGAGTTCTTCCGCATGGATTCAATCCATTGTCTTTTGTCATTGCGTCTTTAATGTTTTTAGGCTCAGTTAGCGCGACGGTGAGAGTATAAATGCAATGTTCACCATCGTGTGAAGACGTTGTCTTGTAACGATCGGTTGATTCGGGTTGCCAATAATATTTTCCGAGGATGGTCTTTTGTCCATCGATGTGTAGAGGTTGATGTTGGTATACATTGTGCGATTTCGAGGATTCAAATGGTTTGTTGATGATTCCGCGACATCAGTGCGGCAGTTTCATTAGCAAACGGGTTAAAGAACGCATTTGGATCAAAATCTGCGGTGGGGTACTTCATTAAGAATATTATCACCGGTTCATCATTGTTGGAAGCGGTTTGTTCAATTGTTGTGGTGGAGTCAATCGGTGGTGCTTCTTCAACAATAGTTGTTGTAGCAGTGTATCGGTATAAGAGTAGTATCGGGTTGAGCAATGAAACAACGGATACACCGAGCACGTTCATCAATATCCACCGAACGATTGGAGCAAATAACCTTTCCATTTGTTGACGAGTGAGTGGGGGCTTTGTTTAGGTGATGATGGGGTTTGAGGGAGGTTTAAGCGGTTGTGACCGGGTTCCAAGTCGTTATACTCGAAGCCATTATGAAGAAGTTTGTAATCGCCTTCCCCAAACCGACAACTTTAGTAGATTTGAGACTTTGATGAAGTCTACATTTCCTCTAACTTTTGAAGGTTTCAAGATGCGTGAATTTGTAGATGAGCGATAAACCACACAAAGAAAATCGACTTATTGCGGAAGATCCGTTCGAGGGTAACATGCCGAAATCAACAAGATCTTCTCACGTATGTAGACGCATCACACCAAACAAACCACGAAAGACAAAATGAAACAACTTTCCCACGAATGTTGTGGTCTTTCGAATACTTATCACCGTGAATATGCAAGAATTCGATACCAAGACCGTGTGAGGCATCATAACATCATATTTAGGTAACTTCACACAAGATCACCCATGAAATTGAGACGATAATTCCAAAGTGAGACGTTTGAGCCACATATCGTCTTATTTCTTCCCCCTAATTGAAGAAATTCAAGAAGGCATTGGGTTTTCGCAAAGAAGCAAGTGGAACAACAAGGAAGCCATGACCACGTACACATTCTCTCCCCCTCGATGTTTTCAATGATTCAGAATCATACACCACGTATGTTGATGATGAATTGAAGACAGTGAAACCATGTATAAGGAGACAACGAAACCATGTATGTCCAATTGATCGAACAAGTGTGAAGTACCAAAATATTTCGAGAGAGTCAATGCGATAAAACATCTCATTCATTATGTTGATCATCACCGTGTCATTGTTGTTGAAGCAGTTTGATCTTTCGTTATAGAAGATTCGGTTGTTGTTGTAGATTCGGTGTATCGAAATTAGGGTATTATCGGTTGTCAATGGAAACATTCGATACATCCGAAGCACGACTTTTGGCGTAATCTTTAACCGGAGGAGCAAGCAATGTTTCCAATTCATGACGATTAAGTACAATGGTGGAACGGTGATGGATCATGATATTTTTAACGGTGAGAAACGGGTCCCTACTGTTTTGCGGTAGGAGCCATAATTCATGTAGTGTTGTACCGTGCATAGAAAAATAGAAGGGGGCAAGAAATAGAAAACATGGATCCCTAAGTGTAAGCGGGTTCCGGATGTTAGAAGCATAAAGATGTAGTGTCAATTATCTTCTTGACACCGAACATGCTATTTTGATGATTTCCTTTCCGCCTCGTGGATGGATGTTGTTGGTATCCCACTTGTTTTAGTGCAACTACTTAGTATCTTGCTGTAGGAATCCACCTAAGACTAACAGCTTTGAAAATCCTACTGTTGGTATCCATCTAAGGTTAGATCTAGGGATGTTGAAACTTCTTTTGGGAAGAGTCTGCGTCCTATATGGATCCACCTATTAGGTTTCGAAAGTTTACATTTAGATCAACGGGTTTATTTCTAACTGCTTGTTGAGTTAACTTAGGTTTTGGTTTGCTACTACGTAGTGTCTGAATACACGTGAAGGTGATACACTAGGTCGTGAACCTAAGATTCCATCCTTTTGAAGAAGTGCCCTTTTCCTAGCCTTTTCTAGATCATAGTTCTTGTATGCATCATTTGAATCATATGAATTTTTAATTTTAATTCTCGGTTTAGACACGGTGTTGAACTAATCCTAGATTTGCCAGAGCGACCACATGTTGAGGTTTAATGTAAAGCAGTATAATGAAAACAGTTTAATGAAACATGTTTTACGTAAAGCGAAGCATTATTCTTAGGCCGGGAATGTGGAGTGATTGGTTTTATCAAATGATTATTCTCAACAACTTGGGAGGAAACCGTGGTTTTGAAGATTTTGAACGTTCGATTTAAATGCGGTTGGTTGTCTAACTACTGATTGTTTTTGAAAGGTTGTAGAGACGATTTCCCAAGATTGTTGGTTTAGCAAAATTAGTATCCACACTCTTGTCGATTAATCTTCTCGGTTTGTTTTGTAAAGCAACATGTGTAAGCCCTTTGCTTGAATTTGAGCCTTTAAATACTCATTTTCTTTTACTAATGTATCCACACGATTACTTTGTTCATTTGAATCTTGAACATTGTGTTCAAGAAAAGATTTTTTGTAGTTTAAGTTCAGAGAGATGCAATGTGCCTCTAGTTTTAAAAATCTTTATGAAACCGAGCAATGGTCTTTTGAGAAGAATGTTTTCGATTCAAGAGTTTGAGTTGAAGTTTCAGTTGAATTGTTAACAAGTAAGGGCTCGGACATGAGATAGTTGTCGGACATTGTGCAACACACCGGTCAACCTCTCCTTCATTACTAAATTCAGGTTGCTCAAGATGTTGTGTCGCATTTGCGATCGTAATATGATCAACAATAGATTGTACCTCGACCGTCATTCGTGTCGTTGTCATAGGTGGGTAAGATATCTTCCTCAACCATTTGTTCTTCGTCACGTTGGGCTCGTGTCGTAGTTAAGTATGATATCTTCTCCGGATCTGCTGTTGTCATCTGCTTTTCAATGCTACAACCTCATTGTCCGCATGACACGCGGATGCGAGAATCACAACATTCTCAACTTCCATTTGAGCATTCCTTTCATGCACATCAACTCTTTCACCTTGCACGATCGCAAGATATCGGGAATTTGATGATGTCGACGCTTCAATGCCGAGCGAGCCATGAATCCTTCTTCCAATGCCACAAATGGATCTCATGTCCGTAATCCATTTCACTCCCCGAGAAGAATCAAAGAGAAGAAAAGGTGCAAAGTCGATATAGCACAGAAGGTGGATATAGTGAATTGCAATTTCCTCCAAAATAATTTTGAAAAATTTGTCTCTCAAAATTTGAAATTCACTATAAAATTCAATTCTAAGGTTGTAAGAAAAATTTGAGTTATGACAATTTTGACGCCAAATTTTACGAAAAATTTGAATTTGGGCCCAAAATTTGAATTTTGACCAAAATTTTCACAGTTAAACCAAAATTTGAATCTCGCGTAAAAATTGAACGTTTAGTCTCCCCTAAAAAATAAATTTTACTCAAATTTTCCCGCCAAGTAGCACTTATGACCAAAATTTTTTTTGATAACTTGTGTTGATGATGGATCTTTGTAGTCGAATGGACCTTTGTTGATGAAGTATCCTTAGGTGTAGAAATCACAATAAACCAAGTAGCACTTATGAATACCAAAGTTACGCGTAATGCCAAGAGTTCTGGCGAAGAAAGGAGAAAACACTAAAGTTATGCGTAAGCGATGAAGTTAGGCGAGAAAACTTAGGCGTGGGATTACCTTACGCATAAGACAAAGCTTATCGTAAGATGAATCTTATGCGTAAGAGGTTCTACGCGTAAGCTTAAGCTTATGCGTAAGTTTAGGGTTTTACCAAGTGATCTTTACACTATCACGGGCAAAGATATCCCAAGTCGACGTATTTTCGTGTTTATCCAAGCAAGAAAACACGGAGTAAACCAAACATAAGTCTCAAAGTCAAACTACATCATAAGGAAAAGTCAAACTGCAACTCCACGGGATACACTCGGGAGGGTCTTGTCTTAAGTCTTGCTAAGCCAAGCCAATACTCAACCTTTAGGCAACTTCAATAACACGAAAATGGATACTCGGCGTCAACATAATGTTGGTGAGCTCGTAGGTTTAAGAGTTAAACCACTAAGCTGTGAATAATATAGAGTAGGACAATAGTGAGCATGATATACAAATATAAACACTAACTGAAACCACGATACTTGCAAAAACTAAACCTCACAGATGACAAGTGTACACGATTTCTAATAACCCCGATAGTACTATCAATGCTTCGGCTAAAAAACAGAGTTAAACAGTTGCGCACAAATGAACACACAATATAAGATCACACAGAATGCACATATTTCAATCAAACGCACATAATTGTCCAAAAAGACAAAAGCAGTAAATCACATCATAAAAACAGTTTAAAATATCATTTGAGTACCATATTCTCCTAAGGAAAATATTATGAAAAAGAGGCTACGAAAACTCACTTCAGAAGATAGCAATGAACAGTAACTCAGGTAACGTGAACAGTGTCAAGAAGCAAGGCACAACGGTACACGAACGACGCAACCTAAATATTTAGCTTACTCAGAAAATGCCCCGTAAAGTGAATAAGCTTTCAAAAGATAAATTGTTTTAGTGTTCGTGGAATACTCGTGGCACTGTTTGTAAAAATTATAGAAGTTTAGTATTAGCGTCTCGCGTGGTGTTTTTGGAAAATATAAACTCAAGTTTAACTCACGCCAAGACGGTAAAAGTCGGAAAATACAATTAAAAAAATAGAAAAGAATAAAGTAAAGAAAGAATAAATAAAGAACAACGAAAAGAAACCATCAATAATATGTTTTGTAGTTTTACCCCGTAGACCCAAATAGTTGGTAAAATATTATAATTTAAGAAAGAAGTTGTACGATTTCTAAAATGTTTACGATGTTTGCAAGTTGTAATCGTTTAGGTTATAAAAGGTTTTTATAAAATTTGGACATAATGTGTCCGTTTATATAACGTTTCCCAATTATTGTAATTTAAGTTGATTCAAATTTTATGGGTCATTATTAACAAGCTTTAGGTTTCGTTATCATTCGCGTAGTTATTAGCCTTTGGTTTATTGAAGATTTTGTGTCCGTTCCGAGTCTAATATATTAAAGTCTTTCGAGTCGAATATATTATACCGTATGTCCAAAATTTCCAAGAATTCCCATCGTCCAATACCGTAAATCTAATAACGATCTACTATCAATGCATCAAAGCATAGGTTTTGATACAATGTCCAAGTACAAATCCATATCAATCCCAAGTAACCATTCCAAAGTGCATCTGAAACCTATCATTGATCACAAAACAAAATAGATTAAGTTAGTAAGGTACTCGATAAGTTATAATACACACAAAGTAATACATATTACCAATAGTTAACACGTAACAAATTCTAACATAATGCTAATTGGGCCCTGGCCCACATCAACCCAAATCTTAGTCCTTATGATATTGTTCTATAAGCCCACTAGACCAAACCAAACACACAACACAATCCACTGGGCTTGTGACCCATTAATGAAAAACAGATACAACCTATACGCACAAAATATACATATTTACTTACACGGGAACGTTTTGACAAGCCATTTCTTGTAATATTCGACCTGTTTCGAGACTAAACTAGCACGACAAGCGTGAAGTATTCGTGACAGGCAAGACTTACCCTATACGGGTTTTCCTAGCCACGTCTAAGTTAGAACCAGTACACTTTATTTGATTGTCTCGTTAGCTTGGTTACCACACGACCAAGATCACTATAACACGAGGTAACAATACTTCGTTAACAGTCAATTTACCAAACTTACAGGTCCCCTGCGATATTACTTGTATCGTGGGTACTCATCACGAGCACACCTCCTTGGAGTGTCGCTTATTCCACAAACAACCAAGACGACCCTAGTGGTCGTATCACACTTATAACGCAACAACACAACCCTCAAGAGGGTTTTTTCCCAACCAAACACACCATTAATAAATCAAAACGCTACGGTTAATCGTAACCAAGTCCCTCACAAACGAGCACAACCCCTTTGGTTGTGTCGTTAAATTCATAACCATATCAAAACAGCCACCCAACAAGAGTTTGAATACCAAACCTATAAGCTATCAAACTGGAAGCCAAGCTATACGAAAACACAACAACAACTGGACTAAACTTACGGATTCAAAATCATAACTAACACATTCAAAACTGGTCACCCATCATGTTGTGAGTCACGACTCACCCATACGGGTCAAAATCTACACGACAAACAACAACAATATCAAACAAAGATGCTAGGACCATAAATCTAAACACAAACATAAGTATAAACATGAAAATTATACATAGAACGGGTCAACTCAACTCAGTGAGTTGAACGATTTTTAGTTTAAAAACATATATCAAAGGTGTACTAATAGCCTTTTTAGATCCGATCGGTTACTTTTTATATAAAATTGAAATATAACAAAGGTGTAATGGTGGTGCTTACCCTACGAAGGAAAGAAGAAGAAAAGTGGTACGAGTGAAAATGATAAAGTGAAAAGTGGAAGTTCAAGGG
The DNA here is from genome assembly GCA_022545495.1 of Chrysanthemum lavandulifolium. Classification (NCBI taxonomy): domain Eukaryota; kingdom Viridiplantae; phylum Streptophyta; class Magnoliopsida; order Asterales; family Asteraceae; genus Chrysanthemum; species Chrysanthemum lavandulifolium. The sequence continues at coordinate 59,422,473 of CM040241.1, forward strand.
GGCGATGTGATTAGATCAGGGACTAGTTTTGGCTATTTTTTAAATCTTTTGTATATTAAGGGTGTGGGACCCATTTGAGCTATTAAATGTTTAATTCAAGTCGCGAAAGTTGCGCCATTGCGTCTAAAATAACTTTTCCACAAAGAATAAGTATTAGTACGACTAATATCTCTCAAATATTAAAATAATCATATCAAGATGTTTATTAGGTGCGGTTGTGTTGGTACGTGTTACGTGCAGTTTTTCCGTTTTACGAGAAAGCTTCTAGTTTGCAAATCCGTAAGTTTAGAAAAGTTCGTAGATGGAAAATAAGTATAATTTATGGTAAAACCAAGTCTCGAAAATTTACGGGTTGTTATATTGGGTATATGTTTGAAATGTTAAGATAAAATGCAACCAAATTATGGTTAGTATTAGACAAGACATTTCGGGGAGGAAATCTAAACAAATAGGTAAATTTGTAACACCCCAAAACCGGATTATACGTATTTATTATGATAATGCCATTAAGTAAGTTTGATTACGACTTCTAGTTGTTTGAATGTGTTACATAATATGCTAGTCAAACTAATAGTCAAAGTATGTATAATGTGGTTATAAAAAATATGATGTGTCACATATATAAAAGAAATAGACTTAAAGGACTAAAGTTGTCAAGTGTTAAATAAGTTATAAAGTTTTATATGGCCAAACTATGAGAGAAAGGACTTGAAGGACAAAATTTTCCAAAGTGGAAAACTTGCAACTAGTCCTAGAAAACTCAGGACTTCTTTACACACTTCTCCATTTTGGGTAGTGTTAGTGTGTATCATGATGTTCAAAGGAGAGGGAAAAACAAGAAAGCTAGGATGATCAATTGAACAAGAACTAAGGTCCTAATTCAATGAAGATAAGCGTTACCTGCCATCCCTGCAAGTAAGTAACACTCAATTAGTGTTTAATTTTGAATTAAGAAATTAGGATTCATGAATCCTAATTTGAGGAAATTGGTAAAAGACGTTTTTAGGCTAATTAAAGAGGTTATAGTAATTCTGGATTAAGCTTTATTAAATTTAAGTTAGTAATTTTGTGGGTCTTTATCATATGATCAATTTATGAGCATATGATGATTAGAAGTATTAAAGGTGGGTTAATGGGTGTATAAACAATTATTATAGTAATTTAATTATGTGATTACCGTTATAGTTGTTGATGTTTTGTGTAGGATGGTCGTGAAGGAAGTAAGGTCTTGGTATAAGAGCCTAAAATTTGTAAGCAAGGATTTCAAGTACAATTGGTATATCTTTAGAAGCCTAGTACTAGTTACCTGGCGTGAACAAGGTTGAACCCCCTATTGAGTCTTTGAGTCCAAGTATTTTGAGTAATAAAAAGTGTGTTTGAAGCTTGTTATAGTTATAAAAGTTTATTTGCAGATATTAAATTATTTGAAGTCTTATGTTAAAGTTTTGTGTTATAAAGTATGCAAACGGGTCAAAACGGGTGTTTGACATAACACCCGTCACTTTGTAAAATACGTTGTCATGGTCTTGGAGACATGTTTGTACATTCTTATGTGTTTTACGTTGTGTTAAAGAATTATGGAAGTTTTGATGTTATATCATATTGTTTGAGGTCATTTTTCAAAATTGGGTCAATAGTGCACATGAGGGTACTTTAGAGCATAAAAAGGTTTTGCAGAAAATAGTGCGCAAGAGGGTACTTTAGTGCACAAAAGAGTTTTGCAGAAATTAGTGAACATGAGGGTACTTTAGTGCATAAAAGGGTTTTGTAGAAAATAGTGCACATGAGGTACTTTAGTGCACAAAATAGTTTTACATAAAATAGTTCACAGAAAGGTCCTTTAGTGCACAAAAGGATTTTGCAAGAAATTGTACACAGGAGGGTCCTATAGTGCACAAAAGGGTTTTGTAGAAAATAGTGCACATAATGGTCCTTTAGTGCACAAGAGGGGTTTACAGATTTTAGTCATTTTCTAAATTTTGTATAAAATCAACCGTGGCTCGTTAGAAGTCGTGTCACCCGTCGTTTTAAAGTTAATTGAGTCTAGTTTAATTTAAAAATAGTCTTAAGAGCTGGTTTCTATCAGATTATTGTCATTTCATAAAAGAGTAACAAGAGGTCAGTTTGAGGTCTTGTTGTTTTCGCGAAAAGTTTTAAATTTTTAGGCAAATCGAGAAAGGGTCTTTTCATCACCGTAGAGAAAGTTTGTCTTAGTTTTTGTATTGAACATCTTAATGATAAAATCCTTCTAGACTAAGAAGGTTGAAATATCTGTTAAATATACTTTATGTTAATAGATGACGTTCATCATTATGAGGTCACATGATTTTGAAATGTCTCCTTTTGATTTATAAAGATGATAATCAAAAAATATAATGAAAGCGTCATACTTAATTCCACATGAATTATCGATAGCTATCGTTAGTGGTCGTACATGAAAAATATATCACTTACTTTAAATTTGTTGGCACTATATAACTTATGAAGTATCAGGATGTATTTGAATCATAAGTATGATGTATGTTTAATCCTTCTGGATGTTAACATATGGAGAACATTTGTTGATGCCAGAATCAAACATGTTTGCTCTAGAAGACACTTGCTACATTGTTATCGAAAAAGTTGATATATGATAATGGATTGTGCCAACTAAAGAACTCAAGTGTTGTGATCATTAGGGGAAGTGAACATATGCGTCACACTCTTTTTCTTTTGACCATGGTTTTATCCCAACTAGGTTTTTCTAGTGAGGTTTTTAATAATGCAATATCTCCAAGTGTATAAAGGAATTATGTATTATTTTTCCTTGACAAGATTTTTGTCCTCTTGAATTATATCTTGTAAGGTTTTAACGAGGCATAATCTTTGATGTATATCTTTAATATATTTATGAGATCTTTTATAAAGGATACTGCACCTATAAATGTAAGCATTGTGACACTAATAAATTAATTCTCTTTTGAGTTTTTCTTTGTTGTTCTTGTTATCTATGTCATCTAATTATTTACAACAGAAAAGCTCATATTTGTGCAATATTTGAATACGAAAAAAATGTAGTACATTGTGCATTTTTCTATATATATAGTAAAACCATACGTCGGTGACCATATTATATTCTTTTTTAATAGTATTATATTAAGCGACGGATATATAAAATTCCCTTGCAGAATGTGATGATGTATTAATTTAACACTTCTGTAATTGGCTCATGCCTTTAGTCCAATAACGTCTATGACTAGGCCCAAGATGTAAGCTTATAGTTATATGGGGTTGAGGTAACCGTTTTAAAATTTTGTGAGGTACACAAATGCTACATCTTAAACACGTTATGTACACGTGTTTCCTCCTCCGTCTTCCCCACCGAATATGTTACCGCCTCAAGACAGAGACAACCTCAGAAGTCAGAAACATCTCATTCTCTCTGTAAAAACACAAAGAAAGTTTATTTCTCTCTTTAACTATGTAGCGGTTTCGTTAACTTGGGCATGGTGGTTTCGTTGGTTTGTTGCGAATGACGGTGGTGCATGTTCATACACAACAGACATACGAACCTCATAAAATGTTAATTTCTTCCACCATGACCTTTTTTTATTATGTCTACTCTTCATTTAATTGAGATTATTGTTTGGATTAATTAATTTTTGGTTTTTGGTGTTTTGTAGGATACGAGGTTATGCGGATGGGGATTTTAGGAAGTTTAAAAAAGATTATTATTATTAGACAAATTGCACTGGTACTCAAAAACAACCAACCAGCTCTGTCATCCTTGGTGGTTTCGTGGCAGGTCTCACATGTGTGTTTGGGATTTGTTTTTCAATCGCTTATTTGATTAATTGTGTATAGGGTGTAGGAACGGCTTATATAAGGTGTAGTTGTATAAAATAGAAACCGATATGCTTCACCGTAAATCCCAATGCTAGGTACGACTCTTTTCTTATTTGAAAATTGTTACAAGTTGAATAAGTTTAGGTAGTGTATATATTAACTCAATGTATGTGAAATACCTACTTTTGTTAGGATGATATAAGCTACGGAGTGATAAGCATAGTGCTTAAACCGTGTGGTTATTGAAAACGCATGGGCTTAACCAATTAAGCCCACTAAGTGTGATTCTTGGTGAGAAGGAAGAATGACATCGAGAGTACAACCCGCCTAATGTAACTTATGCACAAATTGGATATTGATTTGTAAATACCCATCGGGAAAAAGGTTGTATGATTATTCTTAATCTCAAAAGTTGATTTTGTTGATCGAATTTGAACATTAAAAGTATATTCTCTCGACGCTCGATTTGTGAAAGCCGGGATACTTTAACATTTGTATCTGTTAGGTCACTAAGTTTACAACACAAGCATCAATAGAAAGATATAGAGAAGAGATAGAGAGGCGGATGAACAATATTCAAACACATACACACGAAATACTTAGCCGGTTATGCGTAGAGTGTAATGGAGAGAATAAATTGAACGACCAACCCTCAAGTGAGGGTTATTACAAGGTATTTATAGGAAGGGGAGCTAGGGCAACACTCCTACTCCCTTCCTTTCTTTAGTGGACATGGGCCTAAGCTCATGGGCCTTCTACATAAGCTTAAGCTAATAACAAACATAAAGGCCATAATTAAGCTAACTATTACATATGAATCACTAACACTTGATTTAGGTTTAAGAGTGATTCCAACAATCTCCCCCTAAGTGTTGGTGATGAATGAATATGAACGGTGAAGGCTTTGATGTAATAGTAGCTTTGACGTCTTCTGACATTCTTCTTTTTTGTGAGAAGAATTGCCTTGATTCGAACAATCTCCCGGTGTAGAAATTGTCTTCTTTGAGCAGTTCGCTTTGACGTCATAATTATCTTTGTTCTTTGTTCTTTGTGATGAAAGTGATAGTATGTTGTTGTTGTTCGCATCAAGTCCGCCTCAGTCCGCTTCGTTGCTCGGTGTTCCACATCATTCTTCAACATGCTCACACGCTCTTTGACGTTGGATTTCGATCTTGATGAAGTTCTTTAAGTCTTTAACTTTGTAGATTCTTTGGCTTGACGAAGAATCATTCGACTTTTGTGTTGCTTTTAGATAGAACTTCCATTAGTGATGATGTTGGCATGAGCATGTGAAGAATCGACGATCATTCCGCTCCGAGCTTCCATAAGAAGAAAACATGAAAACGGTTAGTAATAAGCGGATTCCGCACTTACAAGTTTGAACTTCGAGAGTGTTAATGACATAGTGTGAAAACACAACTCTAATTCTCACAAAGGCCGTTCTGAACCGGAGTCCCACAAGTGAGATAACGCGATGTACCGAAGTACACCTACAGATTCGGATGAGTCGCCGAGGTACACCAAGCATCACCTCACGACTATAGACCGTTTGAGACACACTAAGCGTAATCCGCGAGGAGTTACCGAAGTGACCGCCGTGGTTGTTTGATGTTGACCCGGCAGAGTTTCCATTCAATCACCGAGGATCACAATTGTGAACCTCTCATAAATGTTCTCGACAGATTGCTAAGATCGTGAAGGACTCGATAACGCACCACCGATGTTCTTATTGTTGAACATCAAGTGATGAAATGTCAAGTGTACCTAAGAGATCTTTTGATGAATCTCGTGGCTCTAGACTCAATAGTGCGTTTTGGTTTTCCGAGAGAGACTAGGAGAGGGTCTCCTTCTTTAATATCGCAATCTCAAGAGAAAGCCGATAGATTATGTAGGGTTCCCGTGAGAATGAAACAAGCTTCATTGAGAGAAACTTGAGTGGCTAAGAAGGTTTAGTGCATGCGCCACCGGGTCCATGACGACTTTTAATCTTCAATACCGGCGTCACTAAGTGACAACCAAGAGTATATGAATTGAACCCTTGTCCGCCCTAAGTTGAATAATTTGGAGGCTATTTCTTTTCACCCTTTTCTTTGCATTTCTTTTAATTCTTCAACTCCTTCTTTCTCCGATTCTTATTTTCTCCTTTTATAATCATATCTAAGGACTTCTAAGTACTAACTATTTGTGATGTCCTTGGGTAGATCCTCCGACTCTAGCGGATCATAGGACGGTTATTCCTAACCTTAATCTCCTTATAACTCCATTGCCATAAAACCATTTTCATGAAAATCTCTCAAAGTGTTTGTGAATGAAAACATGTTTGAACACTTCAAGAGTTTTAGATTTTCGAAATACTCCCCTCCACATGTGCTTAAGAGTTTTTACGAAATCGCACGGTGAGGAAAGAGCTCGCACTTTTGAATTGATCGACTCAAGATAGACAATTCCCCAAGGGACACGGTTACGTTGCATAGTTAAAGAGATACATTGTCAGCTTTTAGGTGACAACTAGCTCTAATAACTACCTTGAAGGTGTGGACAAACCTCGAAAGGTTGTCAAACCCGTCAAAGTTCATGTCTATCAAGAGCTTCTCGAATAGGTACAATTTACTTGGATAATTCTTTGGAAGACAAATCTTTTCAATGTAATACTGTTCAGATCCCGTCAATTCATGGGTTGAAGTCTTTTCACACGATGATTCAATAGCAATATCACAACATATTTCTTATCACATATTTTCTCCCCCTCAAAAATGGCATATCAATGTTGTTTTTGAAGAAGTGTTGGGAATAAGTATGACCATTTTGAGTTTTGTGGGAAAAGTACCACTGATAACACTTTTGTGAACAAAGATTTTAGTCAAATACTCCCCCTCAACAAGTGATATAAACGGTTGAGGTTTTGAAAATCATAAGGGGAAGTACTTGTTCTTTTGAACAAAACCTTGAAAATGAAAGGTTTGATAGGTTTTACTCAAAAGTAAGAAGCTTTCGCTCCTTTTATAAGGATTGTGGCATCAAGCGTACCACGTGGTCCTTTCTTGACAAGAACGGGTTGTACATCGTTATGTGTGCACAAGCCATAGTCGATAATCAAACAAACAAAATCACAATCAAGAGAGTACCCAATGATTACAGACGATCGGCTACTTTACGAGGACGTTGGAAAGTCGAATCGGAAAGTTTGGTCATCCTCCACATAGCTCTCCAACCGTTGCATCGATCCCGATGAATTAAACATTCATCAATCCTAGTGATAAATCAACGAACATCCTTGCGATCCTTTGAATTCCATCTCTTCGTCTCGAATTATACCCAACTCAATGTCCTTCAATCGATATGACAATCCATCTCGAACCATCTCGTGGTGGCGTCATAGAACTTAGTGAATTTCATCGAAAGCCATGAAGCAAGTATGATGATTTTCACTTTGGTAGACAAACCCAAACTTTTGTTTATGAACGATTTTGTATCGAGGTTCTTGATTGATTCCGATGAAGTGTAGAATTTAGGTAAGATTCGACCTCGAGGTGGAGAACTTCAACACGCTCTTTGATTTGAAGCGTATGAAAATAAGGAGTGCGAGAATGTACTTGATCTAAATTTCGGTTGAGGTTCGGTTGGGGCTCGGTATGTCGTGATCCTCACCACCGGTGTATGTAAAGTGATCAACGGTTTTCCATTGGTGGTGTGGTTTCAATCCCTTGGTTGATCGGATGGTGGTGGTGTGTAGCTTGTTGTGTAGTGGTGATAACCGCTAACCATTTGTCGAATCATTGGATGGAGTTGCCTTCTTAATGATTTTGTTGTTGACTTAGTTGTTTCTTTTGTTGATGGAGGTGATGATTGAGATGATGATTTGGGTTTGGTGGAAGTGTCAAAAAATGGTTCAAGACTGTTGAGGTATGTGTGTTGGATTGTCAACTATGTAGTTGTCGATTCCTTCTTTAACTTTTCCTCTTGACTCTAGCGACTTCTTGACCTCTTTTCGCATCATTTCCTCTTCAGTCACCAAATTATCATCATCAGTGACCCTTTCATCCTTATCATGATCGTAATCTCCTTCGTCATATAAATCCACATCTTCACCATGCTTTTCTTCTTGCGGTTGTTTTAGTTGTTGTTGTGGTTGCTTCATTTCAACAGTTGTGGTAACAGTGACACCCTGATCCTTACCGGGTTGATTAACCGGATCGGATGGGGTAAGAGATGTTTGCAATGGATCTTCCATAAGTGGAGGACTACTACTTTACCCTCCTGCCCCACCGGGTTGATTAACCAGAAAAGACTGAAGCATGGTATTCCATCCTTTTCTGCTTTAATGTCTTACGAAATTGTATTACCTCATCCATTGAATCTTACTCATTGAGCATGAGTTTTGAATGGCTGTTGCAGAAGGATGTCCACAACAATTCTGCAAGATGATTATGAGCATATGAAGTTGTTGAAGATGACACGGAGATAGTTCTTGCCAATTGTTTTGTCGTATCCAGCTTGAAATGTGTTTGCCATCGAGAGCTCAGCTGGGGCATTGATGTTTGCTTGATTTGCAGCCATTTCATGATCTGAAAGTCATTAGACAAAGAGACAGACATATGGAAACACAATGTGTTTGTATTAGTCTGATTTATTATCTAATTACTTGTATTATGGTAACATGTTTATGTTAGTTACAAGTCCTAAGTCACATTAGTCCTAATTGATTGAAGTTGATGTGAAAAGTTACGTGAACATGTTAATTTTGAAATTTCAAAGTCCAATTTTTCACTTAACACACAACATATTAACTTTTGTAAGCTTATACGAAACATCAGGTATTTGTGACTTATGCGTAACATTTAACAAGTAACATATGCGTACTAGGCCAAAATGTAGTGAACAGTGGGTTATGTGTAACAAGGATCCTTATGCGTAAGAAAGGAGCTTATGCATAGGAGTAGACTAAAGCGTAAGACCAAGCTTAGGCGTAAGAGTTTCTTACGCGTAATACAAGTTCAAAGGCTTTAAGCTTACGCGTAGGGATAAGCTAGATGTTACGCGTACAATTTACTCGTAAGAGTAAAGCTTATGCGTAACAAGCCTTGTTTACGAATATCTTTCCAAGATATACTTAATCCACTGTAGACCCCTTATGCGTAAGAGCTACGCGTATGATTTCTCTTAGGCGTAACCTTTACGCATAAAGTATTCCTTAAGCTTAAAGGTTTAAACACCTAAAGATTCTAACATTACGAATAATTAACCTGTTAAATATAAACATGAAAACTTGATTGCAGTTAACTCCAAACATCTTTTAGATCACAAAACAAGCACAAGAACATATCAGATACACACAGAAAGACTTAGGCGTAAAATTACTCAAAACCTAAACCCTTAATCTACGTGTAAGGGATATAGCTACACAAATCAAACAAGAGTGTTTCTGGAGTGTCCTAGATGTCATATGAGTGCAATGGAACAATATTTAACACATTTCCACCACAGAATCAGAAGATTCATGGGAGATGAACCCTAAAACCTAAAACTTAAATTCTTACAGTTTAGATGTTTCTGGGCTAATTTAAAGGTTAAAAAACATGCATATAAACTTATTCTAACACATTCTTGACTACCTAATAACATATCACAGAATAGAAAAACCCTAGATGAGCGCAAGAACCCTAGAATTCAACTTAATGAAATTTAAGATTCAGGATGGTTTTGGACGATTGAAACAAGTTTAATAGACACTAAGAAAGGTTTTAACATAACTCATTTCAATCCAAACACTTTAATGCATAAACACCCAGTTCGTTCGAGTGAACAATTTTCCAAAATCAGTTTAAAGAGTTTTAACCGTTGGATTTGAAAGAATTTTAGAAATCCTTGTTTATCATCTTGATTAAAACAGTTTAGAACTTATAGATTATGAAAAACTTGAACGGATTTAGAAAATTTGATTTGGGCCGTTTGATCTTGGTGGTTTAGGAGTAAATGATTTTGTTAAAATTAATTTGCCAAGTTGACACATTCGGTCCTTCAACCTTAAATAGGTTCCAACCAAGATCCTTAAACTTCCGTTTAGCTTAGACATAACACATGTAAGGCAAGAAGCTTAACGATACTCCCCCTCGACTTTTGAAATCATGAATTTTGAAAAACATTTGAGTCCGAGGAGAGTATTTGACAAGAAACGATCCACCATTTTATAAGAAACAACATATTTTAGGTAACATGCAAGTACAAGGTTTTATGAAGCGCAAAATATTTACTTTCTCTCCTCAACACTTGTTCGGAAAATAATGAAAGGTTTGATAGAACAACGTGTTGATCAAGATTTGTACTTGCCATGTTAAAAGAAATATAGATAGAAGAATATTTTGTTGTTTTATCGATTTTATAATTTTGTATTTTGTTTTGAAAATATTTACAAAAGAGGTTTTGGTGTTTGATTGGGTTTTAAGAATGTTTTAAGAGTTCATCCAATTCCTCTTGAGTCAAACACCGCATACCAATCCGGTGGACCAACTCATTAAACCTAGCGGGAGGCAAGGCTTTGGTGAGTAGATCCGCCAATTGGTATTCAGCACCACAGTATAATTGAACTGCACCTATTCCACATGGTCCTTGATGAAATGATAGCGAAGATCGATGTGCTTTGATTTCGAGTCTTTGAATCGAGTTGCACGAGATCGCAATGGCACTCAATTGTCGCGAGACATCGGGATTCATCAAACACGTAACCATAGTCTTTGAGTTGTGTTCTCATCCGGATGACTTGAGCACAACACGCCGACATGGCTACATATTACGCTTCGGTTGATGACAATGATGTACAATCCCGCTTCTTCGATTGCGGGACACCGTTTATCACCAAGAAATTGTAGTGCTCTCAAGTACTTTTTCGTGAATCTAAACATCCTGCGTGATCGACATTTGAAAAATCGATTAGTTCAAAACCGAATCCTTCGGATACCGGATCCCAAGTTAATGGTTCCCTTGATGTATCGGAGGATTCTTTTATCCTCGAGAGGTGGGTTTCGATTGGTCTTGATCGATAACGGAGCGAGATAAACGTCAAAGACAATATCAGTCGCTGGTGTTAGATACATGAGAGACCCAATTATACTACGATATTTTTAGGGTCCGCTAATTTCCCATGTAAATTAGCGTCTAGCTTCTTGGTATGAGTCATTGGTGTGGCATAAGTGTCAGGTGTTTTCATTCCAAATTTGTTTAACAATTCAAGGGCATATTTGGATCGACTCAAGAAAATACCACGGGTGATTGATGAACTTGCGGTCCTAGAAAGAACCTAAGTTCACCCATCATGGACATTTCAAAATTTTTCTTCATTAGTTTTGCAAAAGCGATTGAGTACTTTTTATGTGTAGACCCAAAATGATGTCATCCACGTAAATTTGAACAATTAAGATATGTGCCCGTGATATTGTATAAAAAGAGTAGGGTCGACCGAACCTTTGGTGAAATTATTAGCAATGAGGAAAGATGATAGCTTATCGTACCATGCCCGAGGAGCTTGTTTGAGACCATCTGAGCTTTGTTCGGTTTGTAGACATGGTTCGGGAACTCGGGATCAACGAATCCTTCGGTTGGTCGACATAAACCGTTTCTTTCAGTTGTCCATTTAGAAATGCGGTTTGACATCCATCCGAAGGCCGTCATATTCATATGAGCGCGAACGCGAGAAATATCCGAGCGACCTCAAGACGAGCAACCGGAGAAAATGATTCTTCAAAATCAATACCCTCCTCTTGTCTATAACCCTTAGCTACCAGACGTGACTTGTTTTCGACACGTTCCTTCAAAGATCCAATTTGTTCTTCCAATCCATTTAAGACCAATGACGTAGACCCTGTTGGTCTTTCAACCGCTCCCATACTTTAAGACGTTTGAATTGGTTGAGTTCTTCCCGCATGGATTCAATCCATTGTCTTTTGTCATTGCGTCTTTAATGTTTTAGGCTCAGTTGGCGGACGGTGAGAGTATAAATGCAATGTTCACCATCGTGTGAAGACGTTGTCTTGTAACGACCGGTTGATTCGGGTTGCCAATAATATTTTCGGAGGATGGTCTTTTGTCCATCGATGTGTAGAGGTTGATGTTGGTATACATTGTGCGATTTCGAGGATTCAAATGGTTTGTTGATGATTCCGCGACATCAAAAGTTTCATTAGCAAACGGGTTAAAGAACGCATTTGGATCAAAATCTGCGGTGGGGTACTTCATTAAGAATATCATCACCGGTTCATCATTGTTGGAAGCGGTTTGTTCAATTGTTGTGGTGGAGTCAATCGGTGGTGCTTCTTCAACAATAGTTGTTGTAGCAGTGTATCGGTATAAGAGTAGTATCGGGTTGAGCAATGAAACAACGGATACACTTGGAGCACGTTCATCAATATCGTCACCGAACAATTGGAGCAAATAACCTTTCCATTTGTTGACGAGTGAGTGGGGCTTTGTTTAGCGATGATGGGGTTTGAGGGAGGTTTAAGCGGTTGTGACCGGGTTCCAAGTGTTATACTCGAAGCCATTATGAAGAAGTTTGAATCGACTTCCCCAAACCGACAACTTTAGTAGATTTGAGACTTTGATGAAGTCTACATTTCCTCTAACTTTTGAAGGTTTCGATGTCACGTGAATTTGTAGATGAGCGATAAACCACACAAAGAAAATCTGACTTATTGCGGAAGATCCGTTCGAGGGTAACATGCCAGAAATCAACAAGATCTTCTCACGTATGTAGACGCATCACACCAAACAAACCACGAAAGACAAAATGAAACAACTTTCCCCTGAATGTTGTGGTCTTTCGGAATACTTATCACCTGTGAATATGCAAGAATTCGATACCAAGACCGTGTGTGAGGCATCATAACATCATATTTAGGTAACTTCACACAAGATCACCCATGAAATTGAGACGATAATTCCAAAGTGAGACGTTTGAGCCACATATCGTCTTATTTCTTCCCCCTAATTGAAGAAATTCAAGAAGGCATTGGGTTTTCGCAAAGAAGCAAGTGGAACAACAAGGAAGCCATGACCACGTACACATTCTCTCCCCCTCGATGTTTTCAATGATTCAGAATCATACACCACGTATGTTGATGATGAATTGAAGACAGTGAAACCATGTATAAGGAGACAACGAAACCATGTATGTCCAATTGATCGAACAAGTGTGAAGTACCAAAAATATTTCGAGAGAGTCAACTGCTGATAAAACATCTCTGTTCATTATGTTGATCATCAGCTGTGTCATTGTTGTTGGAAGCAGTTTGATCTTCATTATAGAAGATTCGGTTGTTGTTGTAGATTCGTGTGTATCCGAAATTAGGGTATTATCGGCCAGCAATGAAACATTCGATACATCCGAAGCACGACTTTTGGCGAGAATCTTTAACCGGAGGAGCAAGCAATGTTTCCAATTCATGACGATTAAGTACAATGGTGGAACGGTGATGGATCATGATATTTTTAACGGTGAGAAACGGGTCCCACTGTTGTTTTTCGGTAGGAGCCATAGTCATTGTTGTTGTCATACTGCATAGAAAAATAGAAGGGGCAAGAAATAGAAAACATGGATCCCTAAGTGTAACGGGTTCCGGATGTTAAACATAAAGATGTAGTGTCAATTATCTTCTTGACACCGAACATGCTATTTTGATGATTTCCTTTCCGCCTCGGGGATGGATGTTGTTGGTATCCCACTTGTTTTAGTGCAACTACTTAGTATCTTGCTGTAGGAATCCACCTAAGACTAACAGTTTTGAAAATCCTACCGTTGGTATCCATCTAAGGTTAGATCTAGGGATGTTGAAACTTCTTTTGGGAAGAGTCTGCGTCTATATGGATCCACCTATTAGGTTTCGAAAGTTTACATTTAGATCAACGGGTTTATTTCTAACTGTTTGTTGAGTTAACTTAGGTTTTGGTTTGCTACTACGGTAGTGTTCAAGAATACACGCGAAGGTGATACACTAGGTCGTGAACCTAAGATTCCATCCTTTTGAAGAAGTGCCCTTTTCCTAGCCTTTTCTAGATCATAGTTCTTGTATGCATCATTTGAATCATATGAATTTTTAATTTTAATTCTCGGTTTAGACACGGTGTTCGAACTAATCCTAGATTTGCGGGAGCGACCACATGTTGAGGTTTAATGAAGCAGTATATAACGAAAACAGTTTAATGAAACATGTTTTACGTAAATGAAGCATTATTCTTAGGCCGGGAATGTGGAGTGGTGGTTTTATCAAATGATTATTCTCAACAACTTGGGAGGAAACCGTGGTTTGAAGATTTTGAACGTTGATTTAAATGCGGTTGGTTGTCTAACTACTGATTGTTTTTGAAAGGTTGTAGAGACGATTTCCCAAGATTGTTGGTTTAGCAAAATTAGTATCCACACTCTTGTCGCTTAATCTTCTCGGTTTGTTTTGTAAAGCAACATGTGTAAGCCCTTTGCTTGAATTTGAGCCTTTAAATACTCATTTTCTTTTACTAATGTATCCACACGATTACTTTGTTCATTTGAATATTGAACATTGTGTTCGAAGAAAAGATTTTTTGTAGTTTAAGTTCAGAGAGATGCAATGTGCCTCTAGTTTTAAAAATCTTTATGAAACCGAGCAATGGTCTTTTGAGAAGAATGTTTTCAGATTCAAGAGTTTGAGTTGAAGTTTCAGTTGAATTGTTAACAAGTAAGGGCTCGGACATGAGATAGTTATGCGGACATTGTGCAACACACTGGTCAACCTCTCCTTCATTACTAAATTCAGGTTGCTCATTATGTTGTGTCGCATTCTGATGAGAATATGATCAACAATAGATTGTACCTCGACCGTACATTACGTGTCGATGTCATAGGTGGGTAAGATATCTTCCTCAACCATTTGTTCTTCGTCACAGTTGGGCTCGGTGTCGTAGTTAAGTATGATATCTTCTCCAGATCTGCTGTTGTCATCCTGCTTTTCCAATGCTACAACCTCATTGTCCGCATTACCGACAGATGCAGTAATCACAACATTCTCAACGTCCATTTGAGCATTCCTTTCATGCACATCAACTCTTTCACCTTGCACGACTGCAAGATATCGGGAATTTGATGATGTCTGACGCTTCAATGCCAGAGCCAGAGCCATGAATCCTTCTTCCAATGCCACAAATGGATCTCATGTCCAGAATCCATTTCACTCCCCTGCAGAAGAATCAAAGAGAAGAAAAGGTGCAAAGTCGATATAGCACACAGAAGGTGGATATAGTGAATTGCAATTTCCCTCCAAAAATAATTTTGAAAAAATTTGTCTCTCAAAATTTGAAATTCACTATAAAATTCAATTCTAAGGTTGTAAGAAAAATTTGAGTTATGACAATTTTGACGTCAAATTTTACCCGAAAAATTTGAATTTGGGCCTAAAAATTTGAATTTTTGACCAAAATTTTCACAGTTAAACCAAAATTTGAATCTCGCGTAAAAATTGAACGTTTAGTCTCCCCTAAAAAATAAATTTTACTCAAATTTTCCCGCCAAGTAGCACTTATGACCAAAATTGTTTTTGATAACTTGTGTTGATGATGGATCTTTGTAGTCGAATGGACCTTTGTTGATGAAGTATCCTTAGGTGTAGAAATCACAATAAACCAAGTAGCACTTATGAATACCAAAGTTACGCGTAACAGCAAGAGTTACGCGTAAGAAAGGAGAAAAAACACTAAAGTTATGCGTAAACAGTAAGTTAGGCGTAGAAAACTTAGGCGTAGGATTACCTTACGCATAAGACAAAGCTTATGCGTAAGATGAATCTTATGCGTAAGAGGTTCTACGCGTAAGCTTAAGCTTATGCGTAAGTTTAGGGTTTTTACCCAAGTGATCTTTTACACTATCACAAAGGCAAAAGATATCCCAGTCGACGTATTTTCGAGGCTTATCCAAGCAAGAAAACACGGAGTAAACCAAGAAATTGAAGATCAAACCAAGGAGTAAGTTACGCGTAGTTTTAGGGTTTTGCTACGCGTAGAACTACTCGTAAGATGACTTTTGCCCAAAGATGTTTCTAAACCAGATTTTTGTGATGAAATAGCTTCAATATCACCAAAATAACACAAAAGTGTGAAATTTGATGATCCAAAGCGTCTAAAACAGTTACGCGTAGAATGAAACCCTCGTTAAAAAACAAGCTTAAAAACTATGATCCACGCGTAAAGGTTGAAACTTTTTGCCAAAAACAGTTATTTTAACACCTAAAACATTGAAAGTACAAGAATCTTGGATTAAAAAGTGAAAAAAATGTGTTTTTAAGCAAACCAAAGTATCAACAACGAACCGTATGTTCTACGCGTAGGACCAAAACCCACTTCAAGAACAATACGTTCACCCAACTATTTGGCGATTGATACCACTGTTAGGTCACTAAGTTTACAACACAAGCATCAATAGAAAGATATAGAGAAGAGATAGAGAGGCGGATGAACAATATTCAAACACACACACACGAAATACTTAGCCGGTTATGCGTAGAGTGTAATGGAGAGAATAAATTGAACAACCAACCCTCAAGTGAGGGTTATTACAAGGTATTTATAGGAAGGGGAGCTAGGGCAACACTCCTACTCCCTTCCTTTCCTTAGTGGACATGGGCATAAGCTCATGCGCCTTCTACATAAGTTTAAGCTAATAACAAACATAAAGGCCATAATTTAGCTAACTATTACATATGAATCACTAACACTTGATTTAGGTTTAGGAGTGATTCCAACAGTATCCTAGGTTAGGTAAAAAAAAATGGTGCTTCAAAAACTTTATATATAACTCCGTAAGTTGTGGCGTTGCACTCATGTTTTTGATTCATCTATGTTTGTTAGACTTGAGATTTGTAAAAGCTGGAACATTTTTAACAATCGCGCACACATAGGCGGATCCATCCAAAGACTAAACCCATGTCTCGGCTTTTTTTTTACGAAGTAAGGAAGTGGGTTAAATCCTTTTTATTGATCCCGGCCCAGATAACTAACCGACCAGGACCCTATTGATGAATGAAAGATAGGCTTTATGTGTAGCTTTAGTATAATTTAAGTTTTTGATTTGTAAGCAGAGGTATTTTGGCATTTGTGTCCTAGGTTAGGTAAAAAAATGTGTGTTCTTTATCAGTCGTTGTTTCTGTTTTAGAATTGAGGATTATTCGCACTCATGTTTTCCCTTCTTATGCTTTAATAGAAATTTAAGTCCCTGATTTGTAAAAGTACAAGTATTTTAGCATTTGTTTCCTAGATCAGGTAAAAAAAAGGTGCGTACTTCATTAGTAGTGGTTTCTGTTTTAGGATTGAGGATTAGTTGTTTACGACCTTAGAGTGGAACATTCAAAGTTTAATTGCAACCATATGTTTGATATGATTAATTAGTTTCTGGTATGAAGCCGACAGTTTTGAGTATTAGGGAGATAGAAACAAGTCACATTGAATGAAAGTACTTCATCCACATCGACATAGATTGTGATTATACTTGCAATTCACTGTTTATGTAAGAAGTACGAGAATAAATATATTTGTACAGGAATATACTTGACCTACAAACTGTGATCCTCAATATTGTAGTAGATTGTGGAATAAATTTTATAAATTGCAAGTTTTTGCAATCTTGACACAGTTAACACATTATAATTAACCGTTTGGATTTTTCACCAGGTTTTGCAAAGAGATTAACGAGCATCATACAAAACTTTTAAGAACACCGGGACCACAGATTATATATTGTAGTATATCTATAACTACGTACACTACGGGGATCTTAAGGATCATATTTTCCTTTAACCTTAATTACACATATCTTCCATTTTATTTTTTCCACAGTCATTCTTTAATAATTTAGTTGATTAGTTGTTGTTCACATAAGGCACACCCTAGGTATTACTTCAGAACGTAGGATATGATATCTATATATTCACGACAGACAACTATCAAGGTTTTTTGTGAAAATGTTATGCATCATGGCACATGCTAAAAAAGTAGGCAGTAGTAATAAACCAAAATGAAAGTTGGAATTCCTATTTACTAATTTATGTAGCAAGCGTATATACTTAGTGAACTTTGAGATCCTTGGCCGATAATCCCATAATACAATAACAAAAACAACAACATACCTAATACCGCCAGCTCGGGGTATGAGGGAGGTGAAATGTTGAGTTAAAAAGAGTGATACTTTAGATCAATCATATAGAGTTCAAATTGGATCAAAGGGGTGTGTAGGTTAGCTTCTTTTTATAGGCTTATGCGCTTACCAAGATTTAAAAAGTCAATAACGCTCACATTTTTTGCTTATAAACTGCTTTTACCTTGAGTCTATGCCTTAAGTGCTTATACTCAATATAATATGCTGAAAATGTATGTTTCTAACGGCTTTAACATATTAGTTTTTATTTATGTTAGGAGATCTTTGAGATTCATTATGTTTTTTGCTTTAAGATAAGTATTTTTTAAGATAGTGTTTTTGGATTATACTTACGGAAAACTGCTTTTTTGGCTTATTAATAAGCAAGAAAGTATAACTGATAAGCAGTCCCAAACAGAAACTAACAAAACCAGGTCTAAATTTGGATTTTTAGTGATTTAGTAAAGTCAACATCAATATTGATACAACGTCAATACCTCCCAAATTTTTCTGCGCAAGGTGACTTTTTGTAGGTATGAAGGTAACATATTAGCACTCTTAGAGAATGGAATGATCCCTCTTCATGAAGTACCGAATGCGGTAAGAATGGTGAAAAAGGAAGCAGTTGAAAATATCAACCCGTTAATCATCACTCAAGCTTCATCCTTAAGTACCTTTCTCTCTTCAATTTTTACTAAACTTGTATCGGTAACCTATTTGAACTTTTGTATAAGTTATTTTGTTGTGCAACAGCTTCTTTGCAAATGGAATCATCAATTGTGGATTTTATCATAACAATTCGTAGATCACAAGAATTTCTGGGTGACAAGTTCTTTTAGGAGTTTCCACGTGTGTTGAATCCCGGTGGAGAAATATTTGTTCATTTAACTCTCGATGTTGTTTTATAGAATGTAATACATTTTACTTTTCAAAGTTAAACTACGCATTTGTTTGAATACTTATCCCTTTTTAATGGTTTTGTAGACAACTTCCTCTCTTGAGCGCAAATTATTAGTTGCTGGATTTGCTGATATTGAGATGGTCCGGATGGCAGAGATATTGCCCCAAGGTGTGTTAAAACCATAGATCTAGACTCAACTAGGGTATGAATAACATTGATTGATTGAAACACAGCGGAATGATTAATAAGAACACAATCAACATTACTAATAAGGTTTTCTTTATTCATAAATAAAACTAATACATAGACTACTAACTACTAATATACACACGCTTTCTTCGTATGTCTAGACTCTCATTGGGAGAGATCTATTCTAACTGGATGCCCTCATAACCTAGACGTCACCCTCTTTATATAATAGAGGGAGGTTACAAGAAAACCCTAGCTTACAAATAAAGATAACTAATTATTACATATTAGGTCCTCATTGTTTCTTCTTTCTCCATTTCAGCTTGTGGGTTTTGTAATTATCAAATCTGTAATTCCCAACAATCTTCCCTTATTTGATATTACAAAACAATCTGGATAAAGAAACAATGCTAAAACATGTCATCACAATAATAAGCTGTACATCCTCAATCTTCTTCCCCTTTTGGTAAACATCTAATAGGGGTCTTGTGCAACTCGTAAACGCGTCCCCTCAAGTGATGCATGTAGATGGTAAGTATATGAACAATAAGCTTCCTCTTAAAAATATACTAACCATCTCTTGAATCTCGGACTTTTTAGGCTCTATGTAGTGATTACTGAGGAAGAAAACTGAGTATAACGAATTTGAGGAAGAAGTTGAATTTCTCAAACTTGCGTCTTATATCTTGCACTATCCACTTGACTCAAAACTCATACTTCTATAGTATAAGTAGACCGCAACCTCTTGATAAACCCTCAACTAATAAGAGACACTGAGCACCTTGGTTTAAAATTGCACGCATCATTGCGTAAATTGCACGCATCATTGCATTGCATTTAGGATTTCGCATCATGGTGCCTAATGCGAGGCCATCCCAAAATGCACTCGCATTAGACCGCAATTTTCCGCGTTTGTGCAATGCTAGCAACGGTCGCAATTATCGCAATATGGAATTTAGGTCATTTGGGGAAGAAAAGAAAACCATTTAGAAGAAGATATAATCTTTTAATGGACTTTGAAATATAGAACTTGTTTAAAGACGTCCAAAACAAAACCAATAACGACATTCAAATTATCCTTCAGTTCATGATCATGCACCATTAACATTATTTAAAATCCTGCAAACAATTACCTTATTCTAGCTTCATGTTGTGCAAGAGTTTGTTTTCTTTTATCATGCATAATCATATATGTTAAATAATTGAGCTGAAAATCATATGTGTGATTGTTTTGACTTTTGCTATTGATTTAATAATGAATGAATTAAGATTGTTAGCCACTGGTATAACTTATCAGTATAACTCTAATACATTATAACATCATGTCATCATGTGTATGTATAGAATGGATTTTAATTGTTCATGTTTATGTTCAACAACATTGACTGCTAACAATAACAAGGATCTAGGTAGAAATTATGAAATTCAAGATCCAAAAATAAAAATAAAGTTGCATGTTCATCCTGTTCAAAAGTTACTAAAGGAGGAGGGTCTCATTTAAAAAAACATTTAGTTAGAGTTTATAATGTTGTTTCTAAGTGTTTTGTGTCATGACTTAGTGACTTATATGTTTTTCAAATAGATTATATGCCTATTTTTTATATCTTAGTGACTTATTTGTAAATTTATTGAATTTACTTGGCATTTTGTTTAATATACTATGTATAAAAAATTGTATTTTTTTAATACAAAATGCATCGCGACCAAAATGCCGTCGCATCTGCAACGCGCATCACGCATCGGCCTCTGAGACCTTTAACGCATCAGATCGTAAAACGCAATTTTAAACCAAGCTGAGCACTACAACGTAACTCCTTAAAGTGATAGCAAATGTGATCATTAAGCACCACTAGTTTGTAGATCACACACCTTTGCTAGATTCATCAAGTCTTTGTCACATCATTAACGTACGAACAAGTTACCTCCTGCTAAAAGGTATGATAAGACACGCACCTATGAAACTCAACCACAACATCAAATAAATGATATTCAACATTCTTCGTAATCACATCTTCAAATAATGAATGAAAAATATCTAGCATCACATCGTCCAAAATCCAAGGGCGTCAATAGACCTATAATATGTGTGGTCCAATATCAATCAACACTAGCAACACAAACAAGAGAAATCAGACAACACTAGCAGCAATAACAAAGGCTAGCAGAAGAAACCGTAAGCAGACCAGCAGGAATGGTATAACCAGTAGTAAGTCATAACCACTAGTACGAATCATAATATGCAACCAGTAGGAACTTTCAAGACCAGAATTAACTTCAATTAGAACAGTACCAGTACTAATGAACAATACTAGTACAAAACTGGAACCAATCAGTATTAACCATGACCAGTACTAAAATGTCTCGACCACCAATATATTAATAGCAGTACATGAAAGTCCCACGTGATCACTAACAACGAAAGAGCGTGATCAGTATTAAAAAATTAAGGACCACCGACCAGTGGGTCCTCGTCAATACAAAAATATAGCCTCATCGTCCGAATATCTTGCATCAATATCATGCGTGTACTATTGACCCCACGTGATCAAATGAATTAATTTGCAAGGAACCACAAACAATACCAATCAGTGTTGTATACTCTTATCAGACCCCACCGACCAATAAGAACATCAACGCAAGTGACCCCACCGACCAATCAAATAACCCATCATGAGCAACCGGAATAAAATAATTCACATGATTTATTAAATCTAATAATACGTGTACGTTTCTGCTGGCACGTTTTAAATAAAACCATAATCATACCATCATCAGATCTGCTCTTCTTCTGCATAACTATGACATCAAAAACCTTATAAACCCTAGATCGAGAGCCACAAGGCTCTGATACCAACTGCTACAACCATAGATCTGGACTCAACTAGGGTATTAATAACATTGATTGATTGAAACAGCGGAATGATTAATAAGAACACAATCAACATTACTAATAAGGTTTTCTTTATTCATAAATAAAACTAATACATAGACTACTAACTACTAATATACACACGCTTTCTTCGTGTGTCTAGACTCTCATTGGGAGAGATCTATTCTAATTGGATGCCCTCATAACCTAGACGCCACCCTTTTTATATAATAGAGGGAGGTTACAAGAAAACCCTAGCTTACAAATAAAGGTAACTAATTATTACATATTAGGTTCTCATTGTTTCTTCTTTCTCCATTTCAGCTTGTGGGTTTTGTAATTATCAAATCTGTAATTCCCAACAAGTTGTATAGTCTTTTAGGGTAAGCAAAGCAAAATGGTACTCTCAAAAAATATTTTAAAATTGTGAAATGGTTAGCATAGAAATGAATTTTGTTATTTATCAAAAGGTTAAAGGGAAGAAACCTTCTTCGAAGATCAGTTCATTTTTTTCTCTTAAGAAACCATTAAAAGGCTTGCCAAAGGTTGAGATAAGTAATGATATGGATCTTATTAATGAGGATAGTCTCTTATCCGGAGAGGATCTGAAAAAACCCAATCTACCAGTTGGTAAGTCCATAATATTTGAGTTATAAACAGGTTTGCAGTGTATCTGAACTTTATATCTGACACATTTTCCTTTGAGTATTATTTTGATTTTTATTGCACACCATACGTCATGTTTTTGTAGTTGGAGATTGTGAAGTTGGAAGCACAAGGAAAGCATGCAAGAACTGTGTTTGCGGACAGGCTGAAGAAGAGGAGAAAGTATAAAAGTTAGAAAATACTTCACAAATGCCAAATTATTTTGATTCTTCCCCTCGTTTATTTTATATATATTAGGCTAAATTTTTTGAAACATCATATTGATTTAGGTTCCGTTTGATTTATAGGTGGGTTTGGAATAGGATTTGGATTTGGTTTAGGATGTGGATTTGGTTTATGATTTGTAGAGAGAAAATATATTTATTAAATGTATTTTATAATAAAATTATAATAAAAAGTATGTGAAAGTAGATAGTTGTGGGCTCCACGGGTTTTGACAAAACCTTCCAAATTAATGTGGAATGAATTATCATTCCATCTAACATTCCTTATATTAAAAGAATGAACCAAACAACACATTATTGTCACATCAAACTTAAAACCCTATCCAAAGTATCAAACCAAACGCATCCTTAATGTTTTTATGATAAGGTTTATTGTAGGCGAATGACTGCTCAAAAGAAGGAAGATATCGTAAATATCTCTTATGTGTTTCATCATACGAAGCATTAGACGATACGTTTAGACACAACATCATTCTACTTACATTTTGTTACGAATGTTTGACACTTTGTATTGCTAATCCGTTGTGACATGCAAATGAAATGTTGTTTTTATTCAAGATGTTTTATTATTAAGGTTATTATTTTCTTACATCTTTTTTAATTAATCTCATTGTTTAATTAAAATATTTTTGAAACACCACCGGTATGTACAAATATCTACACGACATGTTTTATATGCTTTACTCAATTTGTATATAATGTTATCAACATCAAATTAGACGTTTAACTTTTGTTTTTCACATATTTAGGTGTTCACGCATTCTACATAGACTATTCAAGTTACCAACATTGGTTGCATTGCTTTGCATTTTAAGAACATATAACAACCAGAGAACATGAGACATGTACATTTATTTTGTTAACAATTACATACCAACTTTGGAGGTATAGGGTGGATCACAGTGAGTGCAGGCTCAGTTTGCAAACCGTATCATGGGTATTGCTTGTATTGATGATTCGGAGCTATAGAGATGGTTAGGCTTTTGATAGAAGGTGATGTCCTATGTAGATGTATTGTTTGGATCATATATGTGGAGAGGAGATGCATATTGGTCTAAGAAAATCTTTACATAAGGAAATATAGCCATCTATCTTAAGTATCAAGCTCTTTTGCATTTGGTGAAGCCTCGCATGGATGTTAATGTTGGAATATATAACATGACAACTCATAAATATAAACAATAAACATCAAAGTAATCATGCATAAGCGTAAGGAACATATAATGAATAAGTAACTAACATAAACATAAAGTATGTGTACCTTTTGATTCTAGCCCAACAAGAATCAATTCCCAAACTAGCAATTAGGATAATTAGGGTTTATAAGGATTATATGTATTACCCCTTACCGTTTTGTAATTCAATCCAAGATACTAACAATAGTGTGTTAGTACCACGTTCTTGTACACACGTACTATTAACAAGTTAAAGTAAATGCTAGTTTAAAGAACACAAAGCGTTTGTTAAGGAAAAAAAAGTAATCGATCCCTAGGAGTAGAGATCCGATCGTATGGACTAAAAACACACAAGAAATTTTAGGTTTTTAGGTTTAGGTGTACAAGAGTTAATTTACAAAGACCCTAGGCCTTGTATATATACCCAAAGAAACTTAGAGTCCAAGTTAGGGTTGAATTGGTTTATGGAAACCCCCATCCAATCGGTTATGGACACCCATAGGGTTTCTAGAATTGACATCTAATTTCATATTTAGTCATTCCTTTAACATTTAACGACCGTTAGTTCATTACGTTTAATTACTTAACGTTCGTTATACGTTTCGTGTAAATAATAACTAAATATAACATTTTATATTTAATTATTATAACTATAATTCTCATACGTAAAGTGTGCAATCTCGTGGTCTCAAGTTCGATCCTAACTCATGACTACTAATTTATGTCCATAAAACCAACAGCTCCCACTTGGACATATCTTAATAGTGTGATCACATCGGTTAGCGTCTAGCAACACTTCGATACCTCTAGCACGACTCGAGTAAGGCTCCTGGAAAAACCTTTTAATGATTTCTCATTATTATTATCCGTTTATTTCTAATACCATGTTAAATAAAGATATGGATCTAAGTCATTCTTTATTCAACTATTATGTTTCTCATTATTAGTGATTAAGCAAGATTACCAAATCTTCTGAACATATTCAGGGGAGATCTTGGGCGTGGCCACGGAAACATCTTGTCAACCCTACGAGGGGCCCAGCAGTATTAAACTTCAAAATAAACTTTGAATGAACAAATTCTATCTTGACTACAAGAATAACTCGCAAACTTTGCAACACTTCTGAAAACAACCCTTATGACTACCAGTTATGTTTAGCGTTAAGTTGTTTCATAGAAGTGCACTACATTCATGAAACTTATCTGGTATCTCAAGTCTGAGGATAACTATTCATGATTTACTTAATAACAATATCCATAAAGTAAAATCATGTAGTTGGGATAAGTTATATTCAAATCATTGAATATCATCTAAAATTGGTATGTTTTCTCATCAATATACTTTTAAGTATATTATACCAAATCACTCAGATTTGTCTTAGTTTATTAGTACTCTCATATCATTAATTGACAACGGACGATTTAGAATAAATAAATTATTCACGGATTAAACATGCAAATATGGGATACAATATATTATAAAATCAAACATACCAAGTATATTAATTCATTATAATAATTGTTTAACATACTTAATCCAAATACTAAATAGACCAGTGCATGAAAATTATAGTTGATGAATTACGCCTCAAGTAATAACAATCATACTTGTTGACAAGGCATAAATCAACCAACTTGATCAATCGTAATTTTGAGAATACTTATTTTAAGAAATCAATTAGTGAAGTTCTTGTATGTGTGCATTCAACATTTCACATAATAATTCATAAAGTGTGTGACATCCTCTACCATCAATTTATGACAATTTAAACTTTCAAACATTTTTAAAGTTTTAAAGTATTCTTATTCTTTAATGTATAATGCAATTGTGCTCTTAGTAGCACAACTACTTCACATAGCCATTAACAAGGATGAAATCCTACCATGACTAGTATTGAGTGTCATCTCAATTAAACCAGCATCATTGTATACAAATAACAATATGCTCTTTTAAAAAATCCGTAAACTTTAATATCTTATTGTGTAATGTTTGTAGCCGATGACAATTTGCACAATAATTGACATATTGTTTATCTATAGAATCTAGGAGCAATTACAGGCTGAGGATGTAATTCTATTAGAATATACATTACACAAGTTATCTAATAACTTTTAGCTAGATATCAATTTTGTCAAATCATCTCTTATTCAAGAATGATACAACAATTTTAATACACTACATGATGTACATGATGAATCTACAAGTCAAACTTATATTTCATTCATGTTCTATCTTGTCAAAAA
The DNA here is from genome assembly GCA_022545495.1 of Chrysanthemum lavandulifolium. NCBI lineage: Eukaryota > Viridiplantae > Streptophyta > Magnoliopsida > Asterales > Asteraceae > Chrysanthemum > Chrysanthemum lavandulifolium. The sequence goes on from CM040241.1 coordinate 59,448,711, forward strand.
AATATGTATCCATTTCCTAAATGATATATCATGTTTTATTAGAATCAATTATTTGACCGCACATGTTTATTAACAATAAACATATAGTTCAAGGTTGTATGTTTTAATTCTTAAATCTTACAAGTGATGTTTCATTTCAAACTAATACTTAACAATTAACTTACCTGGAATGTTACTTCACATATGTTATACAACATATAAAATTTAAGAAACTTAACATAATACTCCCACTAGCTTTCAGAATTACTTAAAATTTATCTTATTTCAATTATAAATCAAAACTAGGATTTAATAATTAAACATAAAAATAATTTCATAGATGCATGCATTTATCCATTCATGAATTATTGCACTTTGTACACTTGCAAAGATTATATGAATTCAAAAAACCTTTCAATTACTTATCGTCTTTGCTCAAGCAATTTCTCAAGAAAGAGTTTTGATATTCCATTGTCATTTTTCATATTAATGAAAATAGGTATGACAATAATCATCTTTATATATTTAATGTGCCTAGGAAAGAATATTCAATCACAATTAATTGCTTAAGTATGATTAATAATCTTGTCATAAGACATGCATTAAATATGTGTACAGTATTATCCATATGATTTCTTCATAAAGAATCAAACCACTAAAGTTTTCCTTCTCTTTTAAGAAACTCATCTTCATTCTCAAGTCTAACTATTAAGATAAACCAAATTTCCAAAAAATTGATTATCTTTATGGACATGATAAGGTTTTAAAATGTACCTTTTTGAGGGGTCGTTTAAGCCCTTATTTGATCACTTTTGTATCCGTTATTAATTAATATCGTTCCTTTTCACTTTTTAGGTATCTTGAAGGCAAATTGCTAGAATGACACTTATTCGGACGAAAAGGCGCGAATATACGAAGAAAATGGCCAAAGTCAAGAATCGAGACACTCAAGTCTTTGGCCGAAGGGGACGGCGTCGAGTTATACTTGTGATGCCGTCGAACAAGTTTTGTGACGACTCAGTAGCCAAATTTCTTATTTACAAGTGACGGCATCAGGTTTTAAAAGAGTAGGGTGTCGCAGCTCAGACGGCCTAGATTTTATCCAGATGGCATCAGAGACTCAAGACGACGGCATCACGGACATCAGGTGATGCCGTCACAATGATAACATGGCCAAGACGAAACCCTAATGATGGCGACCCGACGACGTCACAAACTAAAGGGTGACGCCGTCGCAGTTGTAACCTTATATATAGAAACCGAATTTTTTAGTTTTCAGTGTGTAGTTTTGTGGAGTAAAACCTAAACCGAACCAAGGTTGTCTTATACAAGTATTTTAGGGTTCCATACCCTATCTTACATCAAGATAAGTGTTTTACTTCATTAATTTAATTATGTCTTCAATTGATTGTGTGTATGCTTGCATGGTCCCCATGTCCGGCTAATTTATTTGTGTGTTTGCTTAGGTAATATGAAACTTAATTATTGAATATTGATTGGTTGTCTCTTATCTTAGTTGTGATTGACCTAGTATTGCGATAGGTCATTCGTTGAGTTGTCAATGCTTGATTAATCTTTGTTGAACCTTAGTTTATAATCACCTAGAGTAATTGTAGGCTATACATCCAAAGAATACCTTAGTGTTAAGTTTATAAATCCTAGAGATTTTGTAGTCATTAACCTTTGGTAGCTTCAAAGAGTTAGGGATAAACGCATACCCTACGACCTTAGAGACACAACGCGATTAAGAATAAGGACGTGACAATTCAACCACCAATAGGAGATAACTAGGGAGTAATAAAGCCTAAGCAAATATACTTTTAATCACCATACGAGCACACAACAATAGACATAGACTACCCTCACCTTAGCTTAGATAATTAGATAGTAGAAGTAATCGGTAGAAATACCAACCCCCAAATCCAAACCCCGAGATTAGTACTTTTCCATTTCCTAAAAAACATAAAAAGATAAAAAAAATAATCTTCCTCAACCCCAACCTTAGCGTAGTAACTTCTCACTAGCATTCCTATTCCCCTAGAGAACGATATCAATTCACGTGGCTTACCCTAATACTACACTACAACGATTAGGTTCACTGCCTAGGGTGTTGAAAAACTTGCTCGACGAAAAGGAAGTTCCTTTGACCCCGAGCGCCTGTGTAAGCGTATCAAGTTTTTGGCGCATTGCTGGGAATAGAATAGCTAGTTAGATTTTCACCTCGTTTAGGTTTCTTTGTGATTCCTATCAAGTAAACTTTTTCCCATTTTAGCTTCCTCGTAGTCTATCCCCCTTCTTCGTGACCTTTGTTAGTAATCCCACCACTTTTCATCATGGAAGGTGATAACCAACCACCACTCATCAACCCACCACCAAATGACCCGCCAAGAGGCCGTACTCTTGGTGAATACTCGAGACCAAGCCACCTAGGTTATAGGAACACCATTGAGCTTCCCGACCAAGCCCAAACTACGGCCCTGCGATCCGACACCATTCGGTTGGTGCAAAACGGATGTGCATTCCATGGACTTCGTTCCGAAGATCCTAATCAGCATCTTAAGGATTTCCTTAAAATTGTCGATTCCATCGACCTCGATGCTACTACTAGGGAGACCACACGTCTTCGTCTCTTCCAATTCTCTCTACGGGACCAAGCTAGTAATTGGATTGAGCGACTTCCCTCCGGCTCCATCTCAAGTTGGGATGATCTCACCTCTCGTTTCCTTGCTCAATTTTTCCCACCGGGGAGAACTACCAAGCTTAGGAATGATATCTTGATGTTCCAACAACGTCAAGGTGAATCTCTCTACGAAGCATGGACTCGATTCAAGGACTTACTCTATAGAGTCCCTCATCATGGCATTGATCTTTGGCTTCAAGTCCAAATCTTCTACGATCATGTCAATTTCCCACTAGCGATCCATTGACCAAGCGGCCAATGGAAAACTTAGTGATCTCACCGCTGAAAGAATCGTGGGGTATAATAGAGGACCTTGCTCTCTATGACAAATAAAGTTGGAATGACCCGTGAGTTGCCCAAACCGTAAAGGCAATCTCCTTGCCTTCCTTGACTCACAACCATCCGACCGTAGGATGCTCGAGCTTGAAGATCAAGTTAAATTCCTAATGAGCTCTTACAAAAATCCTAAGTCTTCAAGCCAAGTGAACAAAGTTTCTTCCTTGTGTGAGTCGTGTAATGGTCCTCATAACACGCGAACTTGCACAAGATTCCTCGAACAAGCTTCCGTTGACTACGCATCCTCGCGTACTAATGGAACGGGAGGAAGATTCCCTACCACACCCAGACCTAGGACTTTTAGTGACACCCGAGAAGCATGGAAGGGCAAGCCCGACTTTTATTGGGGACAAACCAAAGAATTCACTTCCAATGATTTCTCATGGCCCCCATCTCACGGCCCTAGCCAAAAAAAACATAGAAGGGATGTTGCAACACCTAGTCGCATCCCAAGAAGCTCAAATAGCTAAGCTCTCGGACCATTTTAACCAACAACAAGCCGAGATGGATAGGAAGATAGATAACCTCTTGAAAACCATGACCAATAGTGATAGGAAGGTTAATGTTATCTCAACTCCCGAAGCTTCCGGTGTAGAAATTAAGGACCCAAGTAAGTTAGCTAAGCACGTTCAATTCATCAATACCATCACCTTAGTGAAACCTAATAGAACAAATGATGAAGCTAACCATGAAACAATACTTAAGGTTAGTGAGACACTTAGGAATGGAACAACCGAGGAAGTAGATGAAGTAGGCCATGACTATTTCAATAAGTTTCCTACGGAAGAAGAACTCTCTCGCCACCCACACTTAGTACGTGACCTCCGTCACATGTATGTTAGGAGAAGCCCTAGGATCAAGTTTGGGAACCCTTGGAATCTTAACATACCATGTTGCATAGGACAACTTTTCGTGGCAAAGGCCTACATTGACCGCAAGTCCCCAATAAACATAATGACTAGCACCTACTATAATTGGGTAATGAAGAAGCCTATCCCAACTAGGCAAGATCCCGATAATCCTAGGGTTAGTTGCAATTTTCTTGGTAGAGTTAAGGGATTGCCCGTGTATGTAGGTAGTTTCATGTTTCCTACGGATTTCATAATAGTGGATGATATTAGTACGGCCATAGATCCTAGCTTGTCTCACGTTATTCTAGGAAAGCCTTTCATAGAAAACACCGGGATGACTTATGATCCATCGTTAGGAATAGTGAGATTCAAGGATGAGACCGATAATGTAGCTTACCAATTGCCGTTTAAGATTGATAAGTTTTCATCACTCTCCAATGATGAAAAGGAACTTAAACTATCGGTCTACTGTAGGAATGAGGAAGATAAGGAGAAGGGAGTCGATTATGTGATGAATAAGATTTTCGGATTCTATAAGGATTACTTGAACTTAGGTCCGGAGTATAGAACCGAGTGGGGAGAGGACGACCTCGTAGAAAGGTGCATCATAGGGCACTTTTACAACATGGAATCCCCCAATAGAGACCGTCATGAGGAAGAAGGTGACGGTAATGAAGTCACGTAGGGCCACGACTTCAAGTCTAGCTACAAGACTCATAAATAAAGAAAAGCGCTTCGTGGGAGGCAACCCATGCTTAATTGTTTGCTTGTTTATGTATCGTGTATCTTTTATTTATTGTTTATTCTCATGTTTAAATTTGTAAAAATGCTTTATTTTGTCTTTAACCTCGTCTTAATTACATATAAAGGTATTTTACATAAGGGATAAGTGTAGGGAGGATTACACACGTTTTCAAAAGAAACGTAAATATGAGAATTACAATTATTTAAAAGATATACATGTGTGTTTGTTCGAGTCAAATGCTTGTATCGAGTCATAATGAATGTTTTGCAGGATGTTTTTCCAGATTCTAAAGATGTAAATTTTCCATATTTTTTCCGAAAATGAGACCGGTTTACGTCGGGATAACTGACGTCGGGAGGAGTAAACTGACTTATCACTTTTCTCGTTTTACGAGCTAGTTATAAATTTTGGAATTTTCTAGGTCTTAATTTTCCGGAAAATCAGAAACATCCATTCCACAAGCATTATATCCTAGTTTAGTAGAGTCTTATATCTATTGTTACCGCCAATTTACGTGAACGTTTCGTTTGTTTTCTTCAAGTGTGCGGGTTTAATTTACCAAGAAGAAGATACATAAGATGAGAAGGAGCTTTTAACGCAAACATTCTTCTTGAAGAAAGATGTTACCACCACTTTACGGATCCTACCGAGCTAATCGGGAGTATTAGTTTCTTTCATCTTTATTACCTTCCATTATCATAACTTTGATACTTTCGAGGAACATTGGGGACAATGTTCGGTTTAAGTGTAGGAGGAAAATAAAGCGGAACTTTGAAACTATGCTTATCCTTGATTATTTGCTTTGTCAATTGCATTTGTGTAATAAACCATGAGAAATATCGGTTAAGGTAATTTTGGCACCAAATTTAAAATTTTTCATGACATGTAGGAGTGGGCCATTAGTCTTAATAAAGCGTCTCATGGATAGGAAATTATATGACTAGCACAAAAACCCTTTACCACTTAAATTCCACCCAAAATGTGAGGATCGCCGTTAGATTTGTAGGAATTAAAGCATTCATCTTTAATGCTTAGAGTGTGAACCGGTAGTATAATAGATTCTAGAACTTGTTTTGTGACGCATTCCGAGATCGCTAGTAAGACTACACTTGTGTAGTTAGGAATAACTAAATGATAAGAGGCATTAGGATAACCCTTGTTTGATACCTGTAATATAATTACTTCTTCCACATCGGTTGAGTAATTCCCTCACACCTTTGCGTTGTACTCATCTTTAGTACACGATACCCCTAGTTAAACCCTCAGAGCCTATCCTTTTCGCGGTTCTCGTGATGTTTCGATTTTCCGGAATATCAATGAAGAGCATTGTTTACAATCCACCCCCATATGTACACCCAAATCGCCTTAGTCTACTTTGTATGCACTCACTTTTAGTGCATTATTGTTATCACGCTAAACCCTTAGTTCAATTATCTAGTTACTTGCATAAGTTGCTAAGTCGAGTCATATCCTTTGTACACAGTTTTGGGAGGATTGGGACTCATGAGAAAAATTAAATTTTATGAATTGACGGGAAGGGAACTTTAAATTCAAATTCCCTTTATTTGCGTAATAATGTACTCCAAGTGTTTTGATCTTTTCAATTCGGGTCAAATTAGTGTTAGAGTAATAAAAAACTCAAGTGTAGGGATGTGCCTATAAATCCCTACTATTTTGATGTTATCGTAGAGGATGGTAGAGTAAAAGTGTATGATGAAAAAAAAATCGAAAAAAAAATTAGAAAAAGGAGAAAAAGAAAAAAAATAGTGTTGAAAAAAAAAAAAAAAACATACGGGCTACCATCCTGCATCTATCTTTAAATTTATATTTGTTTATTTCAGTTATCTAGAGTTTAGAGTGTCGAGTCTTGGCTTAGCAACGCCATTCTTCGCATGCTTGTAACATAAAGATTTTTGACTTGCCACCACTAAATCGCCTATCCCACCAAACCCTTTGTTTCCCTACCGTAAGCCTAACGTTACAACCCTTTAAAAGACCTCTTGGATAGTCTTTCCTAGGTGCTTACGCCAAAGCGATGGAGGTTTGATCTAGTCTCAAGCCTATGGTAATCTATGTACTAGGACCGGTTAATGAGTGTTTATCTTCCATTTCCAACTTGTTATATTTCATATACACCCGAGAGATGTGAGTATCCAAACACCCCATGTGAGGTTCTAGTATGTAATTTCCATGCTTGTTATGACTTTTGTAGGGCTTATATGTGTTGTGAATCGTTCTAAACTAATGATCAGCAGGCACCACGGAACCCTTAAAAGGGTTCCGCCCGTGTATTAATTTGGTGCCGCCGGGGTCTGACAGCAAGATCACCAAAATCTTACCAAAATCAACCATATCTATCCAAGATTGTGTAAGATATGTAGAGTCTAAATCTACACAAAATATCTAGTGAAATCTTCTAGATATTTCAATGATGCACTACATGATGTCATGTGTTGTTTTCTATTTTTAGAAATATGTTAAATGTAAATACATTTGTAATGTTTTTGTTTTTAAGAAACCAAAACATGCTTGATCTAAAAATGTTAACATACATTATTGTTTAGAGGCATATTAACAATATGATTAATTAACATGTAAATGCTTGAGTGATGAAGACATTATCTGATAAAAGCTTGTTTTAATATCTATTAAACTCGACAAGCTTTAAGCTTTATAAAAATTAAATTTACTTTTGTCGTTAACAAAACTTAGGTAAAGATCATAAAATATAAATAACGTTTAATCCCCTTTTTGTTGAGGACAAAACATAAATTTTATTTTTATAAAAGATGTAAAGTTTGTTCAAGAGTTATAAAAATATGAAATTATGTTAGGAATTAGAAAATTCCATGTTAAAGTGTCGGTCATCCCAATTATGATCTAGCATAAGTTAGCTCGTAGACGTGTCGTTACTTGTCGTTATTTACGTTATTACGTTGTTTATTAATTAGTTTGTAGCGTAGTTTAGTTTAGAGCAACACCGTGGAGGAAGGACGGGTCTTTACCCACTGTATCCCTGATCCACAGGCCGATAGGAGGTCGTGTATTTGTAAGTATAAATACCCCTTCCATCCATGGAAGGGGTGGTGCTTCTTTTCATTAATCTAATATTCCATACTTTGAGTAACTCTCTAGCAAGAACACCATCTCTCTCTACTTTCTCTCTCTAAAATGTTAAACATGTATTTTGATCATCCAAGACCACCCGAATCATCAAAACAATAAATATACACGATCCTACAATTGGTACCAGAGCCAAGGTTGTGTTGTTTATGGTGATTCTTGTGGTTTAACACACGATATTTATGCAGTTTGTTATGAATTCGTGTATATGGTTTTTATGCTTGTTGGTATGGTCATTTTTATCGTGGTCTAATCCAGTTTTATTTGATGTTCATCTCTTGGTTTTTGATATGTGGTATAACTGTTTCTTAACTCATTTTGTATGTGGTCAAACTATGATTTCGAAGTGGTGATTTGGTCAAAAAGTTACATTTTTTGTGTCAAAGTCCAATGGTCATTACAAATATTGCATCTATTGTGTGTCTAAAGTCCATTTATCTGCTATTGTCCAAGCAGTGAGGGTCAAAACATTTTTCGGGTTTATCATGAAGATGGTCGAAATCATGCGGAAAACTCATGGGAAAAACTAAAACATCTTACTAGCGACTTGTACAAGTTCTAGTTAGCTAGTTGGTCATTTATGTTGTCCAGGTTCATTGTACCTCATTTTTAGCGACTTATGTAGCGAGTTGTGTAATGGTGACCTAGCGACTTGTTATTGAACAAGTTAGCGACTTGTGTGCTTTAAGTGCTAGCGACTTGGTTTGGAAAAAGTGCTAGCGACTTGGTTTGGAAAAAGTGCTAGCGACTTCGGCTATGCTATAGCTAGCGAGTTGTTTTGAAAAAAGGGTTAACGACTTGGTATATGCTGTAGCGACTTGCCTACTTGACTTGACAGAAAGGAAGGATAAGATGATGCTGTTAAAATACCATGACCTCGACCACAATAGACCTTAAGATTTTACATTTACCAAACAACAAGACCTCAACAAAAACATTATTCATCTATGTCTTAAACAACGATTACAATGGTTAAGACTCGGACTCATATTCGATTGATCTCAGTTTCTCTAACTTGGTGGTACTCAAGAGTCTCATCAAGACCAAAGGTCTAATGCAAGTTTAGAAATCATCATAAATCTAATCTTTTGATAATATTCGAATATAAGGCTGTGAACACAACAAACATGTTAGCTCATGACCTTGTGTCGATTCATTTCTTATTAAGAGGTCCGATCTCGGTTTCACTTCTTTTGTGTGTGGTTCTCAAAAAATCTTACAATATCTAAACACAAAAGAAGTATTCATCACGGATCCATGGTTTTTCTTTTAACGAAAAGACTCACAAAAGAAAAGAAATAGACTTCAACATCAATTAAGACCTACCGTAATTTTCAATGATCTTGATGCCTCGTCCATATACAAAACCATCCACATGGTTGTTTCATGACCTCGAACCATCCCTGTGGTGAGGTCTTGATGATTATCAAAGATGGAGGGGTACATCAGTCATGAGTATGCGTCTTGGTGGAATGGTGTTGGTATATTTGATGTAGGCGGACTGTTTTTTTTGTGAGGTTGATTAGGGTTTGAAGAGATTTGGGTGAAGGATTAAATCCAGTTGAAGGATGTGATATTTGAGTTTTTGGTGACTGGATGGGAGTATTGCTGAGATGGGGGCGGATTTTTATAAGTAGGTTTAGGTTAATTAAAATGACCTAATATTTAGGATGAGTGTAGTTTTATATCCGGTTGACACTTATTTCTCATTTGGATCATGGGCTTTAAGCTTAAAATTCAACATGAAATGGAGCAGTTTATGTCTTGGACTCCTTGGGCTTTATGTGTGTTGTTTATATTGGATATGGGCGGCATGTTTCAACTCGTGTATGAATTTGGATGTTGAATGAGAATTTAAAACGCATGGACTTATACGTGGTATTTTTGATTAAGTCTCATGTTGTCATCTTGATCTCATGAGTTGTATAATTTAGACATGGTCCTTGGACTTATTCGGTTTGTCTTAAGTATTTGGATTATTCAAATGATATGACAATGCTTATGCCAGTAATGGGCCTGATTTGACGAGATGAGATTTGAATATTTATGAGATTTGTTGAAACGATTTTTTGATGAAGAATTGATTATATGAGACTGAGATTTTATGAGGCTTTTGATAATGAGTATTGATTATGTGATCTGGGTTATGATATTTGATGATAGGTTTTGATGTTGAAATTTGTTGGGATGTACGGGTTGACACGTTGGCAATTTGGTTTATACATTTTCACGGAGAATATTATGTCACGGCTTGAACTATTTATTGGAAAATGTTGACTACGGGGTTGTTTGGATGATATCTCTTATTTGGAATTGAAGTGAGGTGTTCCGGGCGTGTTTACTTATTTTCGTCTTCTTTCTTTCCACCCTTCCGCAAAGATGACTTGGTTGAGCATTTATTGAGTGTGATAAAGACTTGGCTATTTAGTTACATTTTGTGATTCTTTCTCGCTTAACCCACAATGTAGCTATCACTTCGGTGTCTCACTCAGTTGAGAATGTCAAGAGGTTTTGTACATTGGGTACACCGTTTCTTGTTCACGAGGATTAGTACAAGTTTAAGTAACAAATCTGGGGAGTTTTACTTCATGATCAAGTTTGGCATATCGAGTTTAATTCTCCATGTGGTCATTACAATAGCCGACAGAATGCGTGAATGATGTGTTTACCAAAGTGTTGATTGGATGATTGATGATGTTGTTGATGTTGGATTATGAACCGTTGATGAACCACTGCATGTTCTCCTAAAACAGATATTTACTGAAACCAAAGTTGTCATTACACATTCAAGCTGACATTGTTTACGGTTTTGTCTTGATTTTGTAAAATCCCGCGAAAGAACCTATTTCTCGGTTAAATCATAGACTTGTAAAATCCCGTGACGGTGGAAACATCCCGGTATTAGTAAAGTGCATTTCGGATCTATCCTACGGTTTATTCTTGGTTTTGTAAAATCCGCGAAAGAATCTATTTTTCGGTTTAAACCATAGAGTTGTAAAATCCGCAATGATAGAACCATCACGGAGAAAAGGAAAGTGTATTTGGGATCTTATCGATCTTTGGTGCTACGATTTTTGTTTGAAGAAGGGATAAAGGTGTACTTCATAAATTGGATGTGTGTTTGGACTTTCGTCATGGCGGTTTGGTTATTACATGGTTTTACGGGGTTATGTGCTTTTGACCATGGTGGGATGAAACCATTATCAAAGTTCATTTAAATGTCAAAGAAGGCTAGATTTGAGCATTCGGAAGATGTGACAACGGCGTTAATTGATATTATTTATTTGAGGTTGAAGTGAAATATCACGGCGAGTGCACTTAGTATCCGAAGGTATCGGGATGGTTGGATGAAGATACTTGAGATCCTTGTTCAAGCTTATTATAAAAAGCGAAGACTTGGAAATCTAGTTATTGTTGGGTGACTTTTACCTTTTCTTTTACCACTTGGGGAATTGGGCTCTTATCACCTCAAAATAACTATCACTTAAAGGAGTTACGTTGTTGTGCTCGATGTCACATTCAATTGTGGATTTTCAAGAGGTGATATCGTCTTATACTCGATGGTTGGTTGGTTGAAGAGTATAGAGTACTTAGAGATTCAAATGGGCATGAAGTCTCGGCACCGCTCTTTGTTACATATGTGCAAGTTTAAGTCACGAGTTCGGGGTATTTTACTTGAGGTCAAATTCATCATATTGGGTTTTCTCCATCATTGTCACTACAAAGAGCCTCTTGAATGATAATGGGGTTGATTACATGTTTTGCTAAGAGAGTTGAAAAGAGAGAGATTATGGCGCCTGCTCACACATCGATTCAGCCTCGTTCTCTAAAGAAAAGAAAAGTGTGCGTGTCGATGCGCTTTATCTTCGAAGAAGAAATCTTCTTACTTATGACCATTCTCGTCAACATGCTTCATACTTTTTCCATGCGCTTAAGTCATCAAGTGAACCGGGCTACCACCGATTGTTTTCGCATTCCACTTGCTCGATTATAATGAAGATGGCGACATCATGTGCTTATTTTGCGGGAGAAGTGTGAATAGAACATTCGGATGTTTTCACTTACTTAATCAAGAATGGCAACTCCGTATGCAATTCTTGAGGGGAGAAAAAGTGTGAAATTCTTGCATGGTTGATTGATTTCTAAGAATAAATGGTCAACGGCTCCAAACTCATGTAAGAACCTATCTTCTTCTTATCGGGTCATCGTTACATGGAGTTTCTTCTATGAGCCAGTAGTTGACATCTTCATGTCGATATGAGTTTATTGACAAAGTGCTTCGGTTAATGCTTCACGTGCACATCAACATGATGATTCGAACAACCTTACATTCTTGTTTGATGTGATTGGTAGTTTGGTGTTACCATCTTATGTGTTCGTTTGCGGCACGATTGTCGATTTCCTTGATGAACATCTTTACATTCTTGTTTGATTGGGAGGATTTTAGTTAAGGGATTTGCAAAATGTAAGTTGATTGGGATGCTTTTGATGATGTTCTTGTTTTGGTGAGTTGAAGATGTTAACTATCTATTCCCAACTGGACAATCTTGAAGAAGGTCGAGTCTGATCTATTCTACATTTTACGCTACATGTTAGAAGACTAAAAGGCGAGTTGCGATTGATTATCAAAAGACTTCTTCTTAATCTAGTCATTCATCATCTGATTGTCAATTTAGGGAGAGCACTAATTGGGGAGAGTGATATGTCGAATTTAAGCCCCAATTAGACTTGCTCACATTCTTGACAAGTTGATTCTCACAAAGACTTCAAGTATTCTTCTCAAAAGATTTCAAGTATCCGGGCTTACAAAGTGTTCTTGATTACGAAGTGTCAAAACCGGCAAGGGGAAGGAGACACGCATCTAAGCGAGTAAACTTGATGGGCTTAATACTTCTAAGTGATTGAAGATATCCGGGAAGACTAATGTCATTACCGCAGAGAAACTCAATGTTTGACTCAAGGCGTTTAGTGTTCTTATTCCAACTACGTGAGGAAGAGATGTAAGAGTTAGTTTTGATGATGAAAGAGGTACACAAGTGTGTGATGATTTTGATGTTATCACAATCATCGGGGAAAGATTGTGTACATTGGGGATGTTCAATTGTTTTACTTGAGGGCTTAATCATGATTCGAGATATAATCACTTATTCGGTGTTGACATCCGCAGAGATTGTCACCGAGAGATAATCGATGATTCGACTGCTTCTTCAATGTTATCGGTTATTCTCTCTTTGGGCATTGGTGCCGGGTTCTTGAGCTTCATACACTTTCTTGTGGGGAGAAAAGTATACATCGGGGTTATTCTTTGGCTATTGGACTTGTCTGCTACTTGATGGTATAAGTTTCTTTGTCTTGGTATGTGTATTCGGGTTCGTGAGCTCTAGTCTAAGAGGTGACCGCATCAATTCAACTACTCGGGAAGTTGTCTCTTGAAACCTTTTGGAATGGATTGCGTCGAGACTTGATGGAATGAAACTTGAGAAGAGTTATTTATGTGTGGGATGATACGTTCTTTGTTCTTCTTGTGGATGATATAACCTCGAGCGAAGAATCACGATGATTATTCTTAAAAGGAGCGATTGGGTTTATGATAATGGTGTGCTTCTTTGTGCACTGGCTAAAAGCAAGCTTGAAATAGAGCTTGAATCGCTCATCATAAGGATTTTCGGTTTGGGGAAGCTGCCAAAGTCTCACTTTCAGATGGTTCAATTTCTCTCATTCAGGAGCCTCGAAAGCTTTGGTGGTGGAAGTTTAAGAGATGATGACTTCTATCTTCTACAACGAGGCTGCTCGATATTCTTATCTTGGTACTCGTATCATCATCTTCTTAAACTATATCATCTACTCTATCCTTGTAAATATTTATTCGAAAAACAAAATACAAAAATATAAAACCAACAAAAAGAAAATAGAAAAATATAAAACCAACAAAAGAAAATAGAAAAATATAAAACCTTCAAAATCCCATAAAAATCGAAAAATTCAAAAAATACCAAAAATATGTTTTCCAAGACATGTCTTACAGTATCGATAACATCTGGTCTTAGAAATGTCATTCAATAATGGCACGGGACTTTAGATGAAGTTCGAGCAGGAGGTGTAAATATTTCTTTCTAAACATGTCTCAAAATATGGCTTCTGATCATTTGATTGTAACCGGGCTTAAACTATGGCTTGCGATTACTTCGACGTAACCCGTGCTTAAACTATGGCTTGCTATTATTTACGATAGCAACCCGCTCTTTAAAGAAAGGAAAGTGCTACGCTAAACAATTTTCAAATATTTCGTGCACTTATCCTAAAACAATTTGAGGAAAGTATGTCGAAGGATCATTGTTCCTACACAAATGTTTTTCCGTCTAAAATTCTTCAGAAAATATTTGTTGTTTTCAAAAAATGGTGGTAAATGAGTTGCTTTAAAAACAATCGATTCGAATTTTATAAAAATTGAAAACTCAATCAATGACTTGTAGCTTTTAAAACTTCTTATAAAATGAGTCATTGATTGAGGGAGAATGTTTTCAAATCTATATCATCTAACGAGCTTTCTTAATTATCCTCGTGCTTAATTAAAAATGATAATTGCACGTGTCGAAGGACTAGGAATTTAGGATATGATTGTTAGGTTTATATGATTAGAGTTTGATTAACACATAAACCCCATGCCATATATGAATTGATTGATATGTTGGATTGACTTTTATTAGTCGATTACTGTTTGGGTGATGTCGACCACCATATATCTGTATGTATGTTCACTAACGTATGCAGGTATATTGGTATAAGAATGTTCCCGATCCGGATCCCACTATTGATGATGATTGGATGCCGAAAGGAAAGGGTAACGATTTCTTGAGTCGACAAATGAAGAAACGGAGCTTAATTTGACTTCAATGGAGAGTTGGCATAAATGCAACGTAAGAGGTCTCTTGCATCGTGAGATGGTTTTCTTCTAAGTGATTGAAGAAAGCGGAGCTTAATTGGACCTCGGTTGGCATTATCAAATGCAACGTAAAAGAAGTCTCACTTGCATTTGCAGACGGTTTTCTTCCAACCCTACAACAACAACAACGGAAGCTTCTCAACCACTAACGTATCTTTGTGCGGGATACCATTTTTAAACAATTTTGAATAAATTTGAATAAATTGTTTTGAAAATGGAATATATTGTTTTGAAAATATATTGGACTAAATTTTGAAAATCACCGGACTTCTTTTTAACAAAACCTAAGTCACTCAATTATTGACTTCTGTCATCGATTGAGGGGGAGAGTGATTTAAAATAAATTATTTTCAAACAACATTGCTTCATAAAAGTCCGTGTGTACGTAAATAAGTGGTGATCTAAAGATTTAATGTTATGTCATGGTATGATTTTTTCTTTAGAATCAAGGTCTTTCAAAATGAAATTTTTTCTGTTCTTGTTTGATTGTGAAATGATTTTGTTTTACTTAAAAGATCTCTTAAAAACTATCATACCTGACACTAACAATCTTTAATGTCTTAAAATGGTTCTTATCATCATCTTTCAAAGTTAAATCTTGCCACGTCTTTCACCAAAGTTCTCTAAATTATTTAAATCTTTTGGGATCACTAATCTCAAATGGTTTGAAATCTTTGATCGGGTGAGAGATCGTGATTTAAATCTCAAATCTGTTTTAATGGAATTGGTTTTAGTCCTTCAAAGGCACTCCTGCCTCCATGTACCAAACGATTTCAAATACACAATGCACATGTTGAGGAGGAGGATTTATCCAAAAACCAGATGAGTATTTAAACAAGGCCACATGTTCTCCCATGTTTTCTAAACCTAATTAAATCACTTGGGATCCAAAATCTCAAAGGATTTGATATTTTTGATCGGGGGAGAATTTGTGATTTAATAATGAAATTTGATATAAGTTGATCGTTTTGATTCGGTTATGCAGTGCTCTCTCATATGTGCTAAACGCTTTCGAATCTCGAAGCACATATTGAGGGGAGCAAAACCATCGAGTACAAAAGTCTTTTTAAAGAGATTATAAAGTACCTTGATTGTGTTTTCAAATGGTTTTCTTAATGGATTTTGTGATTGTGGATGTGCTTCAAAAGAACTCTTGCCTCTATGTGATAAAAATGATTTCAAAAATCCTATGCACATATTGAGGGGGAGAATTTTACCAAAGAAATTCAAATGGCTTTTTCTAAGGAAATTGTGATCAAGAAATTATTTCAAAGAACTCTTGCCTCCATGTGCCAAACAATTCCAAAATCATATGCACATGTTGAGGGGGAGCATTTTCTAAATGATCAAAACTATTAAGGTACAGAATGCTTTGATCTCGTATCACAAGTACCTTGATTGTTTTTCCAAATGATTTTTCGATTGGTTTCATGAAGGAAAGAACAATACCAAAAGACCGACCAATTACTTTATGCATGGTGTTATAAGGATGGTTAGGTTAGGTATTCGTTCCACGATCCCGCCAGCGGAGGGATCTACCGAGGACAATCCACTAGATAGTGTAGAGTCTTTAGGTATGATGAAAAAAGGAGAAAAGTGAGATATGGGAAGAGTGCGGATGAGGCAGAGCTAGTCTTGGAATAAACCCAACAAGGTTCTAGTAATGAAGTCTCGGTAAGCTTGAAGGGTTGAAGAATGAAAAGAAATGAATGAAAAGGGTGAAAAGAAATAGCCCTCCAATAATTCAACCTTAGGGCGATGAAGGGTTCAATACATATACTCTTGGTTGTTACCAAGGTAACACTGGTATTGAAGACAAGGCGTCATGGACCCGATGACGACCGCACCTAACTTCCCAAGCCACTCAAGTTCCTCTTAAAGGGCTTATTTCATTCTCACGGGAACCGACATAATCTATCGACTTTCTCTTAGAGATTGTTGATATTGAAGAAGGAGACCTCTCCTAGTCTCCCAAGACACGGGAACCAAAAATGCACTATTGAGTCTAGAGCCAAGAGATCATCCACAATATCTCGTTAGGACACTAAATTCTTGAAGACTTGCTTTTTCACACAATGTGGAAAGTAAGTATATATTAAGAGTCCCACGCATTATCCTTGTGGTATTGCGGAACATCCGAGTGGTATGTAAAAGTATTCACGATGAAGATGGAAATCCTTCAGAGCCAACATCAAACAAGCTCTTGGTGGGTGACATGTGTGATCTTCTTGTAAGGTCAAGCTTGTGACAAGCTGGATAGAAAGCGATGGGAGATTCAATCTTGAATCAACCTTGGTCCGAGAATGGAATTGTGAATACTTTTGGAAAAACCGTTCGATGTGCAAATCTTCTTTTCTCTAGCACGTCAAATGTGTACTTATGTTTTCATATTCAAAAGTATCTCGATTGAAAAATACTTTTAGAAAAACCGTTCGATGTGCGAATCTCTTCTTTTCGCTAGCATGTCGAATGTGTACTCATTCTCTAATACAAAAGTATTTTGTTTGAAAATTGATCTTTCTCATAAAACCTTCGTCGTATTGCAAAACTCTTTCTTCAAGCAATACGCGATTGTTTTCAAATCATTTTCATCAATCAATGAATCTCAATTATTTGGTTCACTCACTCCGTGTTGTCTTCTTTGAGGCGTTCGGTTTGAGAACGGCTAGAACATTGCGAAACCCCGTCAAGGAGATTCTTAGGAATCCTACGATCACAGGCAAGTACTTGTCTTGATCAGCGGGAACCGTGGGCGTGTACCTTAATTCGTGAAAGTGATCAAAGACACTTTCGTGTGTTTTATTACTAGCTGTTGTTTGCGGTACACTTGGACGGTTGCGGTGATCGAAATTGAGGAGTCATTCAAAGCCGCATGCTCACGGCATCCACACTTAATTTGAAGAAATCATGGTGGTGCATATCTACATAACACGGATCGATATTTCATACTATGCTTATGCTATTCGCCGCAAATATCATGAACCGATGAAGGCTTCGCTACTCGATGGAAAGATGTCATGATTCAAAAGTGTGAGCATGTCGGTCCAAAAGTCACAACTTCACATGATGGCAACACAATAAAGGGTGATCCAGAGATTTACTGTGGCTGATGATCTCAAAGAAAGCTCGAAGATGATCAAAGATGTGGATCAGTTCAAAGGCCTCCACTTAAAGTACTAATCTATGCGGACTTGGAAGAATCACTACTAATGCACAAAGATTGCTGAAATGAAGAATTGAAGTCTACGAGCTCAAGAACGTAGTCAAAGATAGAATGCTAGGAAGCAAAATGTATTTCATGGGGTGACCTCCCTTAGGGGGAGATTGTTAGGAATTAGAAAATTCCATGTTAAAGTGTCGGTCACCCCAATTATGATCTAGCATAAGTTAGCTCGTAGACGTGTCGTTACTTGTCGTTATTTACGTTATTACGTTGTTTATTAATTAGTTTGTAGCGTAGTTTAGTTTAGAGCAACACCGTGGAGGAAGGACGGGTCTTTACCCACTGTATCCACGATCCACAGCCGATAGGAGGTCGTGTATTTGTAGTATAAATACCCTTCCATCCATGGAAGGGTGGTGCTCTTTTCATTAATCTAATATTCCATACTTTGAGTAACTCTCTAGCAAGAACACCCTCTCTCTCTACTTTCTCTCTCTAAAATGTTAAACATGTATTTTGATCATCCAAGACCACCCGAATCATCAAAACAATAAATATACACGATCCTACAAATTAATTTTAGAACTTGAAAGATTTAGATAAAGATGATAATACTAGTATGTCCAATTTAGACATTGTGTTGACTTTTCATAAAGTCAAAGTATACAGTTGACTTTATTTGAAAGTCAAAGTCTTCATTAGTCAAAGTGTGATGTTGACTTTTCAGAAAGTCAAAGTATGCAGTTGACTTTTATAGAGAGTCAAAATTATCCAAGTTCTATAATATTTCTCCCCCTTTTTGTCTCAACAAAAAGAAGATGCGAGGCGGAATATGTAATGAGCCCGAGCCATTATCTCCCCCTTGGCCAATGCTCCCCCTAAATTGGGTGCCAAGAGAAAGATACATGGATTGTGAAAAAGCTACCAAAAAATGTTAGTAATAAGCATCATCACAAGCATTTCCAATCACCATGTAACAATCAACAATAATATAAGAAACACCATTCATTTGTTAAAATTTTTCATGATATGAAAATCATGAAAAGGGAACACAATGAAGTGTTAGTACATGAATAAAATCCTAGAAAAAAATAATCCTAGAAAATAAAAAAATACAAAGAAAAGCCTAGAAAAATTAAAATACTTAAACAAATAGACTAGGAACCTCCTATTGAGGTGATGGATGAGCAAGAGTATTGATGCGCTCTAGGATGTGATTGAGGATGAACCTCATTTCATCTTGAAGCTCATGGACCATCACCCGGGTCCTTTCGGTAATGTAGGCGGTCCGCTCACAATTTGAGCAACCGTGTCTAGGAGGGTAGTATGGTTCATGATTTTGTGGTGGTGGAATGGTGGAGTTGTTGGTGTTGGTGGTTGGAGTGGTGATTATGGAGGCTAGCAAAGCATTTTGCATTTGCATGTCTCACTAAGGTGAGAGTCCACCATATTGGAACATTGGTGGAGATGATTTAGCTCGGCTTCAATCTCCTCTTTAGTGGGGTGATCATCCCACACGGATTCCTCAATGTCCTCTATATGAGGAGGCATGGATGGTGGAGGTAGTGGTTGATCCCCATACAAAGGACCATGGATTTCTTTATGAATAGGATGGAAAAGGAGAGGTCTAGGCCCTAACGGGGTGTTTGGGTCAAATGATGGACGTGGAGACTCATGAGCTATTCGCTCAATAGTACAAAAGGATGGTAGTGGTGGTGGATGATTGGGCCTAGGTGGTGTAGAGAATAGCTCTAATGGGATGAGTGTTGGAGATTTAGGAGGTGATGGTGACTTGGATGTTTGGATAGGAGCCGGTGGTGGTGAGCTAGTGATAGGAGTCTTTGTTGGTGGTGGAGTAGTGACAATGATAGGTGATTTTGGAGGTGGTGTAGGAGTAGCCAAAGTGAGGAAGTTCTCATCTCTTATGGGAGATGAGATGGTTAAGGGAGAGGACTCGGAAGAGGAGCTTTTGTTGACAAAGCAACATGGTCTTACGCTCATTCTAGCCATCCTCTTGCAAGGCTTGGTTGATGGAGAAGACTTAGTCATTTTAGCTTAAGGTTTTGCTAGTATATGAGAAGATTTGAGAAAGTGTGAAGATGATCATCTTAGAAGCTCTTAATTTATAGGATTATGAAATTATGGAGAAATGTGTTTGATTTGATGTTAAACCATAGAAGAGATGAGGTTCCTAATGATTTAGAAGTGGTTTTAATGCAAGTCATATCACCCAAGTCAATCCATTCAAGAAGGATGGAGTGAAGTGACAAAAATATGCAATAAATGTGTTCTAATGATTGTGGGATCTTTAGAATCAGATCACCCACGGATTGAAAGGAACCAAAATTTTGGTTCCTTCCTTTATGAAAAAGGGTTCCTTGGGTGAATTTTTGGAATTTTTGAATTTTGGTGGGAAATGGATATCCTATATGCCTAAGTGTGTTAAACTAGTTCTAATATGGGTAAAAACTATCCTAGAAGCAAGTTATGGTAATTTGGAATGTTAAAATAAGCCAAATTTAGAAAGTTACCTGTAGGATCCACGACATCAATTTTTTACACATGCGGAACCCTTATTTTGGTGCCACTTTGGTCCTCAGACAGTTTGGCGGTACAAAAATTACAATGAGACGGAACCAAAAATTGGTGCCGTCTGGTCCGTGGTGATCAGATTTCATCACAGACCCAATTTTTAACCATCGAGGATTTTTCCGAAACCTGAAATTTTGCTTAAAACATATGACATTAATTATTTCTAGTTAGGAAAAGTTGATAACACATATACAAACATAGTGGAACATAGACTTTGACCAAGGGCTAACGATCTTCACATAAAAGTGAAAATGAGTAAAATTTGATAACACACTTGTGCTATCCCCCTGCATAAACCGGTTGGCATACAACATTGTTTTAAGTTATTTTATCATCCTACAAAGTAAAAACAACCAAATAGTATCATACACAATTATTTTTGTCTTGTTCCAAACACTCCTTTAAAAACCTCACTTATCCAATTTCTTGTAGATTTTTGTCATCATCCTTCAAAGGCACTTGAACATCTCCTTGGTTTACTTGAACTCCGCCAATTCATTCTCAATCTCGGGGAGAGATGCATAGTACTCTTGAGGTGGAAGTCGAGAATTTGGGAGACCGTCCTCAGAGCTATTTGATGATGATGATGAAGGAGTTGGAGGTTTTGCCCTTTTACCTTTAGTCTTAGCCACTTGCTCGTCACTCAAGGGCACAAATATGTGAGGGATGAGAGCATAGTCTAGCTTCAACCCTTTTGGGCTTGGTGGAATGGGTGCAAATGCTCTATAGAGACGGGTGAGTAGCATCCCGTAAGGAAGAGCAACCGATCTTTGAGTTGGAATATCTACCATTATCCTAGCAATGTAGTAGGCTAAATTGAATGGTTGACGAGTGGACAAGTTGTAGAGCATGTGACAAAAACGGGATTTGGTCACGCATGGTCGAAATGGAACGGCCACACATTCGCATATTTGTGTGGCTGAAAGTACGAAAATTGACAACATTTACTAATTAGTCACACATGAAAATTTTGATTGTGTGACCATTAGAACTGTATCGCCACACAATTGAACATTGTGTGGCTAAAGGTATCTGTGATTTTGTTTCGGATCATTTAGCCACATATGAATTTGGAACGCGTGACAAATACAAGTAACCTTGATGCGTTAGTCACATGAAGTAATTTTTGTGTGTCTAAATCATAGAGTCAAGTTTTGTCACACATTATTTAAGGGTGGTGATATGTTTTGCCAACTCTTTAGCCACATCTGAAATTGGAACAAGTGACAAATGAAAAGTAAGGTTGAAGCATTAGTCACGATATACATATAAACAGTGACAAATATATGTCACACACTTGAACACTGTGACCAAAAGCCATATATGGTCACACTAAATGTTTTGTCACACATTCGTTAAGTGTAGCCAAAATCCAGTACATATGTTCACGTAAGTTAATATGTGTGTTTAAAGTTTAGTTTGTGTTAGCTTGCCAAAAGCTAATCTATAAAGTCACATTTGCTACTAACACCGTGACCAAATGCCATATATGGTCACGCTAGACGTTTTGTCACACATATTATTTAAGTGTAGCCAAATCCAATACATATGGTCACGTAACTTAATATGTGGCTATTGGATGATCAATAGTCACTCAAAATACACGTTTCGTCACTTTAAACACCATATGGTCACACTTATTAACACTTTTAGCCACTTTATGATTACTTGTATGTGACTAAATACCCAAAACAAACATGCTTTGTGTGACAAAATGTTAGAAAAGGCCACACAAACATAAAATTCATGTGGCCATTGGATGATCAATAGTCCCATAAAATACACGTTTCTTCACTTGAAACACCATATATGGTCACCCTTATTAACACTTTTAGCCACTTTATGATTAATTGTATGTGACTAAATACCCAAAACAAACATTCTTTGTGTGACTAAATGTTATAAAAGGCCACACAAACATAAATTTGATGTGGCAATTGGATGATCAATAGTCACAAAAAACACACATTTCTTCACTTTAAACACCATATGGTCAAGTTTGTTGCATTTATTGTGCTGTTAATGAAAATGTGGATTTGTAGGTGATGGCTTTTATAGTCACATTGATATGCACACACAAACACACACATTAACACTTGTGCAACACCACAATCTACAAAACTTGGATAAATCCAAACTAATTATATATATGAAGAACTCTTTAACAACGAGTACTTGATTGTTAATGCGGAATCTTAACAACAAGCAAGAAGAACACAAATACTATTTCACTAATAAACTTCTTTTATTAATATTTCTATTCGTCTAAGTACAAGTTCATTTCACTATACTTTAGGGTTCCTTTATACACTTAAGAAAACCTAATATACAAAACGTGTAGAAGGATATAGATATCCCTTCCTAAGATATCTCTACGTGTACATATGCCTTCCCTAAACTCTAATAAACTATTATGTTTTTCATAAACAGAACTAACTACGAATACTACCGGACTTAATCATTATCTTGCCAAGATTATTCTTTGTTGAGCTTTTGATTCAATTAACCTCAAAAGTCGATAGCATGCATCATCCTTTCTTTCACCAAACGACTTCTTCTCAAGCATAGCCACGCAAATCTTGTTTGGAAGTGGATACTCCATCGTAAGCATATAAAGAATTGTAGTTTCTAATTCCAAGCAAGTGCACCCGACAAGTGTGGAAATATCTCCATCGATCACTTGTTCTTGATGCCGACGCCCACATTTCATCATCGACATCGGTGTCTCAAACATGGTCTTCAAGTCACCCCGGAGGACTCTTTCATATTTCTCTTGGTCTCTCGTCACCATGCTTCTCCATCATCACCGGTACATGGTCTTCAAATCATCCTGGACAAATCACCCAATAAACCGGCAAAGTTCACATATATAGTGTCGTGTGATTTTCCTTACTATCGCCTAAACTACCTTTTCCCCATTTTGATGATCTCGAACCTTTGCAATCTTAGCGAGAAGTCTTGAACACAGTAGGAATGGAGCCCATGGTAAACTCTTCGATGACGGTTCATCAACCTTATCCTTCATGTACTCTTCCACTTCCTTCTTAACATTTGTCTTATCCTTTTCACTCCTTTCTTTCCAAAGGATTTCTTCCTTGTCATATTCAAAACGGTTGCTTAACCTCGACTTCCTCCTCTTTCTTTACGTTTTGGCTTATCACCAAGTTTTCGACCAAGAACCTTTTCGATCTCGCAATCTTGTGCTTCTTAGCATCCTTTGGTTGAAGATTGTAACCCTTCCTTTTAAGCGTTGAAGCTTCCAAATCGAATCCATTGGAAAAAAAAATTATTTTGGTACACTACTTTTCAAATTCGCTTTTAGTTCATCATTCTTCAATTTCCTTAAGCGGCTCAACTTCCGTGTAGGATTCCCTTGACTTTTACGTAGTGGATCATATAATCCCTTTGCTCGACTTTGGTCAAGGGTGCATTCATCCTTTCTCTTTGTCTCGCGCTCTCGAGAAGCCTCTTCTTCTCATTAATTAGCTCAACCATTTTACTTGCATAGTCTTCTCCGCCAATATCGGGAAGGATATCTCTGCTTACTAATAATCGGCATTTATAGTATCCCGTCTTCATCGATGTAGAATTTGGCGATTCGAACTTGACTTTCCTTTTCATTTGTTCTTGATTAATTGTGGTTCCTCCTGCGGACTTTTGGCAATCACTCATCATCCATTGTTTGTTACGCACGTTTAGCTTCTTCACCGCATCCTCTGCTTGAATCCTAGCAATCTCAAAGAAAGCTAGCTTCCTCTTACGTGAGTTGCTTTTTGGTCTTCAACGGCTTAGAAGATTCTTGCACTATTCCTTTGCCTTCCTATGCACAAACTCCTCACCGGTACTACCCGGATCACTACCGGGATTAATATGTTCGGTACTTGTATTAACTTGAGATCAAAGCCAAGATTAAAATCTTCATCAAAAGCGATTTAATTTCAAGACCACCGGACTTATCTTTAGTAAAGTCACCGGACTTATCCACTCCACTAGAACTTGCGACTTCTTTATCCGGTCTCTTCTTAAAGGATTTCTTGTGGTGAAATTCTTAAACAATATTTCATTGCTTCCAATCCTTGAGAACTAATTTAACTTTCCTCGGAGGATTCCTCACCTTACGAGTCTGTAATGTCTATCCCGTCTGTTTGAATTTCCTCCAATTTCTTAACTCTTTTGCGAGTAGTCCCGGTGACTTCTTGGTCTTCTTCAATTTTTCTCCAACTCATCAACCCTTGAAATCGGTTGTGGAACCGGTTGAAGTAGATCTTCCATAGATAAGGAACCGGGTTCTGCTGTAGTAGTGGGTGTTGGAGGTTGTGGTTGAGGAATCACTGGTGGTTCTTCCTCATGGTGAAGGTGAAGGTGGTGGGGTGTTGGTGTCCTCTGCTCAAACTCGCTTTTTCATATTCGGATGTAGGTTGAGCCCGAGCTTCGATGTAGCGATGGGAGATGGAGCAGATGTAGATGTACCTTGAGGTTAGTAGCAGCAGAAGGCAACATAGCGAGACAAAAGTGCTTGTGTGCCCCTTCAAAACCCCTTTTCATATTACCAAATATCTTTTTAGTGAAAGGAGAGCAATGTAAGGATGTTTGCTTCTTGTTTCAACATTTAAGATCATTTGAAAAATCTTGGGTACATCAAAACTTTTCTTATTCTTGGAATTAGCAACCATGGCATCAAAATCATTTTGAAAAATTGAAGAGTCGCGGTGGAGAGACAGACCAATGCGTAGCAATATTGCTTCCAAATTGATCCCATCCACCACTTTTAGAGCTCATACGATGTAAAATATGATGCACAAGGAAACGCCATTGTGGCGTAAAATGACTCTTCCAAAAGTGAATGTTCCATCGTTGGATATCCAATCTTTTCCAATCCACGAAAGAGGTCATTATTTGCCAACATTGAAATCCCCGAGGCATCGCCCAATTGAAGCTTGCTTCGATCGATTCCTCGGTGCTTGAATACTCAAATGTATCAATAGTTGCATTTAACTCTAGTGTCACATCAACATAGTTCTAGCGAAAGGGCCCGCCGTAACTGTTTGACTAGGGAATCGTAGATAGTTGGATTATGAGTAAGGGCATACCGATATGACTACCCTTTAGAAAGTCCACTATCGATCGAAGCTGTGCTTTCAGTGAGCTTTTGAGAAATCCCACTTGATTGTGCTTGTCTACAAACTTTAATTGTGCCATCTTTTATGTTAATTGAAGTCTTTGGTAGTGCAGGCAATTAGGGTTTAGTCTTTGTGAGGAGACTTAATCGAAATAAAATAATTAAACTTTTAAAGATTAGGATAAAGTAATTAAAGGATAAATATGAATTCTAAAAATAAAAATTATCCATATAAATACTTGACCATCTAAAATTAGGTAACGGTACTATTTAAACAAGAAAATCGTTTTTATTTTTGCACTACCGGACTAAAGAATGGTCAAACAGACTTAAAATGACATCACGTAATTAACTCGTACTATAGCACATCAACTAGCATGACTTCCATACATCTCCAATCTGTGAGAATTCTTTCTTTTCAACATATCCTTAAACAAAAAATATACCTAATGATTTAACTAATATTAAGTCTTGTATTATAAACATAAATTCTTAAAAAAGTACAAAAAATCGAATGTCTATATGCTTTAAAAGAGTGAAATATGATAAAGGTAGAGTGTGACAACTTGACCATAAGATGGTTCACTTGGATTTTTGTATAACAACACCTCCACGGTCGGTTCGATAGTATTCAGTTCGTGATTCGTTACCCAAGTCACGTCGATCCACACGTGGCAATATGTTATCATTGTGCTGGTGAATGACGGTACTAAATTCCTCATCGGCTTCGTCATACTTATCTTTGTAAATCTTGGGAGGTGTCTTAAACACAATAGACAATTTTTATCTACGGTCTTTCACATAAAACACTTGTCGTGCTTATGCGGCTAATATGAACGGATCAACCTTGTGGCCTAAACTATTCGGGTCAACCAATGTATACCCAAGAGTAGTATCGCGTTTCACACCACCGACTTTGTGATTAACCCAGTCACATTTGAAAAGAGAAATTTGCATGTAACGGTAATCTAGTTCCCATATCTCTGTAAAACCCCATAATAATATGCTTTTCTTGTGGTTACAACTTCTTTAGATATGTGCATATCTAATGCCTCAACACTAACCCCAATGTTACGGTAAACTTTGCCTTCATGATCTTTCGTACGAAAAGTATACCCATTGATATGATATGCATCGATTTCACTACGGTGGCGCGTGGTCCATAGGATCACCTTACGCTTCGATACACTTTCTTTGTCGATTTCTAACCTCTCTCAACCTGAATTTCATTACAAGTATATATTAGCTCAAAGAATAAGTACACCAATTTTCGGATCAAAATGAGTCGAGAAATAAGGTTTAGAAAGGGTATGTTGAGTAACATAAGATTAATTACTTCTTTGCGTAACCACTTGGCAAAAGATTTGTTGTGCTCATTCTCCGTAAATGCTATTCGTTTACCGGGTTTTCGCTTTCACAACTTGCTTGTGTCGCTTTCAAACAATGTGTTTGATTATTAGATTTGATACATCATTTTAGTAATGAAATAGACATGTGTTAGTAAGACTTACTCGATATACGGTACAATTTCATCGTATTATTTATTACATACAAATGTGCTTTCGAAGAGTTCATGAAACTTGATTGATTTGCCGCCGACAATGGCTTTCCTTCCTCATTTTCATCTGTTTCATGTTTCTCGGTGGGATACCAGCAGTTTTCATCGATTTATGATATTCGCTAAAAACTCTATTGTTTCTTCCGCATTAGTCTCCTCAAGAATGCATCCTTCGGTCTATTTCATTCGCACATGTCCTTTAATAACCTTCATACATCTTTTGAATGGATACATCCACCGAAAGCATATGGGACCGCATAATTTTACCTCCCGAGTTAGGTGCACGATCAAATGTATCATAATATCAAAGAATGATGGAGGAAAGAACTTCTCGAGTAGGCGCGGTGTCACTACCAGCTCGCTTGCATATTGTCTAGTTCTTGCAATATTATTTCTTTGCAACATATTGATTTAAAGAAAAGCAAAACCCGATAATAGCATATCGTGTGGGTGGGTGCATGATTGAACATATTGCAATTGGCAGAAACTCTTGCATTAGCATGTGATAGTCATGCGATGTTAGGCCAATGACCAAAGAAGAGAAATTTGAACAATAGCCTTGTGGTACCACGATGTTGTGTAAAGTTTCACAAAAATATCTTTTCATCATTCGTTAATGTGTAACCCTCGGAGGTAGTGTTGTTTTGTCTTGTTCTTGCATAGCAAACAACTCTTGTTTTACCCCAACTCGCCTAGATCCAATCGAGCATTGGTCCATCTTTCGTCTTTCCGGAACATGTAGCAAAGTTTCGACGAGACTCAAAGAACATTCTTTTCTACATGCATAAAATCAATACAATGTGGAATGTAATTATGCCTCCAATACCTAAGTTTTCGATACCAAATGTTGAATTTCTTCCAATACGCATCGCTTTGTCTGCTTACTTGGCTTGAACTACCCTCTACTACATTATGTTTCTTTTACGCTTTTGAATCTTCCCACCTCTCGCCTCTCGTATCTTCTTGGTTTTCGATGCATTATTGTTTGTTAGTTTTCCTTTTCCTCACTTATTTTCAATAGGTTGTACCTCGTTGTATATTTGTTCCCGGTCATTGGGTTTGGAGCCGGAGAAATTCTTGTTGTCCATTAAATGCCTTCCTTTGCCTTCCGAACGGATGGTCATATGGTAGATATCGTCGTGACCAACATAACTTTGCTTGGACGAGGCGAGAAAGTCTAACACGTTTGTATCTTTCCACATACTACACAACCTTTGAATCCACAGTACGGGCAGCCACATAATGTACCAAGTGCGGGGTAATCATTTATTGTCCATAACACAACGGCACGTAGATTAAAGTTATCTTTGTGGATGCATCATATGTATCAACCCCTCAGATCGAATAAGGTTTGCGATCATCAACTAACGGTTCTAAAAAACATCGATATCATTTCCGGGTATCCCGATATTAATACCGAAAGCATGATAAACTTTCTTTTCATACACAACCATGGAGGAAGGTTGTATATGACCGTTAAACCGGCCATACATCGTGATGTCTATTTCACGAGTTGACGTCAACCCTATCACCGATATTCCTAGCCGTAGATTTCTTGGATCTTGACAATTTCGGGAATTTTTCATCTATGGTACGCCATGCCTTTGAATCATGGGTGACGAACACACCATCGGTTATCCTCCGTGTCGCGTGCCATCTTAAATCTTCAAATACTTTCTAGCTTAAATAGTCGTTGCGGTCTTGGTATAATTGGAAAGTACCACATTACCTTTCTTGGAATGTTTTCGTACACTTTCTTAGTCTTATTATCCACCTTCCATCTTGATATCCCACAAGTTCGACACGCAATCAAATCCTTGTCACCCTTCCAAAGAAGAAGGCGGTTGTTGATACATACATGTATCGCTTTGTATCCTGATCCCATCAATTTCAAATATTTTTGGCTTGATAGGTTTTTTCCACCATTTCGTTACCAAAGAAAAGATCTTCTTTAACAATCCTAGTAATTCAAGAAAGAACTTATCGAACATCCGTACTTACCCTTCAAGTTGAGTAGTTTAACTATTGCGGACATCTTTGTGAAGTCGGGACATCCTGCGTAAAGAGGCTTCTCGTCTAATAATAATTGTTGAAACTTGACAAGATCATCCTCATCAAAATTATCTTTTGTAGCATTAACCATTTCTACTATTCTTGGGGCATCTGTTGGAATATGTGAAGCAAAATCCATGTCATCAACAAACTCTGTTGTAGCGTTAACGGTGTTTGGTACTTATTGATGACTCATCCTTCTCTCCATGTTTAGTCCAGTTTAGGTAGCTTAGATCAAACCCATTCTTTGAATAAATGGAACCGCACTTTCTCCACTTTATGCTCTATGTGGTTTAAAAATCATATACGGACATGGCATTGAAAGATCATTTTTCTTAACTCGTGGGTCGATGTTCCCCATCTTCCGCAAGTTGTGTCTCGCATAATCAATAAACGTTGCTACTCCATCAACATAAGATTTGTTGGTCCTATTAGTTCCTATCCAAGACTTGTCCATGTTTATAAATGTGTCCCACTTATCGAAAGCAAAGAATGTTTATAAATGTAGTCCTCGCAGCATGTTAAAAAACAGGTCAAGTTATTGAAGATTATACAAGACAACATCAAACTTCAATTGATGATCTTAAAGTTAAAAAGACATTCCAAGTAATGAGGATAGCTCAAAGATTGAATGTGGTATTGAATTATGCTAAGAATTGAATAAAGTCTAATGAAACAGTTCCTAAAGAGATGTTTGGGTCAAGGAAAAATAAGAAATTAACTAGCTAAATTATGGTTCCATGTTCATGTGGTAATGAGCTTAACAGGTTTCTTAAATTTTTAACCAATTAACTATCTAAATTTAACAAGAAAGCGGCATAATTTACAAGAGGGTATCTCAAACACATGTTCAATTAGCTAATAGGCTTAACGGGGTTATTCTATGTGTTAGAACGATGTGTACAAAAGGAAGATAACAATACTTACCGTGGTGACGGGATGGTGGGTCTATGACGGAGAGTTGTGGTGGTAACAGGATTTGTAGTGAGATGAGAGGAGGTGTAGCAGTGCAGAGGAGGAGGAGTTAATTTTGCAATTAGTTTGAAATGCCTTGATGCAAACTTTGGGGAATAAATTTAATTTGTGGAGGAATTTTAAATTTGCTTAAATTTTGAAAAGTTTTCATATTAGTTTAAAAATGTTTTTCTCTTATGATTTAATGATTTTTTCATTTAATTAGTTTAAAAGGTTTTTATTCATAATAAATAAAATAAAATTGAGAAAAGTATAATTTAAAAAAATATATATATATGTTTAAGTATTTAGGACTTTTAAAAATAATTTTAAATTTTATGCTTAAATTTACAATATTTGGTATTTTTAGGATTAAGTGCATTTTACGTTATTTCGACTTTTGTTAGTTGATTTATTTGCTTATTTAGTTGTTTTAGTTTTTAAAAAAAGTAAACTAACTCCCGACTGCCTTCCACGGGTTATGGGTCCCAATATCGCCTTCCATGGTGTATGTGGGAGGTTGAGACGTGATGCCTTACCCCTACCTAAGGTAGAGGCGCTTCTGGTTCTACCAAAGGTTGAAAAGGACCTCCGGCCTTGCAAGGGTGAGGATCGAACCCTTGAGAGGCTGCTTTCGGTTCTACCAAAGGTAGAAAAGAACCTCCGCCTTGCAAGGGGTAAGGATCGAACCCTTGACCTCTTTCTCCAGAGGCAAGAGTGTTAAGCACTTGATCTAACTTTGCTCTTTTTTTGTTTTTAGTTTATGTTTAATCAATTTATTCACAAAATCCAAATATCTTTCATTATTCTTTATCACCCGATCACGAACCGAACGCGAATTTCCAAAACCGTAACATGTGTGACTATAATTTTATATATACTATTGATTGAATGTTTGAATTTCCAAAACCGAACGCGAATTTCCAAAACCGTAACATGTTTCCAAAACCAAACGCGAATTTCCAAAACCGTAACATGTTTGAATTTCCAAAACCGTAACATGATTTCAGATATAATTTTATATATACTATTGATTGAATCATGTCATAAAATGACACTCTAAGCAACTATAACCCAATGCTTTTGACCCATACTATAGTGTGAAGGTTATATGAATTGTATTAAAGTTATTAAAAGTGGGCACGTTAATTTTGACATTTCAGGATGACATAAAATCATTAACTCACGTGTCTTACTCAAAACATTGTGTGAAACTGTGTTTAGGGTTGCGTTAGATCGTTGGGCACCAGTAACACAACCCTTGTGCGTTTAAATGCTTTTAATCGATCCTATAAGTTTTCGTCCGTGTTCATATGTTTTCTTAGTTTTGTACATGTTTTCTTCCGATTTTGTGCGTTTTACACGTTTCGTCTCTTTTCACATGTTTTCGTCCGCTTTTTATGCTTTTACACTTTTACACATTTTCATACGTTTTACACGTTTGCCTGCATTTTCATACTTTTTCCACCGTTTGCATACGACTTTGTCCTTTTAATAAGTTTTATCGCTTTTGTTTTTGTTTACGTTTTCGTCCGTGTTTACACTTTGTCGCCGGTTTTTCATGTTTTAGTCCGTTTGTATAAGTTTTGACCGTTTCGTCCGCTTTCAGCCGTTTTCATCTATTTTAGACGTTTTCTGCATTTTCATCTGTTTTACATATTAACGCACATTTTATTACGTTCTTATACGTTTTAAATCCGCTTTAGTTCGCTTTTTGTCCGTTTTAGCCATTTTCATATGTTTTGAAGACTTTTTCGCCGTTTTACACGCTTTCTTACATCATTACACATTTTCATACGGTTTTACACGTTATGCCTGCTTTCATACTTTTTCAACCGTTTGCATACGACTTTGTCATTTTTAATCGCTTTTATACGTTACGCTTTTGTTTACGTTTTCGTCCGTGTTTACACTTTCTCATTGGGTTTTTCATGTTTTAGTCCGTTTGTATAAGTTTTGACCGTTTTCGTCCGCTTTCACCCGCTTTCATCTATTTTAGACATCTTCGTCCGCTTTCATACGCTTTCATATGTTTTACATATTAATGTACATTTTCTTAAGTTCCATACGTTTTCTTACGTTCTTACACGTTTCTGTCTGCGTTAGTCCGTTTCTTTCCGTTTTATCCATTTTAAATACTTTTCGGGTCAACCCAAGAAGCGAAGTGAATTCATATTCGGTTTTCGGCTCGCTTCGGTTTAATTCTAGTTTGGTTCGGTTCGGTTTTCGTGTTGAACCGAATAAAAAGATTACCGATTTAACAAAACCAAACAACCCGATAACCAAACGGATAAACACCCCTAATTTATAGTGATAGTTTAAAAGGAGGACTTGTTTTATGTTTTAAAGTTTAGGTCTTTATAGTTTGAATTCATAAGGAGTTACAAGTATCTTTCTATCACACTATCCCCACAACTCTTCTTCAACCTTTCTTTGCAATCTTTCAATAATATCATATTTTACCCAATTTCATTATCAATGGCGCACCATCACCACAAAACCATTTGGCTAAGCGTGTTATTGATGACCTAATTGAGTTTAGCGGGAGACATCTGCTTATGGTTACATGAGTTTCTTCAAGGCTCAAGAAATTTCCGCCTCCGTGGCTTTATAAACCGGATGCGCCAAGAGGCCACCACAATAAAGAATGAGATTGCGATTTTAATGCTTTAATTCTTGAGATGGTAGCTATTGGAGATGGGGATGAATATTTTGACACATTGATGGATCTTAGGCATGACATGGAGGCTACGAGGACTAAGTGCGGGGGTTGAATGATCTCATTACTCGTCGAGGAGGATATCGAGACCAAGGAAGAACAAATTAAGTCGATGAATGGTTGAAGGGTTGCTCGCTATGTAAAGGGATGGTTTCTTTTGCTCTAGTGTCATCTGCTTATAATGTCTAATGTCTTGGTTTAATATTATGGTTTGTAGATATATTAACAATGAAACATGTATGGATCTTTTGATGGTTTATCCAATGGAATGGAATGGGATGCGCTTGCTAGTTTGTTTCATCTTTTTTAATGTTGTTTTGCATTTAGGAATTGGTTGTGGTGTTTAAGTTCATATCTCGGTAGAATGTATTATTGTAGGTTTGAGGTTGATCCAAACTCGCTCAATGTTGAGCCATGGATATGCGGTTCATAAGTTTTTGCTTAGGTTGTTCATTTTTAGGTTGTTGTCAATTTTAGGTGTTTTTGTTGTTGTTTTGCTTTAAGTTAATTGCATTTACATGATTTCTTGATTTTTTCTTGTTGGAGGATGTTAGAGCTTATTTAAGTGCTTATAAATAGGCTTAAAGTAAGGTATCGTGGTCGTTTGTTGTGTCGCCATCCTTGGTTGATTTGATTATTTGTGTGCTTACTTGTTTATCCGGGACTGCTTATTAGTTATAGTTGCTTAATTAGTTGCTTTAATTCCATGTGGTGAGATTTTAGTGTAGCTGCGAGTTATATGTGTCTTTGATACAAATTGGTTTGAAGTTATATGGGTGTTTGGGATGTGGGTAAGAACCATTTCATCATGGGTGTGTTGGTTTCAAAATGCACCAAAATGAAATATTTAAATTTATATTATCAATTTGGAGCCACAACTTAAAATTATGAAATTTGGACCCAAATTTCACCAAAATTTTTAAAAGTACTTAGAAATTATGGTTTCCTTATTTGAAAATCGCCCCATAATGAGCCCTAATTTTACTCCAATAAATCGTGATTCAAGCAAAACAACGAACTTTAATTTTACACCATTATTTACCAATTAAGTTTACTAATTTTCTTTAACACATTACTTCTAACGAATCATGGCAACTCAAACCAATTGTCGGGATGATTTGGTTTATTCGATCGTGAAAATGATAACCCATTTGGATATGAATCGAGGCGTATTCGGATGAGGGTGAGGATGTGAAAACAACCATTCAAATGCGAATGTTGTTAAGAGGGCATAACTAGGTTAGCTAAGTTTCGCAGGATTATGGAAAACCGACGGAATAAAGGTCGGTGTAACCTTCGATGCAATCGAATAGGATATCGTGAAAAACAGGCATTGTTTTCGAGTTTTTGGGTGATTTGGTTCGTGAGCATATAGGTGTCGGATTCTATCACGGAGGAAGGTTGATTCGAAGCAAGAGATAAAATGTGGGACGAAATCACGATACACATATACTTTTTTAACTAGTAGTGGCTTGGTCGTCGTAGGTACAAGGTGTTAATAAGTTTATCTCTGCATTTACATTATGTGCAACTAATTAACAACATTGTGTTAATCTTTGCAATGATATTTTGATGTTGGCTTGACCGTCCGAAAGTCGATAATGAATCGTCTTGGTCAACTTCTAAGGAATTTCGAAGGAAATCGACCGAAAACTACATATTGCCCAACCAAAATACCCTTTCAAAACTTAATGAAGTCCCGCCAAGTATAGTGCAATTATAAAAGTCAAGATTGGGTAAATTTTGTAAACTACACGGCCACCGAGGAATACAAGGTGTTAATTATTCATTTTATTCAAGTTCAAATATCTGTCACATTTGATGTTTCCATATATATTAGTTGTATACTATCGCATTACTACATCTAAACACCTTTTTATTTTGTGTTGCAAGGTGAAATCACCGCATCTAAAGTGGCGCGTCCAAGTCTGCATTTATCAACATAGAATGGGACGAGGTGGATACGCCCGTGTGATGGATAAAATGGTAACATTAAACATTAAACATTTGCATTTAATAGCATCATACTTTCGTTTATATTGGTTTATCTTACAAGTGTATGTATTTGATGTTTATAAGATCGAGAATAAAGAAATTGAACAGATGAAGAACCACCGCGTGGTACTTGTGGTTGAAAGGAAGGGTGAATAAAGACGGAGAATTTCACGATGATGATATGAGAACAGTTGGACAAAAATTGTAAGTTTGACTCATTTTATGATTATGTTTATTGTTAGTTATAAGTTAATATCGATAGTGTATTAGTTAAAGCGATAGTGTATTAGTTAAAGCTGTTAGTTATAAATTAATCTTGTTAGTTATAAGTTAATCGTTATTTATAATTTGATACCGTAGAATTAAATAACCTATTTCCCATATTGTGTGTGCAGAAAGAGACGGAGGAGAAGATCAAACAAGGAACCTTGAAGCTTGATCATGGGCGATGCCATGACATTTGTATTAGGTAAGGAAAAGGGAGGATATGCGAGAGGGTGGGAGGTGGAGTAACCTACAAGAGGTATTTTGATCTCGCCTCGAATCGACAAGCATCCGATGAAAGAGTGGTGTCACTTCAAAGTGAACTTGATAATGAGAGGTGCCAACGCCAAGAAAAGAGGCGAATCTGAGATTTGATGAAACAATTGGTCGCACAAAGGGCGGTTCGATCAACTTCAACTCCATTGATGTAAACGAAGTAAGACATAAGAAAGTAACATTCCATCTTTTTTACCCTTTTAAATCTGCTGCAGTCTTCTTAAACAATTTATATTTCGGTGTCCCCGGTGAACATTAATCTTTTAAATAGCGGTCTTGATGAGGATGCTTAGGAACACGTGTTGTTGGACGTGAGAAAGTTGTGAGCATTGAGAAGTCTAATGGACTTGCAACTTTGGAAAAGGAAATTCAAATAAGTGTAAGTAATAAATCACCCCACAGGATTTTTGAATTCTACATACATGTATTATTTACCGTGTATTATACATATAGGAAAGCTGTTAAACTGTCGCATCTAAGAAATCGACTAGATCAAAACGAAAGGATTCTTCACGTCAACTTTACGGATCACAAGAACAGAGTCTCCATTAACAAGACTACCACAAGTATGTATTTAAACATTTTCATATGTTCTTTAGTTTAATTAATTCTTGATACATATATACATGCAAAAATTATCTTTTAGGTAATTCAAGTGCGATCGTGGCACTTAAAGAAATCAACTATTATTGCGAGGGTACAGTGTACAAACCGATGAAAACAAATGCTTCATAACAAACCACTCCCAAAGGATTGCTACAGAGTGTCTATTGAAAAATCTTTAGTGGATGCAACGTGCATACCGGATGTAGGAAGTAACGGTCTCAAAGCAGTTAAGGATGCGGTGGGTGGTTTTATGCATGGCCAAAGGATCAAGTGGTTTTCGATGAAAAGGTACATAGATGCATGTGTTTTATAAACCTACATATATCATTCTTCATATTTAATTCAGTGTTTGATACCCCGCTTTTGTTTCCTACTGTGTAACACCACCAAGTACCATAAAGCGATTGGTGAGAACAGAATCGCACCTAAATTACATACTAAGCGCCACGTCTCTAGTCATACCATGCAAAAGGAAGCTAAGAAGATCAAGAGTCGAAGTCGTTAAATTATTGAGAATTTTATTATGTACGACATTACAATTTTATATACATTCCAATTTTATTGTATTTGAATATATTTTGAATATATTTTTATATATTAGAATTTGTTTTGATATATATTGATTTCTTATATGTGACTAAAAGATTCATATAGTCACAATTATTAACACTTTTTGGTCACAGTTTGCTTAATTCGATGTGTGACTAAATGTTAGAAAATGCCACACAAACATAAAATTCATGTGGCCATTGGATGATCAATAGTCACACAAAACACACATTTCTTCACTTGAAACACCATATGGTCACACTTATTAACACTTTTGGCCACTTTATACTTAATTGTATGTGACTAAATACCCAAAACAAACATGCTTTGTGTGACTAAATGTTAGAAAAGGCCACACAAACATAAAATTCATGTGGCCATGATGAGTGTCTAAATACTCATCATTTTTATACTATCTAGACTGCAAAATCATCTGAAAACACTCAAAAACGCATCAAAATGATGAAAATATCACAAATCAGTGTTTTATGTGTTTTAAATGCAAAAATATCAAAATCAGATGAAAATGATTCAAGTTTGCAAAATTGGCGCTTTAGTCCCCAAGTTTTAAAAGTTGTCAAATCTAGTCCCTGGAATTCAAAAATATGGAATTTTATCATTCAAGGTCCCTGAAATATTCTAAGTTGTAAAAAAATGATCCTTGAATGATTCTTTGGTCAATTGGCAAGAAAGGTCCCTAAACTTTGAAAAATTGCAAATATAGTCCTTGGACATTTTAAAATGGAATTTTATGCAAAAGGGTCCTTGTACTATCAAAGTTGTCAAGTTTGGTCCTTGTAATAACATTGGAAAAAGTATCATGATCAGTCCTTGAAGTTTGGTGAAATTACATTTTTGGTCCTTGTTATCATAGCTAAACCAAACGGATCCTCATTTTTATATCAAACCCAACCCAAATCCACCAGCTGGCCCAACCTTGGCCCAAAACCAACCCACCCCGTTTATTATTACAACGGTCAAATAAAGTCAAACAAACCAAATACCGCCCTACTGTAGCTCTTCCTCTTCAACACCTGAATCCCAAAACCAGAGACTGGTATTTCTATATTTTTCAACACTCCACTTGCCTCACCATTCCCTCACCTTACTTTGTCCCCCTCCACCTCCACATCTTCCCAAAAACCATTAATATCAAATAACCTGCTCAAGAAAAAATGGCGCCAAAAAGCAAAATGGACGGATATGATGATATATGAAGATCCAATGGCTGGAATTTAGTGGGAAAGTCTCAGAGTAGTCAACAAGAGTGAAAAAGTCATTATATAGAGGAGGGGATGCAATGTATTTCACCAAGTAGTGTAATCTTTAAATTTTCTTAATCGTTTTTATTTCTTTAAGTCTTTAAGTGTAATTTCAAGCTTGTAATAACTTTGTTTAAGTATCTTGAGTGTATTTGAATATTTTCCAGTGACTAATTTCAAGTTTTAATTTCATTTCCAGTTTATGCAATTTTTACTTCAAAAATCTCAAATAGGTCAAATGTTGTTTTAAGTTGTTATTTTGGATTCTTAAGCTAAAATAAGCTCATATATAGCTTATATAAGCCATCAGACATCTTTAAATTCAGTTTAGAGCTTAAACAGAAAATTTTCCAAAAATACCAATAAAATAGCTTTAAATTCAAAAATCAATGGAAGTGAAGATTAAAGACCCAAGCAGTGAATTTGGATTGCTTATTGGTTTAGTGCTTTGGGAAGCTATAGGATATGTTCTCATCCTTGGTTCTCATATTTCACTTGAAATCACTTGTAAGCTCTTTTGATCCAATTTGGCCTTTTACTGTGCAAGACAGTCATTAGCTCAAATCTTTGTGTTTGAATGTTTATTAGTTGTAGTTAAGTTAAAATAAGTAATAAAACCAGTAGCTTGTTCTTTTTAATTAATAGTTAATAAAAATCTCAGTTTCACAGTAATATTAGCATAATTGATAATCTTAAGTTTTATGTTGCTAATGTTGTTATTTCATGCTTCTTTAGTCCTATTTAATGATAATATAAGGTTCTGAATCCATGACATGGTCTTAATTAGCATTTTACTTTGAAAATCACCATAATAGTCAAGTATAGGATTGTTTGGTTCTGCATGTCAATCTGTTTTAGAGGCTTGTGTTGTTGTTATTTGTTGTTGTTCTAAGTTACATTAATACTTATTAGCTCAGTCAAGCATAAAAAACTTGTCCTTGTTTGAATAAAAGTCAAAATCATCTTGTAACTTGCCTTAATAGTTAACTGTTAAAGTTTTAAATTGCATAACTCATCAAATTAGCTTAAAACTTGATAGTGTAGCTTAATATCATCTTAATATAGCTTAATATAACACATTCAGTCATTAGAATCAATCACAAGTTCATAAAAGTCAAAGTGCTAGTGTTATAAAAAGTCAAATATTTCTAATACCCGTTTTTGAATAAACTTTAGAATTTAATTGTGTATTTAATACTAATATTTAGCCTATAAGCTTCTAGGATATTAAAGATTACCTGCTTAATAAAATTAGAAAAATACTAGCTTTTGTCTAGTTAGCTTATTCACTGCTTAATTCATAGCTTCTTTTGAGTCCCTTGTTACAAAATATGCCCTGTGCACAGAATTGGTAGCTCATTTCATAAGCTCTCATAGAGCTCATTAGTTAGCTTAATACTGTGTAATCTTGCTTTTTGAGAAGCTTAACTAGCTGTCTCAAGGTTCTAATTTTCATTTTTCAAATTCTAGCTTATTTACTAGGTCTGCTAATAGCTTTTTAACTTGTCCATTTTATCTAGTCCAATAATAAGTCGGTGTTTTCAAGTTTTGAACAAGCTCATTAAAAGCTCTCTAGTAAACACCACTGTGAGTATTTTAGCTTTTGGATAGATCGGTTGATAAGCTAGTTAATTCAAGTGTTTATTTTCATTTTGCGACTTATCTCGATGCTTAAAATTCGGTTAAAAGGT
This sequence comes from Chrysanthemum lavandulifolium, assembly GCA_022545495.1. Classification (NCBI taxonomy): domain Eukaryota; kingdom Viridiplantae; phylum Streptophyta; class Magnoliopsida; order Asterales; family Asteraceae; genus Chrysanthemum; species Chrysanthemum lavandulifolium. Next base: position 59,488,168 of record CM040241.1, read on the forward strand.
GCCTAGTAAACTAATAAATGTCCTGTGTTAGCAGTTTAGATTAGTGCTTATTTGCAGCTTGTTAAGTGCTTATTGACAGTCATTGTGCTTAATCAGTCTTCATTATAGCTTATAACTAGTTGTTCAGCTTATCTCATTTAACTCTTAGCTTATTTACTAGCTTATTGTCATTTTAGTGCTTATTCCAGTTTCATTTGTTCACTGTTGAAAAATCATTGCTTATTTCAGTGCTTATTGGTTGTTTTGTAAAAAGTCATAGTTATAAAAATTGCTTATTTACTTGTGTTTAATAAGTTTGTAAAAGAAAATAAAAAAAATAAAATGTTTTTGCAAAAAGGTGGGAGGCAGGCTCGAACTTGAGACCTCCACCTTAGGAGCGTGTTAGAAGTGTACCTGTAAACCAGTTGCCCTTGGGACTTTTTCTGTTATTTCTTTACACAATCAATCTCTTATATACGTTTTGCCAGTTTAAGCTTATACGACTTATTTAGCTTATTTCAAGCTTATTTAAAGTAGCTTTTTCAACTTTTCTATTTTTCTTAAATCTGTATTAGTGTTAAGTATTTTACAAAAAAGTTTCAGATTTTTCCCAATGGTTTTAGTATTTTTAATCATTTAATTAGTGTAAAAACTTATTTAATTCATAATAAAAAATATAAAAGTCTAAAAAATATAAATCTTTTTTCTAAAATTTTCTTTTATCATATAGTACGTAAAAAAATTGTTTTTACACTTATAGGACTTTTATTTCATAAATTTTACGTTTTTGCTTGCGCACTCGCGTAATTTTTATAAATAACGTACGTTTTCATTTTAAATCAAGTTTTTAGATAATTTAAGTTTACGTTTTAGTTAAAATAGTTTATTTAAGTTATTTTGTTTTATAAAATCACTAAAACATCATTGTAAAAATAGTGATAGCGTTTATTTAATATATTTTATCTTTTTAATTTTCTTAATTTGTATTTAAGTCGCTGTAATTTATAAAATCTTTTCTTTAGGTAATTATCCATCCAAAATCCTTGCTGATCACTATCCTTAGTGATCATTCTATCGTCTGATCAAGTGTTTATACACCATTGAGTCTCCGTGGGACTTAACGACCCGGGAATTCATTCTATTCTCCAGGACTTCATTGTATTTGTGTTTTAAGCAGTTTTAAGTCTATTACGGTTAGCCATTCACAAGTGGCTAGCTTGTGTGATTAGACTTGACTGGTTTAGCACAGATCAGGCCATTGGATGATCAATAGTCACACAAAACACACATTTCTTCACTTGAAACACCATATGGTCACACTTATTAACACTTTTGGCCACTTTATACTTAATTGTATGTGACTAAATACCCAAAACAAACATGCTTTGTGTGACTAAATGTTAGAAAAGGCCACACAAACATAAAATTCATGTGGCCATTGGATGATCAATAGTCACACAAAACACACATTTCTTCACTTGAAACACCATATGGTCACACTTATTACCACTTTTGGCCACTTTATGATTAATTGTATGTGACTAAATACCCAAAAAAAACATGCTTTGTGTGACTAAATGTTAGAAAAGGCCACACAAACATAAAATTCAAGTGGCCATTGGATGATCAATAGTCACACAAAACACACATTTCTTCACTTAAAACACCATATGGTCTCACGTATTAACACTTTTAGCCACTTTATGGTTAATTGCATGTGACTAAATACCCAAAAGAAACATGCTTTGTGTGACTAAATGTTAGAAAAGGCCACACAAACATAAAATTCATGTGGCCATTGGATGAGCAATAGTCACACAAAACACATTTCTTCACTTAAAACACCATATGGTCACACTTATTAACACTTTTGGCCACTTTATGATTAATTGGATGTGACTAAATACCCAAAAGAAACGTGCTTTGTGTGACAAAATGTTAGAAAAGGCCACACAAACATAAAATTCAAGTGGCCATTGGATGATCAATAGTCACACAAAACACACATTTCTTCACTTAAAACACCATATGGTCACACTTATTAACACTTTTAGCCACTTTATGGTTAATTGTATGTGACTAAATACCCAAAACAGACATGATTTGTGTGACTAAATGTTAGAAAAGGCCACACAAACATAAAATTCATGTGGCCATTGGATGGTCAATAGTCACATAAAAGACACCTTTCTTCACTTGAAACACCATATGGTCACACTTATTAACACTTTTAGCCACTTTATGATTAATTGTATGTGACTAAATACCCAAAACAAACATGCTTTGTGTGACTAAATGTTAGAAAAGGCCACACAAACATAAAATTCAAGTGGCCATTGGATGATCAATAGTCACACAAAAGACATATTTCTTCACCTTAAACAACATATGGTCACACTTATTAACACTTTTTGCCACTTTATGCTTAATTGTATGTGACTAAATACCCAAAACAAACATGCTTTGTGTGACTATACAGTGTTTATGGTCACTAATACGGATTAATCCAACAAAATTTGTACCTAATTAGTCACACATGTTACGGTTTTGGTTACTCTTTTGCAATAAAGACAAAAAAAGTCAAACACGTGACCATAGGGTACCTATGGTCGCGCGACCTTTAGTCACACACGGCCGAAAAAACATGTGTGACTATATGTATATCGTCACACACATTCGGTGTAGCCAAATCCACTTTTTGTTCTAGTGTGTGAAATAAAAACCTAAACCGAACCAAGGCTGTCTTGTACAGTATTTTAGGGTTCCATACCCTATCTTACATCAAGATAAGTGTTTTACTTCATTAATTTAATTATGTCTTCAATTGATTGTGTGTATGCTTGCATGTTCCCCATGTCCGGCTAATTTATTTGTGTGTTTGCTTAGGTAATATGAAACTTAATTATTGAATATTGATTGGTTGTCTCTTATCTTAGTTGTGATTGACCTAGTATTGCGATAGGTCATTCGTTGAGTTGTCAATGCTTGATTAATCTTTGTTGAACCTTAGTTTATAATCACCTAGAGTAATTGTAGGCTATACATCCAAAGAATACCTTAGTGTTAAGTTTATAAATCCTAGAGATTTTGTAGTCATTAACCTTTGGTAGCTTCAAAGAGTTAGGGATAAACGCATACCCTACGACCTTAGAGACACAACGTGATTAAGAATAAGGACGTGACAATTCAACCACCAATAGGAGATAACTAGGGAGTAATAAAGCCTAAGCAAATATATTTTTAATCACCATACGAGCACACAACAATAGAGATAGACTACCCTCACCTTAGCTTAGATAATTAGATAGTAGAAGTAATCGGTAGAAATACCAACCCCCAAATCCAAACCCCGAGATTCTTACTTTTCCATTTCCTAAAAAACATAAAAAGATAAAAAAAATAATCTTCCTCAACCCCAACCTTAGCGTAGTAACTTCTCACTAGCATTCCTATTCCCCTAGAGAACGATATCAATTCCGTGGCTTACCCTAATACTACACTACAACGATTAGGTTCATCGCCTGGGTGTTGAAAAACTTGCTCGATTTAAAAGGAAGTTCCTTTGACCCCGAACGCTGTGTAAGCGTATCAAGTTTTTGGCGCCGCTGCCGGGGAATAGAATAGCTAGTTAGATTTTCACCTCGTTTAGGTTTCTTTGCTTGATTCCTATCAAGTAAACTTTTTTTCCCCATTTTTAGCTTCCTCGTAGTCTATCCCCCTTCTTCGTGACCTTTGTTAGTAATCCCACCACTTTTCATCATGGAAGGTGATAACCAACCACCACTCATCAACCCACCACCAAATGACCCGCCAAGAGGCCGTACTCTTGGTGAATACTCGAGACCAAGCCACCTAGGTTATAGGAACACCATTGAGCTTCCGGACCAAGCCCAAACTACGGCCCTGCAATCTGACACCATCCGGTTGGTGCAAAACGGATGTGCATTCCATGGACTTCGTTCCGAAGATCCTAATCAGCATCTTAAGGATTTCCTTAAAATTGTCGATTCCATCGACCTCGATGCTACTACTCGGGAGACCACACGTCTTCGTCTCTTCCAATTCTCTCTACGGGACCAAGCTAGTAATTAGATTGAGCGACTTCCCTCCGGCTCCATCTCAAGTTGGGATGATCTCACCTCTCGTTTCCTTGCTCAATTTTTCCCACCGGGGAGAACTACCAAGCTTAGGAATGATATCTTGATGTTCCAACAACGTCAAGGTGAATCTCTCTACGAAGCATGGACTCGATTCAAGGACTTACTCTATAGAGTCCCTCATCATGGCATTGATCTTTGGCTTCAAGTCCAAATCTTCTACGATCATGTCAATTTCCCCACTAAGCGATCCATTGACCAAGCGGCCAATGGAAAACTTAGTGATCTCACCGCGAAAGAATCGTGGGGTATAATAGAGGACCTTGCTCTCTATGACAAAGAAAGTTGGAATGACCCCCGTGAGTTGCCCAAAACCGTAAAGGCAATCTCCTTGCCTTCCCTTGACTCACAACCTTCCGACCGTAGGATGCTCGAGCTTGAAGATCAAGTTAAATTCCTAATGAGCTCTTACAAAAATCCTAAGTCTTCACGCCAAGTGAACAAAGTTTCTTCCTTGTGTGAGTCGTGTAATGGTCCTCATAACACGCGAACTTGCACAAGATTCCCCGAACAAGCTTCCGTTGACTACGCATCCTCGCGTACTAATGGAACGGGAGGAAGATTCCCTACCACACCCAGACCTAGGACTTTTAGTGACGCCCGAGAAGCATGGAAGGGCAAGCCCGACTTTTATTGGGGACAAACCAAAGAATTCACTTCCAATGATTTCTCATGGCCCCCATCTCACGGCCCTAGCCAAAAAAACATAGAAGGGATGTTGCAACACCTAGTCGCATCCCAAGAAGCTCAAATAGCTAAGCTCTCGGACCATTTTAACCAACAACAAGCCGAGATGGATAGGAAGATAGATAACCTCTTGAAAACCATGACCAATAGTGATAGGAAGGTTAATGTTATCTCAACTCCCGAAGCTTCCGGTGTAGAAATTAAGGACCTAAGTAAGTTAGCTAAGCACGTTCAATTCATCAATACCATCACCTTAGTGAAACCTAATAGAACAAATGACGAAGCGAACCATGAAACGATACTTGAGGTTAGTGAGACACTTAGGAATGAAACAACTGAGGAAGTAGATGAAGTAGGCCATGACTATTTCAATAAGTTTCCTATGGAAGAAGAACTCTCTCGCCACCCACACTTAGTACGTGACCTCCGTCACATGTATGTTAGGAGAAGCCCTAGGATCAAGTTTGGGAACCCTTGGAATCTTAACATACCATGTTGCATAGGACACCTTTTTGTGGCAAAGGCCTACATTGACCGCAAGTCCCCAATAAACATAATGACTAGCACCTACTATAATTGGGTAATGAAGAAGCCTATCCCAACTAGGCAAGATCCCGATAATCCTAGGGTTAGTTGCAATTTTCTTGGTAGAGTTAAGGGATTGCCCGTGTATGTAGGTAGTTTCATGTTTCCTACGGATTTCATAATAGTGGATGATATTAGTACGGCCATAGATCCTAGCTTGTCTCACGTTATTCTAGGAAAGCCTTTCATAGAAAACACCGGGATGACTTATGATCCATCGTTAGGAATAGTGAGATTCAAGGATGAGACCGATAATGTAGCTTACCAAATGCCGTTTAAGATTGATAAGTTTTCATCACTCTCCAACGATAAAAAGGAACTTAAACTATCGGTCTACTGTAGGAATGAGGAAGATAGGGAGAAGGGAGTCGATTATGTGATGAATAAGATTTTCGGATTCTATAAGGATTGCTTGAACTTAGGTCCGGAGTATAGAACCGAGTGGGGAGAGGACGACCTCGTAGAAAGGTGCATCATAGGGCACTTTTACAACATGGAATCCCCCAATAGAGACCGTCATGAGGAAGAAGGTGACGGTAATGAAGTCACGTAGGGGCACGACTTCAAGTCTAGCTATAAGACTCATAAATAAAGAAAAGCGCTTCGTGGGAGGCAACCCATGATTAATTGTTTGCTTGTTTATGTATCGTGTATCTTTTATTTATTGTTTATTCTCATGTTTAAATTTGTAAAAATGCTTTATTTTGTCTTTAACCTCGTCTTAATTACATATAAAGGTATTTTACATAAGGGATAAGTGTAGGGAGGATTACACACGTTTTCAAAAGAAACGTAAATATGAGAATTACAATTATTTAAAAGATATCCATGTGTGTTTGTTCGAGTCAAATGCTTGTATCGAGTCATAATGAATGTTTTGCAGGATGTTTTTCGAGATTCTAAAGATGTAAATTTTCCATATTTTTTCCGTAAAATCGCACCGGTTTCGTCGGGATAACCGACGGCGTCAGATCGCAACTGACGGCGTCGGGAGGAGCGTAAACAACTTATCACTTTTCTCGTTTTCTCGAGCTACTTATAAATTTTTGGAATTTTCCAGGTCTTAATTTTCCAGAAAATTTGTAAACATCCATTCCACAAGCATTATATCCTAGTTTAGTAGAGTCTTATATCTATTGTTACCGCCAATTTTACGCGAACGTTTCGTTTGTTTTCTTCAAGTGTGCAGGTTTAATTTACCAAGAAGAAGATACATAAGATGAGAAGGAGCTTTTAACGCAAACATTCTTCTTGAAGAAAGATGTTACCACCACTTCACATGGATCCTACCGAGCTAATCAGGGGAGTATTAGTTTCTTTCATCTTTTATTACCTTCCATTATCATAACTTTGATACTTTCAGGGAACATTGGGGACAATGTTCAGTTTAAGTGTAGGGAGGGAAAATAAAATGGGAACTTTGAAACTATGCTTATCCTTGATTATTTGCTTTGTCCAATTGCATTTGTGTAATAAACCATGAGAAATATCGGTTAAGGTAATTTTGGCACCAAATTTAAAATTTTTCATGACATGTAGGAGTGGGCCATTAGTCTTAATAAAGCGTCTCATGGATAGGAAATTATATGACTAGCACAAAAACCCTTTACCACTTAAATTACACCCAAAATGTGAGGATCGCCGTTAGATTTGTAGGAATTAAAGCATTCATCTTTAATGCTTAGAGTGTGAACCGGTAGTATAATAGATTCTAGAACTTGTTTTGTGACGCATTCCGAGATCGCTAGTAAGACTACACTTGTGTAGTTAGGAATAACTAAATGATAAGAGGCATTAGGATAACCCTTGTTTGATACATGTAATATAATTACTTCTTCCACATCGGTTGAGTAATTCCCCCACACCTTTGCGTTGTATTCATCTTTAGTACACGATACCCCTAGTTAACCCCTCGAGCCTATCCTTTTCGCGGTTCTCGTGATGTTTCGGTTTTCCGGAATATCAATGAAGAGCATTGTTTACAATCCACCCCCATATGTACACCCAAATCGCCTTAGCCTACTTTGTATGCACTCACTTTTAGTGCATTATTGTTATCACGCTAAACCCTTAGTTCAATTATCTAGTCACTTGCATAAGTTGCTAAGTCGAGTCATATCCTTTGTACCTAGTTTTGGGACGATTGGGACTCGTGAGAAAAGTTAAATTTTATGAAATGACGGGAAGGGAACTTTAAATTCAAATTCCCTTTATTTGCGTAATAATGTACTCCAAGTGTTTTGATCTTTTCAATTCGGGTCAAATTAGTGTTAGAGTAATAAAAAACTCAAGTGTAGGGATGTGCCTATAAATCCCTACTATTTTGATGTTATCGTAGAGGATGGTAGAGTAAAAGTGTATGATGAAAAAAATCGAAAAAAATTAGAAAAGGAGAAAAGAAAAAATAGTGTTGAAAAAACAAAAACATACGGGCTACCATCCTGCATCTATCTTTAAATTTATATTTGTTTATTTTAGTTATCTAGAGTTTAGAGTGTCGAGTCTTGGCTTAGCAACGCCATTCTTCGCATGCTTGTAACATAAAGATTTTTGACTTGCCACCACTAAATCGCCTATCCCACCAAACCCTTTGTTTCCCTACCGTAAGCCTAACGTTACAACCCTTTAAAAGACCTCTTGGATAGTCTTTCCTAGGTGCTTACAAAGCGATGGAGGTTTGATCTAGTCTCAAGCCTATGGTAATCTATGTACTAGGACCGGTTAATGAGTGTTTATCTTCCATTTCCAATTTGTTATATTTCATATACACCCGAGAGATGTGAGTATCCAAACACCCCATGTGAGGTTATAGTATGTAATTTCCGTGCTTGTTATGACTTTTGCGGGGCTTATATGTGTTGTGAATTGTTCTAAACTAATAATCAGCAGGCACTACGGACCACGGAACCCTTAAAAGGGTTCCGCCCGTGTATTAATTTGGTGCCGCCGGGGTCTGACAGCAAGATCACCAAAATCTTACCAAAATCAACCATATCTATCCAAGATTGTGTAAGATATGTAGAGTCTAAATCTACACAAAATATCTACTGAAATCTTCTAGAGATTTCAATGATGCACTACATGATGTCATGTGTTGTTTTCTATTTTTATAAATATGTTAAATGTAAATACATTTGTAATGCTTTTGTTTTTAAGAAACCAAAACATGCTTGATCTAAAAATGTTAACATACATTATGGTTTAGAGGCATATTAACAATATGATTAATTAACATGTAAATGCTTGAGTGATGAAGACATTATCTGATAAAAGCTTGTTTTAATATCTATTAAACTCGACAAGCTTTAAGCTTTATAAAAATTAAATTTACTTTTGTCGTTAACAAAACTTAGGAAAAGATCATAAAATATAAATAACGTTTAATCCCCTTTTTGTTGAGGACAAAACATAAATTTTATTTTTATAAAAGATGTAAAGTTTGTTCAAGAGTTATAAAAATATGAAATTAATTTTAGAACTTGAAAGATTTAGATAAAGATGATAATACTAGGATGTCCAATTTAGACATTGTGTTGACTTTTCATAAAGTCAAAGTATGCAGTTGACTTTATTTGAAAGTCAAAGTCTTCATTAGTCAAAGTGTGATGTTGACTTTTCAGAAAGTCAAAGTATGCAGTTGACTTTTATAGAGAGTCAAAATTATCCAAGTTCTATAATATTTCTCCCCCTTTTTGTCTCAACAAAAAGAAGATGCGAGGCGGAATATGTAATGAGCCCGAGCCATTATCTCCCCCTTGGCCAATTCTCCCCCTAAATTGGGTACCAAGAGAAAGATACATGGATTGTGAAAAAGCTACCAAAAAAATGTTAGTAATAAGCATCATCACAAGCATTTCCAATCACCATGTAACAATCAACAATAATATAAGAAACACCATTCATTTGTTAAAATTTTTCATGATATGAAAATCATGAAAAGGGAACACAATGAAGTGTTAGTACATGAATAAAATCCTAGAAAAAAAATAATCCTAGAAAATTAAAAAATACAAAGAAAAGCCTAGAAAAATAAAAATACTTAAACAAATAGACTAGGAACCTCCTATTGAGGTGATGGATGAGCAAGAGTATTGATGCGCTCTAGGATGTGATTGAGGATGAACCTCATTTCATCTTGAAGCTCATGGACCATCACCCCGGTCCTTTCGGTAATGTAGGCGGTCCGCTCACAATTTGAGCAACCGTGTCTAGGAGGGTAGTATGGTTCATGATTTTGTGGTGGTGGAATGGTGGAGTTATTGGTGTTGGTGGTTGGAGTGGTGATTATGGAGGCTAGCAAAGCATTTTGCATTTGCATGGTCTCACTAAGGTGAGAGTCCACCATATTGGAACATTGGTGGAGATGATTTATGTTAGGAATTAGAAATTCCCGGTATTAAAGAGTCGGTCACCTCAAGTATATGTAATCGTTAGAAAGCTCGTAGTCGTAGTTCTTTTAAGTTAAGTAGTAATTTAGTTAAGTAACACCGTGGAGGACTGACGGGTCTTTACCCATCTGTATGCCTCGATCCATGCCCCAAAGTGTGGCGAGTTATGTAAGACTATAAATACTCTACCTTCCAAGGTAGAGAGTTGGAGCTCATAATAATATCTTTCACTTTCTCTCACTAAGTTCCCTAAACCTCTAACTTTCTCTCTAGAATTCCATCTATATGCTACTTTGTGTTATGGTTTAATGTGTATGTGAAAAGTTAATATCTAACAATTGGTATCAAGAGCCATGGTTAGATCATATCTTGCACATCTTTGGATTTCTAGTGGTTTTAGGTGGTTTTGAGTTTGAAAAGTTTAGTGGTTTTGCATCATTTGGTTGATTTCTTGTGTTAAAGTTTGGATTTTGTTAGTACTTTTATGTTTAGAATCATCACAAGTGTGTAGGTTATCATTTGGCAAGCTTGAATCATCTTGGTTGGGTTGTTTTTGGATTGAAAAGTGATGGTTATATGGTTTTTCTTGCTAGCGACTTAGCTCACGGATAAGTTTCTTCGTAGCGACTTGCTTTACAAAATTGTAGCGAGTTACAGCTTTAAACCTAGCGAGTTAGATCTAGCGAGTTAAAGTACAAGTAGTGGACTCTCCACCACGAGTAGCGACAGTGGTAGCGACTTGGTCTCAGAGCGAGTTGCTCTTTAGCGACTTGTTTCTCTAGCGACTTGTGTAGCAATATCGCCAAAATTTTGCTAGCGACTTGAGCCCTAGCGAGTTACTACATAGCGACTTGCTTTTTGTCTAGCGACTTGGGACTGTAGCGACTTAGTGGTGTAGCGAATTAAGTGTTAGCGACTTAGCACTTAGCGACTTGGTGACTTAGCGACTTGGTTCAAGGGTTATAGTGTCACAATTCTCAATTTCCGGTCATTCCTCATACTCCATATTCATCATATTAGTTCATGCATGATTTTTCATTTCACGATAAACGCGTAAATTTTATATTAAATAAACGTTATCGCGTGAGTTATTATTTTGAACATTTAATCCGTTACTTTTAAAAATGATCCCGACATATTTTATACTTACATTTAGTTTATAAAAACTATATTTTGAGTTTACTTAATGTTCTAAATTTATTTTGTATATAAATCGTTAAATTTATATTATTACGACGTTTTCTTAAAAACTGCACGATAATTATTATATCACTCAAATTTTACAAGGAATGTATTCTTACAATTTTTATGATCTCATTATACTTTATTTTGATCTATTAACAATTACTTTTACCTAAAAATTTCCATTTACCTTTACTTATACATTTTCCTACATTTTAACAATTACACCTTTTAACAAATATATACTTATACATATAAGAAAAAAAAAAATATATTGTGAGACACAATCCCCCCATATCCGGCCATGGGGGGGGATGTATCTCAAAGTTGGTAAAAATTTTTCAATGGTGAATATATGTACTCAAACTACTTCATTTATTTCATTCAACACAAATAATTCAAGACAAGTAAAAAAGTGTTTCTCTCTTGTTTCTCTACTTCATAACCGGCCATAGAAGAGGTTTTTCAAGGGATCACAAAATCTTTACAAGCTCAAGTTAATCACAATCTAGATCACACTCTTATTAAGGTTTTGAAATAAAAACCTAGAGTGTTTAAGTTAAACCTTGTTCCTTGCACCTCATCATATTAACTTGTAAGCATATCATTTATATTTTCATATCTCCTTTTCATTTCATAAGTATCTCTTCATTTTTGGAGCAAGCATGCATGATTTGTGTTGTTTATACCATTTTTACATGATTTTTAGAAATATATATATAAGGTCATCCTATAATTATCCCCTTGGTATACTTTGGTCTTGATGATGTTTAGGAACCCATGACACCCTAAGAAGGTGTATGGTAGGATTAGATTAGCTTTGGAGTTGATTTGAAGGGATTAGAATAGGTTTGGTACGAGAAAAACTATTTTCGATAAGTATAAAATGTGTTCTGTCCTTGTTTTGATTTTCTGGAAAAACCGACAGTAGGCACGAAATTTTGGCCTTGATATTTAGAAAATATACTTTAAAACGAATCCGTGGCCGCTTGAACGGATTAAAACGGAGTTATAACGAAGAAGTTATGAATTTTTCAAGTTTGACGATTTAAATATATAATTTTCGAAATTTCAGCATACCATTTTTATCTTGTACGAGTAAAAACGAGCCTTAAGCTTCACAAATTATTTCGACTTATCAAAATATATTAGTATACTTTGATACGGCTAAGGATGTATTATACGAGAAAACGGATTGAAACGACAAAGATATGCACGTTTTCATAAAATTGCCGTAACTATTATTTTCGAAAAACTATATTATTTTTACGATACAAGTGTTACTAGAGTGAAACGACCATGTTGGAGGCTGTTTTAACTATGATGTGGAACTTTTCGAACGAAATGTCTTCTAGTAAAATCAAGATCACCGAGCATATTTTTCAAAACGACAAGCCGTTTGTATAGCGGAGTTGTAATAAATTAATTACTGATGTTTAAACTTGGCCGAAACTCATTTTTAACCAACATTTTAGCCAAAATCACCATCTTTAACCCTTATTATCTTTATGTTCGAGACCTTTATGACGAAAACTCCTGAACTGAAACTTCTAGATTTCGATACAAACTTTCCAAAACCGTCGAGTTCGTTTCCTAACACTCGACGTACACCATTTTACGACTAGTTTTTCGGAGCCATTTTTGTTACTTTCAAGAAATTTCCGACGACATTGTTTTGCGACGAAAAGTGAAAATTTCACTATAAATCATTACGAAACCATTGTAGGATGACATTTTGACGTAAAAACTTGTAAAGTGATTTTTTGAAGGGTCAAGACGTCAAAAGAGTATTTTTCGACGATAAGTATTATTTTCAAAACTCGCAAATGGTATAAATAACATACGAAATGCATGCATAACATTACATTGCAACTCATTGCATATCATATCATTCGTAATAGGTCCGGTTAAAGCATCACATTATACCTCGGTGTACTCACTTTTGTCATCGCATCTACTCATCAGTGAGTAATCACAAACCCCTTTACCGCTTTTACTATATTTTGGGGCTAAATGCATGAACCTTTCTTGAGCTAAATTGATCACTACTTTTATTAACTTGTTTGACTAGAACTTGTGAATCGAATCAAATCTTTGAACTTAATTAGGAAATTATGACTTATTTGAACTTGTTGAACCGTACATGTTATGTCCTTGACCTAAAGTCTCCCATGTTCGGAGCATCACTATAAAGTCTCCCATGTTCGGAGCATCACTATAAAGACTCCTATGTTCGGAGTATATCTTTGGGAAGAGGCACCCAGTATATCTTTGGGAAGAGGCACCCAGTATATCTTTGGGAAGAGGCACCCAGTACATCTTTGGGAAGAGGCACCCAGTATATCTTTGGGAAGAGGCACCCAACATAACTTTGGGTAGTGGTACCCAACTTAATTTGGTTTCATCGGTAGTATACCTGAATTATTATATTCGCGGTTCTATATTGTGAATTATTATGACCGCTTATACTTGACTACTTCATACGCTATATATTGTGCAATGGGTTGTGAATACACAGGTTGCAAGTTTTGTATGGGTGAACTTGAACCGAGTGGATTTACAATGCCTTTGCTTTGTGGACTATTTTCGTTGACCGAAAGCTTTGAATATTTCTTACGAGTTTTCTTATTTTGCTAAACATGTTTACTCACCAACTATTTTCATAGTTGACCCGCTTTTCTCTCATGCATTTCGGTGATCGTTAGTAAGCTTTTCTACCGTGTCTTGCATAATGAAGTTTTCACTTGTCACTACAAATCGTTATGTAATAGAACGAAATATTTTGGGAACTAAACTTTGTAATATATTTGCCTATGTGGCTAAACTAGTATTGTAATGGCGTATTATTTCTTTTTAATCTTAACGTTGGTATGTTCTATTATCTTGTGCTTATGTTCCTCCGTTACACTCGTATTTCCGCCTCCCATGAGGTGTGACATGATTGGTATCGAGCCAAAGGTTATAGAGAATGCCGATTTTCAAAAATAAAATCACGACTATAACCGAAATTTTTTATTAAATATTGAACATCATCCGAGTCATCTAGTCCTATCGCATCGTTAATCATAAATTATACATAGCCCGATCAACTATGTCTAATTTATGAAGAACCATGCAATGATAAGAGTAGTAGTTTTAAATCATGTTTAGTCGAGTCTTTTGAGTCCGGTCACTTTGAAGTTGCATTGGTCGGGTGGGTATGCATAGCATGTTTTACGCTCACGTCTACATTACCGTACCTTGTTCATATCTTCTCTTTTCCATCTTTCGACTTGTTAGACATAGCATGTCTCTGCTTCTCGTCATGTTTCGATCACTATAACACATTACCACCGTTCGCACCTCATCCGACTTCGTTAGAATGTCGTTTACTCAACCCGATGTTTTGGTCCTCTCAGAGGATCATGGTGCAAGAAACACACGTTCGGAGGTAACAACAACGGCAACCCAAACAACAATGACGATCCAAACAACAACGCCGCTAGAATAGCGGATCTACTCACTCAAATTATAACACATCTCGATGCTAGAAGAACCAATGCGGAGAAGGTACTTCAAACGCCGGTCAAGGATGCGACTACAAAACTTTCATGACATGTAAGCCAATGGAATTTCATGGTACCGAGGGTGCCATTGATCGCTAACCGGTTCGAGAATGTTGAGTCGAAGCTTAGTATCACGAAATGTGTCAAGGAAACAGGGTTGAGTTCTCTGTTGGTCTCCGCAGGTCGAGCATTGACCGGTGGAACAACCAACTACTGAGACTAGAGGAAGAGGGTCGCAAATGCATTATCTTGGGAAGCATTCAAGAAACTACTAACCGATGAGTACCGCAGAAAAGATGAAGTGCGTAAACCGGAAGAAGAATTTTGGAACCACTTGATGGTAGGAGTAGAGATCGACAAGTACACGATCCGGTTCCACGAGTTAACTAGGATGGTTGCTCACATGGTTTCCACCGTGGAGAAGTTGATTGACCGATATATATGGGGATTGATACCGAAATTGGGAGGATGTCACTGTCGAAACCAACCACTGCAAGTCACGTGAGTATGGCGTATCGCTTGACAAATGATGTGATCAGTCGGAGAACTAACAAAAGCAAACGACAATGGACGAAAGCGGCGGAGGATCACCAGGAAACCGAGACCGAATCGGCAAAACAAGAGGCGCCGAATAACCCGTAACTATGGGCGACCACCCAGAGCACAAAGGATATGCAGTCCACATCCTTTGTGTACTCGATGTAACTATCATCACTTAGAGTCGCCCAAGTGCGACAAATGTGGACAGACGGCCACTTCGCGAAATTGCTCAAACAGGCGGGAATCAAGGACGGAGAAAAGCATGTTACGAGTGTGGAAGTCTAGATCACCTTCGCAATACCGTCCAAAGTCGAAAAGAACTCCCAATCAAGGAGGTAATCGTCCAAACTCGGCGTTGGCGATAGAAGGCCCACAAGATCGTAACATTGAAATTCCTCCCGCACGTGGTCGAGCATTCTATCCGGTACCGAGGAAGCCCGCAACGCGTAACGGGTACATTCTTTTGAGCAACCACTTTATTTCGTGCAACATGATTTTGAGTGCATAACTTCCTTCCGATTCTTACCACGCTCACGACATTGATTAATTTGAGACCTATTGTTATCGACCTTAGTTGTTATATATATTTTGTTGATTTGATTTGAATTGTGTAAGCAAATTCAATATCGAGCTTAATCTTTCAAAAGACTTCATTCAAGGATGTTGAATCCTATCTTTCTAACAACTTGTTTCCTAGCTTGATCTAGTGACGCTCTTGTTTGATGAGTTACGAAAATCAAGCTAAGAGACAAGTTTACTCAAGTCGGTTTAGTTTAATCTCATGACGTTCTTGTTTGATGAGTTGTGAGATTAAATTAGAATCGACTACCTAAAGGTCTTTGAGGGCTACGCTCGATATTGGTAAGTTTACCCTATCCAATCTAATCACGGCACGCATTTAGTTGAATGGGGAACCCGACGCATGGGCATTGATATGATCATTTAGACTGCTCGCACGAGCATGAACTTTAGAACTCTTGTCGAGGTTCGGACCATAGTATCGTTAATCGAATCACGAGGACGTGATTCCGCTGACATGGGAAGAATGTCACAATTCTCAATTTCCGGTCATTCCTCATACTCCATATTCATCATATTAGTTCATGCATGATTTTTCATTTCACGATAAACGCGTAAATTTTATATTAAATAAACGTTATCGCGTGAGTTATTATTTTGAACATTTAATCCGTTACTTTTAAAAATGATCCCGACATATTTTATACTTACATTTAGTTTATAAAAACTATATTTTGAGTTTACTTAATGTTCTAAATTTATTTTGTATATAAATCGTTAAATTTATATTATTACGACGTTTTCTTAAAAGCGCACGATAATTATTATATCACTCAAATTTTACAAGGAATGTATTCTTACAATTTTATGATCTCATTATACTTTATTTTGATCTATTAACAATTACTTTTACCTAAAAATTTCCATTTACCTTTACTTATACATTTTCCTACATTTTAACAATTACACCTTTTAACAAATATATACTTATACATATAAGAAAAAAAAATATATTGTGAGAAACAATCCCCCCATATCCGGCCATGGGGGGGGGATGTATCTCAAAGTTGGTAAAAATTTTTCAATGGTGAATATATGTACTCAAACTACTTCATTTATTTCATTCAACACAAATAATTCAAGACAAGTAAAAAAGTGTTTCTCTCTTGTTTCTCTACTTCATAACCGGCCATAGAAGAGGTTTTTCAAGGGATCACAAAATCTTTACAAGCTCAAGTTAATCACAATCTAGATCACACTCTTATTAAGGTTTTGAAATAAAAACCTAGAGTGTTTAAGTTAAACCTTGTTCCTTGCACCTCATCATATTAACTTGTAAGCATATCATTTATATTTTCATATCTCCTTTTCATTTCATAAGTATCTCTTCATTTTTGGAGCAAGCATGCATGATTTGTGTTGTTTATACCATTTTTTACATGATTTTTAGAAATATATATATAAGGTCATCCTATAATTATCCCCTTGGTATACTTTGGTCTTGATGATGTTTAGGAACCCATGACACCCTAAGAAGGTGTATGGTAGGATTAGATTAGCTTTGGAGTTGATTTGAAGGCATTAGAATAGGTTTGGTACGAGAAAAACTATTTTCGATAAGTATAAAATGTGTTCTGTCCTTCTTTTGATTTTCTGGAAAAACCGACAGTAGGCACGAAATTTTGGCCTTGATATTTAGAAAATATACTTTAAAATGAATCCGTGGCCGCTTGAACGGATTAAAACGGAGTTATAACGAAGAAGTTATGAATTTTTCAAGTTTGACGACGAAATATATAATTTTTCGAAATTTCAAAGATACCATTTTTATCTTGTACGAGTCAAAACGAGCCTTAAGCTTCACAAATTATTTCGACTTATCAAAAATATATTACTATACTTTGATACGAAGCTAAGGATGTATTATACGAGAAAACGGATTCAAACGACAAAGATATGCACGTTTTCATAAAATTGCCGTAACTATTATTTTCGAAAAACTATATTATTTTTACGATACAAGTGTTACTAAGAGTGAAACGACCATGTTGGAGGCTGTTTTAACTATGATGTGGAACTTTTCGAACGAAATGTCTTCTAGTAAAATCAAGATCACCGAGCATATTTTTCAAAACGACATGCCGTTTGTATAGCGGAGTTGTAATAAATTAATTATCGATGTTTAAACTTGGCGAAACTCATTTTTAACCAACATTTTAGCCAAAATCACCATCTTTAACCCTTATTATCTTTATGTTCGAGACCTTTATGACGAAAACTCCCGAATCGAAACTTCTAGATTTCGATACAAACTTTCCAAAACCGTCGAGTTCGTTTCCTAACACTCGACGACACCATTTTACGACTAGTTTTTGAGCCATTTTGTTACTTTCAAGAAATTTCCGACGACATTGTTTTGCGATTTAAAAGTGAAAATTTCACTATAAATCATTACGAAACCATTGTAGGATGACATTTTGACGTAAAACTTGTAAAGTGATTTTTGAAGGGTCAAGACGTCAAAAGAGTATTTTTCGACGATAAGTATTATTTTCAAAACTCGCAAATGGTATAAATAACATACGAAATGCATGCATAACATTACATTGCAACTCATTGCATATCATATCATTCGTAATAGGTCCCGGTTAAAGCATCACATTATACCTCAGTGTACTCACTTTTGTCATCGCATCTACTCATCAAGTGAGTAATCACAAACCCCCCTTTTACCGTTTTTACTATATTTTGGGGCGAAATGCATGAACCTTTCTTGAGCTAAATTGATCACTACTTTTATTAACTTGTTTGACTAGAACTTGTGAATTCGAATCAAATCTTTGAACTTAATTAGGAAATTATGACTTATTTGAACTTGTTGAACCGTACATGTTATGTCCTTGACCTAAAGTCTCCCATGTTCGGAGCATCACTATAAAGTCTCCCATGTTCGGAGCATCACTATAAAGACTCCTATGTTCGGAGTATATCTTTGGGAAGAGGCACCCAAGATATCTTTGGGAAGAGGCACCCAGTATATCTTTGGGAAGAGGCACCCAGTACATCTTTGGGAAGAGGCACCCAGTATATCTTTGGGAAGAGGCACCCAACATAACTTTGGGTAGTGGTACCCAACTTAATTTGGTTTCATCGGTAGTATACCTGAATTATTATATTCGCGGTTCTATATTGTGAATTATTATGACCGCTTATACTTGACTACTTCATACGCTATATATTGTGCAATGGGTTGTGAATACACAGGTTGCAAGTTTTGTATGGGCGGAACTTGGAACTGAGTGGATTTACAATGCCTTTGCTTTGTGGACTATTTTTCGTTGACTGAAAGCTTTGAATATTTCTTACGAGTTTTCTTATTTTGCTAAACATGTTTACTCACCAACTATTTTCATAGTTGACCCGTTTTTCTCTCATGCATTTCAGGTGATCGTTAGTAAGCTTTTCTACCAGGTCTTGCATAATGAAGTTTTCACTTGTCACTACAAATCGTTATGTAATAGAACGAAATATTTTGGGAACTAAACTTTGTAATATATTTGCCGGTGACGGCTAAACTAGTATTGTAATGGCGTATTATTTCTTTTTAATCTTAACGTTGGTATGTTCTATTATCTTGTGCTTATGTTCCCTTCCGTTACACCTCGTATTTCCGCCTCCGGCGAGGGTGTGACATATAGCGACTTGGTTGATTTTTACGAAGAAGAGGTTTGACCAAAGTTGACTTTTTACGTCAAAACTTCAAACGGCCATAACTTTTGATCCGTAACTCCGTTTCGTGAAATACCATCAAACGACCGAACAACTGAATATTGTGAAGTTTCACCACGATGTCGTGAAACGAATTTTTCGAGGCCCAAATCCACTCCGAAGGAAGTTATTGAGCTTTTAAGTTTTAGACCTAAAATTCTCCGTAAGCGTGCATCAACCAATCCAAATCTCAACCAATCAACATTTCACCTTTCCTACGAACAATCTAAAGTCCTATCACACAATCTTCTTTCATCGTATCATTCCATCGGTCATCTTAACACCCCATCGGTCATTGCTTAACGGTTTCGTCTTGATTTTAGTAAAATCCGCGAAGATTCTATTTCTCGGTTTAAATCATAGACGTAAAATCCGTGCATCCTTCCACATCATGTCTTACTCTATCGACCCGGTGATTTCGAAGTGCTTAAACTGTATGATGTTGTGGACAACAATGATAATGTATGCTACATCGAACGATTAAAGATGATTGAATTAAGCAATGAGGATGTGAGATCTCCGTGTTCGTAATCTAATGAGAGAATTGCACCGGTCAAGCTACGAATGCCATGCAAATGAAATGCGACATTGAGCCCTATCGCCTACTTCATCCGCACCTCATTCGGTTGTTATCCATAGTCGGGATCGAACATGTAGTGCTCTTTTCCGCGAACTTACCTACATTGACAAGAAGCTTCTTGTTGAACTTAGAACATTTAAAGTCGCAACTTACTAATAAAGAGGTTCAAAAGGATGGTTCGGTGCAGACTCTTCAAGTAATCTACAAACAATTTGACCATTCATCGGTGGGGAATATTCAATAGACACAATCAACACTTGACCGAATTTCCTTCAAAAACATATGGAATGGAAATTGAGAATTCATTGAGACATTTATCCAACTCATGGATAATATGAAAAAGTTCATTGAAGAATCGCACAAAAGAATGAAGACGTGAAGGAGTGTCGTGCGGTTGAAAGATTGTTGTGATAAGTTGGGTAATGTATCCGGTGAAGAATCGGTGGTCTTGAATGCGAATGTTAGAAAACAAATAATGATGAGTCGGACAATGCTAAAATAGAATCTTCATGCTCATGTCCACAAGAGAGAGGTGCACGGTCACAACCGTGCAAGCTAATGCAAAGGAACGCTACATGGAAGCTTCGGATGTACCCACGATAGAGATGCACCGCCACAACCTTTGCACGTTAATGCAGAGGAAACTTGCATGAAAGTTTCGCAGTACCTAGGTATGCATCTTCTTCTCAAAATGATGATTATGGATTGCATGAGTACACTACATTTGTGCTCGATGATTCCTTGACCACCGAACTCAATACCTATAAGGATCAAGTTGCCATATCTAAGCAGTGCTAAGTTTGAACTTACCACTCGTGAGCGGAGATGGATATCCAAATGCGCATAATTATTAGAAAAAGTAATTTTAGAGAAGAAGTATTAAAACAAGAGTTAAACTCCTTACAAGAAAAGCTTTCCAAAGCGCTAAGCAAAAACACGAACTTCAAGAAAATGTTAAAATGCTTAAGCAAGAATTCAAGGCTAAGGAATCAAAACTTTTGAATGATTTTTCCAATCTAAAAACTTTGAAAACAAGCTTGAAAATAAGTTGTACGTACAAGGAATACCATTCAAACCGCTCACATGATCACTAAGCATCAAGTCTTAAGCGATAAGCATAGCATTCCCTTGTTAAGGAACCAAATCCAGAGGTAATTAAAAAGGCTAGAAATGCTCATAAGGTGCTTTATGATGGTAATGAAATCCTTAAGCCTAGGCGTAAACCTAGTTGCGTTGAGTGCACCGAGGAAGATAAGAAATCGATGAAGTCACTAGGGAGAAAATGAATAAGAAGTTAGAAGATCCCGAGTGTAAAAGAATAACATAACGATCAAACCCCATAATTACACTAAAGAAAATTGGATCTCCTTGAACAAGTTTAAGCCTCGGACTCTATTAACCCCCGAACAAGTGTTCGGAAAAGGATATGGAAATGCAAAAGTCGAAAATCTTGTTGAAAAGAATCCCCTTGTAGGAAATCGCTTAAATCAATTGTGTATCCTCCTAATACACCAATGCACTTAGTTCCTAGATCTCTTGCCACTAAAAGCAAGACCTTAATCGATGAATATGTTATCTTTCAACTATTTGTTGATTTTGAGAAAACTTGTAAGAAAAGGATCACACCCACGGTATAATCAAGGGAAAGGGTTTTGAGCAAACTAAAGAATGCTATTTAACCGAGGTCATGCCTTTCTTTAAACAACTAAAAGATCAATTTGAGAGTCTTAAAAGGGACACATTCGATATTAAAGAAATGGAAAAGGTATTTGATGCAATGATTGTTGAGGTTAGTGACTATGAGAGAATTAAAATATAGTGAGATTGAAAGGAAGAACTTGCATACACCGAATGAGAATCGATTTCGAATGTATTGCTCAAGATGTGTTTTCATCGCTACAAATTGTTCCATTAATGCTTCTCAATTTCATGAATTATCTGTTGCTCGAAAGTCTCCCATGATCGTGTCATTGAGCTTGAAACAACAAATTCAAAATTGCATGAGAAAATAGAACAGGATGATCATGATAACTTGGTCAAACATTATTCTAAATTAGAAGTTGAACATCTTGCTTTGCAATTAAAACATCAACATCTCAAAGAAAATGTTAAAACCTCAAATATCAAGACATCCTCCGATGCTCCCGAGTTTGATGCGCTTTTGAAATTAGCAAACGTGATGAACAAATTCGAGCTCATTATAACACGATCAAAAGATTGAAAGCCCAAATTTCACAACCGATAGGTGAAAAGAAGGATGTGTTGGTTCCCATATGCCTCCACCTTTAGATTCTCGAATTTCCAACTTCAAAACATAATTGATAACTTGCAAAAGGAAAATGATTGTTTTAAAGTTGAAATTTCAAAGGTTAATGATCAAAACAAAGAGTTATGTGATTCATTTAAAGTTAATCATGATAAACAAATTGAAAAGATAACTTTACTTAACGATATTGAGAATCAAGCGTGAGGTGAAAGGAAAGTTGCCAATCCCAAATTGCAAATACTGCTCCTAAGGTTTCGCTTGTGATAAATATGCTATCGATATGTTATATATTCCCCGCCCATTAGGAATAATGAATTTGCACATAAAGCATATCTCTCATACCTTAAGGAAAGTTTGAAGGGTCTCCGTGAGATTGTTGAAGATGAAAGATTAGAAAACCTTTTGATAGTACTATAGCCTATGCCTGCATGGATGCCAAACGATCTCGTGAACTCTTAGAGTATGTAATTGTCACAAGTCCGAAATCTAGCAATAGGCGAGATAGAATAGTCGTGCCTTGTTCTATGCCTAAAGCCAAGCATGTGACCCTTGATATGCCTTGTTCCATGTCAAAATTCAAGCAAGCAACCTTTGATGTGCCTCCTAGAACTTGAGATCCCAAGACTTCTAGACCGTAAATGCGAAAGTAGTGAAGCCATGTAATGTTCCCATCGTTACTTCTACAGATGTTAAGATTGACACTAAAGTTAGCGGGTCAAAACCTAGAAGCAATGCAAAGAAGGATAGGATTACGCAAACTAAAAGTGTTCATGATAAGGAAGTGAAAGAACACCATAGGGACAAGAAGTTTGATTTGAACAAAAGAATCGTGTTAGTTCTAGTATTAGCTCTAAGCTTATCGAAATTAATTCGAGGCCTCATGTCGTCTCGCAAAACATGTAAAAATGTTTATTTTCCGGTAATCATGATAAATGTGATGTGTTATTTCGAGGTCTAAGATTCATAACCCGATTAAGTAAGTTTGGAGAGCGAAACAGTTAAGCAATCTTGAAACCTACAGGAATGTGTTTACAAATGTAGGATTTCGGTGGAAGCCCACAGTCGAATATTAACGAATGGCAAACCTTACCCTTAGCTAGATCCACTATGCCTAGAATAGTGCTTGTTAAGGTTTGGAAGCCAACTGGTAGAATAATCCCATTAAGCACAAAATGTCATTTGACTAAGTCGATGCTTCTACTAGTTCGACTCCTAGGGATAATGCCATTGCATCTAGGGTTCTCACGATTCAAAGACTGTTTGTGCTAACCAAAAGGAACCCATCGATGCGTGGGGATCCAATGTTTCCAATTCTCTGTCTTCGTCATTGTCCAAAGCGGTCGTACAAATCGTCCCTTGGTATTTGGATTCGGGCGGCTCTAAACATATGACAGGGCTCTTAACAATGACGTCTGTTCAAATCAGTTCAGGCCTTGTTCTTCATCATTATGGTGTCTGCAGATAACACTTCAGGCCCCGTTCTTCAAAGAAAAGAAAAGTGTACGCTCTTGTGTGCGCTTTATCTTCAGCTAAAGAGAAATTCTCTCATGAATGGCTATACTCATCTACATTCTTCATCAACAAGCTTCATGTTTTTCCACGCTCATTCAATCATCAATTGGATCTATGTTCATTGGTGTATACTCTTATTCACTTGTTAAATCAAAAATGGCAACTTCGGATGCAATTTTGAGGGGAGAAGAGTGAATATACTACATGATGATGGATGTTTGATTAATGGTTATACAACTTAATTTTGATGATGATGAGTGTATATTCTTTTGATGAAGAGTGTATATACTAAGGATAACTGGGATTCATTGTTTTGATTTTGATGTCTCCTCCAACGCCTAATGCTTCACTTACTAAGGATAATTGGGAATCAATGTTTGGGAGTCATTGTTTTCAAAGATATGTTTGATGAGTACTTTCAACCTTGACGAATGTTGATCATCCACTCAAGCTCATGCTCCGGTTTCTATTGATTCAACTGGTTCACCATCTAAGAAGTACTTCTTGGAATTCTCAAGAAACCTTATCTCTAGTTATTTCACAAGGCGTTTATAATGACTATCATGATATTGTATGTTGCACTATTGAATAATGATCCGCTCTTTGGTATTCCGTTGCCAAATCTTTACGGATTATTGTTCCTCTCATTGTGCACGCTATAAATCAACCACATGAACATTAAGGAAAATGACTACCTTATTCGCTCGAAGACATTTGTGATGAATCTTCCAGATCAGTCTCTACATGTATACATTTAGGAAGAATGCATTAATGTCGAGAAATCATTTGTTCCGGTTCATTCAGTGGATCGACGTACATCCGGTTGTACGTTTATTCACGTGTTGGGCATTTGACACAAGCTGATTACTTCGGAGTTAATCAATTATCACTTATTTGGGATTGAAGTTAAATTTCAAAGGCGTGTTCTTATTTGATAACTTGCTCGGGTCTAAGAATTTTATGTTGAAGACTTGGTTTATCTAGTTACCAGCTGTCGGGATGGATGGTTGAAGATCCGTTAACTATCACTTTAAGGAGTTACATAGTTTTACTCGGTGACACACGAATATGACGTGGTGGATAATCGCAAGAGGTGTTAAAGTCTCATACTTTGGTTGAGTATTGAGTACTTAGAGATTTTCTTGAAGCATAAATTCTATTAATCTTTGTTCTTCCAACATTAGTGCAAGCTTAAGATGCAAATGCAGGAATTCTTTTCGTTTCAAGTTTGGTATATCCGGTTTTCTTCATCGGTGGTCACTTCAAATTGTCTACATATGGGTTGATAAAGATAGTCGAGAGAGTTTCTATCGCAGTGGTCCCACGGCTCCGGACAATCCAGCTCGGACCCGCACTTCAAAACAATCCTATTGGTTCATCCTTGTACCATTTCCTCCCCAATGAGCTCCATATGTACCTCCATCGAAGATGACTTAAGAAAATTGTTTGATCCGATGTTTGATGAACAAGATGAGCCAAGTGCTAATGATCATCAATTCCTACAACAGAGGTCGCTTTATCCAAGTAAGTGACGTTGATCCTTCCGCCTCAATATCATTAAGCCAAGAGCGCTGCCGATCACTGTCTCATCAACAAATCATCAATCATCGAGTGTACATCGTGGAATGGTATCCGGTATCAACAATGAAGAAAATCCCTTTGCTACTCATGAAGATGCTCCATTTGAAAACATATTTGCTCTCGAATCATCATCGAACCATCTTCTTCAGAGACATCGACTGCTACCTCGGTTCCTCAACAAATGCCACATGAACACCTCGGAAAATGGACTCACGATCATCCATTAGACAACATCATTGGTAATCCTCTCATCCAGATCAACCCGAAGCAACTCGCAACCGATGCCTTATGGTGCTTCTTCAACTCCGTACTATCTAAGATCGAACCAAAAGATGTTAAAACTGCTATGAATGAAGATAGTGGTTCAATGCTATGCAAGATGAAATTCATGAGTTTGATCGTCTTGATGTATGGGAGTTAGTGCTCGCTCCAGATCGTGCTATGATTATAGCTCTAAAATGGATCTTCAAAGTAAAACTTGATGAGCATGGTGATGTGTTGAAGAACAAGGCTCGATTAGTTGCTAAAGGATATCGTCAAGAGGAGGTATAGACTTTGAAGAATCTTTTGCTCCAGCTTGCTCGAATCGAGGCAATCGTAATCTTTCCGCTAATCGCTAGTAAGAACATGGTGGTATATCGATGGATGTAAAGACGGCATTTAACGAGATCTTAAGGAAGTTGTCTCGTCGGTCAACTCGAAGGATTTGTGAACCAAGAGCATCCTACTCACGCTTATCGTTTGAAGAAGGCTCTTTACGGTTTAAAGCAAGCTCCAAGGGCATGGTATGATACATCGTCAAAGTTTCTTCTATCAACCGGATTCAAAGAAAGGAGCGCTTGATCCTACATTGTTCACCGAAGTCGTTGTCAAGATACACGTCAAGCACGCCGAGGTGCTCGATTTTGGGTGATAAGCTTGTGAGTCGGTCTTCAAAGAAGCAAATGAGTACTTTATTTCTCTACAGAGGTGAATACATAGCCATGTCATCTTGTTGTGCTCAAATCTTATGGATGAGATCTCAATTATCCGACTATGGCTTTGAATTCAACAAAATTCCTCCGCATCGTGATAATAAAGTGCTATTGCTCTCTCATGCAACAACGCTCAACACTCAAGAGCAAAGCATATCGACATTCGACATCATTTCATCGTGAAATGTGGAAAAAGGTGTGGTGGAACTATATTTTGTGAGGTCTCGAATATCGTTAGCGGACATCTTCACCAAAGCTCTTCCAAGAGAACGTTTTGAGTTTATTCTTCCACGTCTTGGTTTGAAAAGCCTTCAACCAGAAACTCTCAAACGTCTTCAGGAGGAAGACGAGGAGTAAAGGTCTATCTTCATCTATCTCTTGTAAATATTTCTTGAAAACAAAATACAAAATTATAAAACCTTCAAAAATCAAATAGAAAATTTTAAAACTTTCAAAATCCATAAAAATTTGAAAAATTCGAAAAATCTTCAAAAAATATTGTCTTTTTGTCATGTTTCTCTCGATTCGATTATATCTACGGTCTTGATGTTGTCATTCAAAGAATGACACGGGACTTTAGATGTTGTTCAATTCTTAAAAAAAAAAAAAAAAAAAAAAAAATCAAAAATATTTTTGGGAGAAAGAGAAACAATGGTTTATTGTCATTTCGTGCAATAACCCGCTTTTAAAGAAAGAACGAGCCATGTTTTACCATGTTTTCAAATTCTACGCTCGATTCTATAAACATTTATCTACTGAAAACTAAATGCTTTGAAAAATAACTCGGTTTCTATTTTTGATAATCATCAGGACTTATTTGTCAAAATCTCTATCTCTCAATCAACAACCTACGTCATTGATTGAGGGGGAGAATGATTTCAATTAAATTAAAAAGTTATTTGGCATTAAATTGTTTTCAAAAGATATACATGCATGTTTTATAAATGGAGTTTAAAGTCTTAAAATCCGATCCTAATCAGTTCAAACGCTTTCACAATCGAGTCACAATTCTCCTTAAAAGCTTTCAAAATCAATTTAAATCTATACGAGATCACAAATCTCAAATGTCTTGATAATTGTGATCGGGGGAGAATGTGTGATTTAAATTGGATTTAAACTGATAATTCGGTAAATGGTTTCACAAGAATGTACATGCTGTCCTTCACACATGTGACAAACGATTTCAAATTTTCAATGCACATGTTGAGGGGAGCATCTATCTTAAACCTTTGATTTGAAACGTGATCATTCATCCCATGCGGGTTCCTCTAGTATGTGCAAAACTCTTTTCGACCTCGAGGCACATATTGAGGGGAGCGAATTATGGAAACCTCATCCTTCCCTAAATGCTATACCCACTTGATCCGCTGAGGAAGTGATGTTGATATCTTTAGAAAATGGTAATCAAAAGAAGTTAATTCTTTCTCTTGCCTCCGTGCAAAACATTTTCAAATACTTGATGCACATGTTGAGGGGAGTTCTCGTTCTAAAATATCAAAAACAATTCAGTACAAAATGCTTTGATAATATATCACAAGTATCCGAATTGATTTTCAAATGGTTTTCAATTGATTCAATGGCGTATTTAACAATACCAAACCGACCGACCAACTTTACTTTATGTACGGTGATATAAGGATGATAAGGTTAGGTATTGGTTCCCAAGATCCGCCAGAACCGGAGGGATCTACCGAGGACAATCCACTAGTTAGTGTAGAAGTCCTTAGGTATGATGATAAAAGGATAAAATGAGATATGGGAAGAGTGCGGACTAAGACCGAGCTAGTATCGAATAAACCCAACAAGGTTCTAGCTATGAAATCTTGGTAAGCATCAAGGGGTTGAAGAATTAAAAGAATTGAATGAGAAAAGGGTGAAACAAATAGCCCTCCATTTATTCAACCTTAGGGCGTAAACCGGTTCAATTCATATGCTAACGATGGTAACATCGGTATTGAAGACAAGACGTCATGGACCCAAAGGACGATCGCACTTCAATCTTTCCAAACCACTCAAGTTCCTCTTAAAAGGGCTTGTTTCATTCTCACGGGAACCAACATTATCTATCGACCTTCTTAGAGATGGTTGATATGAAGAAGGAGACCTCTCCCTAGTCTCCGTTATAGGATCCAAATATGCACAAATTGAGTCTAGAGCCACGAGATCATCAATAAATCTCATTAGGACACTTTCAATGAAGACTCTCTGCTTCACACAATGTGGAAAGAGATTATATCTTGAGTCCCACGCATTATCCTTGTGGTATTGCCGAGCATCCGAGTGATGTGTTTACATATTCACAATGAAGATGGAAAGCCTTCGAGCCTACATCAAACAAGCTCCCGGTAGGTGGCATGTGAGATCTTTTATATGGATCAACCATGTGACAACCGAACAGAAACAATGGGGCGATTCAATTTCTTGAATCAATCACGGTTCGAGTTGGGATTGACGGATACCTTTGAAAACCGGTCTTTGTGCTTAACAACTCTTTTCTTTAGCACATCGACCGTGTACTCATCTTTTCAAACCAAAAGGTATTTTTTTTTTATTGATAATTGATTTTCAATAAAACCTTCGTTGTATTGCAAAACAATTTCTATTGAGCAATACACGATTGTTTTTCAAATATCTTTTCATCAATCGGTGGACTTAAAATTATTGGT
This sequence comes from Chrysanthemum lavandulifolium, assembly GCA_022545495.1. NCBI lineage: Eukaryota > Viridiplantae > Streptophyta > Magnoliopsida > Asterales > Asteraceae > Chrysanthemum > Chrysanthemum lavandulifolium. The sequence continues at coordinate 59,517,097 of CM040241.1, forward strand.
TCACTCACTCCGTGTTGTCTTCTTTGAGATGTTCCGGTTTGAGAACGGCTAGAACACCGCGAAACTCGTCAAGGAGATTCTTAGGAATCCTACCGATCACAGCAAGATTTGTATCGATCAACGGGAACCGTGGGCGTGTACCTTAATTCATCGAAGTGATCAAAGACACTTTCGCGATTTATTGCTAATCTGTTGTATGCAGTACACCCGACGCTTGCGTAATGATCGTAATGAAACGGTCAATCCATAGCCGCATGCTCACTTAACACATTCAACTCAAAGAAATCATGATTAGTGCATCAATGACTCGATATTTTCACTCCATGCTTCGCTACACGCCAATATCATGATTCAACAAAAGCTTCCGCTACTCGATGTAAAGATTTCATGATCCGAATGTGAGCATGTCGGTCCCAAAGTCACAACATCACATAATACCAACACCACAAAGGATGTGTCGAGATTGTTGATAGTCGATGATCTCAAAAGATGGCTCAAAATGACTATCACGTGGATCAAGAAAGACCTCCACTTGGAATAACCAAACATGCAATGTGAAGAATCAATGACTACGAGCTTAGGAGCAAAGGACTACATCAAGAATACAAGATCAATTGTTAATGTAAAATCTATTTGTATTCTATGTAATTTTGGTACATTATTGAGGTGACCTCCTTGGGGAGATTGTTAGGAATTAGAAATTCCAGATTAAAGAGTCGGTCACCTCAAGTATATGTAATCGTTAGAAAGCTCGTAGTCGTAGTTCTTTAAGTTAAGTAGTAATTTAGTTAAGTAACACCGTGGAGGACTGACGGTCTTTACCCACCAGATGCTCGATCCACGCCCAAAGTGTGGCGAGTTATGTAAGACTATAAATACTCTCTACCTTCCAAGGTAGAGTTGAGCTCATAATAATATCTTTCACTTTCTCTCACTAAGTTCCCTAAACCTCTAACTTTCTCTCTCTAGAATTCCATCTATATGCTACTTTGTGTTATGGTTTAATGTGTATGTGAAAAGTTAATATCTAACAATTTAGCTCGGCTTCAATCTCCTCTTTAGTGGGGTGATCATCCCACATGGATTCCTCAATGTCCTCTATATGAGGAGGCATGGATAGTGGAGGTAGTGGTTGATCCCCATACAAAGGACCATGGATTTCTTTATGAATAGGATGGAAAAGGAGAGGTCTAGGCCCTAACGGGGTGTTTGGGTCAAATGATGGACGTGGAGACTCATGAGCTATTCGCTCAATAGTACAAAAGGATGGTAGTGGTGGTGGATGATTGGGCCTAGGTGGTGTAGAGAATATCTCTAATGAGATGAGTGTTGGAGATTTAGGAGGTGATGGTGACTTGGATGTTTGGATAGGAGCCGGTGGTGGTGAGCTAGTGATAGGAGTCTTTGTTGGTGGTGGAGTAGTGACAATGATAGGTGATTTTGGAGGTGGTTTAGGAGTAGCCAAAGTGAGGAAGTTCTCATCTCTTATGGGAGATGAGATGGTTAAGGGAGAGGACTCGGAAGAGGAGCTTATGTTGACAAAGCAACATGGTCTTACGCTCATTCTAGCCATCCTCTTGCAAGGCTTGGTTGATGGAGAAGACTTAGTCATTTTAGCTTAAGGTTTTGCTAGTAGATGAGAAGATTTGAGAAAGTGTGAAGATGATCATCTTAGAAGCTCTTAATTTATAAGATTATGAAATTATTGAGAAATGTGTTTGATTTGATGTTAAACCATAGAAGAGATGAGGTTCCTAATGATTTAGAAGTGGTTTTAATGCAAGTCATATCACCCAAGTCAATCCATACAAGAAGGATGGAGTGAAGTGACAAAAATATGCAATAAATGTGTTCTAATGATTGTGGGATCTTTAGAATCAGATCACCCACGGATTGGAAGGAACCAAAATTTTGATTCCTTCCTTTATGAAAAAGGGTTCCTTGGGTGAATTTTTGGAATTTTTGAATTTTGGTGGGAAATGGATATCCTATATGCCTAAGTGTGTTAAACTAGTTCTAATATGGGTAAAAACTAGTAAAAACTATCCTAGAAGCAAGTTATGGTAATTTGGAATGTTAAAATAAGCCAAATTTAGAAAGTTACCTGTAGGATCCACGACACCAATTTTTTACACATGCGGAACCCTTATTTTGGTGCCGCCTGGTCGTCCTGTACAGGTTTGGCGGTACCAAAAATTACAACAGACGGAACCAAAAAATTGGTGCCGTCTGGTCCGTGGTGATCAGATTTCATCACAGACCCAATTTTTAACCATCGAGGATTTTTCCGAAACCTGAAATTTTGCTTAAAACATATGACATTAGTTATTTCTAGTTAGGAAAAGTTGATAACACATATACAAACATAGTGGAACATAGACTTTGACCAAGGGCTAACGATCTTCACATAAAAGTGAAAATGAGTAAAATTTGATAACACACTTGTGCTATCTCCCTGCATAAACCGGTTAGCATACAACATTGTTTTAAGTTATTTTATCATCCTACAAAGTAAAAACAACCAAATAGTATCATACACAATTGTTTTTGTCTTGTTCCAAACACTCCTTTAAAAACCTCACTTATCCAATTTCTTGTAGATTTTTGTCATCATCCTTCAAAGGCACTTGAACATCTCCTTGGTTTGCTTGAACTCCGCCGATTCATTCTCAATCTCGGGGAGAGATGCATAGTACTCTTGAGGTGGAAGTCAAGAATTTGGGAGACCATCCTCAGAGCTATTTGATGATGATGATGAAGGAGTTGGAGGTTTTGCCCTTTTACCTTTAGTCTTAGCCACTCGCTCATCACTCAAGGGCACAAATATGTGAGGGATGAGAGCATAGTCTAGCTTCAACCCTTTTGGGCTTGGTGGAATGGGTGCAAATGCTCTATAGAGACGGGTGAGTAGCATCCCGTAAGGAAGAGCAACCGATCTTTGAGTTGGAATATCTACCATTCTCTAGCAATGTAGTAGGCTAAATTGAATGGTTGACGAGTGGACAAGTTGTAGAGCATGTGACAAAGGCAAGCATTGATATGGTCTCTATTTCCTATAGTGCTAATGACATTGGCTCTAAGGAGTTCCTCCCACTTTTTGAATTCGGGCTTAAGTTCATTGAACTCCATACCATATGGATCTCGGTTTACTTCCTTTCCCTTTCGGGTGACGTGGGTTGGAGCTGCTCTTTCGTTAAAAAGATGCTCACGGATGGTGTCCTTATCCGCCAAAGGAGTTTGGTAGGGAAGAGAGCAGTCATTGATAGCATCAAGGAAAGTGAGTGACCACTTATCTGAGTAAACACATGTACCACGGTTAGGAATTCCTAGCACTTGAGCAAATTGGTTTAGGGAGATGGTGTAGTCAGTTTGATTGATCCTAAACATAAGAGCCATTTGATCGTCCTCATCAGTGAAAGAGACAACACTAGCATAGAATTCTAAGACAAACCTAGGACAAATGGGTTCATCGATGTCGAGGAGACAATCGAAGTTAATAGTGGCAAGCTCTTGACGGAGATTAGTTCCGTCGACAAAGGAGGAGTGAATGGTCCTACCCTCATGGTAGTATCTTTGCTCTAGACTCTTAAAGATTTTGACTTGTTTTTTGGTGAGGCCCTTGCTTTTGTGGTGTTTAGAGATGTAGCTAAGAGTGTCCTTGTGATCATAGAATTTTGCGGCGAACATGGTTGTTCCTATGAGCAAAGATTTGCATGTTAATAAAAAGAAAACTTAGCGTTTTGGTTCTAGTTTGTGCCTATATGAAAACAATTTGGAGTTGTGGTTATCTCGACTCATTTTATGCATAAAATGGTTTTAAATGGGGGTGTTTGCCAAAAGGCATGAGATAACCCAAACGCTCCTAATTCAATGTGGCTTCATTTGAATATACCCGGGAGTGCATATTAGTTATGCATTACCTTTAGTATTCAAGAGCATTATGCAAGTGATGAAAGATTATGTTTCTATTTGTATTAACAATGAAATTTTTTTTCCTACAAGTGAGAAGCTTTTCAAAATTTTGACATGGGGCTTTTGTTTTAATTAGAATAAGGCCTTATAGTAATTATCTTTTAAGTGGTGGGAAACATGATTAGTTTATGCAATGTGACAATGTAGTACCTAATTTTGATAACTAGTTATGCAATTTGCCAATTGAATCCATGTTTTGACAAGAATATACATAATCCCCATGTAATGATTTTGTGCAAAATTAGAATCCTAGACTCAGAATTAAGAGAAGTAATGTAGTTAGGATACTTACAATGATGTTATCTTCAGTGATTAATAGGTGGGAAAGTCTCAAAAATGAGGTAGGTGTGTTGTTGATACGTTTTGGTAAAGTGGGTTGTGAGGAAGAAGATGTTTTGTAAGTAGTATTTTTGCTACTGTTGTCACCACGGACCAGACGGCACCAAAAATTTGGTTCCGTCCATGTTGTCGTTTGGTGCAGTGGGAACAGTAGCAGACTTAAGCTAATTTGTTTTTTTTGTTTGTTATAAGGTTTAGACTATGTTTTAACTACATGTTTGGTTCCATTAGCCCTAAACCAAGTCTAAGAAGATTAAATGGTTCTCGTTTGAGAGGCTTAGTTAGGATGTCGGCAATGTTGTCTTCGGAGGATACTTTCTCAATTGAGATGTTTCCTTTTTGAACATTGTCGCGAAGAAAGTGATGGCGGATTTCAATATGCTTCGTACGAGCATGTTGGACGAGATTTTTGCTGAGATCAATAGCTCCTTTGTTGTCGCAAAGTATAGAGATATCGTTGAGATGGATTCCGTAATCCACGAGAGCTTGCTTCATCCAAAGAGCTTGTTGACATGCTTTTCCGGCTGAGACGTATTCGGCTTCAGTAGATGAGATAGCTAGAGGCGTTTGTTTCTTTGCAAACCATGAGGTGAGACAATGTCCAACAAAAGTACAAATACCACTTGTACTTTTTCTATCGACATAGTCACCGGCATGGTCCGAGTCGTCATACATTATAGTTTCTGCACCCGTTCCTTTGGGATACCATAATCCTAAACATGTCGTTCCCTTAATGTATATAAATATCCTTTTTAAGGCTTCTAAGTGTGATGCCTTGGGATTTTCTTGAAAGCGAGCACATAGACAAACACTAAACATAATGTCGGGTCTACTAGCCTTGAGATAGAGTAGGCTACCGATCATTCCTCTATATTTAGTGTTATCTACCGATTTACCTTCCTCATCCTTGGTGAGTTTAGTGTCCGAGGACATGGGTGTCTTAGTTGGTTTTGAATCTTCAAGACCAAATTTCTTAAGAATATCTTTTATGTATTTAGATTGGTTAAAGAATATGCCATCTTCTAGTTGTTTAATTTGAAGTCCTAGAAAGAAGTTTAACTCACCTATCATACTCATCTCAAACTCGTCGTGCCTGATTTTAGAAAAATCATCACATAACTCTTGACAAGTTGATCCGAATATGATATCATCAACGTATATTTGAACTATGATAATGTGTGATTCCTTTTTCTTGGTAAAAAGAGTATTATCTACTAATCCCATGGTATATATGTTTTCAACTAGAAAAGTCTTAAGTCGATCGTACCAAGCTTTTGGTGCTTGCTTAAGTCCGTATAATGCCTTCTTGAGTTTGAAGACATGATGTGGTTTCTCAAAGTCGGTAAAACCGGGAGGTTGAGCAACGTATACTTCTTCATTAATAAACCCATTAAGAAATGCACTCTTAACATCCATTTGAAATAATTTAAAGTCATAAGCACATGCATATGCAAGTAAGATTCCAATAGACTCGAGTCTAGCTACTGGTGCATAAGTTTCGTCGTAATCAATCCCTTCTTGTTGATTATAACCTTGTGCGACAAGCCTAGCTTTGTTTCTAGACACTATACCATTTTCGTCCATTTTATTTTGAAAAACCCATTTTGTTCCAATTATAGTTTGATCTTTAGGTTTTGGAACCAACTTCCAAACATCATTTCTAACAAATTGGTTTAGCTCTTCTAGCATAGCAATTACCCAAGATTCATCTTTTATTGCTTCGTTTATGTTTTTTGGTTCAATGGTTGATACAAAGCAAAAGTAATTGCTTTGATTTTGGGCTTGTGATCTTAACGTTCTTTGATTTAGTTGTCCTATGACCTTTTCTAAGGGATGACTTTTGGATTCTTTGATGTTTATAATTTCATTATTTAATGGTTCATCTTCCTTGTCATTTTCAATTATTTCTTGACTTTCTACAAGTTGACTTTCAACTAAGTCATCATCTACCAAAGGTGATGTCTTAGAGGGAGGTGGAGTTTCGTCGAATGTTATGTTCAACGATTCCTCGACTCTCATTGTTTCTTTGTTTAAGACAATGTAAACTTTACTAGTTTGTGAGTAACCAAGAAATACACCTTCATAAGACTTTGGGTCAAACTTGATGAGATAGTCTTTAGTATTAAGGATGAAACATTTACAACCAAACACTCTAAAATACCCTAAGGTTGGCTTTTTGCCTTTATATAATTCGTATGGTGTTTTGTTTAAGAAATGACGTATTAAAATTCTATTTAAAATGTATGTGGAAGTGTCAACGGCGTTACACCAAAACTTTTGAGGTATGTTTTGTTCATTAAGCATTGTTCTACTCATTTCTTGAATGGTTCTATTTTTACGTTCTAAAACTCCATTAGATTGAGGTGTTCAAGGAGCCGAGAAGTTATGTGTTATACCATTTGTATCACAAAAGTTTCCAAATTGTGTTTCATTGTCAAATTCACGACCATGATCCGTTCAGATCGACACAATGTTAACACCTAGTTGATTTTGAATTTTCTTGCTAAGAATTTCAAATTTATCAAAAGCTTCATTTTAAGTTTTCAAAAATAATGTCCAAGTAAACCTTGAGTAATCATCTACTATAACTAAAGTGTATAAGTTACCTCCATAGCTTCTTATAGCGGATGGACCAAACAAGTCCATATGCAATAGTTCTAGACACTTAGATGTGGATACCATGTTTTTAGCCTTATGGCTACTATGAGTTTGTTTACCAATTTTGCAAGCATCGCAAAAATGTTGGTCATATTTAAGTTTTGGTAAATTTCTAACTAGCTCTTTTGAAGATAGGTTTTGGATAAGCCTCATATTAGCGTGACCTAAGCGTCTATGCCAAAGATTTGAGTTATCATCTAAGGTTGTTAGAAAAAGTTTGTCATTAGATGTTTTATCTATTTTCATGACGTATATGTTATTTTTCCTATCTCCTTTAGCTATGGGGATACCATCTTTTAGTATTTTACTATCATTTTCTTCAAATAGTACTTTATACTTTTTATCACATAATTGGATAATACTAAATAGATTAAATCCTAACCTATTGACATGAGCAACATTTTCAATAGTTAGGGAGTTATGAGCGATCATACCTTTGCCAATGATTTTGCTTTTGAGATTGCTACAAAAAGTGACATTACCTCCGTCATACTCTTGGTATGTTGAGAAGAGGCTTTTGTTGCCGTCATGTGTCGTGAGCATCCACTATCTTTTATCCATTCATCAGGTTCTAATCCAACTTTCAAGCATACCTATGACACAAATAACTCAAGCGTTTGGTCCCCAATATCTCATGGGTACGTTTGGGTTAAACATACCATTTACTTGGTTCATATATGGAAATGATGGGTAAGGGTTCCATGACATGTAATTTGGAGTTTGATATGGTCTAGGGAAGTTTTGATTCCAACCGGTATGTTGATAGTTGGGTTGTATGTTGTGGTTGCTCTTGGGAAAGGGGTCATTTGGCAATAGGTGTTTTATACCGTTGTTTAATAGTTTTAGATCGACATTCATTTCTAGCAAGTCCTACTCCTAATGTAACAGCAGGTTTTAGTTTAACATTATCCTTAGTTTTCTTTGTTATTTTGACAAATTTACTACGGTCCGTATTGCAAACATTCTGTCCTGCTGCAGTCCCCACGGCACCAAAATTTACAACGGACGGAACCCTATTTTTGGGTCCGTCGTCCGTGGTCATCATCGCAGTTAGATTTTGATGCTTGTTTGTCTTTTCGCCGCTTTGGTTTGACTCTTTGGAATTAATACTTCATTAAATCCTAGTCCATTCATGTTTCCGGTGTTTTTGAATTCTAACTATTTCATCGGACAAGCAATATTTTTGTTAAGCCATTTAAATTTAGCGTTATGTTCGATGAGAACTTCTTGTGTGAGCTTTAGTTTTTCTATTTCAAGACTAAGCTCTTGACATGATTTGCAATCATCGTCATTTGCTTTCCCTTTTCCAATCGCTTTGCCTTTTCTTTTAACTCATAGACTTCATTTTCTAAAATTCCTTTTAGTCTTTAAAATTTATTTTAGTTATGATTTTTAAACTAAGCTCACACAATTGATTATATTGTTTTTGCAAAGTGTCATCATCAATATAAGAGTAAGATGAGTCGGAATGTACCTCGTTTGATTCATGTGCCATTAGAGTGATTTCATCCTTGCTTGATTCTTCATCATCCTCACTATCACTCCAAGCACCACTTACAAAAGCTCGTTGAGTTTTGCTTTTAGGTGGCTTGGGGCAATCTCCTATTAGATGACTTGCATCACCGCATCTAAAACACTTTCTTTCACCTTTTCCCTTTTGTCATCTCGGTCTTCTCGAATGGCTTCTTTTCTTCTCGTGGTTGCCTTACGAACTTTCCTCTTCTTCTAAAGAACTTTTCAAATCTCTAACGGCCATAGCATACTCCTCATCTTCACTACCGGAGCAAGATTCGTCATCATCACTTGATTCCGTTCTTGCCTTTAGAGCAACGGATTTGACTTTCTCTTTTCCTTTGATGATTTTCGAATCTTTCTCCATCACCATTTCGTACTTTGAGGTTTCCAATTAGCTCGTCTAGTGACATTTTTGAGAGATCTTTGATTCCTCAATAGTCGTTACTTTAGCTCTCCACTGGATGGAGTACTCTAAGAAATTTCGACAAAGTTCTTAGTACGAAAAGATTCATCAAGTGCTTTAAGAGATGTAATAATAGTATTAAAGCGAGCAAAACCACAATCAATGGTTTCATCTTCAGGGATAAAAAATTGTTCATATTGTTGAACAAGAAGATCAATTTTGTTATCCTTGACTTGTGAATTTCCTTGATGTGTAATAATCAAATATTCCCAAATGTCTTTAGCGGTTTCACACATAAAAATTCTTTCATATTCTTTTCTAGGTAAAGCATTATAAAGCATCATTTTAGCTTCATTATTTTTGGTTATTAATTTCTTTTGATCATCAACATAAGTATCTTTTGTTGTAGAACTAAAGTCTTCTTTAATTATAACAAACCAAAGATCTATATCTTTTGATTTTACATATGTTTCAAAACGGTTTTTCCAATAGATAAATCCATTGGTTTCAAAGAGTGGTGGTCTTTGCATAGATTGCCCTTCTTTAAAGTTTTCGGAATCCATGGATCGTTTCAAGTTTATAAAATACAATATATTTTAGAAATTCTTGAGCAATGAGGCTCTGATACCAATTGTGGAAAACTAGAAGGGGGGTTGAATAGTTTACCGATTAAAAACTTTGTTTTGAAACTTATTGAAAGATCAATTGATATTGATCTTAGATATGTTAGTGAATGATAATCAATATGCAAGAAATATATATAAAGAGTAAATAAGGAAAGAAACAATCAAACCACGACAAGTTGTTTATAGTGGTTCGGTCTACAAGTACTCTTTTTCCTTGCCCTACTCCACTCCCCGAGTCTCACACTCGAGAGTTTAACTTCACTAGTCAACAAGCTCCTTTCACCGGTGGAGAAACCTTTACACTTCGCTTACACACAATTTCCGACACTAAGCTAGATGTCGAGTTCTTTTCAAAGGGTACAACCACTCCCACACACAATGTATTTTAAGGAATAAACTACTAACCACTCACACTCACAAGATTATGATGGTTTGGTACAACAATATTGTATGAGTCAAGACTAGATCATACAACAACAAACAAACAAGACTTCCAACTATTTGTTGAAGCTTGAATATGCCTTGATCTTCTTTGCTACAAAAGAGGATCACTATAATGATATGAAACTGAGTTAGAAATGTTAGAGAGAAGGAATGTATGTGAATATGCTAGAAAGGGATGAGAAACAACTTGGTTTGGCTTTGCTATTTATAGCCAAAATGATCAGCAGGCACCACGGACCACGGAACCCTTAAAAGGGTTCTGCCCGTGTATTAATTTGGTGCCGTTGGGGTCTGACAGCAAGATCACCAAAATCTTACCAAAGTCAACCATATCTATCCAAGATTGTGTAAGACATGTAGAGTCTAAATCTACACAAAATATCTAGTGAAATCTTCTAGAGATTTCAATGATGCACTACATAATGTCATGTGTTGTTTTCTATTTTTAGAAATATGTTAAATGTAAATACATATGTAATGTTTTTGTTTTTAAGAAACCAAAACATGCTTGATCTAAAAATGTTAACATACATTATGGTTTAGAGGCATATTAACAATATGATTAATTAACATGTAAATGCTTGAGTGATGAAGACATTATTTGATAAAAGCTTGTTTTAATATCTATTAAACTCGACAAGATTTAAGCTTTATAAAAATTTAATTTACTTTTTTCGTTAACAAAACTTAGGTAAAGATCATAAAATATAAATAACGTTTAATGACGATTGTAGAATCCAAGATCCGGACTCAACTAGGGTATAAGCAATATTGATTGATTAGATGCACATCGGAATAAGAATAACACAATCAACATCACTAATAAGGTTTTCTTTATTGATTGAAATAAAAACTACTACAACTACTACACGCTCTATGCGTTAAGTAGACTCTCATTAGGAGATGTCTTCTATGAAATGAAATGAAAAGATGAAAGAGATACCTAAACCCTAGACGCCTACCCTCTTTATATAGGAGAAGGAGGTTACATGAAACCCTAATATTAGCTTACTAGAAAAGCTAACTATTAAACTACATAATAGGCCCTCGTTGTTTCTTCTTTCTTCATTCTTGCTCGTGGTTTTGTAATCTTCAAATCGGCAATTCCCAACGACGATATTTGTATTAACATACATAAATATACAAATTGAAGTAGTATTAGATTACTTCATTTATTTATGTCATTCCAATAATACATAAATATTTAGTTTGAAGTAGTCTTATATATCATCTTGACACATGTTCTAAATACTTGTCTAATTTAGAAACTGTAAATTTATTCCAGATACGATCTCACGTAACATGGAGATTTACATTGTTGTTGCAATCTAGCTAAGCTCTCACATAATGTAAATTGCAATACCAAGTGTTTCTTGGATTAGATATGTACAAGTCATATTAGAACGTTAGTCTGTTACCTTGCAATTAAGAGAATCCTTTAAATCATATTTCTATGTGTTGTACATTGCACACAATAAAGATTTCTCCCACTTGTGCATGGAACAACATCATGTAGCAGATAAACAACACCACACACGTTTGTTTATTTGATCAATATGATTGTGTCAATGATATTAGCATAACTAGTAGATATAGAATGTCACTGTCTAGTAAGGAAACGTTCATGACTATCCTTAAAAACATAAGTGGCTACAAGTGGAAAGTAATTATCTTAAGACATTCTAGAGATAATTTGGGTTACTACCAAGATAACAAAGCTTGTAACTCCCACTGAATTAGAGATCATTACAATAATTCCTTATTCATTATTAAGAACACAATACTCCCACTAGATTTGACAACATTGTAAGTGTTTCGTTAATCAGTGAAAGAAAATAGTGTACTATTTACTTTCCTACACATTTGAAAAAGTCCATACATAACAATTACTTATGTACTAAAAGAGTGTATTCTACTATGTAGATGATGTATTATCCATCAATGCTATTAACTTGAAAAATTGGGCATGCAATTTCTTCCTTAATAGGTCTACCATTCCAACAATTGTATGAAGTACCTTTAATTGGTCAAAACAGAACAACTAGATAAAATATACTAGTTTGTCTTTTACCAATTTTGCGGTAAATTAGTCTAGCTTCTAATTTAATAACTTAGAAAATATGCAATTTTCTTAACTATTAAAAATTTCTTATAAGTTATGTATTTAGAATTTAGACAATTCTAATTTTCCTATCATACATTTTTCATTCATGAAAAGGAATATGATTGAACCTCACTCTTTTCTCATGAAAAGAGGACTAGGTTTATTCTTTTAGTAAAGTTGACTCTACCAAAAACCCTTACAGGTGTAGATCAATTTACCAATACAAGAATAACCCATGTTTACAGTTTAATATTGCATTAATACATTTAAAAAATTAGCAAAATTCAATATTACTTTTTTCGATAATTAAACTTTTCAAGAAAATAAAATACCCAAGGTAATATTCATATAACCATAGAATTTTCTCGAAAAACTAGGATCCAAATTATCATAGTTCCATTACATCAGTTGATCTGCTAGTAACGAAAGGACATAATAAGGTAATCTGCCGAACAATAATTGGCAAACCTTTTCCAATTCCTAGATCATTATGGGATTTACATTACCAACAACATTGCAAATGTAAACATGTTTTATCCTCATCTCGTGCCTTGAGTCCAATTCTCACTTACTACTCAATTTAAGTCTTCTAACTTAAAGAACTGCAAATGTGTCCATGTGAGGTCTGACTCAACATGAAGATTTACCTTTCCATCACAATCTCGCCAAGTTCCCACATGACGTAAATTGCAACTTCAAGTGTTCCTTTAACTAGATGGCACTAACTTAATTTTAAAGGGTACTAATTTTGATTTATGATGTCAAATCAAATATGTACAAAGATGTGATGCATTTATCTTGTAGCATAAATTTTAATAAAAAATATTTTTATTAACCAATTCATAAAGATTAAATTTAACAAAATTTTGATTGAGGTATTTGTTTCCCCAATCAAGGAATTTACCTTTAATTATCGTCCATTATATCGTACTTTTGCATAAGTCTAAAGACTTAGTGTTTCGGATAATTACCACAAAGTGGCGCATGGAATTAAAGCTAATTCACCTTTAAAATGATTTTGTAGATAAAATAGCCCACTTGGTAACTCAAATTTGACGCACAAAGAAGCGGAGAATTTGGTCAGCGCAAAGCAATTAACCTCCTTCTTTCGGGTCACAATTTAATGCACTCCCATCCTTATACCCCTCTTATAGTTTGTCAAGATTGGATACGCCGTTCTCACTATTTGTACCAAAACTCATCCCTCAATTAAACTTATGAAAATGTTAACTCTTCAAAAACAAATCAAATTTCACCATTGTTTAGTCCAATTTATTTTTCTATTCATGAAATTACCCTTTGCTTAAAACTTGTCAAACATAATAAACAAACAAGTAACAAAATAAAAAATAAACAACTAAAATAATGCGCACATAACTAACAATTAATATGCATAAACAAGTAGCCACATGCAACTTATTTGATAAAACCTATTAATAATCAATTCTAGGTAAAATTATGTATATACTTTCACTTACAAAAGGAAGTGAGCCACATACATCGACGAATCGATTGCGTAAGCCATAGTCAAACATATATCAAATTGCACATAATTGATTCATTAATAGTATTGAGGTATTCCTCAATTCAAAATTTATCAAAACAATAAACATGTGTATAAAACTTAACAATTAATTTTCACATAACCAATCTTAACAATTAAATATATATCGACAATAATCCATGCCAAACATGCACGTTTTCATGGATTTAACATAACCATTATTCACGTTTGTCACAAGATCGCATACAATTCCATGTCACATAACAATTATACACGAATTAATTCACGTAACATATATATAATTCTAGGTTTAATTATCAATTTAACAAAACAATTTTATAAAACCCTAAAACAAATTTATAATTCGACTTAAAAAAATTAAGGATCGACATAAATTTTTTTATAGAAAAATTAGGGCAAAAGCCCTAACCCTAAAATTAGGGTTTTCAAACAATAACCAAAACTCTAGAATTAATCATATCAAACACAATACAATATCCGTTTTTTATGTATTTAGTAATTAATTATTCATTAAACCAAGCTCGTGATGCCACTGTTGGAATTATATAACATGACAACTCATAAATATAAACAATAAACATCAAAGTAATCATGCGAAAGCGTAAGGAACATATAATGAATAAGTAACTAACATAAACATAAAGTATGTGTACCTTTTGATTCTAGCCCAACAAGAATCAATTCCCAAACTAGCAATTAGGATGAACCCTAATTATGGTTTATGAGGATTATATGAATTACCCCTTACCGTTTTGTAATTTAATCCAAGATACTAACAATAGTGTGTTAGTACCACGTTCTTGTACACACGTACTATTAACAAATTAAAGTAAATGCTAGTTTAAAGAACACAAAACGTTTGCTAAGGAAAAACAAAAGTAATCGATCCCTAGGAGTAGAGATCTAATCGTATGGACTAAAAAACACACAAACAATTTTAGGTTTTTAGGTTTAGGTGTACAAGAGTTTACAAAGACCCTAGGCCTTGTATATATACCCAAAGAAACTTAGAGTCCAAGTTAGGGTTGAATTAGTTTATGGAAACCCCCATCCAATCGGTTATGGAATTGACATTTAATTTCATATTTAGTCATTCATTTAATATTTAACGACCGTTAGTTCATTACGTTTAATTACTTAACGTTCGTTATACGTTTCGTGTAAATAATAACTTTTAAATATAACATTTTATATTTAATTATTATAACTTTAATTCTCATGCGTAAAGTGTGCAATCCCGTTGTCTCGATTTCGATCCTAACTCACGACTACTAATTTATGTTTATAAAACCAACAGTTAATCTCATATTTCTCAGTGTGAGGATGGTGACTGCAATGTGAGTATTGGATTACCTTTATGGAGGAAATGTAGCCAAAGCATGTGAACTTTAGTAGTAATGAGGACTATTGATATTGTGTTATATGCGATTCTTACTTTGAACCGATTATTTATGCCTGCTGCCATGCGCATATGGCAATTTTTGCATGTATTTGGTTCGGTATTTGTGTGTATTTACGTTTAACAATTAACGTTCGTTTATGGTTTTAGTTGAGACGTTGTATTTTTTTTATGCCGAAACGTTGTTGTATTCTGTTATTACTTTTTTTTTCTGTTAAAAAAATTTTATATAATTTTGGACATGTCGAAATCCTTTTTTCCGCACGAATGTTTTTATGTGTGTGCCATTTTATTTTATTTTTTGTAACAAAAGGTTTTCTTAACTTTTGATAGTAACATTTTTTTTATTAATAGGTGTTTTATGTTTAAATTAACTACATCGATACAATAAAACTTAACAACAACTATTAAGCAAGAGTATTAAGGCAGCTAGATTTTTAAGTAAAAAGTTGAAGCAACAAAGGAACATAAATCAACACAAATCATGAGAAACCAAAAAGCTAAAAACAAAAAGACCATGCAAAGTAAATAAGCACATCATACACCCCATAATTCGTATATCCTATATCTATGTACAAATTTAGATGATATTACCTAAAGATCTAAACGTCGGCTTCAATCAGCTGGTCAAGAGTATGAGGAGAAAAGTTGGTCAAGTCTTGGCTCAGATTTTTAAGAAACACAAAACATTGTATATATCATACATAACGCTACGGTATCTTTCATATTCGAGGGAATATTCCTTTTTTTGGGCCTAATTCTTTCAGCCCGTTTTGTATAATCCGGCCTCTTTAGTGTGAGGTGAAGTTGGGCCTCCTATATATCAGCGTTCAACGTTGCCCTCTGATATCCAGAATCAACGAGATATACTTCACCGCCTCTCTCACCGCCTTTCTCTAAACTCACCGCCTCTTCCTGTGCTGAGATTTTTTTATTATGTAGCTGGAAGAAGCTTCAACAAGAAGCAGGTATGTGGAAGAGATGAGTGTGTAAGTTTTAAATCCTTAAAAGTGTAAGTTTTTTAATATTTTTTTTCGTAGGTTATACCGTCTTGATATGTTCAAGGGTGGGAGAAATAGACGCCGACTACCTATCTGATATGAAGGTTGTGGATTCGGAGGTAGGTATGTTTTTTTGGTAACAATAGGTTTGATTCGAATTTGTGATTTAATGGCTAAAGAAATATTTTGGATTTATGTTATTTAATTTTATTTATGTCATTCATGAGTTACAGGAATTACGATTTGTTTATCTATAATTAAAGGTTGGATTTTTAGGTCTTAGGTGTTATGAGTGATATCGAATAAAGTTGCGAATATGAGCGACTAAGAAGGCTATAGTGAAGTTAATTGGTGAAATTAATTGGTTAAGGTTGTTGTATATATGATAAAAGGTTTATTTTCAGTTACACTAATAACTTCTATTTTACTGTTTTGGTAGATATTAATCGGATTGATTGTCGGTCGTAAGGCTGACAATTTTCACCGTGACTTGAAGCCTCACAATTTTCTCATGAGCCTTGGGCTTAAGGCTAATTAGGTGATTTCCAAACTTCCTATCATTGTTCCTAACATTATCGAGTTTCTAATAAATTTGTAGAATTGTAATATTTGATTGTCCTTATGTTTGGTGCAAGCTAAGCATATTTTCAATATTATTCTTATGACAGGTGTGTGCATTTGATTTTGGGCTTGCAAAAAAGTATGGGGATCTTCAAACACATAAACATATACGGTATAGGTAACTTTTCTTTCTTGAAGGTTCTTTGTTCCTCACGAAATTGCAACTTTTTTACTTGGCATATAGAGTAGAGGGGGCAAACCGGAATGTCCGTAAGGCTGTATTATGGGTTAAACCAGATCTGTTAATAAGACTCGAGACATATCAAAATGAATCTTCTCGGGTTTGAACCTGTAACACTCATTTTTGTTAATGAATCAAACAATTCAGTATATTTTAGGTGAATACACTCTGAGCAACTTTTGACCCATCTGATTCGTTCGACCCATATTAATTATAAACAAAGTTTCTACATTTGACTCATCTTGGACTACTGGAGATAAAAATAAACCTGAATCTATAAGCAAATGGGTTGAACGTGTTTGGCCCATATTGTCCTCATGTGCGTTGTTTACTGTGATGTAAAAAGTTAACGTATAGAGTTATTAACACTTTCTCTTGCGTTGATTGTTGATCCAGATTGTGATTGATTTATGTGAAAATGGGTCAAGTTAGCTAATCGGGTTCTAATTGGTTGTTAACATGTTTCCTGCATGCGGGGGGCGTACGACGAGGCTGTTGTGGAGGGTGAGAGTGAAGATGAGGTGGGATCATAATTTTTTGCAACTGTAAGATATTCTTGAAATCTTATCTTGATATCTTTCTTTTTAATCTTCAATTCACATGGCTCACATAAATGCCTTATTACAGATTCTTGCAACACCACATCATCATTGGCCGTTTCTTGCTTAGCCGGAACTTATTTTGTTTTTATTGCGGTCGTTGCAACCCTGCTCACCAAATAGTTTCAACAACCCATGTTCGACTTATGGTGCTTGCCGGTACTGGCACACAACTTCCACAACTTCATCTGATTATTACCTTTTTTGTGTATACTAATATTGTCAATTGCCTAGATTCTCGAATGCAGGCTCAAAATTTGGTTGTTCAATTGGCTAAATTCTCGAATCGGCTTGGTGATTATTAATGGTGGTGTAGCATGCACTGGTTGAGGCGAAGGAGGCGAGTGCGAAGAAGCATTAGAGAACCTGAAATTCCATTTATATGTACTTCTGATGTAACTGGTGCGGCTCTTTTGTTTGAAAAGTGAAGTTTTTTCGTACGTAACTGATTTGGGTTACGAGTAACTTCTACTATCGTTATTTGATTTTGTTAGTTTTAAAAAGTATACGTGTCTTCATTGTGGCAGTATTTTTTTTTACAGCAACATATAATACCGCCTAAACTTATACTCGGAAAAAAAAATATAATACCCGCTGCAACACAGCGGGCTATTATCCTTGTTGCTAACATTTATCCACCAAAAAGAAAAAAATGAAACGGGCTAGGCAGAAGTTTGAGTGGGCTAAAAATAAGCCCAGCAAATTATAGTATTAAAAAACGTTCATGGGGGAACCAATAGGCATGCACCGTTTGCAGTTCCCTTAGTATATATATAAATGGTTTATAGTTCCAATATTGTTATTGGAAATGTAGTTACTGCTAGTGTGGAATGTGAAGAATCAGGATTAAGACCAGTAGATGTTGTTATGGATAATGGGGTATGTCCATTGATCTTGTTTCATTGTATTTTTGTAAACCTTTATAAGTTTGAGCTAATATATTCTTCACATTTTGATCAAAAAATAAAAAAATAAATAAAATAAAATTAAAAAAATAAAAAAATTACGCACCAAGTTGTGTACAATTTCATTTCGTCATTACTTATTTTTTCCTTAAAAAAAATAAGGTTATCAATTACGTTTTTTGTTGTTTCACATAACATGAATATATCTTTTTAGGATCGGTCTAAAAGCTAGTAATATATAAACAATAGACATAAAAGCTTGTAAAGTAACATTGTTTTTTAGATTAGGAAAACAGACATAAAAGCTTGTAAAGTATCATTGTTTTTTAGATTAGGGTATGTTTACGACGGTGTTAAGTTTTTCGAAATATTAACATGAAAGAAGGAAAGATTTTGATTTTTATTAGTCGTTTAAGAAACGAATGGTGAAATTTTCCTATTTTTGTGATTGCTCAATTTTCCAACGCTTCTTTAAGAAGTCATGAATGAAGTGAAAGAATGAAATGCACAACCATCGCCACATTTCACGCGCCATCGCTTCACTACTACAACACAACTACCACACCCTAGGAAAATCGTTTATATATAACGATCCTATGTGTTGCTACTACAACAAATATCTTAATTTCAAACTTTTATTAAAAGGAATGCTAGACCCTCATAAGAATTACATAGTAAAAATGCACACGCTAATGTGTCAGGGAGTGATTGGTTTAATCAGAGAAAAAATATAGCAAAATAGACCAATCACTTCCTGACAAATAAGCGTGATTTTTTTATTTTTTATTTTTTGTGTTATTCTTATGTGGGTCTAGTATTCCTCTTTTATTATAGCATTTTTAGGTCGGAAATGTTTAAACATATTTAAGTAACATTTTTGGGTAGCCAAGAAAATAGTTTTAAGCGGTCATAAGAACATCTCGGGTAAGCCACATATATATGAATAAAAGAGCCGCGTCGCCTAATAACATGAACAAGAAAAGTATCATTTGTTTACTGAATTTTACAAACTATGAAAGGTTCCATCTATGTTTCGGACAATTATGAACACATAGATGTTTATTACTATATGCTCACATAGTCACATTTATAGGTGCGTATAAACATAACTAGAACATAATTATAGGCCACTTAACCATGTACTTTACATCAATTTCGAGCAAATCTATGTCATATAACTATCAACCGGTGTAACTAAATACATCATTGACCTATTAAAAATGCGGCGATTACTAAAAGTTGGGCTTGAAAGTTTAGGACCTATGTTGATCTTGCCACATCAGTTTTCTCTTTTCGACGATCTGATAGTTGCCATTGTGGTGACCTAGGATTTATTTATTTATTATTATTTTTTTTCAAATATTTTTAAAAACAAAATTAAACTTCATTAATAAAAATACTTAAACATTACAACAATAATTAAACCTTAAACTAATAAAACGTAAACATTACAATACTTATTAAAAACTGAAACTAATAACCTAAGTTGTGCCATTCTTTGATTGCTGCCTTAAGTTGTTGAAGTTCTAGTAGTTGTCGTGCGGGCATAGTTGGGTCGAGGGGTGTATTGTAGAAAATTAAGTCTTGTGTCCGGTTTGATTGTGCTGCCAATGCAAGTTGCTGACGTTGGATCTCAAGTCTCTCCCTTTTGAACTCCTCGGCTCGCCTTGTTGTTGCCTCTACAAGCTCCATCTCTTTTTGCTTCAACTTTAAGTATTCCTCTTCCATATTCTTATTTTTTTTCCTTACTTGACGGCCTGAACTTGAAAAAGTTCTTGGTCGTTGTACTAACAAATGATTTAGGTGGCTCACTAGAGGAGGTGGGTGCTTTCTTCTTGGCTGCGTCACGACCTTTTAGTCGTGATTCTCGAGTCTCGTCCTCTTCAGAATCATCCACGCCTTGGGGATTTAAAGGACCTCTTGTTGACCCCGAGGTGGTTTCCGAAGTCTTGGATTTCTTCCGACTATTCGGGGTGAAAGAAGGCATCTCAACAGTTTTCCAAGCAAAATGCTTCCTCAAAACTTTCCAACACTCCTTCAACGTAAACTCATGCTTGTGAATCACACGGTATTCTTTACAAGGTTTTGCATAGTCGTCTTCGTCCTTCTCACTACTTCCGTGATTCTTCTTGATATTATCCATAATTGCACAAAAGAAACCAACCCTAAAACGAATCCTACCCTTCCATTTGGTCGTGATGGAGTTGTAGGTTCTTTTTGAACCAATTTCTTGTTCAAAGTACGCTATCACCTCCTCCCAAAACCCATCTCGGTTGATAACGTTCCCTCTAGCCGAATTTTCCGACACATGTATCCAAGCTTTGCAAAGCGCGACCTCTTCCTCCTTTGTCCATGGTTCGGGCTTTTTGTTTGCAACATTCTTGCCCTTCTCCCTTGTAGCCCGTTTTGAACCCTTCTTTGATTTGACGGGTGACGTCTCTTCGACATCGTCTTCAAGACGAATACAACCGTGGTATGAACCGTGCCCCGAACCTTGCCCCATCGAAGCATCTTGACTTGGGTATTGTTGAGACGTATAGTTTTGAGGAGGGTATTCCATAAAATCTTTAAAATCCATATCAAGATTAACACCATGAAGCGGTGAAAACGATTGATTTGGTTGGGAAGATTGGAGAAATCCATGTTAGGATGATATGACGACCCGCTTGGTGATTTGTTTTGATTGATATTAGGACGACCCGGTGGGAAATATGGACGATTGACGTAAAATGAGTTTTGATTTTGGTTTGTGGTAGTCGTGTTTGATATTCAAGACAGGGTGCACGAAAACGAATACCCCGATTTTGTGGTGGTGTTACACCGGTTAATTCAAAAGGTGGATCCGGTGAGAAATTCAAATTCTGGGAGTTTTGGGGAAGTCGGGATCGTCGATTTTTTGATGTGCGAGTCTTTTTTTTGTGACATGATTAATATTGATGAGAAGTTGTTTGAATTGTGTTTGAAATTATGTGTTTAAAAATGTGTTTGAGGTTGGTATTTATAATGTTGTAAAAGTGGTAAAGTTTTTAATTTATTTATTATTATTTTTTAATTATTTTTTTATTTAATGCCAAACGGCGCAAAAGTGTGCTTCCCAAATCGGTTGCTCAAGCAACCTAGTTTGTCCCTCAACCGAGCAACGCAACCCACCCACAATGGGGCAACCGATCAGCAACCCAAGGAAACCCACAAGGTCGACCAACCCACTGTCGGCAGCCTAAATCATTTTTCGTAACATAAAGTCACATCTAAGCTTTCATGTGTGTTTTTAGAGTTATGTTTGTAATTTTTTGTCTCAGTTTTTTTTACAAAACTTGACTGGAATTGGTGTAAAAGAAAATAAACAGTTGTTTGATGACCTACGACTAGGGACAACAACGGGGCAGGTTTGAAGCGGGGGTTATCCCCATCCCCAAACCTGATTATTAAAGGTCTCCTCAAACCCGCCTCCCAATGCTTAAAAGGGGTTAGCAATAACTTGAAGAAAATTAAAAACCTATTAATAAGCAATCATAAACAAGCCTTATTAAGTTTTCAACGATAGTATTAGACATAAACAATGATAAAATACACGGTTAAAAATTACAACTTAATAATATGATATTAAAACAAATTTCTTTAATCACAATTTTGCAATTTTACTAAGATACAACATTAACAATACGCAAATACTAACAAAATACTATATAAGTCTAGATATATTTGTTTATGTGGATAAATTATTTGGGCAGGGCAGGGCGGGGCGGGAATGTGATTTTCTCTGCGCCTCAAACTCAATTAAAATCTCTGTTTAAGCACCAAACATGTCTCGTAACCCGATAAGCATGCCCCCGCCACACCCTTATTAGTTCGTGTATCGGATTTTTGCGTTAGATTCGTGTTTTTTTTCCATCCCTACCTACGACCTATGTATTTGTTTCAATAATACTGTTTGATGACCTACAACCTGCATTACGTAACTCTTTCTCAAAATAAAATGTTAAATAGTTACTGGGCCGGTTTAGCTTCAAGATTTTGGGTGGATCAACAAACTCTTATGCCAACTTCCTACTGGGGCCTTGTCTTCATAAACATAATGAACGCATAAATGGCTTGTTTTTTTCGATATTTTTCTGTAATGATATTTTGTAATCTTAGTTCAAAGGAACCTCGATATGGGTTTATTTTGTTTATCGTTTCGGAGGTTATGAGAAGATATGTTTCGCACGTTGTGACGGAGCCAATTTATTATCTAATTTTTTAGGATCATCTTTTCCTTTTTCTTTTAGTGTAACAATTTTTTGGTCATGCAAGCTATTGTGTCTATGTTTTTAATGCTATCTTTTATGTATATATTTAGGCTATGTTTGGCGCAGAGCTTTTTGGGTGATGAGCGGTGAGCAATGAGCTTTTTGATTTTTGTTGTTCGTTTGACAAAGGAGCGGTGAGCTTTGATATTTTTTAAGAATGCTCATTTTTCAACGCTTTTAAGAAGTCGTGAGCTCACACCATCGCTCACTACCACCGCTCATAGCTCATCGCTATCGCTTTCATCGGCAGGGCGGAGCCGAGAATTTCTATTGGGGGCGAAAATTTCGAGATAGTAATAACGCTTTGTTTTATTTTTTAACTAATGATCGGATGTAAACCCGCTTGACCTCAAATGATAGACTTGGATAATTAGAAGTTTGTCTTTATCGTTATAAAAGATATAACTTGAAGCAATGGAGTGATCGGCACACTCACATTTTTATTGACACACTTCAACATGTATAACCGCTAAAACATGTTACATATACAGTACAACTGTCTAATACGTATAATAAAGTGTGCCAATAAAAAATATGAGTGTACAAATCAATTCTCATTGTCAAATACTCAAATCACCTATTTTTCTTAAAGATGCTAAGATAACTTGTCGTCAACATAGCTAAAATTGTTATTAAAAACTTAAAAATAAAAAAGAATGTTTCACAACTTAAAAACTCAATCTAACATAAAGAATGAACAATACACAATTATATCTCTTTCTCATTCTCCTTAAAGAATATACAATATAGCTAAGGTTATTTCATAAATCCGTCGTCAAGCTAATAGGTCAATTAAGTCAAACAAGTGAAGTGAATCTAACACGCCGCACAACATCACCGATAGAAAAGCATTAACATTATACAATGAGTGTTGAAATTTTAGTATAATTTTTTAATTATTTCGCAAATTAAACATATAGGATTAAATCGAAGTGTATATAAATAGACTAGCTTGTTCGTAACTACTTTCTACTTGGCTACAAATTATCATTGAATTTGAAAAAATACTACTATTATCTATTCTATAGCTAACTAAAGAATTTGAAAAAATACTACTATTATATATTCTATAGATAACTAAAGAAACGTGCGAACTTAAAATTTGAACAAAGGAAAAGAGACCAAAATACTTTTATAAAAACAACAAAAATGATTAGAAAAATAGTAAATTTTCAGACTAGTACACTAGTACTTTCACATTTACCCAAGATTTCATACACTTTCACGTGAACCCACAAAATCCTTTTATCTTCTTCTTCATGTGTCTTCTTCGTTTAAGTATTGTTCAAAAACAACCTTCAAAAACTAAAACTGAACTAATGTCAGTTATGTCCTCTTTTGCACTTCACTTGGCCGGTTCCCGGAGAGCAAAGCAGCCAAGGTGTTTCCAACAGATTTTCAAGTGTTGGGGGTGGCTCATGCCAAAATAGATGAAACATGGCATGAAATTCAAACTATTAGCCGGAGAAGTTAGGCCGGTTGGGGGTGGCTGAGCACCCGCTAGCCACCCCACTGGCTCCGCCTCTGCTCACTGATACTTTTACCAAACACACCCTTGGCACACGAGCATAATTTTTTTCTCGTATGTCAATGTATAATTAAAAAAAAATGTCCAAATTAAAAACCCATGTACATAAACACATTTTGGGCCAGGTTAAAACAAATCCACTTTCAAGCACAACACTTATAGGAGGAATTGCATATATATCTACTAAAACTTGTATATTTGCATATTTTCCCAAAACACAAGTTTTCATTGCATAATGTACAATTGTTTTTAAGCATGTTTGAGAAAAGATGCAAATATGAAGGTTTTAGTGAGGATATATGTAATTGCTCCTTAATTATATGAGGAGAGTTATTTTACATATCAAACTTTTCTCACATAACAAGGGACTCATCTCCACCATCCATTTAAAAAGAAATCAATGTCTGAGATTAAAAGCATTTTATTATTTCACATATTTTTTATAATTTAAATATCTTTTAAACCGTTAATCGTAAAGTGAAAATATTTACACCATCGTGACGAGCATTTAATTATCTTTTATAGAGCGGGCACTTTGATATACTTTCGAAAAAGAAAAAATTTCGCTTTTTTACGTTTTTCGTTGTTTTTTCGTTTTTACGTTATCGAAATTTGCATTAAAAATCATATATGATAAAACACTAAATTGAATATCACATGTGATATTAGTGTTAAATCATATATGATATGTAATATCATATGTGATATTACACTAATATCACATGTGATATTACATATTATATATGATATTACACTAATATCACATGTGATATTCAAATTAGTGTTTTATCATATATGATTTTTAATGCAAATTTCAAGAACGTAAAAACGAAAAACGAAAAAAAAAAAAAACGTGAAAATACGAAAAAACATTTTTGTCTAAAATATATCAAAGTCTTATCTATAGAAAGATAATTAAACGCTCGTCGAATGATATATTTTTTTCGCTTAACGATTAACGGTTTGAAAGATATTAATATTTGAAAAAAAATGATGTAAGTGGGTTTTTTAAATTGTTGGATTAATCTCATCCATTAGATCAAATAAAAATGGAGGGTGGAGATTGATCCCTAGGTATGTAAATAATCTTTTGTCCTCAAATAATCTTAAATCTAATTATATATCTACGAAACTTCATAGAATTATATGCTTTAGTCCCTGTCGTCTTTGTTGGAGTTAATTATATATCTATGAAACTTCATAGAATTGGATGCTTTAGTCTCTTTAGATTTAATTGTAAATTGTCTCTTGTAGAAGTTAATTATATATCTGTAAAACTTCATAAGATTGTACGCTTTTAGTCTCTGTAAATTTAATTGCAAATCGTCCCTTGTGCATAGCAAATAACCGGACCAACAAACACGTACACTGCTATAAAAGTGTTTCCAAATTATAGCTAACGTCGACCTATATTGGTTTCTATATTAAATAATTCGATTAAATGCGTAAAACTATATCGTTACAAGAGGATGAACATGTGTTATAAATTTCATTTTCACAAAGATATAAATAAAAAATTGCTAATTTGTCATACAACTTTTTTGTTTAACTTTTGGCTTGTAAGCTTATTTAACTCGACTTGTCGTTAATAAGCATTTTCAAGCTTAATTTTAGACTAATAGACTCATTATAACCGAAAGATAGAAAATAATTAAAGAATATAAGTTTATAAACAAGAAAATGAGGTTAAACAAATACGCTGTAAGCCTTTTCTTTTTCTCAAAGTGGCAAAAGCCAACATCGGATTTTTTTTTTTGAATAAGTTGTGTCAAAAAACATATATAACCTAGATATAACGCTTTCTCAAAGTGGCCCGTTTGGTTTGTTGTTAGAAATGACAATGGGTATCGGATTTGGAATAATGTGGAATTACAATGAGTATGAAAAAGTGTATCATTACGATTGTTTATGTTTGGTTGATTAAATATGGAATGAAAAAACAGATAGATATTTGAATTTTGTAGTGGAAAAAAGAAGACACGGGAATGGATTTCATAGACATCAATCATACAGTAATGGATATACGACTATGATATACCCATTTCATTATCGGTTCCACAAAACAAAACAAAACAAACACCGACTATGACTTTGAAAGTCATAGTGTCATTCCCATTTATGCTAACCAAACGGGCCACGAGAAAAATTACTTCCACAGTTTTCCAGACACAATAAATTTGATAATGATTGCCAAGATAATGTTGAAAAAACATAGACTCATGCAACTATCCTTGTCAAAAACAACTATCGTAATCAAAGTTATTGCGTTATATGATAAAATAATACCAGTAAAAAACGTTGAGAAAGACCAAACCATGGTGGGGATAACGACGACATATAAAACAAATGATGAAACCATATGGTAAATGTTGTGGTCCACATTACTGAGTTTTTTGTACATTACTGACCTAAATATAATATTTTTACATTACGACAGACCTATATATATTAATATCGTTGTCTATTGTTTTTACTCTGATGACAATAAGATTCTGATATTTGTAATCAATGATTGTATAGGAAATTATACTAGATAAGATTCATTAAAGCTTTTTAGAGGGTCGGTATTGTTCCAAAGCCGCTGCTTGAAGGATCGGTTTAAGGGAGTGAGGTGGCTTGGATGCACTGTGGAGTCACGGTTTGATGTACTGTTCACACGTCGAGCTGACGGCTTAAAAGAATTTAATAATCATTGTTTTTTATATTATTTTTTTATCTTTTGGTTAACTAATTCAGAATATTTGAATATGGGTATGTATACGAAACCAGCTGAAAAAGCTGTGTTGTGTTGTTGTGAATTAATGGAAGTGAAACTTATTAATGTAGAATCGCGCAAAATACATCAAAGTAAATTCATACATATTTTCATCTTTTTTATATTTTAAAAGGTATTTAAATAATTTCACTAACTATAAGTCCATTTCAGTAGGTTTGGGCTTATAAAGGCTTATGGCTTATAAATGCTTTCATAAGTCCGGAACCAAACATAGCCTATACATCCGTACAAAATCAAACTTGGTAAAACATTTTTTTAGAAAGTTGACAGTGAACACTTAAGATTTTGTTTGCACATAAAAAAATATACGAAGTATAAAAGTAACTTAAAGAGAATTAACTTTTTGAAATTCGGTTTTTACCCCCAACAAATTCTTTGTACTTTTTTATATTACAGACCTTAATTTATTAGTGTGGTTTTAAAGAGAATTAACTTTCTGAAATTGGGTTCCCCCACCCAACAAATTCTTTGTACTTTCTTATTACAGACCTTAGTTTATTAGTGTGGTCTCTTGTTTTTTACTTAATTTGGTAATAGTTTAAATTTTTACTTTTTTGTAATGATTGTATATGACACGTTACAGAGTATTTAAAACATAAGAACTTCGGTTTTTTACCCATAAGATGTCAAGGGCTAGGTTTTCGATACAAAAGAAACAAAAATTCCAATATTTTTCTGACGTTTGTCTTTAATTCTTAGGCTGGCTCCAATAGACGATCGAGATCAACACCCACACTCGATTCCTTGTGTCACCTTATTGTGGTAATAATCGATCGTCCAAAAAAAGGCCCAACTTGGTCCCCTACACGATCGATAATCGTGTGATTGTTTGTATGTGTTTAAGTAATATAAAAGGTATTTTTGTGGGGTATAATTTTTGTAATGTAGGTCGTCCTTACTGGGGCACCCAATCGCCTGAAGGTCGCTGGAGAGAGAAAGCTGACGTGGCAGGGAAAATGAGGGGGATTGAGTCCCTTTACTGGAACCAACCTTATAGGTTCAGATGGTTAAAGATCAAAAGTACGTTTGTGATAAAAATGATGATTTCTTAGAAAATTAGAAGCTCAACATTTGTTGATCAAGCGTAAATAATAGAGTTCTAATTAAATAAAGCTTGTCTTCAAGAAAAAAAAAATGAAACCGTACGTGATTTTTTTCCATTATTCTTTGTCATATGTATACACAAATGAGTGTATTTATAAATTATATGGTAATTGGTATGCATGCATGCACAATGCATGATTGCATGTATATATATATATGAATAGAAACTCTTTCTTTTTAATTAGTTCTCAAACCAAAGCCTCATGGACCATGGCTGCTTATTTCAAACTAAACCTCAGCTCTCGTGGGGTCATGGCTGCTTACTTTTTTAGGACAGCGATTGAATTAGTAACCTAGCATTAAAGGTGGCAATGACGCAATGTTTAAATTGTATGTTTCGAGAGTTGAGAACTATTCTATCCAACTATATTAAAATGTACATTTTGCCTCGTTTGTTCTTGAAGGTAATCTTGTTTAATGATCCAAAGAGTGGATTGAATACCACCAGGGAGGATAGATATATGGGAGGTTTGCTCGATCCGCCAAGGTGATTGTCTCTAGCTAGAAGATTATATGAAAGAGTTGTAGAGATTCTGGCACTTTAGATTATGGAGGAGTGGGTCAAAGGCTGCTTATAAGTTTATCACGATTTTATTTAAATTTTTAGTTCATAGGATATAAAATGTATTTGGTCCAAGCGTTAATTACAAATCTGATAATATAACTCAAATTAAATACATTAGCACATGCCACAAGCAATTTTGTCACAACAAAAAGGGCATTCTACAGTGAATTAGCCCGACGCTCTTTAAAGCTATCTTTCTCGTCTGAGCTTTTTTCAACTTCTTTTCTAAAACGACACTTTTTATTAGGGCTGTAAACGAACTGAACGTTCAGTGAACATTTCATGAACCGTTCGGTAAAAAATTCGTTTATGTTCGTTTATTTATTAAATGAACGAACATGAACAATATTACGATCGTTTAGTTAAATGAACAAACATGAACAAAAGTCACGTCCGTTTATTTATGTTCATAAACGTCCGATTATGCGTTCGTTAAGGTTCGTTTATGTTCATTTATTTATTTATGTTTGTATATCATATTTTTTAATTGTATAATTTTAAAATTAGTTTGTTTAAACAAAACAACACTTATAAAACAATATTAGATGCAAAATTTCATAAAGTTTATGTTGGTTTATTTATGTTCGATCGTTTATGTCCATTTAGCGTTCGTTTAGTGTCTTAATGAACGAAAATAACGAACATGAACAACTCATTTTCTTAATAAACGAACATGAACAAGAAATTTCGTCCGTTTAAGCGTTCGTGTTCGTTTATTTGTCCGGTTAAAATTAAATGAACGAACATGAATAAGGCTCCGTTCGTGTTCGTCCGGTTCGTTTACAGCCCTACTTTTTATTAAACGAAATAACTAGCAAGTAACTAGATTAATACACATATCATATAAAAACTCAATGAATTTTAATCAATCACTCTAATTTAGGGTATGTTTGGCGACAAGTAGCGGTAGCAGTAATATGGAACTAATAAGGACTGAAGCTGCAAATGTTTATAAGTAGAAGGGTGTCCTTTGTAAATATTTTATATTTTCAGTTTGTTAGTTGGTTAGCCTTTTGGCGCCAAGTTTACTTTTCTTTTCCTGTATATATTTTCTTCTTCCTCATTTGTAACATTGATTCACTTTGGATAATAAGAAGATAATGCTTCATCTTCTTTAATTCTTCCGCGTTCATATGGTATCAGAGACAAAATGGTTCTTACAATACTTCTTTGAATTCATTTTGTTTTAAATCGATTCAATCATTGATCTACCATTCAAATTGTGAATTGGTTTGTTCATATAATCGATTCAAGAATTCATCTCCATCATTTCTAACTGTTTTCTTGCATCAATTGATCAATAATGGCGATTCTCCCAATTCCCCCAATTCCTAACCCTAATCAATCAAATTCCACAAATCCTGATGTTAATCCAAATTCATTCAATGATCCGCTATTTCTTGCTAGTTTAGATCATCCAGGAATGATGCTTACTAATACACAATTCAATGGTGCCAATTTTCTGAGTTGGAGTCGTACAGTGAAGATGGCGTTGGGTGCAAAGATGAAATTAGGGTTCATTGATGGTTCAGTTACAAGACCAGCGATCAATGATGAGAATTTACAAAGGTGGGTTCGCTGTGACTACATGGAGACTTGTTGGATCTTGAACTCTATGATAACAGAGTTTTCAGATGCCTTCTTGTATGCACAGTCATCTTCTGAGTTGTGGAAAGAGATTTCTGAGAGGTATGGACAGAGTAATGGTCCTCTTGTGTATCAAGTTGAAAGAGAACTGAGTAAAATTACACAAGGTAATCTCTCTATTGCTGCTTATTTCAATAAGATGAAGAAATTTTGGGATGAATTGCATAGTTTGAATGGAATTCCTACTTGTTCATGTGGGAAGATGATGGAGTGTAGTTGTGGAATTACTGATAAGTTCTTAGAGATAGAGAGTAGATCCAAGTTGATGCAGTTTCTAATGAAGTTGAATGATGACTATGAATCTGTTAGGAGTCAAATCTTGTCAATGGATCCCTTGCCTACAGTGAATAAGGCTTATTATATTGTGCAACAAGTTGAGAAACAAAAGCAGGTTACTAGCAATGTCTATGATCCTACTGCATTCTTTGTTAACAATGGTAAAGGAGGCACTTATCAGAAGAAAGATGGTAGGACTGTGAGAAATGAAAATAGGTTTGAAAAGAGATCATGTACTTTTTGTCATCAAGATGGTCATACTGAGGATCAATGTTTTGAGAAAATTGGGTATCCAGATTGGTATAAGGGTAAAAAGAACAAAAAGAATGTTAGAATAGCTAATCAGGTGTATACTGATGTGGATTGTGGTAGTACTCCTTTTGACTTGAATTATGAGAATGAGGTTAATGCTGATGCAAGAGGTGATTTAGATCAGAAATTGGTGAATGTTGTTGGTCAAGAGACGATGAAATTGTTCAAAGGGAAAGGAATTGATCAATCTGCACATGTTAATAGTGCTAGTACTTCCAGAATTCATGCAGGTATATCATTCTATCATAAGTTTCATGCTCTGTCATGTCATGTTAGAATAGATATTCAGTTGGATTGGATAGTAGATTCTGGTGCATCTGACCATATGTCCCCTCATATTGAACTCTTTCAGTCCATTACTGTCCTCATTAAACCAATCCCTGTACACCTTCCAGATGGTACTATCAAAATGGTCACTAAGATGGGAAACATTGTTATTAATCCTACATTGACTTTATACAATGTTTTCTATGTCCCTGATTTCAAAATCAACCTCCTTTCAGTTGGAAAATTGTTAAACAATCAACAACTTATTGGCATTTTCTATCCATCCTGGTTTGCATTTCAGGACCCTTCAACTAACAAGGTGGTTGCAGTTGGTCAAGGGTTCAGGAATTTGTATACCTGCAAGTCATCTTCTGATGTTCCCTCTATTGAAAGTCTACCCAACTCTTTAGCTTTTCCTTCTTTTGCTAAAATGCATTTGTAAATGTAATAGATGTAGATGTTTTTCATGCTAGACTTGGTCACACATCTATGTCTAAACTTGTTCATGTTTCTCATTGTAATACCAAAAATGCTTCTGATTTCTCATGTGATACCTGTATGATTGCTAAGCATCATAGGTTACCTTTTCATAGAAGCACAACCATGTCTAAAGTATCTTTTGATCTTTTACACATAGATCTCTGGGGACCTTATAAATTTCCTGCTCTAAATGGGTCAAAATACTTCTTAACTATAGTTGATGACTGCACTAGAGCAACTTGGACTTATCTTTTACATACTAAGGATCAAGTTGCTTCTCTTTTGTCTTCTTTTGTATTTTATGTCAACAATCATTTCCATACCAAGCCAAAGTTTATTAGAACTGATAATGGGACAGAGATACTTAAGTCAGAATGTTTGAGGTTTATGCAAGCTAATGGTATTTTGCATCAAAAGTCAATGGTGTATACACCACAACAAAATGGGGTGGTTGAAAGGAAGCACAGGCATTTATTGGATACTGCAAGAGCTATGAAGTTGCATGCAAATCTTCCTAATTGTTTTTGGGGAGAATGTATTTTAGCAGCCACTTATTTGATCAACAAAATGCCTATGAAGAAATTAGCTTGGAAGTCTCCTTTTGAAGTTCTCCATGGGTCAAAACCAGATTATTCAAATCTCAGGACTACAGGATGTCTATGTTATGCAGCTGTTACTAAACCTCATCAAGATAAATTCAGTCCTAGAGGCATCAAATGTGTATTCATAGGCTATCCTCCTGGTCAAAAAAGGTACAAGCTTTATGATCTCAATTCAGGACAAAATTTCAATAGCAGAGATGTCTTATTTCAAGAGCATATATTTCCTTACAAAACACCAACTGTTGATGTCCCAAACACTATTTTATTACCTATTGTCAGTTTTGAAGGAGATGACACACAAGTTTTTTTCTCAAACACCCATTACTCCTGAATTACCCATGCCCAATGGGACTGAAGCTGAATCAAATCCTGTTGAAGAACAATCTATTCCAGTTCAAAGTGATCCTGTTCCTACCCCTGCACCTGCATCAGTTCCTTTATCTGCTCCATCAGGAACTATAAGATCTTCTAGAAGCACCACTCAACCTATTTGGCTAAAGGACTTTGTAACTCACAAGCCTAAGGCTAATTCAGTTACTTATCCTCTTTTTTCTTCAACAAAGTTTGGTTGCTATCCTGCAGAATATGTTGCTTTTTTAGCTCATGTCTTGACATCTGTTGAACCTACTTCTTACATACAAGCTTCTAAAGATAACAAATGGGTTGCAGCTATGAATAAAGAACTGGATGCATTAGAAGACAATGAAACATGGGAACTCACTGAGTTACCAACAGGTCATAAAGCTATTTCTTCTAAATGGGTGTATAAAATCAAGTACAATTCATATGGTTCCATAGAAAGATACAAAGCAAGGCTTGTAATTAAAGGGTTTAGTCAGAAAGAAGGAACTGATTACAAACATACTTTTTCCCCTGTTGCAAAATTGGCTACTGTGAGAGTCTTGATAGCAATTGCAACTGCAAAAGGATGGCCCCTACATCAACTAGATGTTAATAATGCTTTTTTGCATGGGTACATTGATGAGGAAATTTATATGAAACCACCAGAAGGATATAATAAAGCTGCTCAAGGTCAAGTGTGCAAACTTAAAAAGTCTCTCTATGGGTTGAAACAGGCTTCAAGGCAATGGAATCAGGAACTTACCAAGTTTTTAACCTCTCTTGGCTTCATTCAGTCCAAACATGATTATTGTTTGTTCATCAAGCATACTGGCACTTCTTTCACTATTGCTCTAGTCTATGTGGATGATGTTTTACTAACTGGAGATTCTTCCACTGAGATACAAGCCATCAAATCTGCTTTGGACAAGAAGTTCACCATCAAAGACTTGGGGTTGGCTACTTACTTTTTGGGCATAGAGTTGTGCAGAACTGAACATGGTACTCATTTAAATCAGAGAAAATACACACTTGACTTACTTCAAGATGCTGGTCTTACTGCTTCCAAACTTACTCTTACACCTTTACCTCAACGCTTAAAGTTGTCATTAAACAAAGGAGTTCTTCTAAAAGATCCTGAATCATACAGAAGGTTGGTAGGCAGATTACTTTATTTAACAATGACAAGACCAAACATATCTTATGCAGTGCAACACTTGAGTCAATTTGTTTCCACTCCCAGAGATACTCATATGCAAGCAGCTATTCATTTACTTAGATACCTAAAGGGTACTATTTCTAAAGGTCTTTACTATCCAGTTCAAAGTCAACTGAAAGTCACAGGGTTTTCAGATGCTGATTGGGCATCTTGTATCATGACAAGGAAATCTCTTACTGGTTATTGCATATTTCTGGGACATTCACTCGTTTCATGGAAAACTAAGAAACAAGCAATTGTGTCTAGATCCTCCGCAGAAGCAGAGTACAGGAGTATGGCTGCTACTACTTGTGAGCTTATTTGGTTATCCTACTTACTGCAAGATCTTCATATTCCAGTCAAAATTCCAGTAACATTGTTTTGTGACAATAAAGCTGCACAGCAAATTGCAGCTAATCCTTGTTATCATGAAAGAACAAAACATCTGGACATTGACTGTCATTTCACAAGAGTCAAGGTTCAAGAAGGTTTTCTACAAACTGCATACATTCCTACTAATTTACAGCTTGCAGATCTCATGACTAAAGCACTGGACAACACTCAACATACCTTTCTCTCTGACAAGTTGAATCTTTCAGATGCTCCAACTTGAGGGGGGTATGGAACTAATAAGGACTGAAGCTGCAAATGTTTATAAGTAGAAGGGTGTCCTTTGTAAATATTTTATATTTTTAGTTTGTTAGTTGGTTAGCCTTTTGGCGCCAAGTTTACTTTTCTTTTCCTGTATATATTTTCTTCTTCCTCATTTGTAACATTGATTCACTTTGGATAATAAGAAGATAATGCTTCATCTTCTTTAATTCTTCCGCGTTCATAAGTAAGCAGTAGTAGTAGCAGTAAGTAGTAAGTAGTAGCAGACTAGCAGCAAGCAGTAGCAGTAAGCAGTACTTGTTTGTTTAAAAAACGTGTTTGACAACGTAACTGTAGCTGTAATTATAGAGTGTAAAATTACAAAAAAGGCATATACACATTAAACAAAAAAAGTGATTAAACAAATAATAGTTATTATTTACAAGGTACTCATTACTTTAACATGTTTAACGCTAGTTATAACTTATTTGCGATGTGTGTTCCATAATAAAGTAATTATTTATAAGGAACTCATTATTTTTACATTTTTACTTTTACATACTTGATATTACATAAACACTATGATACATTAGTTAAAACTTATCTGCGACGTGCATTTTATATTGATGTGTCAATATTATTACAAATTTGTTTCATCTCATTAGACGTTCCATTAAATATAGAATAGATGCATGGGTGCTTAAAAATACACATACAATCATTAAACACATAACAATAACACAAATCCAATCCATAGTTATACAAATTAAAATATAATATTAAGAAGCATCACTATTATACAAAAGTGAATTGAACAACATGTACCGTACTTGTGAATTGAGTATTAAGAGGCATCAATATTACAAAAAGTGAATTGAATCAACAGGTACTTACTTGTGATTATTAAAGGGTATAAAGGTAATTTAAGAAACCAAATGCTAGTGAATGATTGAAATGCTTCCTCATCAAGCATTTTAAGTGGAAGCAGTTAGACAATATGCAAACTCTTGCTGCTTTGTTGCCAAACAAAATTAAAAACATTACCGCTTATTGCTTGTCGCTTGTCACTTGTCGCTCATAAACGTTTTTAAAACGCTGTTGCCAAACATGACCTTAAATTCAGTTTCTTTTTGCGAAAGAAGTAATATAAGCGAAAGTGACACAAAAAAGGTACCCAACTTAGGTCTATTTTTCGTCAGGGTACCCAACTTTTTATTTGGTACAAAAAGGAAGCGATTTTTTTTTATAACCGATTTGGGCTAATTCGCTAAATATCCCGTTAAGTCATTAACGACCTTTCGTTAAATATCTTTTAGGGGGAATTGCATATATACCAACTAAAACTTAAAAACTTGCATATTTTCCCATAATACAATTTTTTATTGCATGATGTACAATGCATTTTAAGCATGTTTTGGGTATATATGCAAATATGCAAGTTTTAGTGAGTATATATGCAATTGCCCATATCTTTTAATTAATCCAAGCTTGCATACATTTTACATTTTTTTTTAATTTCAATGGGTCTTGAGGTCATAGATAGGGTAATCGGCTAAAAAAAAGTCGTTAATGACTTAACGAGATATTTAAAGAATTAACTCAAATCGGCTAAAAAAAAAAACTTCACTGCCTTTTTGTGTCTGAAAAAAAGTTGAGTATTTAAAATAGACTCTAAGTTGAGTCGTACATTTTTATGCTATTGGCCCGTAATATAAATGATATGACCATTTCACGTTTAAATTAAGATAGGTCTAGATTAAGGTATGACAATTAGTTTTATCGATCGATAAATGTCATGTGTATTTGGGTTATCCTTTATACACAAAATTAAACATGATACCATAATATTAACATGAATTAACGAATTATTTTTATATGTGGTGTTTCCATATATATTTTCATGGTATACTAACATGACTAAGATTGTTTTTTTTTAATAGTATAAAGTCATATAATTCAATGAAATACAGGGTACAACAAGATGAGGATGAAATTAAAAAAAATATGGAACTGAAAAACATTAAATGTTACGGAGTAATTTATTGCTATTAGATTCGGTTACAACTTATTAGGACATATTAAAAGCGATATATCCACCAAATTCATTGTACTTTGTTCTACGCCTAATCATTTTGAAAATGGATTCTGTGATAGATCTAGAAAAAAGATGATGAACTATTCCCTAATTTGTCAAGAATGTTACTCCAATAATTGCTATCATCTTCAAAACGACCATGACTGTTTGCATCATTGACCAAATGATTTGTAAAAGCCTCCCCCAAATAATTATCTTGGTATATCATGTCACCCACTTCAAGTGTGTGTTGAGTTGCTTCCTCTTTAGGGTTGTCAAAAGTGTTAAATGAATCTTTCGAGGGTTCGTTCATATGATATTCCGTGGACATATCTTTAAAAGTTTGTGGCTCAACGCTCTCAAGAACATTCATGATCGGCATAGTTTGGTCGTTAAGAGTGTCTAGCCCATTTAAGTTAGAAAGCTTAGACAATGTAAGACCTTGCCATGCTTTCAGCACATCGAAGCACAATGGTTGTGGAACTGAAAGTGATGGCAGTGATGACTTATTGATATAATGAGCCGAGCCATTATGAATACGTTGGTAAAAGTTAGAAACAACCCTCGACCCACGGACAAGCCTAGCTTCTGCTTCGAGACGAGCATTCTCCCATTGTGTCATATGACTCACGTTGGTATTGATAGCGGTTTTCGACTTGTGGGTAATTGGATCAATACCCATTTTGGTTAACCTTTTCTTAAGATGTGTGTTCCAATAATTCTTGATCTCATTATCTGTTCTTTTAGGTAAATGACTTGCAATTGCTGACCATCTGAATCATGTAAAAAACAGCTGTAAATATATTTTACACCAATATATCTTTAAGAAAAACTTATAAGCTCAATGTTTCCAACATTTTGATCATATACATTGATCACACAACCAAAAAATATGTTACCAAGATATGCAACACATTTGAATTTAATACATATTCAATCTGTATATGTCACATTAATATTTGGATGAATTATTTGGTTTGATGTCCACTTCTTTTATTCTCCATGTTTCACAATGTGAGTGCCCACTTACCCTTGGGTTCTTAAAAGACATGCCACTTCAGTAATACAACATGGACCCCAAAAATCTCCATCCATACATCTAAATCAACAAATAAAATAGGACAACGACTATACTAATATTAACTATCATAGTATAATTATAGCTCAACAACAAACATCTTTCATGCACATATTTTTTAAACATCTTTGTTAGAGCTTGATATTGCCATATAGTAGTTTGTACGTTTCCTAGTAAAAGTTTTTTAGATGTTATTAGTAACACGGCAGACACGCCTAATAGCTCTATTGGAAACTCGCATTATGATATTGATGCGTGGATGACTAGTGAAAGTTTGCATAACGTTC
This sequence comes from Chrysanthemum lavandulifolium, assembly GCA_022545495.1. NCBI lineage: Eukaryota > Viridiplantae > Streptophyta > Magnoliopsida > Asterales > Asteraceae > Chrysanthemum > Chrysanthemum lavandulifolium. Next base: position 59,554,802 of record CM040241.1, read on the forward strand.
AACCGAAATAGTCACTAGCTCGACGTCTGTCTTTCATTAATCTTCCATAGACGTTTCTTAAAAATGTAGTTAAAACTAGAAGAGTTGCATGAACATAAAAATCTAGCAAAAAACGGAAAGCACGTAAACAAATTACCTATTGCCAAGAAGCGCATGGAGTTGAATGATAGTTTGTTCTTCTTGCGAACTAAACTTTCCTCTTTTGATATCTGGTCTCAAATAGTTCGTCCATCTGAGTCTACAACTCTTTCCACATCTCTGTAACCCTGCATGATAATATGTTTTCAGTGAACATATATATAAGAAAAAACACATATAGTATTTCTCTTAGAGCAGGAGTGATTACTTATTAGCATGTGTTTTTGTGTCTACGTACCAGCTTTAAGAGGCAATGCACGCCAACTTCCATGACCATGTTCTTCGATATATGCCACAAGCTTACGATCTTCTTCAGACGTCCAAGGCCCTTTCTTCAACCCCTTCACGAAACTCGGTGATCTTCCCATTCTTTGGAAATAAATTACTATTTTTAGTATGTATGATTTAATGTTGTCTAAGTTTGATACACTTGAAAAGGGGAAGTGAGAATATATAATGGAGCCACGTTACATGAACATGACCTAGGGTTAGACCAAGGAACAAAGACCATTAATTGGGCATATCCGACATGTTTGTACTATTTCTTTATTGTGTAAATACCACCTGTGTGTGTCAATGATAAAAGATACCCATATTTTCAGAAAAAAATTTATTGTTTAGGAAATAGGATTTTGATAGTATATATGTCGGGTCATAGAATGGTTGGGACATCTCGTCTAATGGTTGTTGTGCATTACATAATATGATTCCAAGAAATCAGATAGTACGTATGCATTAAAACCTCAATCTTTTGCATCTGCATATGCAGGTATCACACTACGGGCCATTGTTGTTAATAAAACGGAATCATGCAAAGCTCATGATACTTGGGTTATAGTTTATAATCATTATATCGATCTCTTTTTAAAAGTTAATAAGCATGATATTAACTCGTATTGTGAGTTGTGACGCGCTCATTGTCGGAATTTTAAATCTATTAACACGTTAATATTAAAACATACAATCACAAGTTACGCAACGGAAAACATAGAATCAAGTATAATGTAACGTAATTAACATAGTTCAAGTATGTGTACCTTTTAGCAAGCTAACGATCACAATCTTGAATATATGCGTGTGTATAAAGCTAAACACGCAAGACCACTTAAAGATCAATGTAGATCTTATCCACGTAAACACACAATACGTTCTTAGCAAATGATAAAGTATGCTAGTACTAGTAGTGAAAAGCTTCACGATTCTTGAACGAGAAAAACCTTGGAACACTTCTTTGTTGTTGTTGTTAATTGATCAAAAACCAAACCAATAAACCCTTTGTGGGTTTATGTTCGATCGACCCAAAAACAAAACCACCGAAACCCTTTTGTTGTTTTGAGAACCGATCGACCAAGTAGCAAAACCTAAAACCCTTTGTGGGTTTAGCATCCAATTGACTAAGCAAGAACACAAAAGCGAAACCCTTTGTGTTTGTGTTTAATCGTCGACTAGAGGAGCAAAGGAGAAGTAGGAAACTTTGGTTTTAATGATTAATGAGGTACCAAAACAATGAGTTTAAGCCTCATTATATAGCCTTAGGATTACTTGGCTTGCAAGCCAAGCAATCCTAAACCTACACAAACACTCCCACGATCGGCCAAACCAAAAGGGAGGTGATTTGTATTTTTCCTTTTCCTTGTTTTGCGTTTAGGTCCCTTAACTTATCGTCTAACGACCGTTAAGTATAAACATAACATTAAGCAACTATTAATTAATGTTAAATATGGCTTTCACTATTTAATCATTTTCCGTATCAACGCGTGTGTCCCCATGGGCTCACATGTTTTCTAGACATACAATATTTGTTACGTGGACATATCCCAACAGGTCCCACTTGGACATGTTACAAATAACTTAATAACATTGGTGAGCGTCTAGCAACATGCCAATGCTCCTAAAAACACCTGAGTGTGGTTTCGTAAAGGCACAGTTAAATGATTCATCATTTATAATCTCTTTATTCAGGTATCATGTTAAATATGTATATGGATCAAGGTCATTCCATTATTAACGATTATGTTTCTCGTTTCACCGATTGATCATGATTACCAAATTCATCAGGACATATCCAAATCTCATTTGGGTACGGCTGTACAAACATCTGATCAACCCACGAGGGGCCCAGTAGTATCATACTTCAAAATTAAATGAATGAACAAATCCAGTATTAACAACAAGCGTCATATGCATGTTTCACAACACTTCTAAAAATAGCCCTTATAACTATCAGTTACGGATAGCGGTAGACTACAATCAAGAAATGCAATCCACACACGCCATTCCAGCTTGCGCCTCAAGTCTGTGGATAAAAAAATGGCTCATTTATAAGATTCACTTAATGACGATGATCCATAAAGTGATGATCTTGTTAATTGAGGAAAGTCCATTATGCAACTTTTGAATACCATGTGAGTTTGGTGAGACTCCTCCTTAATATTCATAGAATATTATCAATCTCTCAGATTTGTCTTAATTCAACTATATTCCCATATAGTTGATAGATAATGGGCAGTTTAGAACAATATAAAATGTTCATGGATTTAAACATGCAAATATAGGACACAACTTATTATTAAATGAAATCAAATATACTGTTGGAAAATTTAGTGCAATTATGGGATTAGTTCACACCTGGTAATGGGTCAGGAGGTACAGAGTGTACACCCTCAAAGTCCCTGAACACCCTGACTCTATAGTGGAGAGATTCAGAAGTTAGTACTGGTAGTGCTAAGTTAGTACTGGTAGTGCTAAGTTAGTACTGGTAGGCATGTTTCTACTGGTAGTGCTAAGTTAGTACTGGTAGGATGTTGCTACTGGTAGTGCTAAGTTAGTACTGGTAGGCAAGTTTCTACTGCTAGTACTGGAATCAACTTGTAACAGGCATTGACCTATTCAAGTGGTAGTTAAATCTGCATAATGACCACGTTTAATTGGTAATGTAACCACTATTACCTATAATGGGGATAATTATGAGGCGGTTAATGGGCCGATTAATCCTCATAATTCCATTTGACTAGTTAAGAGTAAATTTCTATAAATAGGAAATAATATATGCATGAAAGGGACAGAGAACACAAAAACACTTGTAAGCAAAGGGTTATTGATTGGTGGCTAAATCATTAACATACATTTGGTCTTATCCCAAGTAGATATTCGTGATACCCAGGAATTAGGGTCGAATAGTTTACTTTGGAAAGTGATAACACGATTCCAAGTGATATCCGGTAACCTGTATTGGTATTTTATTTGCTATTGATTATCTTCACCCTGTTCTGGGAGTTAACCACCAACAATCAAAGTAAAATATTTTGTGATAATCAATGGCTACTGCTATGAAACATATGGCTGCTAACTTCTCCAAACTGGATAAGTTTGAAGGGGTGGATTTCAGAAGATGGCAAAAGAAGATGCACTTTCTTCTTTCAAGCATGAGTGTGGTCTATGTTTTGACAACACCTATTCCTGATGATGGGGATGATGCTACTGTGGAACAGATCAGGAAGAGGAGCAAATGGGAGAATGATGACTACATTTGCAGAGGTTAAATCCTCAATGGTATGTTAGATTCTCTCTTTGATATTTATCAGAATTTTAAATCTTTCAAAGAACTATGGGAATCCTTAGATTCCAAATATATGGCTGAGGATGCATCAAGTAAGAAGGTCCTTGTAAGTAATTTCACAAATTACAAAATGACTGATTCAAGACCAGTTATGGAACAATACAATGAACTTTTTGGTATACTTGGAAGGTTTACACAACACAAAATGCACATGGATGAGGCTATTTCAGTCTCTTGTATCATTGATAAACTTCATCCTTCTTGAAAAGATTTCAAGCATACCTTGAAATATAAAAAGGAGGAGTTAACTCTTGTTGAGTTGGGCAGTCATCTGCGCATTGAGGAATCTCTCAGGGTGCAGGATAATGATAAGCCAAAGAGTAGCAATGCTACTGGTGCATCTGTTGTCAATATGGTGGAGCATAACAACTCCGCCAGGTAAAATGACAACAAGGGTAAACGTAAACATCAGGATAACACAAGGGCAGACCCTAACAAGAAGGCAACACCTACTTGTTGGAAATGTGGCAAATCTGGTCACATTAAAAGGGATTGCAAAGGTGTTAAGATTGGTGGTAAAACCAAGGGATCAAGCACTAGTGGATCAGGGAATGGTTCAGTTCCTCTGAAAGGTCAGAATATGTTTAATGAATCTCTTCAGGTTTATTATGTTACATATGTATCTGAATCAAACTATATGCAAGATGATGATGTTGCGTGGTAGGTTGACTCTGGAGCAACTGTTCATGTGTGCAAAGATAGAAGTTGGTTCAAGACTTATGAGTCACTGAATGATGGTTATATTCTTTACATGGGTAATGAGTCAATAGCCCTGGTGCATGGACGTGGTTGTGTAGATCTTAAATTTAGTTTTGGAAAGATTGTAACTTTGTTTAATGTTATTCATATTCCTGATATAAGGAAGAACTTGGTTTCAAATAGTGTTTTGAATAATCATGGTTTTAAACAAGTTATTGAATCTGATAAATTTGTTTTGTCTAAAAGTGGTGTATTTATTGGTTTTGGATATTTGTATAATAAAATGTTCAGGTTGAACATTGTTAATGTTTATGATAATTCAGCCTTTGTGACCACCTCTGACCTGACTGACTCTACCCTCTGGCATGCTAGACTTGGCCATGTACCCTATAAAAGGATGCAAGATATGTCTAAGGATGGGTTAATCCCAGCATTTGATATGGACACTAAAAAGTGTAAAACTTGCATGTTGACCAAAATTACTAAGAAACCTTTTCAGGGTGTTAAACGTGAAACTAAGCTCTTGGAGCTAATACACAGTGACCTGTGTGATTTGCATTCCACTCCCTCTTTGGGGAATAAGAAGTACTTTGTGACATTTATTGATGATGCTTCTAGGTTTTGTTATGTCTATCTGTTACATACCAAGGATGAAGCATTAGATAAATTCAAAGTATTTAAAAGCGAAGTTGAGTTGCAACTTGGGTCCATAATCAAAGATTGAGGACGATAGGGAGGTGAGTACATGGATACTTTGTACTTTCGATCATTGCTATAATCCATGAAACAACTACTCCCTATACTCCTCAAAGAAATGGTTTTCGAAAGGAAAAGCAGTCTTCAAGGAGATGGTTAATTCCATGTTTTCCTATTCAGGACCGAGTCAAGGGTTCTAGAGTGAAGCTATGTTAACAGCTTGCTATTTATTAAATAGGGTTCCCAACAAAAGGAACAAGGTTACCCCTTATGAACTCTGGACTAAAAGGAAACCCAACCTGAACTATCTCAGGGTTTAGGGTTGTAGGGCTGTTGTAAGACTCCATAATCCAAAGCTGAAAACTTTAGGTGAAAGAGGCATATAATGCATCTTTGTTGGATATGCTGAGCATTCCAAGGCTTTTAGGTTCTATGTTATTGAACCTAATGAATATGTTTCAATTAACTCCATAATTGAATCAAGGGATGCAATATTTGATGAGAATAGATTCTCATCAGTCCCTAGACCAAGTCAGAGGATTCCTAATGGAACTCATGACACTGGTGTATCAGCGGTCCCTGATGTGAGCCATTAGTGGTCCCTGAAGAGGTTGTGATTCAACAACTTGAACCTATGCTCAGAAAGAGCAAAAGGGTCAGGAATCCAAAGTCATTTAGACCTGAGTTTAAATTATACTTAATTGAAGGAACAAAGGATGAGGTCTCTGACCAATACTCCTATTGCTTCATTGTTGAGGATGATCCCAAGACATTTGAAGAAGTAAGGAAGTCCCAGGATATTGATTTCTGGAAAGAAGCAATCAATGATGAGATGGATTCCATCATGGGCAACAACACTTGGGTGTTGGTTGATCTACCACCTGGTTGTAAACCTTTGGGTTGTAAATAGATTTTCAATATCAAAATGAAGGTAGATGGAACTATTGAAAAGTTCAAGGCTAGACTAGTCATTCAGGGCTTTAAACAAAAGTCAGGAATATAGTATTTTTATACTTATGCTCCTGTGGCTCGTATCAGTACCATAAGACTGCTGATTGCTTTGGCATTAATTCACAATCTGATTATTCATCAGATGGATGTGAAAACAGCTTTCTTGAGTGGTGAACTGGATGAGGAGGTTTATATGAACCAACCTCAGGGCTTCATCTTGCCTGGCAATGAAAACAAGGTGTGTAAACTGATTAAGTCTCTTTATGGACTGAAACATGCACCTAAGAAGTGAGATCAAAAATTTGATGAAGTGGTTTTGTCTAGTGGTTATGTTCTTAACCAAGCTGACAAATGTGTGTATAGCAAATTTGATGAATCTGGTAAAGGAGTCATCATTTGTCTATATGTTGATCTTTGGCACTGACAAAAATCAGGTTAACTTGACAAAGGAATTTTTGTCATCAATGTTCTCTATGAAGGACATAGGGGAGGCTGATGTTATCCTTGGAATAAGGATTAAACATGAAAGTAAAAGAATTTCCATCTCTTAGTCTCATTATATTGAGAAGGTGTTGAGGAAATTCAATTACTTTGATTGTACTCCAGTGAGTACACCTATGGATACTTGTGAGAAGCTGATACCTAATAATGGCAAGGCTGTATCTCAACTTAAGTATTCTAGGGTAATTGGCTGCCTAATGTATGCCATGACTTGTACAAGACCTAATATTGCATTTGCAGTGGGTAAATTGAGCAGGTATACTAGTAATCCTAGTGCTCATCACTGGCAAGAAGTTCAGAGGGTACTCAAGTATCAAGAGAACTATGGATTATAGTCTCTCATATATCTTGGTTATCCTTCGATGTTAGAAGGATACACCGATGCAAGTTGGATCCGTAACATCAAGACAATTAAATCTACTAGTGGTGGGTATTCCTACTTGGTGGAGGTGAAATTTCTTGGGCATCCAAGAAGCAAACTTGCATCACCGGTTCAACAATGGAATCAATTTGTGGCCTTAGCAATTCTTTGGTAAAGAAGTTGAATTGTTGAAAAACTTGCTTCACAAGTTTTAGAGCCTTAACATCAAAACACTAGGCGTTTTAGAACTCCCAAACCAAAGTTATCAAGGAATGTTTGAGTGATTTTTTTTGTCATGCGAATCCTGCGTTTACACTAGTCGGATGCCAAATGAGAGGATCGCGGGATCCGTGCAATGAAGACAACTTAAGTTAAAGAATGATCACCGTGGATGTTCCACAATTATATTCACGCCAAAGACTCACGAACAAGAACTCGACTCTTGTTCAAAGGAGCAATTTGATCATTCCTCTCAAGCTTAACAATCACTTGTGTAAGTATAATCTTCACTACATTGTTAATTTAATTCCTTGATTTCTAGGATTACAATTTCTTCATCTTTAAGAGTTGGGTTCAAATGGGTTTATCATAATTTGTCACCACATTGTTTTCTAAGATAATCTAAATCAAAGAATTAACATTGTTAATACAAATTAAACACATTTCTTAAATTCAACAAGATGATGAGAGCAAAATTGTGATCAAACCCTCTAGGTTACTATTCACAAATAACACCACATTTTGGTTGTATTGTTTAGGAACAATCATGCCAAGCAACAGCAACAAGATTACCAAGACACTGTTCACTACATACCCATGTACCATAGGAAAGATAGACTAAGTCCGGACGATAGGAAAGCCTTTAAGATGCTTGAAAGAAGACTCTTTCACGAAGGTAGAGTTGTTGAACCTTCATTTCTTGCAAATACCGACATAAGGGAAGTGTTTGGAACTATTGGGTTTGATTGTCTATTGGACATAGATGAACAAATTTACCGGTCTTTGTACTTGAGTTCTACAAGACCATGAAAATAGTTAGAAATGAAGATGGGTCCATCTCGATCGCCTTCATCATCAATGAGCAAGAGTTTAGTCTTTCACTTGTAGAGTTTGGAAGAATTATAGGGTTCCATACCAAGGTGTTTGCATGTACTCCAATGAATGGTCTTTGGAACAACTACACACAATGGTTGATCATCATGCTATCTACCACTCCTTGATCCCGGAAGCAACCACGCTGAGGGACACCGTGTTCCAACCAAGAGCATCACCATCAAGAGTCACTAGGAACTCGAAGGTGATCTATAGGGATCCTTTCCAAATGGAGCTTTCGGAAATGTATCAATTGTATAGGAAATGGGAGAGTGTGGTGAGGGAGAATGTGGTGTGTCTAGTTGGAAACAAGGATCACCCCAACGCTTGTCTAAGCTTCATGATCTATTGCCTAGTGATCGAGACTCGTTTCAACGTTGCTTACTACATGATCAAAAGAATGGAAAGTGTAAGAAGCATGGACAAAATGGTACTCCCATACGCGATGCTTCTAACCCGTCTTGCTAAATGCATCTTTGCATTAGACCCTTCTCCACAATCCTATGATCATAGCTTTTGCAACAAAGTTATGGTACCATTAACCGAGGGTAGAACAACAAGGTTTATGGTGGAAGGCAAGAGGCCTCACCCACCCACGGATTCCTCGGATGAAAGGGAGAGACAAGGAGGAGGTGAAGGAAGTAGTAGCAATCCACTCGGAAATACCGATCTTGACCCCTTGGACTACATTAACCAATTTCCAAACATTCCTAATGAATCACCCGAATGGCAACAAACCAAGGGAATCTTCAAGTGCTTCACCAATTTCTTGAGGAAAAAGAAGTGAAGATGGTATGATAAAGAGTGGAGGACGGGTGAGGACGTGATGGAGAAGAGAGGTAAGGTCATAGGACCTAAATTTGTGATGAACAATTTCAAACAATGATTTGTAACACTTTAAACTATGCTTGTAGTATGTAGGTACCGCCATATCTTGGCACTAAACAATTCTAACTTAGGAATTTGAAGCATGAGATTTTACGACCCCTTGAGTGGTCGTCGTCACTCATTCTAGGAACTTTAGCTCTTCCTACGTTGCTATACATTTGTTGTGTTCTTGCATTTAGTCCCCATAGAAACAACTAGGAGAAGCATTTACTAAAAAGTGCAAAGTTGCATATTTACTGAAAGCCTTCTGATCTGCAGTAGGCGGATCCCAGCATTTAAACTAGCCGGATCCCTCCCAGAAGGGAACCGCGGGATCCGTGACCTCTGATAAGCAATACAAACTTGCTTACATTAAAATAGCTTACTAGATCACCTCACACTAGTCAAACATAAGATACTAGATCAAACTAAGTCTTCCTCAAATAGTTGAAAGCCTCACACTCATCCATGGCTTACCTAGGATATATTTCAAAATATTTTTGATTTATCAACTCGTCAAAACTCACCATAATTCCGCTCCAACACTCACACATTATTTATCACATCTGATAGCACTTAGTTAGGTATATCAATCAATTTTAGCAAATTGATCTTAATCACCTTTTGACTCAATATAAGGCTCAAAACTAGTTTTTCATTTTTTCTTTATTTTTAAAGATTTTAGTAAATTTTTCTTAGATCATCATCTGACTTCAAGGATTTATTACCATCATTCCTCCATATCAAATTAAATGGTATCCTTGTCAAACACATAGTTAGACTACCTAAAGTCAATTTTCTTACCCAAAACCATCATTAAGCACCATCACTCATTATGGTTGAGGATTTGAGATATCCAACAGCTAAAGACTTCAAAATTAAGTCAAAACCCCAAAATCCATTAATAGCAAACCTTACAAAAGCATAATCATTTCACCTAGAACTGCTCGACAATAGGATCCACGGTCTTTAACCGACGGATCCTCACGAGAGGATCCGCTGGATCCGTAGCTGCAGAAAGCCTAAATTAGCTTCCATATTCAATTTTAAGTCACCTTTTGGTTATCTAACCACTTTTAGCCTTCATTTATTATCCTCCTAGAGCTGATCAATATCCTAAGTGCATGCTTAATCCTTTAAGTGGCCAAGAATTTAATTTTCTAATTCAAATTATCCTTTATAAACCAAACAACCTTAGAGTTAAGGCACCACTCTCACTTACCTCTCAAAAATCAGCAACTAGTAGTTCATATTAGCATCATCATCACTATGACAAAGGCTCTTAGCAACAACTCTTCAACCATAGGATCATCCAAAAGAAAGGGTCAAATGATCCATGAAATCTCATCCACCGAAACATCTCCCATTAGAGATAATAATGCTAGAATCCCACCTCATTAAACTCATCCAACAAATGCTAAGAGAACCGCAAGGATTAGCATCAAACCTTTCAGACTAGAAAAAGGATCATCTAGTTCAAAACCAAACACGGCTAGTTCTAGCAAGCCGTCAAAACCCTCATTCCTTGAGCATGGACTACACTCCTTGAATGAGCCTTTTCCTCACCCAAACATCTACTCATTGAATCATTCACCACCAAGAGCCACTCACTCACCAACCTTTTCATTGAATAAGGAACCACCAACAACACCAACTAGTCCATCATGGGAGACAAGGAACAACCTTGATCATATGGAAGAAATTCCATTACCACCCTCATTTTTAGAACCTCATCCCACTTCTCAAAATAAAGACCCACAATCACACATAGAGCCTCCTCAAAATATCCATTTCCCTCCGGTTCCAAACCAAGACAATAATTGTCCAAATTGTCTAATTACTCAATGACTTGTTCAAGAAGCACGAAATGAGATACATTTTATGTTTAATCATCTTCTTGAAAAGTTGGATCAAATCAACAAGTCCACTCATCCCTAGACTCAAACATATTGTCACGTTTTAAGTCTAGTAACTAGTTAGTATTAGTAGTATTTGTATGGCTAGTTAATTCTCTTAGTTTTAGAGATATTGCTTGATTATCTCTTGTCTTTATTGAATGAATATCTATATGCCATGATTGTTTTTGTGCTTGCTAAATCATTTATTTCACCTCTTCATTAGCATTGTTTGACATATCTTCATTGCTGAAGAAACTGTCATCAGACAGCCGGATCCCTACAATGACCTAGACGGATCCTCCACAAAGGGAACCGTGGGATCCGTGGTCCGAGCACATATTACTACTAACTTGAGTCTTATTTGCAGGAAATTATGCACTATACTCTTGTTTTCTAACCTTTACTTTGTAGATTTTCAAAATACACATGAAGATTTTGACACCATAAAGCTAGGGGGAGCTTTGTGTCAAACTATACATTGCAAATTCACTTGCAACTTAATCCTTATTTGGATTACTCTTCATGACACCCCATTGAAAAATTGCAATCTTCAAGGGGGAGCATTTTGTTTGTAACAAGGACGAACCAATTGCAAACATAATTGCAACACATTAGCTAACTTATTTTTATGTACTTGACGCCCTCACAAAGGGATGGACTCGTCAAGGGGGAGTTAAGACGAGAACCATTCCCGTCACTTACTCACTTTACATATTTTCTTTTTACATGTCTTTCTTATAACTCTGTGTTAGATTCTTTTCGACGCTCTTTTTGTTTCGACAAAAAAGGGGAGAAGAAAGTAAAAACTACAAATTCAAACTCTTACGAATTTTAGCTTTTCCTTAAAATAATTTTATGTTTTGTCATCAACAAAAAGGGGGAGATTGATAATACAAATAAGCCGTAAAAACGTTTATTTATATTTTACGATTTTCTAATGTTTTGTCGATAACAAACGTAAAATCATTTTAATGAAACAAATAAAATACGTAAATAGTTTGATTCAATAGTTTTCTAGCACACTAACGTTTTCACATAAAAAACTAAAACAAGTATAAGTGATTTTATGATTTTGATACATATGTACAACAACTAGTGTTTACATATTGGGCTAATATATACTTCAAATCACAAGTTTTAGAGCCTTAACATCAAAACACTAGGCGTTTTAGAACTCCCAAACCAAAGTTATCAAGGAATGTTTGAGCTGATTTTTGCTGTCATGCCGAATCCCTGCGTTTACACTAGTCGGATGCCAAATGAGAGGGATCCGCGGGATCCGTGCAACAGAAGACAACTTAAGTTAAAGAATGATCACTGTGGATGTTCCACAATTATATTCACGTCAAAGACTCACGAACAAGAACTCAGCTACTGTTCAAAGGAGCAATTTGATCATTCCTCTCAAGCTCCCATTTCCTATACAATTGATACATTTCCGAAAGCTCCATTTGGAAAGGATCCCTATAGATCACCTTCGAGTTCCTAGTGACTCTTGATGGTGATGCTCTTGGTTGGAACACGGTGTCCCTCAGCGTGGTTGCTTCCGGGATCAAGGAGTGGTAGATAGCATGATGATCAACCATTGTGTGTAGTTGTTCCAAAGACCATTCATTGGAGTACATGCAAACACCTTGGTATGGAACCCCTATAATTCTTCCAAACTCTACAAGTGAAAGACTAAACTCTTGCTCATTGATGATGAAGGCGATCGAGATGGACCCATCTTCATTTCTAACTATTTTCATGGTCTTGTAGAACTCAAGTACAAAGACCGGGTAAATTTGTTCATCTATGTCCAATAGACAATCAAACCCAATAGTTCCAAACACTTCCCTTATGTCGGTATTTGCAAGAAATGAAGGTTCAACAACTCTACCTTCGTGAAAGAGTCTTCTTTCAAGCATCTTAAAGGCTTTCCTATCGTCCAGACTTAGTCTATCTTTCCTATGGTACATGGGTATGTAGTGAACGGTGTCTTGGTAATCTTGTTGCCTGTTGCTTGGCATGATTGTTCCTAAACAATACAACCAAAATGTGGTGTTATTTGTGAATAGTAACCTAGAGGGTTTGATCACAATTTTGCTCTCATCATCTTGTTGAATTTAAGAAATGTGTTTAATTTGTATTAACAATGTTAATTCTTTGATTTAGATTATCTTAGAAAACAATGTGGTGACAAATTATGATAAACCCATTTGAACCCAACTCTTAAAGATGAAGAAATTGTAATCCTAGAAATCAAGGAATTAAATTAACAATGTAGTGAAGATTATACTTACACAAGTGATTGTTAAGCTTGAGAGGAATGATCAAATTGCTCCTTTGAGCAAAGAGTCGAGTTCTTGTTCGTGAGTCTTTGACGTGAATATAATTGTGGAACATCCACGGTGATCATTCTTTAACTTGTTGTCTTCGTTGCACGGATCCCGCGGATCCTCTCATTTGGCATCCGACTAGTGTAAACGCAGGATTCGACATGACAAAGAAAAATCACTCAAACATTCCTTGATAACTTTGGTTTGGGAGTTCTAAAACGCCTAGTGTTTTGATGTTAAGGCTCTAAAACTTGTGATTTGAAGTATATGTTAGCCCAATATGTAAACACTAGTTGTTGTACATATGTATCAAAATCATAAAATCACTTATACTTGTTTTAGTGTTTTATGTGAAAACGTTAGTGTGTTAGAAAACTATTGAATCAAACTATTTACGTATTTTATTTGTTTCGTTAAAATGATTTTACGTTTGTTATCGACAAAACATTAGATGATCGTAAAATATAAATAAACGTTTTTACGGCTTATTTATATTAACAATACATACTAATAAACATTGAAACTTGTAACAATTAGAATCAAACTTTACGTCAAAAACTAAACAAAATAATCTTCTGTGATCACTGTTTAGCCGGATCCCTTGGCTATAAGTGTCGGGTCTATTTTACAAAGGATCTGAAGGATCCGGCATATCAACAAACAACCTATCTGTTTGATGATCACTGTGCACTTCATACTTTACTATATTTCTCTCAATTCGACCTAAGACTCACTCTTACTCTTCCTGGAGCTAAATCATCATCCATCTCTGTATCCTTATCATACTCGTAAATAATAATTTCACCACATTGTACTTTATATAATTCTAGGGTTTCAATTCTTAATTTTGACCCAAATGGGTTTATCACAATTAACTCTTATTTGATATCACATCGTGAAAATTAGTATCCAGGTCAACTATCTTAGTTTGGAGCTACATTTTCACAAAAAGATTATTTCAAAACCGCAATAAAATGATTTTCTAAATTGTAATCATAAAGGACTAAGAAATGTGTTTAGCATTGTTAATACAAGTTAAAAGGACATGTTAAAACTCATAATAATAAGTTTCAATGTAGTCAAAAAGTAAAAAAAAATCAACGAAATTGTGTAATCCTCAAAACCAATTCGATTAAAATTTGATACAAATCACTTGAAAGTAATTCTAAATAAAGCTATTTACTATAAACATAAAATCACACAAACACATGATCCATTATCACATTCCTTACTTCGTTGCACTACGTTTTGTTCTAGGTTCAAACATGCCTAAGTCAACTCAACAAGATCACCATGATATTGTCCACTACATTCCTAGGCATCATCGAAAATAGGGCATCTCCTCTAAATATCGTAAAGCATTAAGATGCTTAAAAAGTGGACATGGTGTTGAGCAATCGTTTTTTGATGGTACGAACATTCTCGAAGTCTTCTCCACAATCAACTTTGATTGTCTCCTTGAAATCAATGAATGAATCTACCCCATCTTCATTCTAGAATTCTACAAAAGTGTGTGAATCATTCGCAATGATGATGGAACCATTTCTCCATCCTTTATCATTAATGATCAAATGATTGTCTTACCCCTCACTCTCTTTGCTGAAATCCTTCATATTCCATGTCAAGGTGTATTTATGTACTCTAGTGATTGATCTCTTGCTAAGCTCAACCTCATGACTGATTCAATTCCTCTCTACCACACTCCTCTTGATGATCCCGTTGTGGTAAAAAATTCTATCTTTATGGAAAGAACCGCACCAGCTCGTGTCACATGAAACATGGAACTTATTCATCGAGATCCATTCTAAATGGAGTTCTCTGAGATGTTTCCACTATACAAAAAGTGCTAAGAAATTCTTGGAGAAAATGTCATTTGTCTAGTAGGGAACAAAGATCACCCTAATGCTTTTCTAATCTACATGATCTATTGTCTCATTCACCGAAGACCTTTTAACGTTGCATATTATATCACAAAGAGAATGGTTAATGTCTTCAAAACCGAAAAAAATGGTACTTCCTTATGAAATGCTACCCACTCGCCTTTCTAGACATGTTCATGGAATGCTACCTTCTCCTATGAATGATGACCATTTCCTTGCTGATCACGTCATGTACCTCTCACCGAGGGACGTGCAAAGAGATTCATGGTTGAAAGTAAATGACTGCATCCTTCCACTAACTCTTCTGATGAAGTTGAGGTTGATCCAAATGACCCAATTCATCAACTTGATCCCATCTCCTATATTGATCGACTTCCTAACATCCCAAGTCTCTCGAAAGAATTCAAGCAAACCAAGGGAATGTTCAAGTGCCTTTCTCACTTTCTCATGGGCAAGAAGAAGAAGTGAAGAACGTGGTAATGAATGTTGTGGGTTGGTTGCAATTGGTAAACATTTGGTGAATGATGTTTTAAACAATTATGATACTTTGTTCTTTAAACTTGTTATGTCTGTGATATATTGTCCTAATTTTATGGTAGTCTTAACTGATGGTATGATGGGTAAAACAATGAACACTTGTAGTGGTAAAAATATTTAAGTAGGAATTTTACCACTTTTTATATTATATCAAAAGTTGGTCCTTATATATTTTGATTGCCTATTTGTACATTTTGCTTGCTCTCCTTGCTGTCATAGACTAGAATTCATCTATATTTACTGTTAGAAACATAAGTTCTGAAATTCGATAAGCAGGCAAGATTTGGTGAGCCCACTATCTAAATTTTGGTCTCAAACGTCATATCCCTTTGTTTTAACTAGCCGGATCCCTTTTGTAAAGGATCCGGAGGAACCGACTGCTCAGACTTGATTTTTATGCCTTTTTACCTCTCTCTCACCCTCTTGACCTTATTAGATTAGTTGCTTATATTCGTTTAGACATAATTAAGCTATCCTCAATCTCATTAGATTTTATATCCTCTTATGCAAGACCTAAGATCTTTTTAGGATACTTTTGATTTATCATGTCACATACTCTTACTATTTTTCTACTCCAGTACGTATATCTTCTTCATCTCATCTTGCTTTACTTATTCTCATTTCTTTTACATTTATTCTGAAGTTTCTCTTCTCTCTTTATCCTAAAAAATTACTCTAGTTTTATCTTTTATTTCTTATAACTTTTATATATATATATATATATATATATATATATATATATATTCTTTCATCATTTTGGACTCTTATCTCAAATGATCTCCTTTTAAGTCAACTAGACTCTTCCTTGGTCATTTATAAGTCTCCTCTTAGTTCTACTATCTCTATAAACCTTATCATTAGTTACTTTTCATTATTAGTTTAAGCTCTCAGGATTTCTACCATTAAGGGGACATCCTTACACTCATAACATCTACTTAGATAGGTTAGAGTTCATTAATGCACAATCACTTCTGTGTTTTTTTGGCTCAGGCAGCCAGATCCACTGGCTAAAGCTATCCGGATTCCTTTTGAGAAGGATTCGGCGGATCCCGGCAAATAGCGTCAGTTAAAAATGATTTAATGCATTTAAAACTCACCTTTATCCTCTCCAAAACTCAACGTTGTCTTAAATTGTTTTTCCTAGTAACTTGCAATATAGTTGGCTGAATTATGCATGCAAACGATTGCAATTTGAAGGATTTTAGTGGATTAGGCATTTAATTTCTTTGCATGGACCTTTCCTATTTAATTACTTGTGTTTTGCACTTCGATCCCACACCTCAAAATCATCTTTCTCAGCTGAAAATTTATTCCCTAAACACTCATCACTATGACTAAGACATCTAGTGCACATTCATCAACTAGAAGTCCTCCTCGAAAGGTCTCTCACATTGTTTATGAAATTTCATCAACCGAGTCTACACCCGTTAAGAAACCCTCAACTAATTATATCCAAACTCCTGCATCTGCTCGTATTGAACCAACACCACCACTTGCTTCTATTCAATCAACACCTCCACTATCTAGTAAACCAACACTTCAAACCACTCATATATCTACCCAACCAACACGAGTTTCTCCCATTGAACCTCGACAATTATCCTTTACTACACCTCATACTTCACCACATCAATACATGAAATCTTTGGAGGACTTACATCCTAGACCTACTAATCCTCTACTATTACCTACATTCTCCTCAATTGAACGAATATCCAAACATGTGACAACTCTGAAAATTAAAAATCTATTTGTAAATGTTGTCACGAATAATCCTAAATAACTCAAAACTAAAAACTCGGTTTGATTTTTGTGAGCCTTTACTTGAATTATTATTGGTATCATTGAATTGATTTCATGGATGAATATGTTATTGAATGAGCTATGATATGTTGGATGGTACGTTATTTTAGGCACTATGCAAGTCGGCACAATTGAAACCTAAAAACGTTAGAAATAGTAATGTTAAACTCGTTAAAGCGGAAATAGACGTGTTTATGATCAAATTTAACGCAAAATTATATTTTTAAGAATGATGGCGCAATTTATAAAAATTATCAGACACGACTAAAATAATTTACGAGCCGTTAATAGTGTTTCTGAAAAGTTAATAAAAACTACGACTTTCGTCCTTGTGGTTTAGTATAGCCGGCACCCCCTCCCCCCATTCAAAATAAATTACACCTAAGGTCCCTAGTTGAAATATAAAAGTCCATCATCCCTACCACTTCACTCTTTCACCTCAAAACCTTAACATCAATTTCTCTCTCTACCTCCCTTAAGCCGCCGCCGCCTGCAACCACCGTACCACCGTCACCGCCGCGCGTCTACCTACACCACCACCACCAAAACTCTTGTCTCATCTCCCTATTCATTTTGACCTAATCCACGCGCCACCTACCCACACCACCGCCACCCAAACCACCCAAACGCACCACCCTTTTATTGTGTTTCTATGTTTTACGCATAGATCGAGGAGAAAGAAAGTGAGGAAAACGAGTTTATCACTCGTTAGTGACTCTCCGAGTCACGTTTGTTATATTTTTGGTTCGAGTTAGGAAGAAAACGAGTGGAAAAAAAGTTTTGATAAATAAAAATGTGAATAAATTTTTTGGTATCGTGTATGTGTCGTGTTTATGTCATGTGTTATGATCAATATCTTTAGTGTTCATGTTTATGTTGTATTTGATTCAGATTTGTTGAAGTTTTTGATGTTGTGGTTGTCGTTGAGATGAACCGAGACCGCCTAGGGTCCGGTTTGGTTTGTTGGGTTTTACTTGAGCCGTTTGGTTGTTGTTATTGTTGTTAGTGGTAACTGGAACCAAGAAGGTCCGGTTGGAGTGATGTGGTTGGAGGCGAGGGGAAAGCCAAGGACCATTAGGGTTCGTGTGGCTCGTTGGTAGTAGCCGTAGGTTAAGCCGAGACCGCTAGGGTCTCGATATTGGTTTTTGAATAAGATTGGATGTTGAGGTTGATGTCGGGTTGGAATTTGAGTTGATATGGAGATTGTTTGGATTGCGGTTGGAGTTTTCGAGCCGTAGGTTTAGGGCCGGTAATGGATGAGAATTATTATATTGGACTTGATATATTATATGTGAACTTTGTGCAATGTCGGTGTTGCCATGAGTTTTTAGTCTCGATTGACCCCGACAACGCTGTAACATGGACTTTAATTTATTATTAAACATTATGACATATAAAAAGCCTGAGAGTCATGACTCAGACTTGTGAACTTGAAGCGATAATAACTCGAAATGTAAATCGAAAACTTAATTCGATATATATATATATATATATATATATATATATATATATATATATATATATATATATATATATATATATATATATATATATATATATATATATATATATATATATATATATAAAACTAGAAAATAAAACTATTAATCAGTTCTTAAACCAAGTATTTAATAACAAGATAAAACTTGTTATTCGATATTTTAAAAGGGAACTAACGACTTAAAATGGAAAAGTTTTATAATAACAAGTTATTAAATATTTCGAGGGCACGTTTATCTAAATATGTCATCATTGAGCATTTAATGATCATTTTGGAATTTGTGTGGGTTACGGATGACTTGACATTAATATATTTAACCCACGTAGATAACGGACTTATTGGGTCAACGAATTCGATAAGAGCTCGTTATGTACGTCAGAAGAACATACTAATGGACAACTTATCCTTATGACTCGTTAGGAATTGTGATTTGATTTTTGGAATAATAAGTGCGATGAATAAATGGTTGTATTTATCGAGTCGACAAATTCGATAAGTGCTAACGATCTATTTTAAAAACTTATTAAGCTATAAAGCTTATCATATGTAGGTCGAGTTGAGTTGTCGTGTTATGCATTTGTCTTTAGTAGAGTGTGTTCACTTGGGTCTCATTGAGTCGACACCACACATGATGATACCAAATGCTCATAACTAAATTGAGAACGAGATATGTTTGGAAATAAGAAATAGAATATATCCGGGGATAGAAAATATTGATTTTGAAACTATATTCTAGGTTGTGCCGAGTCTGTGGTTGCCGTTACTTGTTAACTGCTATTCTGCTTTCTTCTATTGATTATTTGTGCTTTGCTGGAATCGAGGTGAGTTTCATAGCCCCATTCTTTAACTATGTTTTATTTAAATTGGGGTGAGAAAGCATGGAAACTATTTTCTTGGACATGTCACTACTTTTTGATTTGCATATGTGTTGACTAGCAAAGGTTAGATATGTGGTAGATATTGACATAGACTAAGGTAGCAATCTTTTGCTATAGCTTCGGTGCCTATCTAAGAATATATATATAATTTTGACCTAGACCAGGGTAGCTTTGCTTTATGCTTTGCTATAGCCGTGGTACCTGGCTAGAGTCGCTTGGGGCCCTACTGAGATCTCATTGCGCTATTGGAAGGAATATTGTTGGAATGTTGTTAGAATGTTGGATGTATATATGCCTTAGTCTCACATAGCAAATAAACACTATCAGGTCCACTAATGAATTTAAGATTAAACCTTTGAACTCACCAGCATTAGCTAACTTTTTAGCATGTTTTCTCAGGTAATTAAGATGATGTTCGGATTGCTTGTTTCTTGAAGGCTTGGCAAAGGGGCATAGTTGAAGGATCATTCTAAGACTCTGATAATATTTGTGGACCTAACTTATGCTTTCTCTTGGGCCTTACTTTTCAGCATTTTGAATAAATGTAACCAAATGACTAAATATTGGATTGGTTTTACGTAACGTTTTATGCTATCTCGTTTTTCTATGCTGGTGTTGTGTACGAATCCAGTAGCACCCCGAAAGCTTGATTAAGTCTTCCGTTGTACCATATTTTGGGGGTGTTACAGAATGGTATCAGAGCCAAGGTTATAGAGAACTAGGTACCTATCAAAAACCTAAACTATAACCGCTTTTCATGAAAATTGATCCTTGATCGACGCATGCCAGCCTGCCAAGCCGAAACCTCTTGAATTGAGTTTGGAATGTTGTAAGATTGCGATATGATTATTGATCTTAGAATATTATGAGATCGCAATATGATTGATATGTCTTGTAAATTATATGAAGTTGTGGTTATATTATAGAATGGCGAATTAAGATTTATGCGATACTTGACTTGAGGATATGTTTAGAATCATGCGTTAGTCATACTGAGGATATGATCTAGGATATATGCGGTATTTAAAATGAGATCATATTGATTGATGTGAGATAGGGTATTACTGAATTGGAAGATTTATGTTAGGTTAGAGTTACAAGTTGGTTGAACGTTAATAAACCAGGCCGACACAGTTATTGACCTTATTGGGTTGATGAATCCAATAAGGTCTAGTAAGTGTGTCGGAGGAATTTATTAGCATAGGACCCACCCTTACGACTCGTCAATTGTGTACGATACCCTAAAATATGATAACTATAAACCACCATTGTCACAGACTGTGCCTCCTCCCTATCCAGTCCTCACTCACTCGTATCACTTTCGTCGGCATATCTCATGTTTCAGTTATGTTCATGATATTCTCCTTATATAAATGCACCGTTTTACTTCGAGATACGACACCCGTCTTATGCTTCCAAAATGCTTATCCTAACGTCATCTAGGACTCCGTCTCAGAAATCAGTATATTGAAACACGTACTTGGTATGTGTCTCGTCGCAATTGCATTTTGAGAAGAAACTATTGGGTATGGATTTTACTTATTTTAACTCGAGAAGTTCTCAGTTAGAGGTTTTTGTTCCTTTACCATATACCGTTATCATCCATCATAATTTCATGCGATAATTTTCGATAATGTCTACTCGAATTGTTCAGAACCTTTTTTTATTCAATCTAGATGCCTTGACACATCCAAACCTTTGGATTGTAGGATCCAGATGGAACTCGTTATCTCTGTGAGAATCATATTATTATCCTGACGATTAATATCCGTTTCAGTAGCCCATTTTCAGCATTCGTCCCCTTTTTGTGATTAACCCCACCTAACGCCCGTATTTCTTTCCATTATAGAGTAATCGACCCCATACGAATTGCGACTAGGATTACCTGGACACCCGCTGTTGGCGCTCATGCAAGCCCTTGGATACCACCTGCAGTTGCCATCAATCCCCAAGGACGAATCTAGATTAACCCCATTCAAGTTATCAACAACCAAATTTCACACAACCTCGCGATAGCCAACCAAAATCTGATGGAGCACGTGGCCCGTCAAGTGGCCAAACTACTAGATGAGACGACTCGTACAAACCTCGCTGTTCAAAGGTCCAGCTGGAACAAAGATGAAAACCGGAATCACCCTTTCCAAAAGTTTAGTAAGTTGGCAATAACCGGATTCAACGGTAGTAACGGAGCCATTGCCCTGACCCAATGGTTGAAAGAAGTGGAAGCTGCTTTTACAAAGTGCCGCTGTGAGAAAGAAAACATGGTGGATTTTGCTTCCTCCATGTTGCGGAGTGAAGCCTAGATGCAGTGGTGCGCTCACCTCAAGACCGTCGGGACTAACACGGCCTACGCGATGACGTGGAAAGAATTTAAGGAGATGTTGTTTAAGGAGTACGACCTTGATGAAAAAGTCAAGGAATGGGAAGTCGAGTTCTTGAACCACAAGATGAAAGGCACTGACCTGCAGGCCTATACCCATCGCGTCCTGGAACTGATCCAGTTGTGTCCCGAAATGGTAAAAATCGAGGCTTGTAAGATCGCGCGTTACATTGGGGATTACCTCATCCAATCTGAGATGATGTAAGCTCGGTGAGACAACAAGCCTCCATGACACCATAAACTGGGCAAGGGCCCAAATGGACCCAACAATTGGAGATGTTGTCGTTGGGATAGTGAAAATTAAGAGAAAATGGGAAAACCACACGAAGGAGGGAAGTACTCCAAAAAATGACAAGAGGACACTAAGATGAACGTTATCGGGGAAAAGGAGAAGGAGAACTACAAGGGAAACAAACCACACTGCAATGGCTACGGACGAAATCACTACGGGGAGTGTAAGTTGGTGTGCGGTAGATGTGCAAAGGTGGGACACCTAGCAAAGTATTGTGGATCCGCCCAGACAACACTTGAGACGATTTGGAAAGCCAACATCACCTGCTTTGACTGTGGAATGAATGGACACCTTGAAAGCAAATGTAGAGAATATTGGAGTGGAGCTAGCAAGGAGAAGAAGGCTAGAGAGAGCCACAGAGAATAAGGTGTTACGTCATGAACGACTACTTTAATTTTCTAAACCGAATTTGAAATTCATTTAGTACGATGTTGTAAGACTTTTTAATTCGTCTATAAGAATCGCCCTACGATGCATCGACCTTGGTATACGCTAATTTGGAACGTAAGCTTATGCGACTTTGGGATATCCAAAACCCTTTTTGTTTTCTATGCTATCTTCTACACGGTCATTTCTTTCAATCGTCCTTATTGTATATTGCCCTATTTCTTATACCTACGATCGTCTGAATCCTTATCGCCGATAGTTACCAACGTCACGTTTCAATTTCTGATTCATAAACCTGCAAGAGTTCATCATCCACTCTAATAACTGAATTTGGCATTACATCATCGGACCAAAATTATAAAAAGACTGGCCACCTATGTATAATTAGGGTACGGATCATGTTATGCCAGAAAAGGTTGCTTAAACCTCCATATAGAACTCAAATTCCTCCATCCATGATCGAGAAATGATTTCCAACTCAAGTATACCTTTCTTCCGTTCTGTGAAGCTAGCCTTATCCAACGTTATAATTAAATTCGAAGAGAAAATTTCACCGCCTACTCTCAAAGAAACGACTTTCCACGCAACGACTCACACTACTCTACCCACTCTGATGTCCCAGGATCCCCGACGACGATTCAACAAAATCCTAAGTTGGATGATTTTCCTGATAGTTCGTAACCTCGTACGCGCTTAAAAGGTATGGTTGCTTGTAGCAACTGTGTCAAACCTAAGACGACGAATTCAGGTCTAAGATCCGAGTCATGTTCTCCGCGATAAACGTTAGGAAACGATACCGAATTGACCGATCGATCGCTAGTAGCAATCAACGTCAATCTACGTGCATCTACCCTCCGCATTTGCAAGCAAAGCATCCCGTTGAGACTAGTCGACTGTAGTAGGATAGAATGTACGTCTGTTTAATGGAAGAAGGAGCCAAAGAAAACATTACACCAGCTACTTTTAAAGCCTTACTCCGACCTGCCAGATAGTTCTATTGGTTAACCAGTACCTAGCCATCTTAATGAACCTTATAAACAAACTCCGCAAACCTTAATCGGTCGTATGATGATACCCAACGACGAGAATCTGAGATACATGAAGGAATAAGGAGAAGCACGAAGAACACCTGGGATAAACCCTAAGTCTGCTTGAGAAGGAAAACAATGGTAGATTAACCTCTTGGAGCGTGAAGTCGAGATTGGGCCGTCAACTTCATGATCATGTAAATAGTATTTACATGAACATCACCACGACTTAGCCAATTAAGAACTGATTTATTCTTACACTCCTGACCAAGAGACGTCAAAATTAGGGCTAGCTGGATCGTACCGTAGATTTAGCTAAGGTTTTCTGAGATAGCAAAGCCTTGATCAAATTGACTCAAAGGATATGAAGGGTAATACAAGAAAGAACGAGAAGGAAACGTTGTGAATTTGGAATTAGGTGCGGTGTGGTACGCCTATCCTAGCTTACTAGAAGGAAATGGAGACGTTGTTATAGATGATGGCAAATTGAGAAGGAAGTAGCTTCACCCCTCGTCAATTCGAAGACATGCGAGGAGAGCTACTACACTTCTGATATAGCATGAGGTGCAGTTGTACTTGCACCCAAGAGCTAGGGACATTTCCTGTAGGGCACCATGTGTATAGTATACACACATAACCTAAGGGATTACTACCTGTCCTAGACCAGAAGAGTGGACCATCAAGGCAATATTTCTAGAGAAAGCTATGTAGTGAGTATGAATGCAAGAGTTGCTACAATCTGAGTAGAGAAAACTGGCTACTGGCACTCTTAGCCGAGCAGAAGGGGGTGCAACCACATCGGTCAGAGTCGTAAGGATGACTATTGGTTTGCCCTCGCCGGTACGAATGCTTGAGGTACAAGCAGAAATTTGTCAAAGGATAGAATTGACAACTATAAGGACCCCTATGATAAGTTGGAAATAGAAATTGCTACATGAAATGTCCTAAGGAAACCTTACTTTTAAGAATAAGAAATGGATACTCCTCCTATGAAGTATTAGTGATCGGATTAGGCATAAGTAGTATAAATTGGGATACACCAGTCGCCGTGAATCCAAAAGGACGTATTAAGATCAGAAAGTGTTAGAGATACCGCCTGAGAAATCATGATCGTCGTACTGACCTTACTCGTTACCTAGTTATCAGTAAAGGAGATAGTATGGGCAGCCTTGACCGCCTATACTCGGGAGAAAATGCCACCTTAGCACCGAACGCCGATCCCAAACACATCCAAATTGACATGGTCACCCCACGTCGAAATTCTGAGAATGAAAACCCGTCAGCGACAAGGCAGTACCGCTAGGAGCACTCCATGGTCGCAAGCGCTGACCCTCTACTGTCGGACCAAAACTGGAAACGGAAAATTTTCTACATTAAATCCAACAACGAAACCATTGGAAAGATTCACGAAAGCAAGAGCAAAAGGCGATCAGTAAAGTGACGATTAAGATACTACCTCGAGATGATGAGATACGGCTAGTAACCGTAAGAAGCCAAAAACTCGTTACACCACGCCCTGTTAAGTTCGTTATGGAATTAGACCAGTAACGCGAAGTACCCATGATGTGGCCAGAACTTGGCAAGGTTCACAAAACTCTCGACGTGCTGAATCAAGAAAAGCATTTCCGATAGAAGCTGCCGCTGTAAGTCCTTAAATCTTCCCTTCCAACGTGACGACCATCAAAACCCTGTTGAGGAGCATTTCCGATAAAAGCATTTCCGAATTGAAACCTGGGACAAGTTTCTTCTGAGGCTGGGAGGCTGTGACAACTCAGAAAATTAAAAATCTATTTGTATATACTGTCACGAATAATCCTAAATAACTCAAAACTAAAAACCCGGTTTGATCTTTGTGAGCCTTTACTTGAATTATTATTGGTGTCATTGAATTGATTTCGTGGATGAATATGTTATTGAATGAGTTATGATATGTTTGATGGTACATTATTTTAGGCACTACGCGAGTCAGCATAATTGAAACCTAAAAGCGTGATAAATAGTAATGTTGAACTCGTTAAAGCGGAAATAGACGTGTTTATGATCAAAATTAACGGAAAAGTATATTTAAGAACGATGGCGCAATTTATAAAAATTATCAGACATGACTAAAATAATTTACATGTCGTTAATAATGTTTCGGGAAAGTTAATAAAAACTACGACTTTGGTCCTTGTGGTTTACCCCCATTATAAATAAAGTACACCTAAGGTCCCTAGTGGAAATATAAAAGTCCATCATCCCTACCATTTCACTCTTTTACCTCATAACCCTAACATCAATTTCTCACTCTACCTCCCTTAAGCCGCTGCCGCCTGCAACCACCGTATCGCCGCCACCGCCGCGCGTCTACCTACACCACCACCAAAACTCTTGTCTCATCTCCCTCTTCATTTTGACCTACTCCACGGAGCCACCTACCCACACCACCGCCAGCCAAACCACCCAAATGCACCACCCTTTTATTGTATTTCGTCTTTTTATGCATAGATCGAGGAGAAAAAAGGTGAGGAAGACGAGTTTCTCACTCTTTAGCGACTCTCCGAGTCATGTTTGTTATATTTTTGGTTCGAGTTAGGAAGAAAACGAGTGAAAAACAAGTTTTGATAAATAAAAACGTGAATAAATTGTTTGGTATCGTGTATGTGTCGTGTGTTATGGTTGTCGTGTGAAGAAAACGAGTGAAAAACAAGTTTAGTGTTGATTTTTATGTTGTATTTGATTTGGATTTGTTGAAGTTTTTGATGTTGTGGTTGTCGTTGAGACAAACCGAGACCGCCTAGGGTTCAGTTTGGTTTGGTTGGGTTTTAGCCGAGAGCTAGCAAGGACCAAGGGTCCGTTTGGTTGTTGTTATTGTTGTTAGTGGTAACCGAGACCAAGAAGGTCCGGTTGGAGTGATGTGGTTGGAGCCGAGGGGAAAGCCAAGGACCATTAGGGTTCGTGTGGCTCATTGGTTGTAGCCGTGGGTTAAGTCGAGACCGCTAGGGTCTCGGCATTGGTTTTTGAATAAGATTGGATGTTGAGGTTGATGTCAGGTTGGAATTTGAGTTGATATGGAGATTGTTTGGATTGCGATTGGAGTTGCCAACCCGTAGGTTTTGGGCCGGTAACGAATGAGAATTATTATATTGGACTTGATATATTATATGTCAATTTTGTACACGTCGGTGTTATCGTGACTTTTTGGTCTCGTTTGACCCAGACAACGCCATAACATAGACTTTAATTTATTATTGGACGTTATGACATATAAACGCCCGAGAGTCATGACTCGGACTTGTGAACTTGAGGCGGATAATAACTCGAAATGTAAATTGGAAACTTAATTTGATATATATATACACATATTAAACTAGAAAAGAAAACTGTTAATAAGTTCTTAAACTAAGTATTTATTAACAAGATAAAACTTGTAATTCGATACTTAAAAAGGGAACTAACGACTTAAAATGGAAAAGTTTTATAATAGCAAGTTATTAAATGTTTCGAAGGCACGTTTATCTAAATATGTCATCATTGAGCATTTAATGATCATTTTGGAATTTGTGTGGGTTACGGATGACTTGACATTAATATATTTAACCTACGTAGATAACGGACTTATTGGGTCAACGAATTTGATAAGAGCCCTTTATGTATGTTGGACGAACTTATTAATGGACAACTTATCCTTATGACTAGTTAGGAATTGTGATTTGATTTTTGGAATAATAAGTGCGATGAATAAATGATTGTATTTATTGAGTCGACAAATTCGATAAGTGCTAACAATATATTTTGAAAACTTATTATGCTATAAACCTTATCATATAGAGGCCGAGTTGAGTTGTCGTGTTATGCATTTGTTTTTAGTAGAGTGCGTTCACTTGGGTCTCATTGAGTTGACACCACACACGATGATACCAAACGCTCATAACTAAATTGAGAACGATATATTTTTGGAAATAAGAAATGAAATATATTCGAGGATAGAAAATATTGATTTGGAAATGTATTAAATACGAAACTATATTCTAGGTTGTGTCGATTTTGTGGTTGCCGTTACTTGTTAACTGCTATTCTGCTTTCTTCTATTGATTATTTGTGCTTTGCTGGAATCGAGGTGAGTTTCATAGCCCCACTTTTTAACTATGTTTTATTTAAATTGGGGTGAGAAAGCATGCAAACTATTTTCTCGGACCTGTCACTACTTTTTTATTTTCTTATGTGTTGACTAGCAAAGGTTAGATATGTGGTAGATGTTGACTTAGACTATGGTAGCAATCTTTTGCTATAGCGTCGGTGCCTAGCTAAGAATAGATATCTACTTTCGACCTAGACCAGGGTATCTTTGCTTTATGCTTTGCTATAGCCGTGGTACCTGGCTAGAGTCGCTTGGGGCCCTACTGAGATCTCGTTGCGCTTTTAGATGGAATATTATTGGAATCTTGGATGTATATCTGCCTTAGTCTCACATAGAAAATAATCACTATCAGGTCCACTACTAAATTTATGATTAAACCTATGAACTCACCAGCGTTAGCTGACCTTTTTAGCATGTTTTCCCAGGTAATTAAGATGATGTTCGGATTGCTTGTTTCTTGGAGGCTTGGCAAAGGGGCATGGTTGGAGGATCATTCTAAAACTCATGATAATATTTGTGGACCTAACTTATGCTTTCTCTTGGGTCTTACTTTTCAGTATTTTAAATAAATGTTACCAAATGACTAAATATTGGATTGGTTTTATGTAACATTTTATGCTATCTCGTTTTTCTATGATGGTGTTGTGTACCAATCCAGTAGCACCCAGAAAGCTTGATTAAGTCTTCCGCTGTACCAAATTTTGGGGGTGTTACAAAACAACAACCACCTTTGCCCAACAATGTGAGTGTTGACATCAACGTTCCTCTACCAACAACACATGTGTCTCCTCCACCAACTCATTCACCTCATCCAACATCTATCATACATCCCTCAACCTCAAACTTGCTTCCATCAATATCAATTCTACCACCACCATATCTACCTCCTACAAACACGCTCTTTCCTCTCAACCAATCTATATGTATTGAGGATAGGTATTCACAACCTCCTAGCCATGATAAATCTTGCTATCAATGTCAAAAAACTCAAACATTAATTAAAAACCTTCGTGATGAAATGCGTTTCATTTTTTATCACCTTCTTAATCGTCTTCAGACATCAACAATCCTAATCACCCTTAGGATCATTGGAAAGAAGTGCAAGCACAAGTGGTTTCCCTCATCTTTAGTCTACTTCTAGTTTTCCTTTGTTACTAGGTTGTCTTAAAATTCTAGTCCATGTCCTTAGTTTTTTTGATTGGTTATTGTATACCACTCCTTTTATTTTATTACATGGATCTACTAGTTTATGCTACGTGTTTTCTTGAGCATATTGGCGTGCTTGTTACTTTCTTTAACAGCTTTTCTTAGTATAATAATGTGTTAAAATATTGTAAAGCCGGATCCCTCAGTTTGTGCTTAGCGGATCCATTTTGAAATGGATCCGGAAAATCCGGGTGCTCAGAATTCTTTCTAATATACTTTCTAGCTTATTTTTTGCAAATTATCATACTATATGCTTGCATTCTAACCTTTTTTGTAGATTTTTGAAATTCACTTGGATACTTGATGCCCTCAATAAGGGGGAGCTTTCGTCAAAAGAGAGCATTGCAATCTTGCAATACTCTATTTTAAGTCTTCCTAAATACTTGACGCCCTCACCAAGAGAGATCAAATATGCACTACTTTACCTCTCTTATCTCCTTTTAATTTCTTTCTTTCCTCTCTTATTCGAGTTAGTTTCTTTTCGACACTCTTTTTGTTTCGACAAAAAGGGGGAGAAAAGAGTAAAAACTTCAAACTTAAATTTTACAAATTTTATTTTTTACTTAAAATAAATTTATGTATTTTAATCAACAAAAAGGAAGAGATTGTTAATACAAATAATCCGTAAAAATGTTTATTTATATTTTACGATCTTTCAATGTTTTGTTGCTAACAA
The DNA here is from genome assembly GCA_022545495.1 of Chrysanthemum lavandulifolium. Lineage (NCBI taxonomy): Eukaryota > Viridiplantae > Streptophyta > Magnoliopsida > Asterales > Asteraceae > Chrysanthemum > Chrysanthemum lavandulifolium. The sequence continues at coordinate 59,584,630 of CM040241.1, forward strand.
TCATAAAATTATTTTAATGAGATAAATAAAATACGTAAGTTTTCAAGTCAATAGTTTCCTAACTCATTTTACTAAACAAAGAAACCATCAAACATAACTAGTTAAATAATTTACTTAAAGTCATAACTAATTTTATAAAACACTTAGAAGTAACATTTGTTACTTACATTTATTAAAGACATAGTTAAATTAAACTAGTCAAATATGTAAGTAAATGTAATGGGTATTCTTGACCCATAACCCAAAACCCATGACCCATGATCCAAAACCCATGGCCCATGATCCTACATCATGCATAACATCATATTGGGTACCCAGGACTCTAAGTCCATGACCCAATATATGCATTACATCATGTTGGGTACCCATGACCCATAGTCCATAACCCATGACCCAAAACCCAGAATTGTAACCCGAAATTCGGACTGTAATACCCAGTTCCCGGATCTCTTAGATTATACTGGCTGGATCCTTTTTCCAAGGGGATCCACCGGATCTGGTTGATCAAGGAACTTCTTTCTTATAAATATTGAGCCCTTTATTCATTTCACCTTACCCTTTTTAGACATATATTCTCTCTACACTCTTACTTCTATAATCTCAGATCTAGGGATCAACTATATAGTTTTTCTTTAGTGATTCTCTAGATTCCTCTTAAAGGAGAGATCACAACATTGTGCATTAAAGATTTGCAAGCTCAAAGAGATAGGTTGATAGGCTTCGTCATCATAACAAGATCACTGAAGTGTCTCTTGTAGGTTTTTTTGGGTATAGGGCCTTCTACCCGGTAAAATATATTACTTAAAAAAACATTTTAGTACAATGGAATGTGGCTGAAATACCACATTAACCTCAAGCAGCTTCTTGAACAACCACTAAATCATTCATGACAGGCCATAAATGATCACCTAGCTATACACAACTAGAAAACTAAAACAAAAACAAGCATAGACTAAAACACATCAACATTTATGCTAAACAACGAAAAAGCAACATATCCAAGTCTAATGTCATTGATGGCAGCAGCCTTTCATTGGGCCGCAGTTAGACAACAATCATCAAAGTAATCATATTCGTAATCATTGTGGTCACATGTACCATCTTTCCATTGCTCCAAAAGACTCCTCTCGTTCCCTCTACTACCAAAATAATTAGTCTCGTTAGGATATTTCAGAACTTCATCATCACCGCTATTAGAAACAACCATAGTACCTACCTTAGAGAAAGGGTTACCCACCTTAGTTGAAGAATCAACCTTTTTTAGAGGTTTACCATCATCATCCACAAGAGTAACTTTCCCCTCAATAATTAACTATTCAAGCTTCCCAATTTTTTCAACAATAGGAGCAGTACTAGTGCTACCATAATCGTCGAAAGCAGAAGTACAAGGAGAGGAAGAAGTACTAGGCTTAGTAGCCATAGCCTGCTCCTTCTCCTTACCATTTGGAGGAAAACCATCAACTCCCTCTTCACCCAACGAATTCAAAACATCAAAAAGATTGGAAGAGTTAGTGTATATACCCGATTTATCATTATAAGAAGAAGTCTCTTTTTGAACCTAAGGATCCGAACCTTACTTGGTAGTTATCGTTGATATAGGTCTCCAAAACTTAGGTTTTGGCTTATTAAGCCTAACACCACCAATGGGCCGAGATTGAGATGAATCAGCCACACTCTTCCCTTTATTCTTTTGATTTCTTACCTCAATGAAGCCCTCTTCATGATTATCCACCGGATTAGACACCTTGGCTGCCACATTAATGTCATTTCGAACAGTCTCCTTGACACATTTAGGACAATCAAAAAGAGCATGCCCAAATAATTTAAAATCAATACAATGAGGTGGCTTCCCATCATATTCGACGTTGATAATTTCCGCAGTATAACCATTATCTTCTTCATTCGGAATAGCCATTGTAACTTGGCTCTTCAATTCAGAATCCACGCTTAATTCAACTAAGGAACGAGCAAAACTAATATGTCGTCCCCATGACTCAACACACATAGAAGTTGTGAATGCATCTAACATAATAGGTTTCCCTACTTGCGTAGCAATCAAGCTCAAACCATCCTCTGAATAAGCAACTAAAGGAGCCTTATGCAGTTTAATCCAGACCGGAACCTTGGTTACCTCGTTTCTATTAAGGGATAAAGTAAGATTCCATTTTTTGAGAATGATAGGCGAGTTACGAATTAACCAAGGACCTTGTTACAAAACATGATCCACACCATCTTTGGTAGCGAACTTAAAAAAATACACACCATCACCATTTTCCGTTAGCTTTTGTAATCTAAAATTCCCCCACGTATTAGTGACATGACTTTTAACATTGGGGAAAGAAATGGTCTTATCGAGGAAATAACCCACCAAAGTGTTATCGTAACGACTAAAAACCTTCTCCATAGCAGCCATAGGTAGCAATGTGTCATGTTTAACACACGCCCCTCATTTACCAAAGACCAAAAATGAACTTTATGCATTGTACGGTCCACACGAGCAGCAGTGACAACATTAGCAAATGACGGGCTCTGCAAAGGAGCGTCACCCTTCAAACTGTTAGCCCTTAGATCAGTACCCACGTTAAGAACATGCTCCTTGTTAGGGGCAATGATAACATCAAATAGTCCTGAGTTTCTAAGCATTAATTTCCCCCTATATCATCACATTTTGAGTAAAATATTAGTGAAAACATCCTTATTCCTTATCATTTCATTTCAGGACACTTTCGAAGTAAGGAAGCTGCAATTGGATGTTTTCAAGCCCTATTGATTCGACTGTCTCTTAATTACGGCGTAACCGAGTGATGAAGTTACGACGCAACTAAAGATTACGAAGGCTATGACGTAACCCTAATCTCAGGTTACGACGTAACTACTGATGAGCACTAAATTAACAAAGACCACGGCGTAGCCCTCAGCTTAGGCTACGCCGTAATGAAGAAATACACTGGATTGCAGAAGCTACGGCGTAACCCCAGCTAAGTTACGCCGTAACCGATGGATAAGTACAGAAGATTGAAAGAAGTTACGGCGTAACTACCTAATAAGGTTACGCTGTAACTAGTTTGAAGCCTATAAATAGTCGATGGTTTCACCAGTTTTAAGTATCTCTCCTTTCCCAAACCTTCTAGGGTTTAGGGAGATCAAAACACAGAAGAAGAAGCATGGTTTAGGAGCCTTTGAATAACGAAGTCTTCGCTCACGATTTCCTTTGTATTCGAGTTTGGATTCCTTTATATTTTTCTAGAACTTATACTATGAATTCATATCATTAATTAAAGTTTGCATTTATGTTATTGTTATTCTCTATAATTCTTTATAGACATTTGCTAGTCTTTTCATAGATAGCTAGCCTTGGTAGTATTATAAGCTTGGTAGTATCTAAAGGGTTGGGAGATTTGACCAACTGACTCCAGTCTGATAGATAGCGAAGTATGGGAGGAATTGGCCATAGTATGACCACTCTTCGTGTGCGAATTGACCAAATGATCACTTATCAAGTGGATTTATTTAAGAGGTTAGGGGGAATCTAAGTTCCTAACGGCCGGGTTCCCACCGTCTAGATCTAGTAGATTTGGTGCTTAATGACGGCTATTAGGTTGCCGAATGATCCCGGGTGACCTGCTCATCTTGGTGAGGAATCTAAGAACCATAGGCCATGACGAATCGACCAAAGGAGTCTGGTGATAATTAACCACTATATTGAATCTTGGTATCGGGAATCAATTCATATTTGTATTCTTTATTAAGCTTCGTTTACCTATCTCTTTTCCCTAAATTTCTGGTGTCTGTGTAAGCAAGTGAATATCATCGCTATGGATTATATCAACTTTGTCATAACCATATATTATCAATATCTTTTCTAATCATCTTAGTTCTTTCAAGGTCACAGCTCTCTTGGGACGATACTCGGATTTACCTAAGGCTTTACTACATCTGATCGGGTACTCTGCCCGTTAGTATGTGTCTATCCTAAGTTATCTTAGTTTTATAAATATTAAAAGCAGGATGAAATAGCACATCAGCTTTTTGGCGCCACTGCCGGGGAGCAGTTAATGAAAGATCTAAGGTATTTCATATTCACCTCATTAAGAGATTTGAGCACTTCCTAGGTACGTCACTAAATCTTTCCTATTACAATTATACATAATTCATATTCTGACGCTATTAGTTACGACGTAACTCCTTTCATGGGTTATGACGTAACCATATTGCAATTCATTAAAATTATTATAAAATCTTTTTGACTAATTAGTTACGACGTAACTCTTTTCAGATTTACGACGTAACCACTATACAATCAGATATACAAAAATCTGACCTTTGATTAAAATTAAAAATTTAATTACGGCGTAACCCTTATTAGGATTACGACGTAACCCTTTCACAACCATTTAATATTCTAAAAATATTAGTTACGGCGTAACTATTTAATCGAATTACGCCGTAACTATCTTGGCGGTATAAAACCTTACGGATTAAGAACTAGGTTTTACACATACACTTTCACCGCCTACCCATACAGTAAATTTTTCTCCAAAAATTTTTCCATCAAGATCCCTTCATCTGATCATTCTCTATGGCTGGTAAGATCTATCACTACTCTTTTTTATTTGTTTATGTCAATTATTTCAATCAGGGTTTATATTTTAATATTTTAGGGATCTTGCCGATTTGAATAAATTATTGAGATTGGGTTGATTAATTGATGATTTTGATGATTTTCCCATATTATTTTGATTCGTGTCCTTTCACTACGGTTCGATTTGGGAGTTTTGGCTTTATTTAAATAGGGTTGTGGGTCAAACACATACCTAGTGGGTTAGGCGCGGTCCCTCAGCACTAATAGGTTAAAAAAATTATCAAAACTTTTTACCACTTGAAAAAAATTGATGGTTCCGGCGTAATATATTACGTAATTAAAACATCTGAGGTGCTGAGTTTCTGGGGAAGTTACGGCGTAACTAGGGGTTTAGTTACGCCGTAACCATTAAATCTGTAATTACGGCGTATCAGTTTGATATAGCTACACCGTAACCTTTGAAATTACCTAATTACGGCATAACTCTTGCTATGGTTATGCCGTAGCTTGACATCAGTAAGGTCTGCCCTTACTGTTATTTGTCTTATTTTCAGGTGCAAACAATCCCACGAATTGGCCTAGGTTTTTGGCACATCCTGATGCTGGTATTAGGCAGTTGTGCGTGGAAGAGTATGAGAAATTAAGAGGAAAGAATATCAGTCAACCCCGAAGCACTTGATTTTGATGCGTTTGGTACTTTGGCAAACGGGAAAGCTAATAGGAGATTAAGGAAGTTTTGCAAAATTAAGTTCACGTGTAATGTTGGGGAGTTCATGTGTAGTGCATGGTTGAGGCTATTCAGGATCACGGAGTCGGTCATTCCGGAGTACGTCCGTGAATTCCTTGCTAGTGTGGAATTTCGTACTGATATTGGTGATGATGACGTGGAGTCAATGTTTTTCCAGCTTGGGGGCGTTTGGAGAAGTTTGACTCTTAAGCATTTTACTACGAGGATGGGTTTGTATACTGAGGAGGAAATGGAAACAGAGGCTTTTAGACGGTTCTATCACACTTGTTGGAGAAGAAGGGATGAGACTCAAGACCTTGCTGCTTATTTCAACCAGATCGCTGTCATGGATGGTTATGATTCAAAGGGCCCACCATCCTACGTTATGGTGAGAAGCCCCATTCGTCGACTGGTGCACCGCTTGCTTGCTTGCTCTATTCAAGCAAGACACTCCGCAAAGAAAAGTTGACTATGGATGTTCTTTACCTAATGCAGCGCATGGAAGGGGGAACCTCATTGATGTTCATTTCTATTTGGCGAGGTTTATGGCTGTTGGTGCTAAGGTGTTTTCATCTAGGATTCCTTTGCAGGGGGCTCACTTCATTGGGAGGTTGGCTAGGAGTTTTGATCTTATGACCGATGCAGCTTTAGCCAGGGTGACCCGAGGTAGGGAGACTAGTTTGATAGGACTATCTAAGCTAGTCGAGTTCGGGATCTGCACCCAGGACATTTATGGAGTGATTGAGTTGGCTAGGACTGCCCCGAGGAGAGAATTTAAGGAAGCTAGTGGTGCTGGGGTGATGCTGAAGAGGTGGCCGAGGAGCAGGCACCCAGGGGACGAAGAAGGGCCCATGTGAATGTAGGGGAGAGGTTGCAGATCATTGATGAGAGGATCGAGGGAATGTCAACCCATTTCAACGAGGAGATTGAAAGCCTCGAAGTGGGTCTTTATGGTCTTAGTAACCAGTTTGAGGGTTTTACAGGTACATTGGATCAGGTGCAGCAGCTCCAACAGGATTTCTTTCATTGGAGTGCGGATCGGACTAGCCAAAAGCTACATCACATGCATTTGAACCACCCTAGGTGGGAAGGTCCGGAGTATGTGTACCAGCCCAACATCCCCGACATCAGAGTCCAAGGAGGAGTAGCATTCATGCAGCCCGACGCCACTCCTAGAAGAACCACGAGCACTCCATATGAGCCCTCCCAATTCCACTCAATGGATCATGATCTTCCTAGGGACGATTGATTTACCTATTTGATGAAACAATTTGAAACAATTTTAAAACAATTTGATACTCATTCCTGTTATAACTTTACTATTTGGATATTTGTATGATCTATCACCCATTGTACCCGTCGGGTACAAAATTTTCCTTATATGTCTTTGTGTGTTTTGGTTTCAGGATGCGCCACGGCGAACCTTAGGATCGATTCGCCGTAACCCCTGCTGCATTAGGCAATTTTTGAAGCAACACAAATAGTTAAGGTCCGTCCCCGAAAACGATACGCATTAGCCACCCCATGACCCACCTTCAACCTTTAGTGAGACATCTTGGGCAACCATTCGAGAGGGGAGTTTATTTCTTTCTTGATTATTTTTCATTTCTATTTTATTTTTCCTTTTTCTTCGTACAAATGGGACTTTGTACACTTCAAGTGGGGGGGATAGGAATAGAAATGAAGTGTTTGATTACTTAGCTTACTTGCCCTAATTTTCTAGTTGGTTTCAAAAATTTTATCTTATTTGAAAAAAAATTGTCATATTTTTAACCAATCTAGAATCACATAAAGCCGAGCACACTATAACCCTTATTGCCATTGGTGAGATTTAGCCTTTCCGTTTCCCCCATTTTACCCAAATCTACCATAAATTAAGTGTGCCGATAGTATTGTAATAAACTTTAGAACTTGGCTTTTACATCACTTCAAGACCATAAACGAGTAGTGAATCAAGTTAGCTTGGTGCATTTGGAAAAGGCGATTTGAAAAAAGTAAATGTTTTAGGATTAAACCCAAATAGCCCATATGTGTTCACTTGTTAACCCTTTTTGTTTCACTCACCTTTAGTGCAAGATACCCCTAGTTACGCCCTTTTTGAGCCTATCCTTTCATTTTCTAACCCATATTTTCGTTACACCCTTACACCTTAGCCTACCGTGTAGTTTTACCTTTTCACCTTGAAGCCATTGTTCACCCTAGTTTGAGGTTCAAAATAAAGTTCCAAAAGGCGTTCCTCATCATCTACATCTCGCTAAAGATCGTCAAAGACCCCCAAGTTATCACCTTATGCTCAGTTCAAGTGGGGGGGGGGAAGCATATCGTTCTAAAAAAAATTGTTATCTGTGCGAAGAATTATGAGCACTATATGAAGAAATTGGCATCGAGAATAATCTTCTCGATCACATTCGAAGGTTGGAAGAATAGTTCAAGAATAAATAATGGTGGATTTCGGTAACTTTTTCAAGAATAAATATGAAGATGAACCTTGAATTATTGGTGGGACAATGGCAACTCGGTTTTAAGCTAAAACTATTTGTTTTCCTTTTTCACCCATTAAAATATCTCATGCCTATCATTACCCTTTTTGTCGTGAAGCGTGCCTAGGTGATGCAGCGAGCAATCCTTGATGTCTTGGCCATGGATTTGGTCATGTATCATTGATTTTGTCCACTTCGCTGTGACACGTTAGTAATGACACCACCCCTAAGCCTTTGAAACTCAACCCAACATTGCTTTCAAAAAATTTGTGTTAACCTTAGCTCTAGTGGTGGAGTTGTATGTAATTGCCAAGCTTATGATAAAATACTTACTATGTCCGTGCAATTGAGTGATCACCCCGAAATTAACACTTAGATTTGGATAAGTGAGAGTGTTTTCGTTCCCATTTCGTGAGGTGTTAAGCTCTTATTAATATTCTAGCATGGAAATTAAAACTGCGCATTCTTCAAGGATGAATCTTTTGCAGTCTAAATTGGTCTACTTGAGGGCAATTAGAGTTTAAGGGGGGGGGATATTTGATAACATCAAATAGTCCTTAGTTTCTAAGCGTTAATTTCCCCCTATATCATCACATTTTGAGTAAAATATTAGTGAAAACATCCTTATTCCTTATTATTTCATTTCAGGACACTTTCGAAGTAAGGAAGCTGCAATTGGATGTTTTCAAACCCTATTGATTTGACTGTCTCTTAATTACGGCGTAACCGAGTGATGAAGTTACGACGCAACTAAAGATTACGAAGGCTACGACATAACCCTCATCTCAGGTTACGACGTAACTACTGATGAGCACTAAATTAACAAAGACCACGGCGTAGCCCTCAGCTTAGGCTACGCCGTAATGAAGAAATACACTGGATTACAGAAGCTACGGCGTAACCCCAGCTAAGTTACGCCTTAACCGATGGATAAGTACAGAAGATTGAAAGAAGTTACGGCGTAACTACATAATAAGGTTACGCCGTAACTTGTTTGAAGCCTATAAATAGTCGATGGTTTCACCAGTTTTAAGTATCTCTCCTTTTCCAAACCTTCTAGGGTTTGGGGAGATCAAAACACAGAAGAAGAAGCATGGTTTAGGAGCACTGAATAACGAAGTCCTCGTCTACGATTTCCTTTGTATTCGAGTTTGGATTCCTTTTATATTTTTCTAGAACTTATACTATGAATTCATATCATTAATTAAAGTTTGCATTTATGTTATTGTTATTCTCTATAATTCTTTATAGACACTTGCTAGTCTTTTCATAGATAGCTAGCCTTGGTAGTATTATAAGCTTGGTAGTATCTAAAGGGCTAGGAGATATGACTAACTGACTCCAGTCTGATAGATAGCGAAGTATGGGAGGAATTGGTCATAGTACGACCACTCTTCGTGTGCGAATCGACCAAATGATCACTTATCAAGTGGAGGTATTTAAGGGGTTAGGGGGAATCTAAGTTCCTAACGGTCGGGTTCCCACCGTCTAGATCTAGTAGATTTGGTGCTTAATGACTGCTATTAGGTTGCCGAATGATCCAGGGTGACCTGCTCATCTTGGTGAGGAATCTAAGAACCATAGGCCATGACGAATCGACCAAATAATTCTGGTGATAATTAACCACTATATTGAATCTTGGTATCGGGAATCAATTCATATTTGTATTCTTTATTAAGCTTCATTTACCTATCTCTTTTCCCTAAATTTCTGGTGTCTGTGTAAGCAAGTGAATAGCATCGCTATGGATTATATCAACTTTGTCATAACTATATATTATCAATATCTTTTCTAATCATCTTAGTTCTTTCAAGGCCACATCTCTCTTGGGACGATACTCGGATTTACCTAAGGCTTTACTACATCTGATCGGGTACTCTGCCCCTTAGTATGTGTCTATCCTAAGTTATCTAAGTTTTATAAATATTAAAAGCAGGATGAAATAGCACATCAGGAAACAACAGGTTTAACAAAAGCCCCTTCTCAGTCCCCACGTTTTGAACAACATTTATAGTAGTCGGGCTTCTTACACCATCATTAGAACGCGCTGTGTTATTACCAGACACGACATTAACATTCCCATTGTCATAAATGACAGTAGTACCAGTTTGTTTCTCCTTCACACCTCTCCCTCCCCCTCTCCCTCCTGAACTCAAGAAACCCCTCACCATAATAACTACATGTACACCAACAATCCTATCTTACAGCAATCGAGTTACTACTTCCAAAGCAAAACGATAAAACCAGCACACCAGCATGCAAGTATAAATATAAAACCCTAAAGTTTTTAGTTTCTTAAAACGATACCCATCAACAAACAAAACTATGGGTTAATAAACACAAAATGATCAAGGATCTGTTTTTGTTTACAGATCAGGTTACACCATTAGATACTAACCCTAGATCGTTTTAAAGACTAACCTTAGATCCGAAAAAACCGCCTAATAAACTGAAAAACAAATCGTGCCTATGAATTAACATAGTCAAATCAAAACCATGATCGTTTAACCAATAAACTGAGATGTTTGAATCGATTAGAATTAGAAGTAGAAGAGGTTGCAATTTAGGGTTTAAGTTGTCGCCTTTTTCTCTAGGGAAGGGGGAGCATTTTTTTAATAAGTGTCTCTTGTAGTTGGTTCGCCTTAAATATGTCATAGATGTGTTGTGTTAGTTGGTGTTTTTGGGTTGTGGTTCCTCCATTATAAAGGAACTCAGTATTTAGCTTTGTACCGGAAAAAGTGTAAGCGACGATGGGTTGGTTCTAACGGTGTTAGAAGTTAGTATTTAGATTTGTACCGGATAAAGTGTAAGTGACGTTGTGAAGGCTTCTCCGCCAAGATAAGGAGCTTGTGAGTGTAGTGTTTACGAACTCTCGAGTTGGGTACTCGGAGAGTGGAGTAGGGCATGGAAGGCGACCTTGTAGCCGAACCACTATAAATACTTGTGCCAATGGTTTTATCTTTCTTTACCTTACTTCGTACTTAATATTATCATGTATCTATCTATCAATATCAATACTTCAAATATATAGACATAAGTCAATCTAAATATTTTAAAACATGGTTTTAATTGGAAAAACTATTCAACCCTCATTCTAGTTTTCTACAAATTCAACTTGGTATTTAAAAGCTAAAATCAGTACTTTTATCATGGGAAAAGATTAAAGAATAACCAAACCCTATATTGTACTCTACATGAGTCAAAGACCCAAGTTCTTCCAATAATTCCCTCATATGTCGAAGCATGTAGTGGGTTGGGAAAAAAATTAAAGGCTATTCAAACTCTAGACCATGTTTTGATTAAAACCAAATAACATATGCATTATAGATACATAAGATATTGATAGTAGATCAAATATTTGTCATTAATAAAAGAATAGATTTTGTAGGTTTTAAAATCTAAATTATAAACTAAATTCATGCTAGTCTCATCACGGGAGCGAATTACCGCGCGAAACGAACCACATAGCGACAAATAAGACTTTTCAAAAAAGGTTTATAATAAATATTTGTTTCATAATTTTTAGTCATGTTTATTTTTATTTTTTAAAAACCCTTTGCTTTTAACTCGAGTCAACACTATACAAAAGAAAATAATAAACAATTAACTAAACAACTAAAACAAATATAACACTTACCAAGACAACTAACCATTAATTTATATGCAAATAATTAACGATTAACTCTAATATATATACTTAAACAAGGCTCCCATCGGTTTTTAGAGATATGTACCGAATGGACCACATACACCGATAGAATCGGTTATGTAAGTTTATATATATATATATATATATATATATATATATATATATATATATATATATATATATTAATCACACAAAGTTGATTATAATAATTAAAGGTATGAGTCTTCCATAACCAAAGAACTAATTATATATTATAGAAAGTTGGGTGTCATACAAACCGCATCTTTTAAATTTATAAATAATCAACTAATTTGGATATTCAAATTCACTTAAAAATGTAACCAAGAATTTATAACAATTATCAAGAACATCATCCATGATGGAAACATGCACGTTTTCACTACGGATATTCAATTAACACTTAATCATGGCAACAAATATCGGCATATTACATATAATCGCACGTTAAATATCCACATAAAATTGCATACAACCTAAAGTTACGTCTACCTAATTTTATAACCCTTAAAGCATGAAAATTTTTACATTAAAAATTGCCCAAAGGGGTAAAAAAATTCAAGATTGACTAATAACCCTAAATTTGTCCAATTTTATGTCTATGTAATTACAAACATTAAACCAGACTCTGATACAACTGTTGGAATTTTAAATCTATTAACACGTTAGTATTAAAACATACAATCACAAGTTACGCAACGAAAGGCATAGAATCAAGTATAATGTAACGTAATTAACATAGTTCAAGTATGTGTACCTTTTAGCAAGTTAACGATCACAATCTTGAATATTCGCATGTGTATAAAGCTAAACACACAAAACCACTTAAAGATCAACGTAGATCTTCTCCACGTAAACACACACGATACGTTCTTAGAAAATGATAAAGTATGCTAGTACTTGTAGTGAAAAGCATCACGATTCTTGAGTGAACAAAGCTTGGAACACTTCTTTTTTGTTGTTGCTAATCGATCAAGTACCGAACCAATAAACCCTTCGTGGGTTTATGTCAAATATGGCCGATAGGCCTAAGGCATTAAAAGTGTTGCAATACCAAACAATCCAATTAATGATAGCTTTCTGAGCCTACTTGAAATCCAAACGAAAAAAAGTTACATTTACATCATTGAACAAAAGGTTCATGGACCTTGTTTAGCCGTTTGTGAGCAAAAATTATGCCGTTTTTTATTCCCTAGAGTCTAAAGATAGGTGGGTTTGCACAACAAAGTGCATGTCAATACCCCTCAACATGACCCGAGAAGGATATAACTAGCCTAAACTTGTCACTCAGAAAAATAATATTAGACTAAAATACATCGTTGGTCCCTAAACTTGTCAAAATCCATCGCCTGGCACCATAACTTGGATTTTTCATCGTCAGTAGTCCAAACTATGGTTTTTTTAGGCTAAAATGGTCCCTTGACCCATAATGCTCAGTTCAATGCCCCGTTATATTTCATAAAATCCCGTTATCCGTTTTGTGTTGAGGGTAGACTCATCTTTTAACCTCGATGTACTATGTAGCAGACGTCTAATCTAATTTCCCACCATTATGTCTAATATAACTAAGTTGTGTACTCATTGGTCATCCCCAAACTTGTTTTGGAAGCCTACCCAAAAAACCCTAATGCAATGTTACTCATGAAATCTAATAATCTAAGTAAGAAAATAACAAGCACCAACCTTGGATTTACTCTATGGTAAATTAGAGAACCTCCTTTCTTTAATGACCATGAGATAGAGGAAAATTCTACAATTAGGAGATATGGTAAGTATTTTTTGGTTATAGTCATTTACACTTATGTTTTAGTATGATTGTTTAAGTTATTATCCTTTTAGGTAAGATAATCGTAACAGTGTTTTGTTATTTTTTTCAACAACGGGTTGATCGGGTTCCTTTAGCATGAGGTTCCATCATAAAGGTACATTCAAACACTAGCCAGGTAGAATATATGATGGAGGTAAGGAATGTTAAGTTGATTATGCTAAAATCAATAAGGTATCTGTTGATGAAATGGATGCTCTCATGACCAAAATCGGTTATGATAAAGGACAAATCAATTATTACTACTTTGTTAAGCCTGGTAGTATATTGAATGATGGATTGTTTAGTTTTTGTGAAGCTGCTAATCTTGAGATGTTGAAAGACATTGTCGAAAACCATAAGTTGGTAGATGTTCATGTTGAAATAGGTAAGACAAGATTATAGTTGTCTGAAATGTCCCCACAATCTATTAAGTCTGTTTTTTGGGAGATGGATAAACATAGTAGAAAAGTTGCTAGTGCTGCTATTCAATCGTGTTGTAGACGATTGGTTTTAGATGACCTTGATAATGAGCCTGCAATAGAGCCTTTTATGCAACTAACACAAGTACATATGGACCTCAATTATATTGGTGTATCTAGCTATTTTCCAAACATAGAGCTTGTATTTTCCACCCTAGACACGTCCTCTGCCAGCCAACTTGTTGCTAACAGTGATCATGCTTTAGTACTTATTGATGAGGACAATACTATTAAGGAGCCTGATAATTTTGAGGTTAATCTGTTTCGAGTGACTTAGGGGAAGCAGTTAGAGAAATTAGGAAGAGCACTAGTTGATGGCAATAACAGGTTTTAGGAGCCTGATGTTGATGTAACTCTGTTCCAATTGACTCATGATAAGCAGTTAGGGGAAGTAGGAAGCGCACATGTTGATGGCAATAACATGGAAGATGAGCCTATTGTTGATGTTACTCTGTTCCAAGTGAGTCAGACTAGTGACTTAGGAAATGTAGGTGATGACTCAATTTAAGAAAATGAAGAGAATAGTTGTTAGGAGAATGATGTACAACTTGCTTTGGTCCAAGGGAGTCAGAGTACTGAGTTAGGTAAAGCAGGAACATTGACTAATATAAGTGATGACATGAATTTGGAAAATGAGTTACCTGTGATGGATGATGATGCCTTTTACACTGATTATGTTTCTGACTAAGAGGTAGGTCAGTCCGTGGTGCCAAGGGTTAGGACAGAGTTTGCACCTGGAGTGTATACCACATCCTTCTACTATTGTCAAGACTTTCCTAATGCAATAGATGTCAAACAGAAGGTAAGAGAGCATTCAATAGAAACTAGAAGGGAGTTGATTGTTATGAAGAATGACAAAAAAAGAATAAGGGTCAGATGTAGGGGTTGTGTTACACTTTCAAGCCCAAGTGAAGGTCCTGGACTAGGTATAGGCCCAACTAGAGGTCCATTAACCAGAAGGGGTATAAATGCATTGATTGCAGGAAAAAATGATCCTTCCCAAATACTTTGCCCATGGCTATTGTTTGTCGACAGGCATGGTAAGACAGGTCCATGGACAATCAGAAAATATAATGAGCAACACACATGTTTGCAATCAAGGCAATCCAATCTTTTGACCTTAACTTTATCTCAAAGCAAATTACAATACAAATTGAAACCGATCCACGGGTTCTAGTCAAGTGTGTTCATAATCAACTTAGCAACCAATTTGAGCTTGAAGTGTCCATGCAAAAGGTTTTAAGGGCCAACAAATTAGCAGTAAGAGGCATTAGGGTTGAATTCAAGCTACAATTTACCATGTTGAGAGATTATATTCAAGAGTTGCAGAAGAGAAATCCTAATACAACAGTACTGAT
The DNA here is from genome assembly GCA_022545495.1 of Chrysanthemum lavandulifolium. Classification (NCBI taxonomy): domain Eukaryota; kingdom Viridiplantae; phylum Streptophyta; class Magnoliopsida; order Asterales; family Asteraceae; genus Chrysanthemum; species Chrysanthemum lavandulifolium. The sequence continues at coordinate 59,599,730 of CM040241.1, forward strand.
GAATGTGGAACGACCTGCAGATGAGGCTCTTCCAACAAGAGAATTCAAGAGAATGTATGTTTTTTTAGGTGCACTGAAAGAAGGATTTAAAGCCTTTCAGAGATTGTTTTTGGGGCTAGATGATTTTCCTATTGACGATCCTTTGAAGGGTCAACTGCTAACAGCTGTGGGAGTTGATAGCAACGATGGTATATACCCATTAGCTTATGCATTTGCAGAATCAGAAAACATAGGATCATGGACTTGGTTTCTTCATTGTTTATCCGATGATCTTGCACTTGAGCCAAAATTCAATCATCACTTTTATTAGTGACATGCAAAAGGTACTCCCTTAAACTGGTACTGAATTAAAGTCCCTCTGTTTTGAAACAGAAACCAAATATAACTGACTTTGTGTAGGATATCAGTGCAGCTTTAAGAAATGTTTTTCCAAATGCAGAACACATATTTTGTATTAGAATCATTCATGAGAATATGAAACTTCAATGGAAAGGTAGGGCCTTCAAAGACTATCTGTGGAAATGTGCAACAGCCTCAACTGTTGTATAGTTTGAGAAAGCTACGGCTGCTTTCAAGTTATTTAATCAACCTGCCCATGATTGGTTAAGTAAAATACCACCAATCCATTGGTCAAGGTCATATTTTTCATGTAATTCATCTATCTATTTAACTTAATTGGTATATGTTAATGCACTATGAAAAGTTATAATTAATACATCTTTATTTGTATTCTTTAGGGAGACCTCATTTTGACGTGTTACTTAATAACATGTGTCAAGTGTTTCATGACAAAATAATTTTGGGTTTAAACAAACCATTTATTACAGCCTTAGAATACATCATAGAATACTGTATGAAGAGAATAATGCATGTTGTGATGGTGATTGAGAAGAGTAATGGGCCACTAACACCAACTACATAGCACATGTTAGATGGTATTAAGAAAGAGGCTATTAAGTATAATATTTTATGGAATGGGGGAGATAAGTTTCGGGTTGTTGGACCATGGGGAGACCAATGTGTAGTTAATGTTGTAGACAAGTCTTCTACTTGCATAAGATGGGAGATAACAGGTTTACCATGTAAACATGTTGTTGCTACCAATTGGAATATGGCTTTAAATGGACAACAAGTAGGAGTTGTGGAAACATGGGCTCATCCTTGTTACTATCTTAACACTTGGGAAGCAACCTACAAACACAATGTCCAACCAATAACTCGCAATGAACATTGGGAAAAATCCTCTGCGCCCACAACAATTGTTCTACCGAAAGCTGAAACAACTCCGGCTAGGTCAACAAGTAAAAAAAATAGTAAGAATAGCTCCTGAATCTGAAGAGATTGTGAAGAATGTTTAGTTGTCTAGGGCTTGGAAGAGTGTAAAGTGCAGTATTTGTGGCATTGCTGGAAACAACAGAAAAACATGTCTTGGGCATGGTGGAACTCAAATTAGTCAAAATGGCCCTAAAGAAAAAAGTTCAATTGCTAAGGGAAATGTTAAACAAGTGCCTCAAAAGGCTGCAACAAAGAAGACACATCCTAAAGGTAACAGAGTTGCAACATATAAACAAGCTGAAGGTACAGGTGTTGTTGAAAGTCAAGATGGTGCAGTTCAAGGAAGTTGTGTTCAATCTGAATATCAAGATCAAGCAACTGAAGATCCCATCATACATGATCAATCCCATTTTCAATCCCAGCAACATGATTAATCACAGTCTGAATCTCAGCTCCACTCAAGTGATGTGCAAGCAGTTTCTGATTCATCCCAGCCTACTGCATAAAGAATGACTAGGCAGCAGGCTGCACTGGAAAGAATGATGGCCTCACCAAAGGTTAATTCTATTATATAGTATATTTTCTATGGACAAGTTATGTACTGTACAAACATATGTGTGTGTCTAACTCTAATTTTCATGCTTCAAAAAGTATGTAAATTTATGCATTTGGAATTATATCCATTTGCATTATCTATGGAACCATGTCATGTTTGTGTATTTTCATAGATTGACCAAGCTTCTTGTGTGCATAATTTGCATCTAGTGTGGATTGTCTCTTATTGCAAAGTCTATGACTGCATTACTAATACTGACCAGGTTTTAATATTTATAAATGTCTCGTTATACCTATGGTCTACCCTAATGCACTAACGGGCATTGTGCCCGATCGTATGTAGTGTAGTATTCGGTAAAACTGAGGTCGTCCCAAGAGCTATGTGAGCGGATTCTAATTAAGTCTAGGTGTCACAGATTTTAAGGTTGAAATGATTAAATAATAACTAAAGACAAGAAAATAAAGGGAAGCGAATAAAGGAAAGGGTTGTGATCAATAGAAGGGAAGTGTGCTAACCTAGTTACATCCTATCATGTTAATTTCACATCTAAGTACTTCTAATTGCTTCAAGTGGGGGTTTAAGTCGCTAGGACATCATTTGGTCAGTTCGTCTTAACCTATCAACAAAGGCTTCCACCGGAGATCAAGCTACTACCCTTGAAAGTCCAGTTGTTTTTAGTCCCCTAAGCCAAGTCATTAAGTTCCGCTACATGCAAGATTCATAACAATGAGTGCCCGAGCACTAGCATCTTAAACACTCATCCCTAACTTCTTAAGTTCATCCAAACGGTAGGTGATCAGTTGGTCAAATCGCACAAGCGAAGAAGGGTCGTCAGTTGGTCAATTCTTACCCTTCCCACTCAGTCTACCTACTTAGGGTCAGTTGGTCATATCTCTTAAGCAACTAGACACTACCGCCATTCAAAACTACCGAAACAAGGGTAGCTACTAACAAACTATGCATGCATACACTAGAAACAATTATACGGAAGCAATGTAAACATAAACAAAACAATTAAGGAATCATAACTAGGCTAGCACCAGAGGTGCTTAGCCGATCATATTAACTGAAACAATCGATTCAATGTTTAACATAATTAAATACATGAATTGAAAGTAAAAGAAATGATAAATCGCTAAGGTTTATCGTTAGGAGTGATTTCTCCTGGAGATGGCTCAGATGCTCCTCAAGATCCGCTTTAGCCCGCTACCCACGTTCTCGATTTTGTGTGTGGAGTGAATGATGATAAATGCGAATTTTGGGCGATTTATAGGTCGATCCGTTACTGCGTAACTTAATATGAGAGTTACGCCGTAACATCAATATCTTCATATTTTGCTCTGGAAAAGATGGTTACGGCGTAACATCTTGAATGAGTTACGCCGTATCTTTAATAAATCATGGTTACGCCGTATTTGTGGAAAGAGTTACGGCGTAGCTTGCAGCGGCGTGGAACATCATTTGACCTAATTAGTTACGGCGTAATCCCAAGATGGTGTTACGCCATAATCTTCAGTTGAGTTGGTTTTCTGAGTCACACTTCTGTTACCGCGTAACGTGAGAGAAGAGTTACGCCGTAATTACTTCAAAATGGGCATACTATCATATATCTTCAATAAACTCTCCAAATCCGCGTCTCATTAGCTCCAATGCTCGTAATTTACCTGAAAGTGAAATATAGAGGAAAACAAGTGTAAATTCATATAAATTATATAAAATACGAGCACTATCGGGGGAAATTGACAATAAATATTCAGGACTATTTGATGTTATCAAATATCCCCCCACCTGAACTCTACTTGCCCCCAAGTAGACCTTATTAGATAGATTCCTAAAAATATATCTCCCGTTACCTGGAAAATATAAGTTTACAAATCCCTTATGCTAGAATAAAACAAAGCCGAACACCTCACGAAATGGGAACAAAACACTCAAATCTCTCAACTATTCTAAGTGTCAATTTCGGGGTGATCACTCAACACACAGTCATAGCATGTATTCTATCATAAGCTTCGCGGTTACATAAATTTCCACCACTAGAGTTAAGGACTAACCAATTTTCGAAGGCAATATGGGTAGACACAACAAAGGTTAAGGGTGAGTCGTCATTACTAACATGTCATGGCGAAGTGGACAAAATCAATGATACATGACCAAATCCATGGCCAAGACACCAAAGATTGCTCGCTGCATCACGTAGACACCCTTCATGACTAAAGGGTAGGATAAAACATGGGATATAATTGGTGTAAAGTAAAAATATCAAGCAAATAGTCTAAATCTATAACCAAGTCATCACCGCTTACCGTTCATCCAAAGTTCAAGTTTTGAAGCAAAGAAACCGGATCATGATATACCAAGTAGATGTGCCATTAGAGGACGTCATGATGGGCACATTAACTTTTCTTCAACAGTTGGCGCAATTACCAACTCCATTCTTCAAATGTGACCGAGGTGGCCTCCTCGATACTAAATCTATAATGAGCTCGTAAACATAGTGCTTATAACTTTGCACTTTACAATCAATAACTATAACTTTTTTTTTCACATTCATATAAAAACTAAACATAGCATCCCCCCACTTGAGATGAGCAATATGTAAATTTGGGGGGTCTTCAATGATCTTTAAGAATATGTCGTCGACGAAAGCGTGATTCCTGACCTTTCCACTTGAACCTTGAACTTAGGCAAATAATGACTTTCCAATCACAAATAAATACTATAGGGTAGGCTAAGGTGTATGGGTGTAATGAAACAATATGATGGGTGAAAAAAATGAAATGAATGGCTCAGATGGGTGTATCTAGGGGTATCTTGCACTAAAGGTGAGTGCAACAAAAGGGTTTAACATAGGGGTCGAGAAGTCGAGGTGACTAATCGATAGACACACAATGATGGGCTATTTGGGTAATAATCCTATAATATTGCCTTCTTAAACTGAGAAGTCAAAATACATCGAGCTAACTCAACATACCTCGTCTATGGTCTCGAAATGATATAAGGCCAAGTTCTAAAGTTTACAAGCTACCGTCACACTCATAATTTGGTGGATTTGGGGTAAAAATTTGGAAACGGATAAGGCTAATCTCACCATATAATATCAAGGGTTATAATGTGCTCGGCTAAGGTCTAATCTAGTTAGGTTAAGAAAAACATGTCAAAATTTTAAAAATGGCATAATGTTTCAAAATAAACTAGAAAATCGAGGGCAAAATAAAGTTTAAGAGATAATTCTACTCCCCGTCCCCCCACTTGAAATGTACAAAGTCACTTTTGTACTAAACGTTAAATAAAGGTGAAGAGAAAAGTAGAATTAGAGCGAGAACTTCCCTGAAATTTGCTCCAAAAAGAAAGAAGGCCCACGAAAAGAATCGTGCCTTCTCTTAAGCATCCACGAGCAAACTTCATTCCCTAAAATCACACTACTAACAAGCATAATTCTAAAAAAAGAAAAAGAAAAATGAAAAGAAACCTAACTCTCTTTCGTAAGAATCACGGTTGCATTTAGCGTATGCAACAAGCCTTTTAAACCACTTGGTGTCCCAAGTGGACGAGCGTAGTCTCGTGAGGACTTACAGGGAACATACCCACAAAGTTTATTTAAAAACTAATACAAGGTCATTGTGTTTAAAAGAAAGAATTAATACAGAGGATAGTTACGTCGTGTTGGATCGATATACTTTAATCAAACTAACTTAACTAGCTTGTTAAGGTTTAATAACCTCGGATAAATCCTAAGTTATTAACAAAGAAACACTGAGCAATCTTTATCAAGTACGCGGAATTTACTTAACAAAGCTAAGAAGAATAACTTTATTATAAACTCTAAATCTGCTTATTATGTAGATACTCTAATACAACTCTAAGATAATCAAACTTTTCTCTAAAACACTAATTCGTAAACTCTAAAACTCTTTTTCTGAAATCATACATCTAATGCCAATCTAGGAGTCCTTTTATAGGCTCAAGGATATCCTAGTCGGTTTACAATTGATAACCTTGTACGACAAGTAATCTAAACATAGAATACAATTCTTTCCATAAACGAATATAACAGTTCTTTTGTTCTAGCAGTACTTTGACTTTATCTTGTAGTACTTTGACTCTGTCTTTAGCAGTACTATGACTATTTGACTTCTTCCAGTTCTTTGCAAAGATACAAGATTTCATATCTTCAAGACTTTCATATCTTCAAGACTTTCATATCCCAACAATCCTCCCCTAACTTGAATTCTACTTGCTTGACTTCAAGTTCCTTTTGAATATATCTTTAATGACTTCATCTTTAAAACGGATTGTTTCTTAGTCTTTATATTGTATTTCGCAATATCCGTGCTTGTCAAAGTATCTCTTAGAATTGTTCTCTTCACAAGAAAGATCCAAAGAATCTCCATCTTTTCAAAGAACACAAAGAATATATGACAATTTGTACAAGAATTCGGTTTAAGTTGCATACTATTCTCATCACGTCCAAGTGAATCATTGAAAAAATAATGGATTTAGATCTCTTTACCAAAGCCATTATCTCCGGAGTAGCCAAATGTTTTTGTGTGTAAGACCATGGTACATTGATAACCATATGATTTTAGCAAACCACCACTATCAATGATTTGTTTTGTCTTTACCAAAAGTCGTACCTTCCGGACTAGTTAGTTCTTCTATCTAATGGTGAACTAATTACCAATAATGGTTTTTCCACGCCTTTACCACAAGCCATTTTCTTGTGGGCTAGCCAACTCTTCACATTCATCGATATGGTGAGTTGATTACCATCCAACTTATTAGCAAGTTGTCAACTAAAAACGGATTTGATATATCTTTACCGAGCCGTTTGCTCATGGATTAGTCAAGCCTTTTGTAACCATGGTGGATTGATAACCTATTGATGTTATCATCACAAAACCATTTATTCAACCTTTATTTCAAAATATTTATTACTTAGCAAAAGATTTCTTCTAAAATTTATTTAACTGGTTTAGTTCAAAGAACAAGATTTTGATGAAAGTATTGTCGATCGTGATACTTTGAATAAAAGTATCGATATATCAAAAGTATTTATTCAAATAAAATTCATACCGCTTATAGATCATTCTCAAGAATGGTAGTCCAGTTTATAAACAAATTGATAACCATGCAAGCGGTTTCATTAGCCTCTTCTACTTCCAATCCATGCTCTAGCATTCTTCTCATGAGCTCAACTGTAAGAGGTATCTTCTTTCTCGCAAACATGTATCATTGTTCCATTTTCTAGCTCCAAAACATGAACTCCATTCTTCAAAGAATCTCCAAGAAACTATTTCCCGCCTTTCTTGATTCTTCCGGATATCATCATTGCTTTCTTCTTCGTTCCCACATAGTTATGAGATCACCATGTAAAACCAAACCAATCCCTTCTAATGGATTATCTTCAAAATAAGCCTTCACAACATGATATAAGTAGAATAGGTCTACTCTATCTATAATATGCAAGAAATCCCATAGCCTTTTGAAAACTTTGAAGCTTTCATCTTCTTTATGAAAACCATGTAATCTCCATTCTTAGATTTCACAACTTTGAAAACACTAATCTTTTATCTGCTCATCTTCATGTCATTATCTTCCTTTGTATAATCAAAATCTACCACTCGAGATAATTCTTCAATTCATCACTAGTCTCGCATCTTAATTCAACCTTTTCTTTCTTTGAAAACCGAACATCCAGAACTTCGCTTTTTCTTTTCTCTTTAAGCTCTTCTTCCTTTCGACTTTAGTCCATGAGCTTCTTCTCTCAAGTCTTTAATGTCGCAACACTCTTCTTATAAGCTTCGCTTCAAAGATCATAGAGTCTTTTCATATCAACATAATTTAGCTTATGTAGTCCTTTATATCCTCTCGCTTTTAAATATGCCATCATTGCATCGAATAATAAAGAGATGGTGATCGGAGATAAGTATGGAAAAGATGTAAAGTAATAATATGAGAGGAAAATCGAAAGTAGTTATTTATAGGTGAGATTTGAAAATCACACCTAAATAACAAAGTTACCGTTACTACCAATTACCCATCAATATTACCGTTGGAACAAGACTTTAATACGACAAACAAGACTTTCCACATAAGCAAGATTTTCCCAAGCAAGACTTTCCAAGCAAGATTTCAGAAAAACAAGACTTTGCCAAATACCTTCATATAAACTAAGTATAAACAAGCATCCTCCCTCAAGCAATACAGGACTATACCTAACACCTTATAGTCCTCCCCTTAAACATAGCTTAGTAGTTAATCATTCCAATGCTCACGACCAAGTGATTGAATCGTGACACATCAAAACCTTTGTGAGTAAATCACCACATTGTCATCCGTGTGAACTTTAACCACATTAATGAGCCTATGCTCATAGCAATCTCGATAAAGTGATGCCTAATCGAATATGCTTTGTCTTGGAATGATACACAGATTCTTCACAATACAAATTGTACTCTCATTATCAATATTGATAGGAGTATTTTGAAATTAAACCCATAGTCCAAGAGTTGATTCGCATCCACAAAACTTGTCCACAACAACTTGCGCAGCCTACATATTCACTTCAGAGATGATGTTGTCGCAATTGTCCGCTTCTTGCATTGCCGTGAGACTAACCTTCTTCCAAGATATTGGCATCCACCGGTTGTGGATCTTCTATCATAATTATCACCGCATAGTCACTATCTCAAAAGCTTCCAAGTAAAAGGTGACTCTTTAGGATACCACAACCCCAACTTAGGTTGTTGTTTCAAATAACGTAAAATTCTTTTACCGCATTCGGTGAGAGATCTTTGGTGAGACTTGATATCTTGCACATAGACAAACCGCAAACATGATATCGTGCCTTGATGCAAGAAGATACATAAGAGAGCCAATCATTGACCAGACAACTTGACTTCAACAGTCATCCATCTTCATCTTTACCCAATGAATTAATAGATTTAATAGGTGTAGTAATGACCTTCATATCATCAAAATTAAACTTCTTAAGTATGTCTCAGTAACATACTTGTCTTGGCTAATGAAAATTCCTTCCTTGGACCGCTTAACTCAAGTCCTAAAATAAAGTTAACTCTCCCATTGAACTCATTTGAAATTCCTTCTGCATCAGCTGCTCAAACTCCTTAACCATAGACTGTTTGGTAGCCCCAAAGATGATATCATCAACATACACTTGAACTAACATGATATCCTTCTTGTCTTTCTTGATAAACAAAGTCTTGTCTATAGCTCCCCTCTTGTATCCATGTTGCAGTAAGAATGTAGAGAGCCTCTCATACCAAGCTCTAGGTGCCTGATGAAGACCATAAAGAGCCTTAACCACCTTATAGACTTTGTTTGGATGTTTAGGATCTTCAAAACCTGGAGGTTGTTTCACATACACCTCTTCTGTAATAGTACCATAAAGAAAGGCGCTCTTGACATCCATCTGATAGACTTGAAAACCCATGTATGAAGCAAAAGCAAGAAAGATTCTAATTGCTTCAATCCTTGCCACAGGAGCAAATACCTCATCATAATCTACCCCTTCCTCCTGTCTATAACCCTGAGCAACTAACCTTGCTTTGTTTTTGATAACATTTCCTCTTTCATCTCTTTTGACTCTAAAACCCATCTCGGTTCCAATAACTCTCTTCCCATCCGAAGATCACATAAAACCCAAACTTCTTGAAGTTTAAATTGAAGAAGTTCTTCCCGATAGCTTCAACCCGACTTTCTTTAGTCAAAGCTTGAGCGATATTCTTGGGTTCCTCTTGAGAGATGAAACAAGTAAGTAAGCGTGTTTGATGGTCCTTATGATTCAAACTGTTTTGTTTATATACAAAGCTAAGTAAAGCATTGTGAGGTTTTAGAGACCCTTAGCTTTGTGTCTTGTAATAACTCCGTAGAAGGACCAATGATTTGATCATTTGGATGATTCTTATGAATTGTAAGATTGGTGATCGTGGAACTTCATATGTATCATCTAAGTTAGTATAATCAAGACCTTCATTGGAATCTGTGAAAATACCTTCATCTTCAAGCTCATCATCGCTTCTTCTAACCTGCATGGTAGGATCATCCAAATCATCTAAAGCATCATGTCAGCAGTGCAAGAAGATTTTGGTCGAAAATCTTGTCTAGCATCTTGTGAGAGTATTCTCAGTCTTGTTCTTCTTCTTTGCCTCTTCATAAGCTCTCCTTTGTTCATCGGTGTAAGAATGTGCTAAAACATCTTGAAGAAGCATCCGATTAAGTTCCTCTTGAATAGATTGATCCTCGCAGATAATGAGGATTGTGGTGCAATAGTACTATGTTTTGGAGAATCAAGACTTTGCTTAGGAACCCAGATACTTTGTTTTGGAACAAGATCGTGTCTAATATGAACATCATGAACAACATATTGGATATCTTCTTCATTGTGCAAAGGTTGATTTTCTTCTAACAGAACATAATTCATCGAAGGAGATAAAATCTCAAGATCAAACATCCAATCGGGACCTTTACCTTTCTCATTGTCTTGATCTTCTAAAACTCAACATGAAGACAATCTTGAATCTTCTTAGTAACTCTATTGTATACTCTAAAGCCTTTACTATTAGTACAATAACCCAATAGGTAACCTTCTTCAGACTTGCCATCAAATTTTCCCAGATTATCAATGGTGTTCAATATAGTAAGAGGGCATCCAAAAGGCTTCATAAAATGAATGTTGGGTTTATTACCCATCGCAATTCATAGGGTGTCTTCATCGTGGTTTGGTGACAGAGACTCATTGAGTACATAACATGCAAGACTTACGACCGCCCAAAATTGAATAGGAGATGGGAATCGCTAACATTGTCCTTGCCGCTTCAATCAAGGTCCCGATCTTCCTCTCTGCAACACCATTTTCTTTGTGGTGTTCTAGCAATACTAAACTCCCTTTTATGCCTTTATTTGCACAAAAGTCATCCATAGGCTTGTTCTTGAATTGGCCCATTGTCACATCTAATACCTCTATCCTTGAGTCTTAATTGGTTTTCAAGTGCTATTATTAGAGTCCGAATAGCATCAAAGGTATCATCTTTAAAGCCCAAAAGAAAACCCAACCGAATCTACTACAATCATCAAGAATAACCAAACAATACTTTTTCTTATTTAAACTTGCCACGAGACAGTCCAAATAAATCCATATGTAATAGCTCCAATGGTTCTCTAATAGTTCTTTCCTCAAGCTTCTTGCAGAAGCTTTGTGTTGTTTACCCTTCTTGCATGCCAAACATGATTGATCATTCTTGTAAGTCTTTGAAGGTAAACCTCTAACTAAATTTCATTTGACCGCTTTGTTGATGTTCTTGAAATTAACATGGCCCGATCTTCTATGCCATTGATGTGCCTCTTGGATGTTGCTTTAGCCACCAAACATGTAGCTCTTCCATAGGAATGTAGACTCTTCATGTCTAAACTATATACATCATTTGTCCTTGGTACTCTAAGTACTACCAAGTCATCATCAACGTGTTTGAAGTCGAAGAAAGGATGAGACATTCGTGTCGTTGAATAACACAGGATGCTTTTATCACAAATTTGAGAGACCGACAACAAGTTGAACTTTAGCTCCTTCACATATCCGACATTCTCAAAATCGATTCTTCCGCCTTTAATAGTTCCTTTCCCAAGAATCCTTCCTCCATTGGGATTATTCCCAAATGCAACTTTTCCTCCACTAATATTTCTAAAATCGACAGATCTCTTTATCGCTGTCATACTTCCGAGCAACCACTATCCACAATAAGATGATCTTTAAGCTCCTCTTCCGGGTTGCCCTACGCACAAAGAAAAGAGTTAGAACTTTTAGGAACCCAAGTCATTATCGACTTGTGTTCCTCGAGGAGTTACAAACTCAAATTCTTTGAGTATGTAATTCCACTATCTTTCAAATGATGATCCAAAATTATCTTATGATTTTTAGCATGTGGATTTTCAAAACTTTCTCGGTTTTCAACATAAATCTCTTTCACCAAATTTTTAGCATTTTCTTGTGTCACAAAACATCCGATTCACTTTTTGTTGAACGATCTTGTATGTCCTCGGAAGATTTCCCTTTTAATCCATTCGGTTTTAACAGTGGTTCTGTGATCTAGATCCTATATGAATTGTGATACCTTCTAGGTTGATAGTGAGATCTCCTAGAATTCCTATCCCAAGTAGGGTTTTCAAGACCTTGTTTCGAGCAAGCTTTGGAAAGTCTTGTGAGATCTTCAAGGTCTTCTCCGATGTGGGTATCTATGATCCGTGTGAAGTTTCGTGATTAACCCTATGTGAATTTGTCCAAACCGGTTTGTGCTCTCTAGGTTTCGGTTGGTTGACTTATTCCTTGAAACTTGCTTAGATATTCGAGTGTTTGTCACAATCTTTGATTAAGTGAGTAGGACTATAACACACAAAACACGCTTTTGACCCATATGACCAAAGTGATTTCTTCTATGTCTATGCCCAAAATTATTTTGCCTTCTTGATGATTGATAAAACTGTTTTGACCAAAATTATCCCAAAAGATTTAGCAAGACTGCTTTTGAAAAGATTTTGCGTAAGATATCGCTTGTTGAGCAAGACTTTGGTTTAAAGGTACCGCTTGATTTTGAACATTATTTTCAACAGTTTCTTTGGGTTTCTCGGACCTAGATTGAGCAACAAGCTTCTTCCTAAACTCTAGACTATCTACTCCATAACGAGAAACATCGTGCCTAGAGGGTTGATGACTAATGGGATGAGGAACAAGATGATAACCATTGTCTTTCTTATATTCGGAGGTGGTTCACTTCATCGAGCCCTCATTACTAGATGAATCTATATAGTTAATGAGCTCATCATCACTAGTGGTTATGTCCTCAAAAACACCATCATCCTGATCACTAGTTTGGTTTTCATTTATGTTACTAAAGTCCATTCCAAATCCTAAGCCTGTTCTAATGTAAGCCCTTCTCTGTTTTTCAACATAAGCAATGATGAGTGTCTAAATACTCATCATTTTTATACTGTTAGAATGCCAAAAACATCTGAAAACACTCAGAAACACATCAAAATGATAAAATATCACAAACAAGTGTTTTATATGTTTTAAATGCAAAACATCAAAATCGGTGAAAACGATTAAGTTTGCATAATTGGCGCTTTAGTCCCCAAGTTTGAAAATATGTCAAAATAGTCCCCTGTAATTCAAAAACTTGTAAAATATCATTTTTAGGTCCATAAGATTCAAAAGTTGTCAAAACAAACCCTTCCAAGTTTAAAAATCACAAATTGACAACTTTAGTCCTTTAACTTTGAAAATTGTCAAAAATAGTCCTTGGTTAATTTAAAAAGTGAAAATTATCAAGTTTTAACCTTGTTCTATTTATAAATGACAAAAATGGTCCTTATGATAAACTTTTTGAGAATTTACAATATTGGTCCCTCAAGTTTCCAAATTGGCAGTTTTAGTCCTTTAACATTTCAAAAATGGAAATTTACAAATATGGTCCTTGTACTAATCTTACTTGGCAGGTTTGATCCTTATGATATGCTTGGAAACTTGTCAAAACCAGCCCCTTAACTTTGGCTAAATTGCAAAGTTAGTCCTTGTTTACTAAACCAAACCAAACGGATCTATTACTAAGCCAAATCCAAATATCCAGTCCAACCCAAGCCCAAACTTGACCCGGCCCAATTTTTGAAACAGAGATAAACCGCCTACACTGTTTGTCTCCCTCACCTCCCCTGCATACTCAAAACCAGAGGTGGTTTTACCACCTCCACCTCACCAATTCCACCTCACTCACCATTTCCAGCTCATCCCCCCTCCTCACCAACTAGCCCACAAACCATTAATGCTTCCCCACCATAAACCTGTCACTGTAGCTCTCACAAAGCCTGTTTTCCTTTCCAAATCACCCTACACCCATACCTACTTCCCAACTTGTCCCTACACCTCCACATCCTCCCAATATTCTTTAATTGCTCAAATTATCTCAAGCAACCATGAGTACTTTTGGCGCCAAAAGTAAAATAGAAGGTGAGATGAATTTGATCGCTTCAATGGTCAAGAATTTTGATGGGATTTGTTCGAGAGACAAATGGGAGTTCAAAAGACTATAAAGAAAGGGAGGAACCAATGTAATTATCTATCTAGTGTAATTTTCAATTTTCATGTCGCTTTAATTAATTTTCTTTATCCAAATTGTATTTTTAAGCTCTCAAGTACTTTATTAAGTATTATCGGTGTATTTTGAAACCTTTTCAATAATCAATTTCAGTTTCAAGTCTTATCTCTTGTTATGCAATTTTTTACTAATTCAAGAATCTCAAAATGGTGAATGTTGCTACTTAAGTGTTATCTTGACTGAAATAGTCACATAAGCTCCTTATAAAGCTTATGCAAGCTTTTAGAAACCTTTAAAACAAGTTTAGAAGTCAAAAGAAAAATAAAAAAAAATACAAGTAAATTAATGAAAATTCAAAATTGATGGTGAATGTGATCAAGAAAGTCGATGCACGGATATTGGATGGTAATGGGTTAGTGAACTGTGGAGGTTCTATAGGTTGTGTTTGTGACCTTGGCTCTTTGCTCGAGTTTTCATTTGGAAATCACTTGTAAGCTTTTTGCTCATTTTCTTGCATATTCTCGTTTTAGTGTTCTCAAGTTTGAATAATCGTGTCTACATGTTAATTAACTATATTTAAGTGTGTTTGATCATTAAAATCAAGATCTTGTTCTTTAAAATTAGTAATTATCAAAAATCTTCATTTGGTCATTAAAACAAGATAATCAATTCTTATGTTTCATGTTGTTAGTCCTGTTGGTTTATGCTCATTTAGTCTCATGTAATGATGTTATAAGGATTTGAATCGGTTTCATGGACTTGATTGGTGTTTAGCTTTGAAAATCATCAAATCGGCCTTTAAAAGTGTTGTTTGGTTCAACTTGTTCATATTGTAACAAAGTTATGCAGATCTTTGTTCTTGATTGTTTGGTGTCTCACTAGGTCCTAAGAACTCAGTTCAATAATAAAATCCAGTCATTAGTTGTTAAATAGTCAAACTTTCTTTTAATCTCACTCAATTTAACAACTGTTGGGATTTAGGAAGTGAAACTCAGCACAGTAGCTTATAATTTGTTAGACTAGCTTAATTTTATCTTATCCTAGCATAATATAACATAATCAGTTAATAGATTCAAGTTAAAGTTCACTTTAGTCAACTGTTAGTGATTATCAAAAAGTCAAAAAATTTTCGCCTTAGCGCTTTTGGATAAAATAGATTAATCTATATAGGGTTTAATATGAGTTTTCAAGACTAGAGCTTTTAGGATATCAAATATTTAGTTGCTTAGCTTTAACCTAGTGTTTTTCATATTTTCTCATTAGCTTATTTACTAGCTTAACTTTTAGCTTATTCCAAGTACCATTTTCAAAAAGTGCCCTGTGCACCTGTTTTACTTGCTCAATCATAAGCTCCTACAGAGCTTATCAGTTGGCCTTAGCTTGTAAACCTTGGTTCTTTGGATAGCCAATCAAGCCTTCTAGAGGTTCCAAGTTTATTTTTTCAATTTTTAGCTTGTTTAGTGGGGTGCTATTGACTTGTATCTTGTCCCATTATCTCGTTATAACCACTACCCAAGAATTGATCTCTTTTCATAAGTTTTTCCAAGCTCCACAGTGGACCCCACAGTGTGAGCTTTAGCTTTTTGGATAGCTCACCAACTCCGTTTGATACCCAAGTCTTTGTTTTGAGCTTTGGAGCTTATTTACCTAGCTTATTTTAGCTCGCAAAATGTCCTCGGATCGCTTTGGTTTCTCGGTTTGAGATTATTGCTTATTTGATATTTAATAGCTTATCAGTGTTCTTAATTGTGTTTTCTAGCTTAGTATTAATAGCTTTTAGCTTAATATAGCTTCCTTATCAGTTTGGTGGTCTTTGGTTAACATTTAGCTTTTTCTAGTGCTTATTTATAAGCAGTCACAACTGCAGTTGCTTAATTCTCCAAACAAGACCATGTTTTTCTATTTTTCATAGATTCAGCATATTAAAATAGACTTTCCCTGAAATTTTCATTATTTTTCATAACTGTTTGCTATTTTTCTTAATTAAAAACAGTTTTTAGGTATTTTTAAATAGCTTTTAATACTAAAAAATTATAAAAAGTCCAAAAAAATGATTTTTCAATTTTCTTAGGTTAAGATAAATATAAAAGTAATAAAAAGTATTTTTCCATAATTTTCTTAGTTTAAAAAGTATTTTTTAGCATTTTTATTAGTTTTAAATAGTTTTAAATTAATAATAAATACATAATAAGTCTTAAAAATATATTTTAGTTTTAAAATAAGTTTTATCATATTTTAGATTTTTCCAAGTTATAATTTCATTTTTCTAGGCTAATTTTGTATTTTCTTGTATTTTAGTGCAATTTAAATACTTAATAAATAGTTTTAATTAATAATAATTAAATAAATAGTTGTAAAATAATTTTCTTTTCTAATAATTTTCTTTTATTATTAGGATTCCAAAAGTATAATTTTTATCTTTTAGGCCTTTTATTTCTTTAAAACTCACTTTTATTTTATACGTAGACGTTATTTTTATTTAAACGTAAGTTTTAAGTTTTAGGTTTTAAACGCTCATCGACTTTGTAAAAATAGTGATAGCGTTTATTTAATAGATTTTAACTTTTAATCTTTTTAATTTGCATTTAAGTCGCTTTTATTTGTAAATCTTTTCTTTAGATAATTTTCCATCGATATCCTTATCGATCACTATCCTTAGTGATCATTCTATCATCCGAAGTTGTTTTAAACACCAATTCATCCTCCGTGGGACTTAACGACCCAGAATTCCCTATATTCCTCGATCTAAATTGCATTTGTGTCTGAAATTGTTTTAAGTCTGTTTTGACTTGACGGTTCGGACAAGATCAAATTTTGGCGCCCGCCGGGAGGTCAGAAGCGTGTTTCTAGCATTATCGCACCCGTACTTGCACATATACCACAGTTTGTAAAAGTTTTCGTAAAGTTAATATAAACCAAAAATTCATTAACACTTTTCCTAAAGTGTTAAAACCCAAAACAATATAAAACAACAAAACGATCGTAACGTTTTCTATTTTGTATTCTTTTAAGGTGATTCTTAAAGAAATACGATTTGGTTAAACGGACGATACCAAAATATTGTCAAAAGTTTTTAAACCCCATCAAGACAAATCATACCTACGTCTTTTCGGTGGTACTTAATTAAATACATAAAATCAACCACCGCAAATCAAGGCAAAGGCACTACCTAACTGGGGTGCGACCATTAATAAGTTCCCGAACATCGATTTAAAACTTGCCTTTGTGTCACTTGTGATTTGGTGTACCTTTTCAAAGAAGCCGTTCATTTGTGATTATTGGTTAAGTTCACTTGTGTTTTGCCTCATTTGTTTTGGAAATTGATTTTTATACTTAGTGCATGCAAGACTGCTCTTCCAGTTCTACAAGTCCACTTTCCGAACTTGGAAACATTCCTCGCAGACGAGAGGACGCTCGGCTCCTTCACCGTGGATCGAGGAACGCCTACCACCACCACCACCGTCGAAATGGCGAAGACAAACCCATGAATGAGCTTCTCCAAGCACCCATCGAGGGTTACGGAGATGCCATTGTTGTCCAAACCATTGTGGTCGATACCTTCGAGCTCAAGACCGGGTTGCTTAATCTGTAACCCAAAGCCAATTCTATGGTTTTGAGCGGATGATCCTCATGCACACATTCGATGGTTCAATAAAATTGCATCAACCATCAAGTACAAGAATGTCCCATCCGGCTATCAAGCTTCTTCCGCTCCCATTTTCTGTAGGACAAGCCCGAATTGGCTTCGAGAAACAACCCCTCGCTCTATAGAGACATGGGAAGACCTAGTTACAAAGTTTGTGAACGAATTCTATCCTCCATCCCGAACCACAAGTCTTAAGAATGAGATAATGAAATTTTCTCGTAGATTTGATGAATCATTCGGGAGGCATGGGATCGTTATAAAGAATTGCTCCGCAAGTGTCCACATCATGGTTTTACCGAGTTAATGCAAATGGATACTTTCTATAATGGTCCGAGACCGGTGACCAAGACTCTCTCGAATGCCTCCATGGAGGTAATTTCCTTAGCAAAACCACCAAAGAAGCCTTACAAATAATTGAAAACAAGTCCTGTGTCCGTTCTTTCCGCACTAAGACATATCAAAATCGCCTAATGCCGGACCTTCTACTTCATCTCCGTGAGTACATCTAGCACCGATGCTAAGATTGATAAACTCACAGATGTCGTTCGAGCTTTGGTTCTTGCTAACCAAAGAAAGTCTCCTTCACTCACCACCAACACATGTGAAGTGAAGAAAGTTGAAGTTTGTGTCACTTGTGGTGGTCCTCATGCATACTATAATCAGATCGCCACCGATGGTAGTCCGTTTGAAGCAAATGCTATAGCCGGTACTTCAAATCAAGGAGGTAATCAATACCGTCCTCGAATGAACCCAACTACCGTGCTAGCAATTATCAGCACCACCCGGTTTTAACCGTAATCCTAACCGAATCGAATCAACCTAGAATGAGCCAAGGTTATCAAAACCAAGGTAATTTCTATCCTGGACCCAATCAAGGTTTCCAACAACAAGGAACCTTCATCAAAACAATTTCAATCGTGGGAATCAATTTCATGGGAATGTGAATCCTAATCAAGGGAATTTTCAACAACAAGGTCATAATCAAAACATCCGACCTCAAAATTTCCTCCTAATCCACCTCCCATCATTACTCCTCCAGACCATCATCCGATGAGTTATCAAGCGGTTTATGAAATCCCAAGATGAGATGAACAGATTGTTGGTCACCGATCACGATCCGAAGAAGTCTTTAAATGATCGACCGAGCTCGTGTACTTTACCGAGCAACACGATCGCTAACCCGAGGGGCGATGCTAAGGCGATCACGACCGAAGTGGTGTTTCATACAATGGACCCGCTATTCCTACTACTCTTCTTCTTCTCTTCCAAAGGTAGTGGAAAGTGAACCGAGGACTCACAATGGACCCACGACTCCAATGCCCCTCCTCCCGTGGCAATGAGTCAAGTTACCAAGGAAACAACGGACAAGGTGCATTATTCAAGTCCAAGTAAAATCAAGACAAGTCCCACCTTCTGTAGTCCATCCTCAAGTTGTCCGAAACCCAAGTCTAATCCAGAGTTGTTTTTGAACCACCAGTAGCTCCCATTGAAAATATCATATCCAAATCTTCTATTCCATATCCATCACGTTTGAATGAGCAAAAGCTCCGTGAAAAGCTAGTCATCAAATGGATAAATTTTTCCAAATTTTCCAAGAATTACATTTTGACATAAGCTTTATGGATGCTATCATGTCGATGCCCAAGTTTGCATCGACTCTCAAACACATGTTAAGCAATAAGGAAAAGTCGTTTGAAATGGCTAAGACTCCTCTTAACGAGAGGCGCTCTGCAGCTTATCTGAAAAAGCTTCCGAAAAGCTTGGAGATCCCGGGAAATTTCTCTTACCTTGTGTATTCTCAGAATGGTTGAATGCTTTGCCCTAGCGATCTTGGTGCAAGCATTAATCTTATGCCATATTCGATGTGGAAGAAACTCTCTCTTCCGAACTTACTCCTACATGCATGACTCTCGAGCTTGCGGATCGTACAATATCCCGTCCTCTTGGCATTGCCGAGGACGATTTTGAAAGTAGGAAAGTTCCATTTTCCACCGACTTCGTGGTTGTTGATTTTGATGCCGATCATCGGGTTCCTCTCATTGTTGGTCGAGGATTCACGAGAACGGGCCGTGCTCTCATAGATGTATTTGAGCAAGAAATCACATTACGTGTTGGTAATGAAGTCATCACTTTTAACCTTGATCGACTTGAGGTACTCGCAAATTATGATTCGAATCGGTTAACCGAATAGATATCATTGATGTTGCTTCAAGAGTACTGCAAGAAGTTCTTGGTTATGATCATAATTCTTCGAGTGATAATCTCACTCATTCATCTCAACCTATCATCGCCAATTCTACTCCTTCTCTCACCCCATTTGAGGAAAGTGACTTCATCTTAGAAGAGATTGAAGCATACTTATCCAAATGATTCCGTACCATGGGAAATTGATCACGCCCAATTGACATTGAGGAGACATACTTCTCATTGAGAAGTTGCTTAATGATGATCCATCATCCACCCTCACTCTAGTGATTCAATTCTCGATGAGATTAATCAAATGAGATTAATCGGAGGAGATTTTCTTTTGAGAAGTTGTTAAATCATGACATTTCTCATCCTCTCCTTCCATCAAACTTCATAACAAGGAAGTCAAGTCGGTTGAGAAAATCAAGAATTTCCGAGGTTGAGCTTAAGGACTTACCACCTCATCTCGAGTATGCATTTCTTGAAGGTAATGATAAATTACCGATTATTATTGCTAGAGATTTGAGTAAAGATGAAAAAGTCGCTCTCATAAAATCTTGAAGTCGCACAAGCAAGCAATTGCTTGGAAACTCTCCGACATCAAAGGTATCAACCCCGAGTTCGTACTCATAAAATCTTGATGGAGGATGACTTCAAGCCGTTAGCTCAACATCGAGAAGAGTAAATCCAAAATCCATGATGTTATCAAACAAGAGGTTATCAAACTTCTTGATGCAGGATTGATTTACCCAATCTCGGATAGTCCTTGGTTAGCCCAATTCATTGTGTTCAAAAGGGTGGCATTATGTTATCACAAATGAAGATAACGAGTTAATTCCAACTCGATCGTTACGGATGGCGTGTGTGCATTGACTATCGTAAGTTGAATGACGCCACTCAGAAAGACCATTTTCCTCTCGCCTTTATGGACCAAATGCTTGAGAGATTAGCAGGAATGAATACTATTGTTTCCTTGATGGTTTCTCGGGGTACTTTCAGATTCCCATTGATCCAAAGGATCAAGATAAAACCACATTCACCGTCCATACGGAACTTTTGCCTATAGACGTATGCCTTTTGGCTTATGTAATGCTCCCGCACGCTCCAACGTTGTATGATGGCCATTTTCCACGACATGATCGGGAAACAATGGAGGTGTTTATGGATGACTTCTCGGTCATTGGGGATTCATTTCAAACTTGTCTCTCCCATTTAGATAAAATGCTTCAAAGGTGTGAAGACACCAATCTTTGTCTAAAGCGGGAGAAAAGTCACTTTATGGTCAAAGAAGGCATAGTCCTTGGCCATAAGATTTCAAAGAACGGATTGAGGTAGATAGAGCAAAAGTCGATGTTATTGCTAAATTACCTCATCCTACTACCGTTAAAGGTATTAGGAGTTTTTAGGTCATGCCGGTTTCTATCGTAGATTCATTCAAGATTTTCCAAAATCGCCCTACCAATGACCCATCTTCTTGAAAAGGATGCTCCTTTTATCTTTTCACCCGAGTGCATCGTAGCTTTTGAAACATTAAAGAAAAAGCTTATCAAGCACCCATTCTCGCTGCTCCGATGGGATTTACCTTTGAGCTAATGTGCGATGCAAGTGATTTTGCTATCGGTAGCAGTCTTAGGGCAACGAAGAAATAAGCATTTTCACCAATTCACTACGCAAGTAAGACTATGATCAAGCTCAACTCATTACACCACCACGTAAAAAGAGCTATTAGCCGTGGTGTATGCATTTGAGAAGTTTCGGCCGTACTTAATCTTGACCAAATGTGTAGTGTATACGGATCACTCGGCTCTTAAATATCTCTTTGCAAAACAAGATGCAAAGCCGAGATTACTCCGTTGGGTTCTCCTCCTCCAAGAATTTGATATTATCATACGTGATAAAAAGGAGCGAGAACTTGGTGCAGATCATCTCGTCTGATTAGAAAACCCTCACCAAGATGTTTTCGAGAAAAGGATATAAATGAAACATTTCTCTCGAGACGCTCAATGCGGTTTCTTTTCGTGGAAACTCTTCTACCCCATGGTTTGTCGACTTTGCAAATTACCATGCGGGTAACTTCATCGTGAAAGGGATGACAACCCACAGAAGAATAAATTCTTCAAGGATGTTAAACACTATTTCGGGACGACCCTTTCTTGTTCAAAATCTGTGCGGATCAAGTCATCCGACGGTGTGTTTATGGACAAGAAGCTCTTGACATTCTCAAAGCTTGCCATGCGGACCCACCGGGGCCATCATAGTCCAAACTACACCGCGAAAAGGTGTTTGATTCCGGGTTTTATTGGCCCACAATCTATAAAGATGCCCACGATTATGTCAAAACTTGTGACGCTTGTCAGCGTCACGGAAACATATCTCAAAGGAATGAAATGCCACAAAATGCCATCCAAGTTTGTGAGATATTTGACATATGGGGTATTGATTTTATGGGGCCATTTCCATCTTCTCGTGGTAACAAGTACATACTTGTGGCTGTTGACTACTTGTCGAAATGGGTAGAAGCAAAGGCTTTACCTACAAATGATGCCCGAGTAGTTGTGAAATTTTTGAAAGCTCTCTTTGCCAGATTTGGAACTCCTCGTGCAATAATCAGTGATCGTGGTACACATTTTTGTAATGACCAATTTGATCGTGTCATGCAAAAGTATGGTGTTACCCACCGCTATCTATCGCATACCACCCCAAACAAGTGGGCGGTGGAAGTTTCAAATCGTGGTATTAAAAGAATCCTTGAAAGGACAAGAGGTGAAAATCGTGCATCCCGGTCGGATAAACTCGATGACGCACTGGCTTTTCGTGACAACTTACAAAACACCAATTGGGTGTACTCCATACAAGCTAGTGTACGGAAAAGCATGTCATCTTCCGATTGAACTAGAGCACAAGGCTTACTGGGCCTTAAAGCATGCAAACTTCGATATACAGACAGCCGGTGATCACAGAAAAGTTCAAATGAATGAACTAAATGAACTTCGTGATCAAGCTTATGAGAACTCTTTGATCTACAAACAAAAGACAAAGAAGATTCATGACTCTAAAATCAAGAACCGCGTTTTCAACGTTGGTGATCGAGTCCTTCTTTTCAACTCTAGATTAAAGATTTTCTCGGGAAAGCTTAAGTCCCGCTGGTCTGGTCCATTTACCATTGCTAAGGTTTATCCTTATGGCACCATTGAGTTATCTCAGCCTGATGGTCCTAATTTTAAAGTGAATGGTCATCGATTAAAGCATTACTTTGGAGAGGACATTCCATCTGTGGTTGTCCCGGATCTACAAACATTCCCATGAACCAATGAATGCGGGATCGAGTCAAGCTAGTGACTCGGGAATCAAAAATAGTAGCACACACAATATGGGTTTTCACCCATGTTTCGCTTTCTTATCCCTTTCTACCACCCTAGTGTGGGGAGTTTTTCCCACACCGTTGTATATTCTCAATCCTTAAAAAAAAAAAAAAAAAAAAAAAAAAAATGTGTATATATCAAAAACAAAATAATGGCCATAGTATTTCCTTTTATGTTCTTTGTTTCGGCATAACCGCGGTACTTTGAATATTGAGGGCAATATTCATTTCTTAGCTGGGGAATTCTCACGAATTTCATGTAATTATTTCACCCAATTCCTGCTTTTGGCAAAATTTTTTTTTGGAGTAAGTGTTTTCACTTACTCAACAAATGGTAATCATCCACCATGTCTAACCCACATAAGGATTGGCTAATCCAGAGCAAACGGCTCTTGGTAAAGATATCTCAAACCGCTTATGGCTTGCAATTTGCCTAAAATTGTATGGTGTTCAACTCACCATATCTTTAAACTAGTGAAAAGTTGGCTAGCCCGCAAGTTTATGGCTTGTGGTAAAGGCGATTGAAAATCCATAATTGGTAATCGGCTCACCAAAGATAATATTGATAATTTATCTAAGAGTTGGCTAGTCCGTATGGTACGGCTTCCGTAAAGACAAACCAAACCGTTGAAAGTCGGTGGTTTGCTCAAAATCACATGGTTATCGGTGTACCATGGTTCTTACTTGAATCGAAACATTTGGCTACTCCGAAGTAATGGCTTTTGGTAAAGAGATTAAAATCCATTATGTTTTCTCAAATCATTGCTAGGGACTAGCAATATCTTAGTGTGGGGATTGATGAGTGTCTAAATACTCATCATTTTATATCGTTAGAATGCCAAAACATCCGAAAACACTCAAACACATCAAAATGATAAAATATCACAAACAAGTGTTTTATATGTTTTAAATGCAAAACATCAAAATCGGTGAAAACGATTAAGTTTGCATAATTGGCGCTTTAGTCCCCAAGTTTGAAAATATGTCAAAATAGTCCCTGGTAATTCAAAACTTGTAAAATATCATTTTAGGTCCATAAGATTCAAAAGTTGTCAAAACAAACCCTTCCAAGTTTAAAAATCACAAATTGACAACTTTAGTCCTTTAACTTTGAAAATTGTCAAAATAGTCCTTGGTTAATTTAAAAGTGAAAATTATCAAGTTTTAACCTTGTTCTATTTATAAATGACAAAATGGTCCTTATGATAAACTTTTGAGAATTTACAATATTGGTCCTCAAGTTTCCAAATTGGCGCTTTAGTCCTTTAACATTTCAAAATGGAAATTTACAAATATGGTCCTTGTACTAATCTTACTTGGCAGGTTTGATCCTTATGATATGCTTGAAACTTGTCAAACCAGCCCTTAACTTTGGCTAAATTGCAAAGTTAGTCCTTGTTTACTAAACCAAACCAAACGGATCTATTACTAAGCCAATCCAAATATCCACCCAACCCAAGCCCAAACTTGACCCGCCCAATTTTTGAAAAGAGATAAACCGCCTACACTGTTTGTCTCCTCACCTCCCTCAAGATACTCAAAACCGTGAGGTGGTTTTACCACCTCCACCTCACCAATTCCACCTCACTCACCATTTCCACTCATCCCCCTCCTCACCAACTAGCCCACAAACCATTAATGCTTCCCACCATAAACCTCCACCGTAGCTCTCACAAAGCCTGTTTTCCTTTCCAAATCACCCTACACCCATACCTACTTCCCAACTTGTCCCCTACACCTCCACATCCTCCCAATATTCTTTAATTGCTCTGAAATTATCTCAAGCAACCATGAGTACTTTTGGCGCCAAAAGTAAAATAGAAGGCTGAGATGAATTTGACTGCTTCAATGGTCAAGAATTTTGATGGGATTTGTTCAGAGACAGCTGGGGAGTTCAAAAAGACTATAAAGAAAGCAGAGGAACCAATGTAATTATCTATCTAGTGTAATTTTCAATTTTCATGTCGTTTTAATTAATTTTCTTTATCCAAAGGTATTTTAAGCTCTCAAGTACTTTATTAAGTATTATCGTGTATTTTGAAACCTTTTCAATAATCAATTTCAGCTTCAAGTCTTATCTCTTGTTATGCAATTTTTTTACTAATTCAAGAATCTCAAAATGGTGAATGTTGCTACTTAAGTGTTATCTTGGACTGAAATAGTCACATAAGCTCCTTATAAAGCTTATGCAAGCTTTTAGAAACCTTTAAAACAAGTTTAGAAGTCAAACAGAAAAAAAAAAAAAAATACAAGTAAATTAATGAAAATTCAAAAATTGATGGTGAATGTGATCAAGAAGCTGATGCAGTCTGGATATTGGATGGTAATGGGTTAGTGAACCTCTGGAGGTTCTATAGGTTGTGTTTGTGACCTTGGCTCTTTGCTCTGAGTTTTCATTTGGAAATCACTTGTAAGCTTTTTGCTCATTTTCTTGCATATTACTGTTTTAGTGTTCTCAAGTTTGAATAATCGTGTCTACATGTTAATTAACTATATTTAAGTGTGTTTGATCATTAAAATCGATCTTGTTCTTTAAAATTAGTAATTATCAAAAATCTTCATTTGGTCAGTTAAAACAGTATAATCTGAATTCTTATGTTTCATGTTGTTAGTCCTGTTGGTTTATGCTCATTTAGTCTCATGTAATGATGTTATAAGGATTTGAATCAGTTTCATGGACTTGATTGGTGTTTAGCTTTGAAAATCATCAAATCAGTCTTTAAAAGTGTTGTTTGGTTCAACTTGTTCAGCTGTGTAACAGGTTATGCAGATCTTTGTTCTTGATTGTTTGGTGTCTCACTAGGTCCTAAGAACTCAGTTCAATAATAAAATCCAGTCATTAGTTGTTAAATAGTCAAACTTTCTTTTAATCTCACTCAATTTAACAACTGTTGGGATTTAGGAAGTGAAACTCAGCACAGTAGCTTATAATTTGTTAGACTAGCTTAATTTTATCTTATCCTAGCATAATATAACATAATCAGTTAATAGATTCAAGTTAAAGTTCACTTTAGTCAACTGTTAGTGATTATCAAAAAGTCAAAAAATTTTCAGTCTTAGCAGTTTTGGATAAAATAGATTAATCTATATAGGGTTTAATATGAGTTTTCAAGACTAGAGCTTTTAGGATATCAAATATTTAGTTGCTTAGCTTTAACCTAGTGTTTTTCATATTTTCTCATTAGCTTATTTACTAGCTTAACTTTTAGCTTATTCCAAGTACCATTTTCAAAAAGTGCCCTGTGCACCTGTTTTACTTGCTCAATCATAAGCTCCTACAGAGCTTATCAGTTGGCCTTAGCTTGTAAACCTTGGTTCTTTGGATAGCCAATCAAGCCTTCTAGAGGTTCCAAGTTTATTTTTTCAATTTTTAGCTTGTTTAGTGGGGCTGCTATTGACTTGTATCTTGTCCCATTATCTCGTTATAACCACCACCCAAGAATTGATCTCTTTTCATAAGTTTTTCCAAGCTCCACAGTGGACCCCACAGTGTGAGCTTTAGCTTTTTGGATAGCTCACCAACTCAGTTTGATACCCAAGTCTTTGTTTTGAGCTTTGGAGCTTATTTACCTAGCTTATTTTAGCCTGCAAAATGTCCTCAGGACTGTTTGGTTTCTCAGTTTGAGATTATTGCTTATTTGATATTTAATAGCTTATCAGTGTTCTTAATTGTGTTTTCTAGCTTAGTATTAATAGCTTTTAGCTTAATATAGCTTCCTTATCAGTTTGGTGGTCTTTGGTTAACATTTAGCTTTTTCTAGTGCTTATTTATAAGCAGTCACAACTGCAGTTGCTTAATTCTCCAAACAAGACCATGTTTTTCTATTTTTCATAGATTCAGCATATTAAAATAGACTTTCCTGAAATTTTCATTATTTTCATAACTGTTTGCTATTTTTCTTAATTAAAACAGCTTTTAGGTATTTTAAATAGCTTTTAATACTAAAAATTATAAAAGTCCAAAAAATGATTTTTCAATTTTCTTAGGTTAAGATAAATATAAAAGTAATAAAAGTATTTTTCCATAATTTTCTTAGTTTAAAAGTATTTTTAGCATTTTATTAGTTTTAAATAGTTTTAAATTAATAATAAATACATAATAAGTCTTAAAAATATATTTTTAGTTTTAAAATAAGTTTTATCATATTTTAGATTTTTCCAAGTTATAATTTCATTTTTCTAGGCTAATTTTGTATTTTCTTGTATTTTAGTGCAATTTAAATACTTAATAAATAGTTTTTAATTAATAATAATTAAATAAATAGTTGTAAAAATAATTTTCTTTTTCTAATAATTTTCTTTTATTATTAGGATTCCAAAAGTATAATTTTTATCTTTTTAGGCCTTTTATTTCTTTAAAACTCACTTTTTATTTTATACGTAGACGTTATTTTTATTTAAACGTAAGTTTTAAGTTTTAGGTTTTAAACGTTCATCGCCTGTAAAAATAGTGATAGCGTTTATTTAATAGATTTTAACTTTTTAATCTTTTTAATTTGCATTTAAGTCGCTTTTATTTGTAAATCTTTTCTTTAGATAATTTTCCATCGATATCCTTACTGATCACTATCCTTAGTGATCATTCTATCATCTGAAGTTGTTTTAAACACCAATTCATCCTCCGTGGGACTTAACGACCAGAATTCCTATATTCCTCTCGATCTTAAATTGAATTTGCGTCTGAAATGCTTTTAAGTCTGTTTTGACTTGACCGTTCTTCACAGATCAAGCAAATACGGGACAAGCCGGACTCTCCCAAGCAAAGAAACTTAGCTAACAAATCATCTCTTTCCTTAGTTAATTTCTCAATTTCAAAGAATTTTACAGCTTTAGTTTCCATTCACTAAGTTTTAACCGTAATCCTGTTGTTCATACTTTTCACCCAAGCCATTTCATTATTTTCATGTGTTATGATTTTAGCTTCTATAGACTCTAAAGTGATTTGATAACTGCTACCTCGCACCTAGCCCTAATACAATTATCTCTTTCAATCACATAATTGTTAAGCGCTTTAGATAAAACTCATAACAGTTTGAGCATACCTCGAGATAGGAGATCGAGTTGGTGAAGTAGCCACCATAGCAAGAAGAACAGATCATCTTCACTTTCTTTGCTCCAATCAAATCCTCCAAAGCCATCATTAGATTCCAAAGCAAAGATGTTCAGATTCTTCATCAAAAGCAAGGCTCGGTCCAAAGCTTCCACCGTGTCTTCAATCGCATCTTCCATCGCTACCATACAAGAAGTC
Source organism: Chrysanthemum lavandulifolium (assembly GCA_022545495.1). Lineage (NCBI taxonomy): Eukaryota > Viridiplantae > Streptophyta > Magnoliopsida > Asterales > Asteraceae > Chrysanthemum > Chrysanthemum lavandulifolium. The sequence continues at coordinate 59,628,113 of CM040241.1, forward strand.
ACCGGTTCATCATCAAATTCTTCACTCGGTCAACTTCGATAACTTCTCTTGAGCAACCAAAGCCTTTGTTTCGCTTATTGGAATTTCCTTGAGCTCAAGTTTAGGCTTCTCGAAGTTTGCTTTGCTTGATACTTAGCAAACCCGCACTCCCTTGCAAAGTGACCGGTCTTTTGACAATTGAAGCATTCAATTTTAGATTTGTCAAAAGTTATTCCTTGTTTTGGTTTGAAATCAATATTTTTGCTGCCTTCTTCATGTACTTTTTGATCCTTGCAATGATCATAGCAACTTGCCACCGATATCAATTTCTTCAAGTGCATCTTCTTCAATCATGCTAGATCCTCTTCATAAGTGATGTAAGCTTGCTTGTTGTGCAAAGAAGGAGCACACAACTTCATCCGAGTGCAAAGTGGTAGATGGTGGGGCTCTTGAGCATATGATGAGGATTGTAAACAATGAGATTTTGAGAAACAAGATTGAGGAGAAGCGAAGACTTTTGAAGTCTCGTTCTTCTTTTTCGATGATAGAAAAGCAATACTATGAGATTTGGAATTTGGTTGACCACTCATCTCATGTTCATACACCTTCATTGATGATAGAGATCATCAAAGTCCATAACATCCAATCCTTGTTGTCCCTCGATTATAGTAGCAATCACATGCCATGTAGATGGCAAACTCCTTAGAAACTTCAAATTAGCATCCTCAACTCGATACTTGTGCCTTGTATAACTCCAACATGTTGAGGAGATTCGAAACCTATCATATGCAAGATCAAGACTCTCTTTCTCCCTCGTGAAAGTTTCAAACGTTGTTTCAAAGAAGTTTCGTGCATCTTCTTAGAGGCTTCATTCCTCCAAATTTGGTCTTGAGAGTAGCCTGAGTCGCTTAGCATCTTTAGCATCATGAAACTTGAGAAGATGACCATCTGAATGGCGAGACAAGAGAATGTTTAGAGCCTTCTCTTGATTCCTTAGGGTTCTTCTTGGTAAGACCGCCTTTGGTCAGAGGTTGTCCAGAACAACAATGGGATCTCAAACTACTTCATTCCCATTCACAATTACATTCCATAAAGCATAGTCTCGAATGGCAATATAACGCCTCATCTTCATGCACCGTAGATCATATTCTCCTTCTTGATTATTGGAATTCGAGTGAGGTGATTGAGGGTGGTGGAGCGACTTCAATGACATCTTGAATATTGTTGAAGTAAGGTTTCTTCCTAGTCGAGTTTCCACACAAGCTCGATACCACTTGTTGGATCGATATACTTTAATCAAACTAACTTAACTAGCTTGTTAAGGTTTAATAACCTCGGATAAATCCTAAGTTATTAACAAAGAAACACCGAGCAATCTTTATCAAGTACGCGGAATTTACTTAACAAAGCTAAGAAGAATAACTTTATTATAAACTCTAAATCGCTTATTATGCGATACTCTAATACAACTCTAAGATAATCAAACTTTTCTAAAACACTAATTCGTAAACTCTAAAACTCTTTTTCCGAAATCATACATCTAATGCCAATCTAGGAGTCCTTTTATAGGCTCAAGGATATCCTAGTCGGTTTACAATTGATAACCTTGTACGACAAGTAATCTAAACATAGAATACAATTCTTTCCATAAACGACTATAACAGTTCTTTTGTTCTAGCAAGATTTTGACTTTATCTTGCGAGACTTTGACTCTGTCTTTAGCAAGACTTTGACTATTTGACTTCTTCCAGTTCTTTGCAGCATACAGTACTTTCATATCTTCAGTACTTTCATATCTTCAGCACTTTCATATCCCAACACGTCGTAACTCCTATAAGGAGTTACGCCGTAATTATTTCAAAACCTGGCGTACGCTACAGGAGTGTAGCTACGAGGTAACCATTGCATGTGATTACGCCGTAATTGGTAATGCTCTGGGAAGAACTACTGCAAAAGATGTGTTATGGCGTAACCATAAGAATTAGTTACGCCGTAATTGTGATGATTAGGTCCCGCTCAAAGATACCGCAACAACTTTCTCTCGATTTCTCGCAAAATGGTTAAAACACAAAACCCAATGTAAATGGAAATAAAACAAATAAAAAGGGATAATTCGGGTTGTCTCCCGAAAGAGCACTTTTCTTTATTAACGAGTCTTTAAGTTAGACTCAAGGCCATGGGGCTTTTTGCAGGGGCGAATAATTCAACACTCGAAAGCTTACTAACATCCTGTCCATAATAAATTTTTTCTCTGTGCCCATTCACTTTGAAAAACTCCCCTGCATTATTATAAACTTCAATAGTCCCATAAGGGAACACCTTACTCACTGTGTAAAGACCAACCCAGCGAGATCTCATTTTTCCAGGGAAGAGTTTAAGTCTTGAGTTGAAAACGAGCACCTCTTGCCCAACTTCAAACTTTTTATCCTTTATCCGCGCGTCGTGCCATCTTTTGGTCCTATCTTTGTATGCTTTGATAGGATCGTAGGCTTCGTCCCTTAACTCAGCGAGGTGATTGATTTGGGAAAATCGGTGCTCCTTGACCACGTCAGCCTCAAAATTAGCATTTTTGAGTGCCCATTATGCTTTATGTTCTAATTCTACCGGGAGATGATAAGCTTTTCAGTATACGATCTTAAAAGGTGTGCTTCCAAATAGGGGTTTTGTAAGTGGTTCTGAATGCCCATAAAGCTTCATCCAATTTGTCGGACCAATCTTTTCTGTTACTACTGACGGATTTCTCCAAAATTCGCTTGAGAGCCCGATTGGTGTTTTCTGTTTGCCCATTAGTTTGGGGATGGTAAGGTGCAGACATCCGGTGGATTACTCCGTATCTGTTCAGTACTTTCCATAATAGCATTACAAAAGTGCGTCCCTCGATCACTTATGATGGTTTTAGAAATCCCAAATCTGGAAAATAAAATTTTTTTAAATCGAATGACGCTTCTGGCATCACAAGTCTGTAAAGCTTCAGCTTCAACCCATTTTGAAACATAATCGACAGCCACCAAAATATAACTTTGTTTTTTCGATGGGGTGAAATGTCCCATGAAATCAATACCCCAGACATCAAATACTTCATATACCATAATGTTATTAAGCGGCATCTGATTTTGAGAAGAGATGTTCCCTAACCTTTGACATGCGTCACAATTTCTTACATATTTTGCGACATCCTTGAAAATGCTAGGCCAAAAGAACCATGCCTCATAAATCTTTCTAGCAGTAATGTCAGCCCCGTAATGCCCTCCAGCGGGTCCGTTATGGCAGTGTTCCAAAATTCATTGCTGTTCTTCTCCAAAAACACATCTCCTAATTATACCATCAGGGAAAGATTTAAATAGGAAAGGGTAATCTCAAAACTAATATTTTAAATCTGAGAAGAACTTTTTCTTTTTATCATCAGTTTTGTTTCTCTGTAGAACTCTGGCCGTGAGGTAATTAGCGAAGTCCGCATACCATGGTTCGGGAATAGGATCCTTAATTCTTACTGCCATAAGATGCTCGTCAGGGAAGGAATCACGAATAGTTTCTGTGTCAAGCTCCTGAAGCTCAGGGTTTTCTAATCGAGATACATGATCGGCTGCTAAATTTTCTGCCCCCTTCTTATCCTTGATTTCTATTTTAAATTCTTCTAGCAACAGTACCCATCTTATCAATCTTGGTTTGGCATCCTATTTACTGAACATGTACTTCAAAGCAGAATGGTCAGTGTAGACAACAGTTTTAGACATTACTAAATAAGACCTAAATTTTTCAAAGGCATAAACCACAGCAAGGAGTTCCTTCTCGGTGGTCGTGTAATGTTCTTGTGCTTCATTTAAGGTTTTACTAGCATAATAAATAGGTTTGAATTTTTTGTCTATCCTTTGTCCTAAAACAGCCCCCATCGCATAGTCAATAGCATCGCACATAAGTTCAAAATCGTTGTTCCAATCCGGAGCAATGATAACAGGAGCTGTAGTCAATTTTTATTTCAAAATATCAAAGGCTCTTTTGCACTCATCGTTAAAGTCAAATTTTGCATCCTTCATGGGTCATAGGTTTTATCAGTTTTAGAAAAATCTTTTATAAATTTTCTATAAAACCCAGTGTGCCCAAGAAAACTCCTAATTCCTTTTAGATTAGTTGGGTAAGGGAGTCGAAAAATAACGTCAACCTTAGCTTTATCGACTTCAATCCCGGTTTGGGAAATTTTATGTCTCAAAACAATTCCTTCTTTTACCATAAAGTGATATTTTTCCCACTTTAGGACAAGGTTGGTTTCTTCACATCTAGAAAGCATTTTAGATAAATTATTAAGGCAAGATGAGAAAGAGTTACCAAAAACCGAGAAATCGTCCATAAATACTTCCATGAAATCTTGGCACATATCTGAGAAGATTGCCGTCATGCACCGTTAGAATGTGGCAGGGGCATTGCATAGCCAAAAAGGCATTCTTCGGTAAGCGAATGTTCCGTAGGGGCAAGTGAAAGTAATTTTTTCCTGATCCTCTAGAGTGATTGGAATCTGAAAATACCCTGAAAATCCATCAAGGAAACAATAATATTCATGTCCAGAAAGCCTTTCTAACATTGATCGATAAAAGGAAGTGGAAAGTGATCCTTCCGTGTTGCGTCATTTAATTTTCTGTAATCGATGCAAACACTACAGCCATTAACCATTCTTGTAGGGATTAGTTCGTTATCCTCCTTAGTGACCACGGTCATTCCTCCTTTCTTTGGCACAACATGAATAGGACTAACCCAAGGGCTATCAAAAATAGCGTAAATTAGACCTGCATCCAAGAGTTTAATGATCTCATCCTTGACCACATCTTGAACTTTTTAATCTTCTTTGCGGCTGCACTACTAGTTTAAAATCATCTTCTATAAGTATCTTGTGGGAACAGTATGAAGGGTTAATTCCTTTTATGTCAGAAACTTTTCATGCAATAGCTCCTTTGTGCTTGATCAAAACCTGTAATAACAATTTCTTTTCCTCGTCAGATAATAAAGAAGAAATCACAACAGGAAAATTAGGATCATTATTGATAAATGCGTATTCCAAATGAGAAGGGGGCTCTTTGAGCTTGGGAGTATTATCAGCTTTTTCCGGGATGTTGGCAGAACATAACGTTTGGTTATCCACAGTATTTTCTTCCCCTTTGTCTTCTTCATTGTTAGATGTGTCATCATTGTCATCAAATACTAGTGATTTCAAGGGGTCAGGCTGAAAGCATTCGTGAGCATGTTTTTTAACATTAACCTCGACTAGATCGAGGTCGTCAAGGTTGTTGTCAGTGAAAGAAGCGTATTTCATTGATTTTTCTAGGTCGAAGGTAATCTTATCATTTCCAATTTCCAACGACATCTTCTTGTTAAAAACATTAATCATGGCGTGTGTTGTAGCAAGAAAGGGTCTTCCGAGTAAAATGGGGACATCATCTTCTTCCATTTCGAGGACCACGAAGTCGACCGGGAAAACAAATTTATCAATCTTGACAAGGACATTCTCTGCAATTCCTTTAGGGTATTGAGTTGTTTTATTTGCCAGCTCAATGCACATTCTAGTTGGTTTCAGGCTCCCCAATTCCAGTCATAAGTAAAGCGAGAATGGCATAAGGCTAATGCTGGCCCCTAAGTCGGCAAGGGCTTTTTGGAACATGATACCTCCGATGGTGCAAGGCAAGGTGAAACTCCCAGGATCTTCCTCTTTGAGAGGCATGTCTTTTAGAAGAGCAGCAGAACACCTTTGATTCAAGGTAACCTGTGTCCGATCAGAAAGTCTTTTATGAGTGAGGAGGTCCTTCATGAATTTAGCATATTTGGGCATTTGCTCAAGTGCTTCTACGAGAGGAATGTTTATGCTGAGTTATTGTAATTTCTCCATGAATTTCTGAAATTGTAATCGTTCTTGCTCCTTCTTAATTCTTCCTGGAAATGGTATAGGCAGAACATAGCATCGAACTTTTTCCGAAGTTGGTTGAGTAGCCTATGTTTCCTTGTTGCTGTCTTGAGGGATTTCTTCATTCTGAACATTCGAGTTTGAGGGATAAACTGGTTCTTTATAGTTTAATCCACTTCGAGTTGTTATAGCATGGGCCAGATCCCTAGGATTTGGTTCAGTTGTACTAGGAAGTTCCCCCTCGTCTCTCATTCTGACTGATTCTGCGAGCTTTCCGACCTGATTCTCCAATCTTCTTATAGCAGCTGCTTGAGTCCTTAGTACATGGTCGTAGTCTTTCTTGTTGTTCCATACCAGTTTCTCACTTTCCTCTTGCTTTCTGCTAGATTCCTTTACAAGCTTTTTTATTGCCCTTTCGAGATCTGTCACTCTTCCTTTAACTGGTCTATCGAACTTATGTTTAACCATTTTTACTTCTTCAGTAAAGGAGTGCATATCAGACTCGAATTCTTCCAAATTCTTAATTACCGATTGAAGTTCTATTGGGCTTTCATTCCAATTTTCATTCCAGGATGAAGAATAAAGAGCAACTTCTTCAATTCTGGTCCATCCTTTATCAGCAGTCATCAAAGGGATATGTTCTTTTGAGTCTAACATTTGTTGAGTCTTGATATTAAGCCCGTTGTAGAATATTTGCAGTTGTTCGTGTTTTTTGAGTTTATGCTCGGGGCATTTGAGGATGGCTTCATTTAATCTTTCCCAAGTTGTAAATAGTGGTTCATCATTATTTTGGTAGAATCTCCTAATTTCATCAACTTGCTGAAGGAGTTTTGCAGGGGTTCGGTATTCTTTAAGAAAGGCCTTCTTGAATGCATTCCATTTTGTAATAGATCAAGAAGGTAGTTTCTTCAGCCAATCTCTAGCTCTTCCCTTGAGAGTGAAAGGGAATGCTCTCATCAATGGTCTCTGGAGACGCCTGGTGCATGGAACAAGTCAGCGATTTCACATACTTTAGAGATGTGCTCGTGTGCTTCCTCATCTTTGTTTCCATAAAGGCTGCATTTCTTTAGTTCTTCCAGACATAGTCCTCAAAATTTGAATCTAACATTTTCTTCCAGAGCTGGAATAGTGATCCCCTGTTTAACTTTAGAGGTGGTAAGATAATCATTCATGGTGAGAGACATAATATCAGGAATTGAAAAACAATAATTAAAAATAAAGACTTAAAAAAAAAACCTAATATAGCTCCCCGACAGCGACGCCAAAAAATAGATGCAGGTTTTACTGACCAGGTTTTAATATTTATAAATGTCTCGTTATACCTATGTTCTACCCTAATGCACTAACGGGCAGTGTACTCGATCGTGTGTAGTGTAGTATTCGGTAAAACCGAGGTCGTCCCAAGAGCTATGTGAGCGGATTCTAATTAAGTCTAGGTGTCACAGATTTTAAGGTTGAAATGATTAATTAATAACTAAAGACAAGAAAATAAAGGGAAGCGAATAAAGGCAAGGGTTGTGATCAACAGAGGAGAAGTGTGCTAACCTAGTTACTCATCCTATCATGTTAAGTTCACATCTTATTACTTCCAATTACTTCAAGTGGGGGTTTAAGTCGCTAGGACAGCATTTAGTCAGTTCGTCCTAACCTATCAGCAAAGGCTTCCACCGGAGATCAAGCTACTACCCTTGAAAGTCCAGTTGTTTTTAGTCCCCTAAGCCAAGTCATTTAATTCCGCTACATGCAAGATTCATAACAATGAGTGCCCGGGCGCTAGCATCTTAAACACTCATCCCTAACTTCTTAGGTTCATCCAAACGGTAGGTGATCAGTTGGTCAAATCGCACAAGCGAAGAAGGGTCGTCAGTTGGTCAATTCTTACCATTCCTACTCAGTCTACCTACTTAGGGTCAGTTGGTCATATCTCCTAAGCAACTAGACACTACCGCCATTCAAAACTACCGAAACAAGGGTAGCTACCAACAAACTATGCATGCATACACTAGAAACAATTATACGGAAGCAATGTAAACATAAACAAAACAATTAAGGAATCATAACTAGGCTAGCACCAGAGATGCTTAGCCAATCATATTAACTTAAACAATCGATTCAATGTTTAACATAATAAAATACATGAATTGAAAGTAAAAGAAATGATAAATCGATAATGCTTATCTTTAGGGAGTGATTTCTCCCTTGGAGATGGCTCCGTATGCTCCTCAAGATATGCCTTCAGCCTCCTACCAACGTTCTCTACTTTTGTGTGTGGAGTGAATGATGATAAATGCAGAATTTTAGGCGGTATTTATAGGCCAGATCTGGTTACGGCGTAACTTAATATGAGAGTTACGCTGTAACATCAATATCTTCATATTTTGCTCTGTAAAAGCTAGTGACGGCGTAACATATGGAATGAGTTACGCCGTATCTTTAATAAATCATGGTTACGCTGTATTTGTGGAAAGAGTTACGGCGTAGCTTGCAGTGGCGTGGAACATCATTTGACCTAATTAGTTACGACGTAATCCTAAGATGGAGTTACGCCGTAATCTTCAGTTGAGTTAGTTTTCTTAGTCACACTTCTGCTACGGCGTAACGTGAGAGAAGAGTTACGCTATAATTACTTCAAAATGGGCATACTATCATATATCTTCAATAAACTGTCCAAATCAGCGTCTCATTAGCTCCAATGCTCGTAATTTACCTGAAAGTGAAATATAGAGGAAAACAAGCGAAAATCCATATAAATGATATAAAATACGAGCATTATCGGGGGAAATTGACACTAAATATTCAGGACTATTTGATGTTATCAATTACCTTCAACTGTAAACTTTGTCTTAAATGATGTAGAAGAAGTTGTGTCTTCTTTAGTAAGCATGTGCATAAAGCCAAAACTAACCAAAGTCAATACTTCATAAGAATGTTGACAATTAAAAGTCAAACATAACCAAATTGCTAACCATCTACATAAACATAAGGCAATAAAGCCAAAACCTAACCAAACTCAATACTTAATAACAATGTTGACAATTAAAAGTCAAATATAACCAAATTCATAACCATGTGCATAAACATAAGGTAAACTCAACAAAAGAACAAAATTCATAACCATCTGGGAGACAAAGTTACTACCATTCAAGATAATCTACATTAACCATCGGCCATCAAACATTAAAGCTAAACAGTTAACCCAGTGCATAAACAATCAAGAACAATATCCAACTGAGCACCAGGTAAATCTTCCACTTCCATATATCACCTTGAGCAGCTTCTAATCTTGCCTCAAGCTCATTTCTCCCCCTCAAAAAGCCTGGTATGATCATTCTTGAACGAGCACACATTTCCGGATCATACCATCGTATCCACCGACAAGAAGACCCTTAATCTTGAATATGGCAAGTCATTAAAAAACCACCATTGTTACAATGTAGTTTGCTACTTTCAAAAACAAAATAATACAATATATCTTAAAACACACTTACATCATCAGTTAAACCAAAGAATCGACGCCATGGGTTGGCCGAGGTCCACGAAGTGCGAATTATAGCTTGCTTACCACACCAGGAACGTACCATTTTCAAAGATTTAATGTTTTGTAGAAGAAAGGTTTTGTGGGATAGTTTAGGGATGATAAGTGATGACAAATTTGTGTTACACAGTCATATAGGAACTACAAACACTGTACAACAGTTTGATAAAGTACGCTACAGTGAAATACGCTTTTGCCTTCACCAACAAAATATTGACTTGGGCATTACGGGTCAAGTGACCAGTTTAGCCTTAAAAACTCATAGTTTGGACTACTGACGATGAAAAATCCAAATTACGGTGCCAGGCGATGGATTTTGACAAGTTTAAGGAACAACGGTGTATTTTAGTCATAATATTATTAAGAACAACTAAGTTTGAACCCGAGAAGGTACAACATAGGCCTACAAATTTCATAAACAAAGAGCATGAACATGGTCCGTTTGCTTAGTTATGCCAAATAGATGTACACAAACAAACAATATTTTGTTTGTATATTGTTCTATAGAAGTATGATGTTGTTTGTTTTCTTTCGATAACCATCTCCAACTTAGTTTAGCTTATTGGTAAGTTATCGCGTATATCGTTGAAAATGCTTCAAACTTTTATTGGTGAACATTTTGGTATGATCAAGAAATTAAAAAGTACTCATCGATGGTAACACCAACTACCATCACCGGAAATTACAATCAACTAATAATTCTACAACCAAAACCCATCCAAATTTCAATTAAATTTGCACTCATCAATTTCACAGCACAAGGACCAAAACCCACAAATTAAATTACAGTACAACCATCGTCGCCGCCTATTGTCAGAACCTTCATTTTAACCACCGGGTTGGGGGGGGGGTTCAACAATGACGAGGAAAGCTGACCACGATGATTGGACATGGACGTTTCGAAACAAATCAACAGGAAATCGTTCAGGTAACAACTCTAATTCTTCTAATTTGGGAAAACTTGCTACGTCGATTTATGTTACCAATTTCCCTAAGGATTGGACGGCCAAGGATCTGTGGGAAATGTGCAAAGGGGTTGGAACGGTTTTTGATGTTTATATTGCCCACAAACTGTCGAAGTTGGGACGTCACTTTGCTTTTGTCAGATTCATTAGGGTTACGAATCTCGATAGGCTTATTCGTTGCATGAATGAATTTTGGCTTGGGAGTTATCATCTATTTGCATCGGTTGCACGTTTTGAACGCCAAACGCCTAAGAATAATGTTATGCATATGGCTAAAAATATGCCAGAAAATGAGAAACCACACAAAAACGGACTGCAGCAAAATCAGAATAGATCTTTTGCTTCATTTTTCAAGCCATCGGCTTCAAACTCTCCAATTGTACCGGAAACGAAAAATAAGCAATCTCTATCTCTTGGTCCTGCTGAGATGGCTTCAATTACTGATGCGGGAACAATTGTTATTGGTAAGGTACGTGAGCTAAGCTTGATTGAAAACATTTACACAGTTTGTAAGAAAGAAGGTTTTCTTAATGTGGACATCAAATATATTGGAGGATCATGGGTGTGGCTGGAATTTGACAACAAAAATGTGTGCACCAAATTCAAGCAACATGATGATATGAAGTACTACTTTACAACTTTAAATCCATTGAATAAGCATTTTTTGGTTGATGACAAGGTCATTTGGATTAGTATTGAAGGCCTGCCACTCTGTGCTTGGTCTGTTGCTGCTTTTAAAAGATAGCCGCGAAATGGGGAGAGGTGGTTCTTGTAGATAATGATGGAGAGGGCCCTTTAAGTAATGGGAGGGTGTGCATTAGAGTCAAGAATGGTTGTCGAGTGGATGAGGAAATGATGGTTACAATAGATGGGATTCTTTATCCCATTTGGGTGAAAGAATTGGGTCAGTGGGAACCAAAAATCCATAACCCACTAGAAGAAAGTAAAGGTTATTTTGAATCCACTTCAAATGAAGAATCAAGCGAATCTCCAGGTGAAGTTGGAAAAATAACTGAAGATGATTTGACAGATGTTGAACAGGATGATGCTCATTTGGAGCGAGACAATATGCAAAGTGAGCCGAACACAGATGACCAAGTTGATAACAAACATGAAGAAGAAGAACCTGAAACATGCATTTCTTTGGAATCAAGTCCTTCAAAACCTCCAGGTTTTGAAACTTATCAAGGAGAAAAGACTAATGATGATAATATCGATAACAAGGATGTTCCCGTGTCCTCATACTCAAAGAACTTCTACAAGAAGTATTGGAGGTAAAAAAGTCAATCATAATGCTAACTCATTGATTGAAGACATGTCCCGGTTCATCGACATTGGTATTGCATTGGGTCATGACATGGAAGGCTGCAAAATCTCATTGGATAAACTGATAAATGGCATGAGTGATTCGGCTATTCATAAATGAATATTTTGTCCATCAACTCATGTGGTATAGGGGATAAGGTGAAAAGGAGGCATATTTCCAAAATATGTTCTGAAAGAAAGGTGTTATTCTTGGGGATTCAAGAGACTCGGGTTCCTACGGCTAATAATTTTGTTTTAAGAAGTGTATGGGGAAACTTTTCATTTGATTTTGCTGTCAGTAGTGCTAGAGGTTTATCGGGGGAGGGGGCTTATTTCAATTTGGGATCCGGCAGTCTTTATGTGCCATAAAATTGCTAGTTTCCCAAATGCTGTAATTTGTTAAAGGTGAATGGATTTTTGATAAATTCGAATGTTATATGGTAAATTTGTATGCTCCTCAAGACTCGGTTCAAAAACGGGCTCTATGGAATTTTTTGACTTCCTATATGCACAATAATGAAGGCGATTACATCATATTCGGAGATTTTAACGTGGTAAGGGATAAGTCTGAAAAAAGAGGATGCCAATTTTCCCAACGCGAAGCTGACGACTTTAATTCTTTCATAAATTCCGTAAGTATTATGGAGGTTCTGATGGGTGGTTTTGCTTTTACCAGATTAACATCAAATGGTGCTAAAATGAGTAAGTTGGACAGATTCTTTATCACGGAGGGGGTTGCACTTGCTTTCCCGAATATTTCATCCATTGCTCTCGATAATACGGTGTCCGATCATAGGCCAATTTTGTTGACTCAAACAATAGTTGACTTTGGTCCTTCATCTTTTCGGTTCTTTAATTACTTGGATGGATGAGAAAGGATTTAAATATGTCTTGGATTCGGGTTGGAGTGATGGAGATCAAGTCTCTCATCATAGTGCAGCCATAAATTTCAAAAATAAACTTAAGTACTTAAAAGGGGCTTTAAAATCTTGGTGGTCTGTTATTAAAACTCAACGTCAAAATACTAAGAATGTATTGCTTTCAGAAATTAAATGCTTGGAGGAAAAGATTGATCAAGGAGTTGCAGACCCCAATGACTTAGCTTCTAGATCTCGTGCCCATGTGAATCTTAACTTGTTGGATTCAAAAGATATGAAAGATATTGCTCAAAAATCAAAGATAAAATGGAGCATAGAAGGGGACGAGAATTCCAGATATTTTCATGGTATTTTAAATAGTAAGAGACGTTATCTTGCTATTAGAGGTATAAAATGGGAAGGTGAATGGATAACCGATGCTTGTAACATTAAGGAGATTTTTTTGGACCACTTTCGAGCTAAATTCTCTCGGTTAGACACCATTGTTGTTCAATCTCAAAGTCCTTTGTATAAATTGCTTAATGAACAACAATGTCACGATCTTACTTCTCCCATCAGTATGGAAGAGCTTAAAGAGGCGGTTTGGAGCTGCGGAAATGATAAGGCCCCAGGCCGGATGGATTCACCTTCTCTTTAATTAAAAGGTATTGGGATATATTTAAAAATGATGTTTTCAATTTTTTCTCAGAATTCTTTTCAACTGGCTTCATTCCTTCGGGATGTAATTCTTCCTATATCGCATTAATTCCTAAGGTGATTAATCTGATGTGTGTGGGAGATTATCGTCCAATAAGTCTTATCGGTATTCAGTATAAGATTATTGCTAAGATTATGGCTTTACGTCTTGCAAAAGTTATAGACTCGGTGGTTAGTATGGAGCAAACAACATTTATAAAGGGTCAAATTCTTGACGGTCCAATGATGGTGAATGAGATCATTGGATGGTACAAGAAAAAAAGAAAAGAGCCATGATTCTAAAAGTAGACTTTGAAAAGCCTTTGATTCTCTTAGTGGGATTTTCTTGATCGCACTATGGAGTTCATGTGCTTCCAGAAGAAATGGCGAGATTGGATTCGTGCTTGTTTGCATTCATGAGAGCCTCCATTCTCATTAACGGTAGTCCTACTAATGAATTCGAGACTCCATTGAGGCTTACGACAAGGAGATCCCTATCTCCTTTTCTCGCTCATAATTGCTATGGAGGCCCTTCATGTTGCGATGGAAGATGCAAAGGATGCAGGTTTGTTTCATGGTTTAAGAATTGGAAATGATGATTTCCATTTATCTCATCTTCTTTATGCAGATGATGTAATGTTCATGGGAGAATGGTCTCATTCCAATGTTCGAAATCTGCTCATAATCCTTCATTACTTCTACATGTCATCGGGGTTAAAAATAAACCTTCATAAATCGAATATATACGGCATTGGGGTTACAGCCAACGAAATTTCCTCTTTGGCTTCTGATTTTCGTGTTCTTCCGGGTAAGCTGCCTTTCATTTATCTTGGGCTTCCGGTGGGCTCTTGCATGTCCAAAGTAAAAGCATGGGATGGGCTCGTCTCTCGATTCAAAAATAAATTGTCTAGATGGAAAGTTAATTCATTATCAATTGGGGGAAGGTCAATGTTGATAAAATCTGTTCTGGGCTCGCTTGGCATTTATTATTTATCTTTATTTGTTATGCCGATTACTGTCGCAAAGAATCTAGAAAGAATTCGGTCTAGATTTTTTTGGGGGGCGAGTGATGATGTCAAAAAGATTTCATGGATTAAGTGGGACTTAGTTTTGGCTCATTTGGATCGTGGGGTCTCGGAATTGGCGACCTTGAAGCTTTTAATATCGCTTTGCTTCTCAAATGGTGGTGGAGGTTTGTAAACAATGGCTCGATGCTTTGGGTTCATGTTATAAAAACCTTATACGGTTCTCATGGTGGCATTCTAGATGCTACTCCTCGAGTCTCAGGTCCCCAGCCTTGGGCTAGAATAGTTGCTCTGATATTTAGATTGCGAGATAAAGGCCTTATTAATCATGATACTCTCCAACGTAAAATTGGAGATGTCTCTTCGACGAAATTCTGGGAGGATTGTTGGGCGGATGGTATCATTATTTCGAATCAGTATCCTCGTCTTTATGCTTTGGAAAATCATAAACAATGTATGGTTGCTGAAAAATGGAATAATGGTGATTGGTTTTTGGAGTTGGAGACGACAAATAAGATGAGGATATGAACAAGCTCAATTAGATGATCTAATGAACCGATTACAAAGATTCACATGCTCGGATACGACAGACTCATGGCATTGGAATCTGGATACACACGGCATATTCTCAGTTAACGTCACTAGACAATGGATAGATGCTAATATTCTTCCAAACAACCATACGGTAACACGGTGGAACTCTCTTGTTCCAAGAAAAGTTAACATATTCGTTTGGCGTGCGCTTCTTGATAAACTCCCTACTCGGACAAATCTTGCAGCTCGAGGTATCGATGTCCCTGATATTTTAAGTCCAATTGGTAGTAACGAGCATGAAGACTCTTCGCACTTGTTCAAGACATGCATTGTTGCGAGAGATATTTGGAATGCTATTTTGTTTGGCTTGGTATTACTCCTACAGAACCAACTCAATTGGTGATCTTCTTCTTTGGATCGATAACAGCAACTTGGTGGCTAAGAAGAAAAAAGTTATTGAAGCTGTTTGTCTAATTTTTTGTTGGAGTATTTGGCGGTTCAGGAACGATAAATTTTTTAAAAATGAGTCTACTCGGAAAGATGGTATAGTAGACTCCATTAAGGAGTTATCTTTCTTATGGATTTGTAATCGTAGTAAAAAGTTAGTTAGTAGTTGGACTAACTGGCTTATGAATCCCACTTAATGGGTTATATTTTCTAGCCTCTGGCTAGTGTTTTCTTTTCTAATTGAAGTTAGCCATTTCAAAAAAAAAAGAAATTAAAAAGTCCAGAAACAGTCACGGGAATACCGACTGCCAGATATATTAATTAAAGCAAAAGAAGGCACGACGTCACCGGATAACCTAAAACGCGCACGATCTCTCTCCGTTTATCCATTGTGCTCTTTTGATATTAAGATGGTAAAGGACCTGTACAAACTTACAAATCAAACCTGTACGTAGAGTCGTAGACGTGGTCACGAACAGATAAAATAACATATAAACAACAGACATAAAAGCTTGTAAAGTAACATTGTTTTTTAGATTGAGAAAATGGTTTATGTAATAGATAACGATCCTATGTGTTGCTACTACAACAAATATTTTAAAATATTAATAACCTTTAAAGACTATATCTTGTTAAGAATAGCACAGCAGAATAACTAAAAATAACTCTTTAGCATTAAAGTTGACATTTGCCTTTCTTTAAGTATTATGACCATATTATGACCATTTTACCCTTCGAAAAATATTTCAAAAAAAAATTTTGAAAAAGAATTTCAGAAATTTCAAAAAAAAAAGTATTTCGAAAAAAAAAATTTCAAAAAATACATTTTGGAAAAAAAAATTCGAAAAAAAAAGTATTTCGAAAAAAATTTATAAAGGGTAAAATGGTCATAATATGGTCATAATAATTAAAAAAATACAAAAATGTCAACTTTAATGTCTAAAAGAGTTATTTTTTAGTTCGCCACACAGAACTGCTATTCTTGACAAGTACGTATAGTCTTTAAAAGGTTATTAACCCATATCTTAATTCCAAGCGTTTTTAGGTCGTGAGAATATCTCGGATAAGCCATGTATAACTGAATAAAAGAGTCGCGTCGCCGAATAACATGAACAAAAGAAATATCATTTGTTTACGGATTTTTACAAAATATCAAAAGTTTCATCTATTTTTCGGACTGTTATGAACACATAGATGTTTATTATATGCTCACAATTATAAGTGCGTATAAACATAACAAGAAAAAGTTATACACGATTATAAGTGTGTTTATTAGTTATGATTTTACGCACAATAAAATCATCCAACATAGTAAACTTTTTGAAAATGTTACAACTTAACAGTTATCTATCAAATCGACCAGCTTTTAATTTTTTTCATATATATATACTATAAGCATTGTTTCAATATACATACAGCTTTTAGACGTGTTAGTTTAAAATTTATCGCTACAAAAATGTCTATTTTGGTTTTTTCATACTAATTAAGAAATTAATAAACAAGAAATAAATTTGATTTACACTTTATTCTGATTTTAAACTTTTTCCATTTATGTAAGATGCAAATATAATGGATGCTCTATTGTTTACAAAATTTTAGACTTTTCCATTTTACCTATTCATAAACCCCAATGACAAATGCATGTTCTAATGTAAACATATTGTACACATTTGTAAGTGCCGAAAACCTTTTGATAAACTTTTATGCACTATGTAATAGCGCGTAAAATGTACGTAGAAAAGAGTTATTTTTTGTAGTGTGCTTGTCTACGCCACAAAAATATGAAAAAGCAAACCCTAAATTTCATATTTAGACGAATATATTATTGAGAACGCATATAAATCTTTATCCATGTCGTTCATTTAAGTAAACTAGTATATAGCTTTGTCCATATTCATTTGGTAATA
Source organism: Chrysanthemum lavandulifolium (assembly GCA_022545495.1). Classification (NCBI taxonomy): domain Eukaryota; kingdom Viridiplantae; phylum Streptophyta; class Magnoliopsida; order Asterales; family Asteraceae; genus Chrysanthemum; species Chrysanthemum lavandulifolium. The sequence continues at coordinate 59,645,250 of CM040241.1, forward strand.
CATAAAGGAGCATATGCTAGACGAGTCACGTAGAAATAATACATATTACTCCGTACTTAATAGAAATTAGGGCCCTTAGAAACTAAACTGAAATAAAACTGGATATTGCAGTTTCAGTGTTGGGTGTAGAGGTGGAATACTTTTATGGTACGATACATATAAGTAGGTGTGAATTTTAAATCATCAGTATTTCGAGTTAAAAGCACCACTGTGCTTGTCCGTGCCATGAACTTGTCAATATCCCACTATCAAACGAGTTAAATCAAATTAAATGAGGATGCAGCTATTTATTATTATCTCCATTAAATAATACTATAAAATATACTATTACTCCGTATTTTATATAAGAGATGATATTAACGTTGCAACATACAGACTGAGCAAACTCAACGTAAAGTTTGAAAAATACAAATGACAAAACCGTGGAAAAATAACATCACTTGCCACTAAAACTAATTTCAGAGCATGAACTAAGATATTACGTAATTAAAACCATCACAACTTTACTTATATTTATTTGAACAATGTTGCATCCACAAAGAGTTTATAAAATTATATTCGTACAATGATCTAACTATTAAATGTAGAAAAGAAAAAAAAAAGAGATTATAATACAATATAATTAGACCGCTACATGTATGTGTCAACATTATTTCGTACAATCTATATGAATGTGACATTTTTCTTCTATTTACAGCTTTCTCATGCATTTCTCTTTTAATTCTGCTTCCTAACAAGGCCATTTTTAAGGGTACGTGATCGTCAAAATAAAAGTCGAAAATCAAAGGCCTCAAAATTTATCTATTACATAATTACATGCATATTTACACATGTATATCTTTTAGAAAAAAGCCATTAGGTAAAAAAAAATGTTGAAATGGTTCATATGCTTTTTTTTTTTGAGTAAAAGGTCAATGACCCGGTAAATATATTACTCCAAAAAACGTTTAAGTACAAAGGATATGGGTGAATCACATATCTCAGCCCGTTACATAGGCGAAAAGCTTACATAATAAGATATTTCCTATTTTTTAAAGAAGAAAATAAACCACTACTCAAAATATAACATCAGACTCATATGAAGATAACATTTACTTCCTACCAAGGCCTTGGAGCTTGATACCATATGTGTCGTAGTAGGCATTCAAATTACCTTGAAGATCGTAAACCTGATCCGCATAGTTATCATAACCATAGTCATCAAAGTCATCTTCACGATCATGACCACCACCAAATAAGTTACTCGACTCATCAAAGGTGTTTACAACCTCCTCATCATCACTGTCGGAGACAACAATCTCTCCCACCTTAGAGAATGGGTTAACCCTCTTAATAGAAGAAGTAGACGGAAAATCCTTTTTACCTGGATAATCAACCTTTTTAATAGGATTACCAGCATCATCAACAAGAGTAGCTTTCTCATCCATAAGAAGCTTTTCAAGCTCCCCAATTTTCTCAACAATAGGGGTAGTGCCAACCTCGTTAGCTTCCATTGAATCACTCACAAGCGGCTCCTTAGCTTCCATTGAACAACCAGAATCCACTACATCAGTAGAAGTACCACATTCATCAATATCGATCATATTAAGTGCATCAAACGGGTTAGATGTAGCAATCGTCTTCCCACTCATACTAGCCACTTCAGTGGCTTTCATCTTAGAATTATCCACCTGCTTGGGATTAGGGGGCGCTTTAGGTTGATACCGAAACTTAGGCCCCACACCAAGTTTATTAAAACCTCCCTTACCAGGAACATTTGTACCACCATTCCTACCCTTATTCTTATTACTTACAGTTTGGAAACCATCGATGTGATCTGCTTAGCCGAGTAGATCGTGGAATGATTTAGATACAAGCAACAGATGACCAAACCGCTTACACGTATCACATCTTGGCGGTTTCCATTCATACTCAACCCGGATCTTTTCAATAGTAGAACCCGATCCATCCAGTAAGGGTATCTCAACAGTGAGGCTTTCCCGAAGAGCCTTATCCGCACGAACTTCAATCAAGCACCTAAGAAAACTACTACGGCCCCAGGAATCCAAGCACATTTGACTAGTGTAAGAATCTAGCATTTTCGGAGTACCAATCAATGTAGCAAGGAGACTGAGACCATCATCAGAAAACATAGCAAGAGGAACATCATGAAATTTAACCCACACCGGAATTTTAGTCAAATCCTCTTTAAGCAGATTAGTATTCAATGTCCAAGTTTTAAGAATAATTGGCACATTCCTAATCATCCACGCCCCGTTTTCAAGAACATCATCAACACCTTTACGAGTGGAAAACTTAAAGAAAAAGAAACCCTTAGCATTCATCATAACCTTTTGAATACCATACTTGGCCCATGTATTACGAACATAATAATCAACGACCGGAAAAGCAATACGTTTACCAAAAAAATAACCATAAAGGGTATTCTCAAATTTAGAGTTTACCTCCTCCACTACTTTCATAGGAACTGAAAGATCCACCTCAGTAGACTTGTTACTACATTCCAACCTTCGAAAATTAGGCTTGTGTTTCATAGAATCATTGGACGTAGCACCCGCATATGAGACCGGCTTCGCAATTTGAACCTTGGGAGACGAAGTTCATATGCTTAACATTTAAATAATTTGAAGGTTATGGAACATGATTTTTATTTGACAAAACTAACAAATGTGTAATTTAAATCACTTTTAAATCACAGTGCCAAACACCATCTTATCTGGAAAACCATTTACAGGTTGCCTCAACAGTAGTCAACTGTCTATGGTGACAATGACAAACCGTACATTATTTGTACCTATTTAGAGATTGAACCGTTCAATCTTTTTTGAGCAACTGCAGAAAGAGGCTTGAAGCGAACTGTCTACGGTGACAAACTAACAATTCAATCAGAAAAAGCTACCCTTGTAGCAACAGTATCAACCAACACCACAATTGTAAGTTTTATTTATTTATTTCTTACTTGACATTTTTAATTATTGTGGAAAGTTATTAGAAAATATGGCGGCTGCTTAATAGGTGTGTTTTAGGTTATCGTTATATGACCCGTGTACTAGGGAACGAGGTACTTTTTGCAACACATGCAACACGTATAAAAATTATTCATGGCTCATTTTTCTTGCATATGCCTTTTTAATCTGATTTGTATGTTCTTTAATGTCTTTTAAGTAAAGAAGTCGGAAACATTCTGTTGAATGACAATTTAAGTTAAACTTTTTTTCTTTCTAAATACTAAATTACTAATACGTACATTGTGTATTTGATATAGAACATGACGACAACGTTATACGTGTATTTGATATGGATTTTGGTAGTTTGAGTAATCTGGTAGTGAGTTGAGATTTTAATACAAATTTATACACCTTTGTCATTTAGTGCTAACCCCTGATTGGCAAACCAGAAGAATACACGCCACTATATCGACACCTGATGTGGAAATATTTATACCGTAAACTGCACTACAACTTAAAAGGAGAAAGACGAGGTTAGATAATATCCCACTTATTTTTTTTATATATTTGGTTTGTTCGTCCAATGCAGTCTTTCACAGGGACGACTAAAAACATCCATTTACTTAAACATGTGTATTACAGGGTAATGGTATTGGCGCATCTATCGCTTCATCAGTTCGAGCAATCCAAAGCCACTTTTTATCAACAACCCAAAGTCATTTTTCTTCAGCAACCTAAATCCATCATCAACTAAAAGCCTATGTTTATAAGCACCAACGACCCATTGTTCACACGGCTAATGTTCATAACCATCCTATTTGCATTTGTTTGAAAGCTTTTTGTGATTAATGGTACAAAGTAATTTTTTTATTAAGACTTGTGTGTTGGTCTCTCATGGAAAAGGGTTGTAGAATGCTTCACAAGCAATGGATTTATCAAATCGATTCGCCTGTTGAAAGGCGTAGTATGTTTACATGGCGAATGATGATTAATACATGACAAAGAAATGAAGCAGGATACATAAGCAAAGTTAAATATGGTCTTCCAAAGATAAATACTTTATAAAAACTTGGATGTCAATGACTTTATCATGTTTGCAATATTTTCGCATCTTTAAGCATGGTATATAATAAAAGTTATGGTAAATGATTCCCACAAATCAATTATTTGTGATTAATATTTTGGATTGAGGAACTCATTACATAAAGTTATATGCTTCAATCGCTTCTACATGTACGTACCATAAATCCAAAGATTTTTTTTTTTTTAAGATTGACATCTTGCTGTCTTTTTTAAGATTTTTTTTTGTGCGCAACCAATTTTAAGTTGGTTGGTGAGCTTACTAAAATGATCAAGGACAAAAAAAAAAAAAAACATCGAACTTGACCCTTTATATGATTGTGTGCAGCCAACTATTTTTTTTATTGTGTGTACTGAACTTTCAAATTTCAATTATTGTGTGTATTTTGTGACCATTTCACCCTTAATTTTTTTAAATTTCGAAGGGTAAAATAGTCATTTTACATGGCAGAATAGTCACAAAATAGTTTACTTTTGACTTTATTGGAGGTACATACCAAGCAATGTATTAATGATTAATATTGATAACACTATATTCAAGTTAAAAAGGGAACGGGTCAAATGGTATACAACTATATAAATGACATGTTTTATACCATTTTTTAGATTTACATATATGAATGGAGATGGAAATAGGAAGTAATGGAACAGTGTTACAAATGACTATATGGGTGTTTGGTTAACTCAGTATTTTTGTTAAGCAATAAATAAATTTGTAACAACTTCACGCTCCTCTTTGTCTTATTTTTGTACAGTATTGATGAGCATTATTGCATTCAAATCGATAGCCATACACCAATTCAAAACCTCTTATCAATGTTCCTCTATACGATTCAAATCAATCTCCCTCTGTATGCTTCACTTACAAATTAATTTCGCAATTAATGTCAAGCAACAACGCTCTTCAAAATCAATAGCGCCCTTCACCTATAAATTATTGGTTACATACGGTGATTTGTACACTGTCAATATGGACGAATTGGTAAGTATCCAAACATATGATATATGTTTCGATTGATTATGTTATAATTTTAATATATCTGTTTAATCAGAACCCTAAAATAATTAGGGAAGTTCACCTTGATGAATATGTTATTATTTTTGGGAAATCACCATGATATATTTTGATTAATTATGAAATAATTTATTTTTGTAGGTAGAATGTGATTGAGGAAGATTTACCAGGTTTGACATGTTTTATCTCTTTTCAATCTTCAATTTAATTGTTAGTAGATGATCTGGATTGATGAAAATGGATAGTTGTAGTTTATGTTCTATGTGTGTTTCTTATGCACACCAACTGTTTGATAAGTTGTGTTTGTGTAATTGTCATTTGTAGGGAAAAAATAGAGCACATGATGATTCGTTATAACCAAGAGATTCACATGTTCACAAGTACCATAATGCTTTTAATTTATAGTTTAAGGTGTGTTTCCAAGCACGTATTCATCAATACTGTTCCACAGTTCTAATATAGTATGGCTTCTTGACACTCTTTTCTTTTTTGGCACACATCTAACAGAAAGGATTCAGAAGAGAAAGACACGAATTTTTATTTACAGAGCATTTCCCACAACTTCAGGTAACGCTACTTGCTTATTCTGTTACTATTAATATACTATTATTGTTTGTGTATATTCTGTTAACTTGTGATGTTCTTATCTTACTTTTGCACAAGTTTACGGCTGCTTGGGCAGACACAAAAATTGGCTCATTAACATCCGACAATACAAAGGTACTGGATTTTTGTGTTGCGCTAATAGCGTGAGATAGCCAACCGCAAGTCTGAATTGTATATAGTGATAGTCGCTGTATACAGTTGAGACTATTTTATTCATTTTGTACAACACCCAACAAATTCAAGCCAACGTTTTTATAGATAAAGTTGTTTTGAAGCAAAAAATGGAACCTCAGCGTTTAAACATATTAAAAAACTTGAATGACAAGAGGGAAGTGTTGTTACACTCTCTCGATACATAAGCTACAAGAGGGAAGTGTTGTTACATTCTCTCGATATAGTCTTGGCGAACTTCAGCCTAAGTACCGTATCGTCAGCAAACCGCTGCGTCTGAGCATTTTGTCCAACACTGTTCGGTTTATGGGTTTGATTTTAGAGATTAATGAACAATAATCAATTTGCAGCAGGAGCAAGATGGTCATTTTGGTACATGATCTTTACATCTTTGTAGTTATCATAATATAATATTTGTAGTTATCATAATTAATCTAATGTTATGCATTGGTTTTTAATTTTATAGATGTTATCGGACATGTCGTTTCTTGTGAGGATCTCAACAATTACGATAAAAATGGCTAATCAGGGAAGAAAAAGCCCTTACCACTTACCGATGCGCAGTCCGTATCCTAAACTTTTTTTGTTTGGTTAGTAGTATAAATGATGATATCTGTAATTTTGATTTTCGGATATTTTCAAGTGTAATTAAATGAGATCCACTTTGTGGAGTTCATATACACAGCAGTTTAGTGATTTTCTCGGTGCCTGCTCGAACCATGGAAAAATCATTTTGATTTTGCAGTTGGGCATGATGAAGATTTGGGGTGGTAACATTATTCTTTTTTATACAATACATTGATGTATGTTTTATGTTCTTTTATCTTATTAAAAATTTCTTTAAATAGGCAAAATGGGTGTCCAGAATGGATATAATGGAACCAAGCTTTTCCTTTTCGACGGCAGTGAAAGTATTGAGAATGAGGAATTATTGAAGGTCGAAAAGCTGGGAATAAAGTATGTTGAAATAAAAAAATTATACCTTTCGGTCTCTGTCATATATCTGACATCATTTAACAGTTAATAACTACTTATTTTGACTATTTATCAGGCTGGTCAGAAATCTGAAAATACAACATCCCGTATTTCAACAAGTGGAAGATATCATAAACTGCTGTCATAAACTAAATATTGGAATTTGTGAATTTGAAGGCTAAAGCAAGCGTTATCGTGGGAACTGTAATTGCGATTCATGAGGAGGAGGGCTTGTGGTACCTCGGTTGCACGAAGTGAAACAAAAAAGTTGTACAGGAAAGTCAGTTTGTTGATCTTGAGAATGAAACAAAAAGTAAGTTTGGATATCAACCAGCTAATGAGTGGAGTGCACGAAGTGTGACATGATTGTTACCAGCATAAAAACTGAGTAAGCAGTTTACAAATTTCTTAATTCGATGTGTGTTTAGATTTCAAGGCATCTTATAAATATTTTAATTCTATGTTCTGTTTATATATCGACTTCAAATTCGGGGTTCAGGATGAATCAGGGACAATTTTCATGATCAAAACACAAATGTCTTAATATGGCATCGAACAATCCTCAACCAAATCCAAACATTTCAACACCAAATGTGAACATTGTTTGCGAAAATGAACCATATAATTAGTAGATTCAGTCCTGCTCATAAAAAACAATCATCTAAAAAATAACAATTAATCTAAAAAATGCCAATAAAAAATATAATATGAACCATATTGAAAGTAGATCCATTCCTGCTCATAAAAAACAATCATCTAAAAAATAACAATTTTTTTAAAAAATGCCAAATAAAAAGTTCAATATGGACCATATAGGAAGTAGATCTAGTCCTACTCATAAAAAATAATCATCTAAAAAGTAATAATTCGTCTAAAAAATGTCAAATAAAAAGTTTAATATGGACCATATAGGAAGCATATCCATTCATGCTTATTAAAAAAATAATCATCTAAAAAATAACAATTCATCTAAAAAATGTCAAATAAAAAATTTAATATGAACAATATATGAAGTAGATCCAGTCCTGTTTATCAAAAAACAATCATTTAAAAAATAACAATTCATCTAAAAAATGCCAAATAAAAAATTTAATATGAACCATATAGGAAGTAGATCCAGTCCTACTTATCAAAAACAATCATTAAAAAATAACAATTCATCTAAAAAATCCCAAATAAAAAGTTTAATATGAACCATATAGGAAGTAGATCCAGTCATGCTCATAAAAAACAATCATCTAAAAAATAACAATTAATCTAAAAAAATGCCAAATAAAAATTTTTATATGAACCATATAGGAAGTAGATGCAGTCCTACTCATAAAAAACAATCATCTAAAAAATAACAATTCATCTAAAAAATACCAAATAAAAAGTTTAATATGGACCATATAGAAAGTAGAGTCATCCCACTCATAAAAACAATCATCTAAAAATAACAATTCATCTAAAAATGTCAAATAAAAGTTTTATATGGACCATATAGGAAGATATCCATCCGCTCATTAAAAAATAATCATCTAAAAATAACAATTTATCTAAAAAATGTCAAATAAAAAATTTAATATGAACCATATATGAAGTAGATCCAGTCCTGCTTATCAAAAAACAATTATTTAAAAAATAACAATATATCTAAAAAATGCCAAATAAAAGGTTTAATATTGACCATATAGGAAGTAGATCCAATCCTACTTATCAAAAACATTCATTAAAAAATAACAATTCATCTAAAAAATGTCAAATAAAAAGTTTAATATGAACCATATAAGAAAGTAAATCCAGTCCTGCTCATAAAAAACACTCATTTAAAAATAACAATTCATCTAAAAAATGCCAAATAAAAAATTTAATATGGACCATATAAAAAGTAGATCCAGTCCTACTTATCACAAATAATCATTAAAAAATAACAATTCATCTAAAAAATGTCAAATAAAAAGTTTAATATAAAGCATATAGGAAGTAGATCCAGTTCTGCTCATCAAAAAACAATCATCTAAAAAATAACAATTCATCTAAAAAATGCCAAATAAAAAGTTTAATATGGACGATATAGGAAGTAGATCCAGTCCTGCTCATAAAAAACAATTATCTAAAAAATAACAATTCATCTAAAAAATGCCAAATAAAAAATTTAATATGGACCATATAAAAAGTAGATCCAGTCCTACTTATCAAAAACAATCATTAAAAAATAACAATTCATCTAAAAAATGCCAAATAAAAAGTTTAATATAAAGCATATAGGAAGTAGATCCAGTTCTGCTCATCAAAAAACAATCATCTAAAAAATAACAATTCATCTAAAAAATGATAAATAAAAAGTTTAATATGGATCATATAGGAAGTAGATCCAGTTCTGCTCATCAAAAACAATCATATAAAAAATAACAATTCATCTAAAAAATGCCAAATAAAAAGTTTAATATAAAGAATATAGGAAGTAGATCCAGTTCTGCTCATAAAAAAAAATCATCTAAAAAATAACAATTTATCTAAAAAATGCCAAATAAAAAGTTTAATATGGACCATATAGGAAGTAGATCCAGTCATGCTGATAAAAAACAATCATCTAAAAAATAACAATTAATCTAAAAAATGCCAAATAAAATGTTTAATATGGGCCTTATAGGAAGTAGATCCAGTTCTGCTTATAAAAAACAATCAACTAAAAAACAACAATTCATCTAAAAAATGCCAAATAAAAACTTTAATATGGACCATATAGTAAGTAGACTCAGTCTTGCTCATCAAAAAACAATTATCTAAAAAATAACAATTCATCTTAAAAATGCCAAATAAAAAGTTTAATATAGACCATATAGGAAGTAGATCCAGTCCTGCTCATCAAAAACAATCATCTAAAAAATAACAATTCATCTAAAAAATGCCAAATAAAAAGTTTAATATGGACCATATAGGAAGTAGATCCAGTTCTGCTCATCAAAAATAATTATATAAAAATAACAATTCATCTAAAAAATGCCAAATAAAAAGTTTAATAATGACCATATAGGAAGTAGATCCAATTCTGTTCATCAAAAAATAATCATCTAAAAAATAAAAATTTATCTAAAAAATGCCAAATAAAATGTTTAATATGGACCATATAGGAAGTAGATCCAGTTCTGCTCATAAAAAACAATGATCTATAAAATAACAATTCATCTAAAAAATGCCAAATAAAAAGTTTAATATGGACCATATAAGAAGTAGATCTAGTCCTGCTCATCAAAAAATAATCATCTAAAAAATAACAATTTATCTAAAAAATGTCAAATAAAAAGTTTAATATTGAGCATATAAGAAGTAGATCCAGTTATGCTCATCAAAAATCAATTATCTAAAAAATAACAATTCATCTAAAAATGCCAAATAAAAAGTTTAATATGGACCATATAGGAAGTAGATCCAGTCCTGCCCATCAAAAACAATTATCTAAAAAATAACAATTCATCTACAAAATGCCAAAGAAGGTTTTTATTTCTGATGCCGATAGTAATTTATCAAAGACTACTACAAATGTAGTCTACAAAGAGGTTCTTCACGGTCTTTGATCAGTTATCAATAGATATGTACGGATATTCATATAATGCGATATGCATTTGTTTTTACATGTTTTATCATTGACACAAATGTTTTACTTACACCTTCTTTTTATGCTTTATTAGGTTCTCGACGGATTTTTATTGGCTTACCACTTCATCAACTTCCCACTACATACGCTTTCTTTTTAAAGGCTGCAAGATTGAAGACCACGTGAATGGTTGTTTATTACATTATTACTTACAATTATTGTACTCTATATTGTACTTGACTTATTACTTCATATTAATAAATAACTGATTCACTCTTTTTTTACTTTTGTTATTTTTCTTATTTTGTTTACACACTAATTTTCTTTATTTTTGCAATATCTCTTCTAAAAACCCGTAGATTCCACTTACCCAAACATTTTGGATAACATAGGTGATCCGTACAATTATAGATTTCACTTACCCAAACATTTTGGATAACATAGGTGATCCGTGTTACTTCCAGGAAAAGGCCATTCTTGCTCCAACCAATGAAGTGGTTGATAGTATTAACGATCATTTGCTTCAAACATTTCCTGGTGAAGAAATGGTTTATCTTAGTTGTGACAACATAGATAAAAATGACCGTGGTGGTTGATCGGTGCGAAACCGTCAAGTTTTCTCACGCTTGGTGACCACTGTGAATGGCCAATCAGAAGAAACTTAAAACAGTTCAAGCACCAATGCAATGAAGATCGGGAGAGTATAGTGTTTCCCAGTGTCGTTAAGTCCCAACGAGTGTGCGAGAATAGTCAAACGTGTAGTGATCGAGGATTTGAACGGAAAGGATTTTTGATTTATTATAACTACGAGAAAAAGCCCATAAACTACCGGGCTTAAATGCAAATTAAAGGAAATTAAAAGATAAAATTTATTAAATAAACGCTATCACTATATTTAAAATGATGTTTTGTTTTATATTTTTACAAACCGAAATTAAAATCTACGCGACGTACAAATAAAAACGTGAAATTTACACAATATAAATCCTAAAAATATGAAAAATACATTTTTACAAACCTAATGATATAAGAAAATTTATAGAAAAAGAAAATTATTTTTATAACTATTTATCTAATTATTATTAATTAAAACTATTTTAACTATTTAATAATTACCTAAAATACAAGAAAATAGGAAATAAAGCTAGAAAAATAAAATTAAGACTTAGAAAAGTCTAAAATATCAAAATAGACTTTTCAAAACTATTTTTGTATTTTTATGATTATTTTTGAATTTTCTAGGAATTAAAAACTATTTAAAACTAATTAAAATATTTAAAATTACAAATCTAACTAAGAAAAATATGGAAAAATACTTTTTTGGGTTTTTATATTTATCTTAACTTAATAAAATTGAAAAATTATTTTTTTGAACCTTTTTCTAATTTTTTGTATTAAAAGCTATTTAAAAATACTTAAAAACTAGATAAAATGCAGAAAAATACCAAACAAGCTAGGAAAAATCTGAAAAATTCAGGAAATGCTTAAAATAATATTAGGAATAAGGGAAAAATAGAAAAAAGGGTGCATGTGTGGAGGAATAAGCAACTGATGTGGGAAGTGCTTAAAATAAGCACTTTAGTAAGCCAAAAGCTACCAAATGCCCACCAAACCGATACTCAAGCTACACTAAGCTAAAATAACTCAAAAGAAACAAGTCTCAACTGCTCTTAACCTCTGATTGCAAGTAAACAGATTATGATGATTTGAGCTTATTCTTGAAACCAGTTTATAGGGTGCTACTTTAAGCACTTGACAAGATACATAATAAGCTAAAAGGTAAAACAGAAATGGGCACCTCAAGGGGACCTGGGTGGATATCTATAAGCCAAAATACAGACCTTGAGGAGCTCTAATGAACCAATTGCAAGGTCTGCAATATCTGTGTAACCCCTGTGCAGAATTGATGCCCTGCACAGGGGATTTGGTACCAATTTGAGTAGCTTATCTGGGGCTTATAAAAATTCCACAAAATTAAGCAAAAATAACAAAAAGAAACTAGACCAGCATGATATTTCAAAACATCAAGTTTCATTTGCATTGGTTCAGAATTGAGCCCAAGAAAATTCCTTCTTGTTGGCCAAAAAACTGAGAAATTGCACTTTTGACTTTTAAGCAAAAATGGAAAGTTGACTTTAATGAACTTTGCTCTTGATTTATGGATAGAATATGAAGTAATATGATGAAACAATGTTAATGCAAGCTATATCTAAGTACTTTAAACATAAAACAAGATTTTGAATGTTCAAAACTCCAACAGTTAAATATCTAAGACAGATTGAACATGATTTTGACTTTTTGAGAATGTAAGTGCAAGAATAAGACAGATAAGGGTTCAAATGGGCTAAACAAACATGTAACTACTAAGACTAACCACTGAGTATACCTAAAAGACAGCAGGATCAACAGATCCAAACACACCTTATGAAAACAGTTATGAAGCTAAACCCACTAAACAATCTATCTGACCTTAAATACTGATATAACAAGTTCTAATATGCAATCCTATCCCTAAACATATCAAGATAATGGCAATATAATGCCTCTATTTATATAAGCTAATGAAGCAAAAGTGTACACAAAATGGCTTATGATAGAATTTGACCGAAAATAATGAACCAAGAACCATGAGTAACCTCCTACACTCCCCAAGGAGTTTTACTTCCCAATGTAATCCATATTCAACCCTGCTCCAAGCTTTAGCACCATCTTCCCTTGTTTTTTTTATTTTCTCACTATTTTCTTGGAATTTTTGTGAATTTTGAACTTTGAGTATAAACTGAATTTGAAAATATCTAATAGCTTATGAGAGCTTTATAAAGAGCTTATATGAGCTTTTGAATGCTTAACAACAAGTTATAACAACATTCACTTAATCATGAGATTTCCTTGATCATGAAAATTTACATAAACCGAAAATGAAACAAACTTGCAATTGATGATTAAAACAGTTTATAACACAATAAGATTACTTAATACAAAGCTTGAAAGATTAAATAAACACCGGAAAATAAAAACGACATAAGGAAAATTACATAAACTAACTACTTGTCTTCTCATCCTCTTTCTTCCTTTTATACATCTATTTGCTTCCACGTGTCCATCCGAGTGTTTCCCACCAATCTTTCGAGCCAATGGGAGATTAATGGCCGTTTTAGCCATTTTGTGATTTTGGCGGGAAATCCAATATTTGACCTTTGGGGCTTCTGACAGCAACTAGGGGGGGGTGGATAGGTGATATGATGAGGGGGTGAGGTGTGGAAGAGATAAGGGAAAAAGGAGAGTGGGTTGAGTGTATCAGAGGAGTAGCAGGGCAAGTGTTGGGGAAGACACCTATGTGGGAGGGAAACAGGTGGAGGTTTGACTGGTTAGTTGACCGGGGTTCAAAAGGAGTGTGTGAGGGTCAAATGGTAAGGTTGGCGGGGTCCAAAATCATTTGACAAGTCTTTAGTAATAATAAGACAAGGACTTGTCTTGTAAATCTGAAATCTCCAAGGACCAAACCTGTAGTTTTCCAAACTTGCTTCAAGGGACCATTATTGACAAGCTTTGAAAGTTTAGGGACCTAACTTGTCATTCTTGAAAGTTAAGGGACCTAAGTTGTCATTTTGAAAGTTAAAGGACCAAAGTTGTAAATTTGTAAATTTAATTCTCAAGGACCAGTTTTGACAACTTAAGAATCCTAGGGACTCAAAATGATATTTCTCTTTATTTGGTTTTACCAGGACTATTTTTGACAACTTTTGAAACTGGGGACTAAACCGCCAATTATGCAAATTTGATACGTTTTTCACCGATTTTGATATTTTGCATTTAAAACACATAAAACATTTATTTGTGATATTTTTATCATTTTGATGCATTTCGAGTGTTTTCGGATGTTTTTGCGTTTAAATAGTACAAAATGATGAGTATTTAGACACTCATCAATCCCCCACACTAAGATATTGCTAGTCCCTAGCAATGTTTTGAGAAAATTAATGGATTTCAATCTCTTTACCAAAAGCCATTACTCGAGTAGCCAAATGTTTTAGTTCAAGTAAGAACCTTGGTACACCGATAACCAAATGATTTTGAGCAAATCATCGACTTTCAACGGATTTGATTTGTCTTTACCGTGAGCCGTTGCTCTGGACTAGCCAACTCTTAGATAAATTATCAATATTATCTTTGGTGAGTGATTACCAATTATGGATTTTCCATCGCCTTTACCACAAGCCATAAACTTGCGGGCTAGCCAACTCTTCACTTTTAAGGATATGGTGAGTCAATACCATACAATTTTGGGCAAATTGTAAGTCGTCAACGGATTTGAGATATCTTTACCAAGAGCCGTTTGCTCTGGATTAGCCATCCTTATGTGGGTTAGACATGGTGGACTGATTACCATTTGTTGTGTTTAGTACATAGTACTTCCACTAAAAAATTTTAAATTTTGGCCATTTTGGGGAAAAAGGGACTAAAAGGGTACATTTACGATCAAAATTCGCGTAATTTCCCCCACACTTAGAAATGAATATTGTCCTCAATATTCAAAGTACCTACTGTAATGTCGAAACTTAGAACGTAAAAGATAATATTACTAGCTAAGTGTAGAAACACAACAATTATTCTCTTTTTAATATTTACAATTTTCATTCATTTTTAGATCTATATACAACATGTGGGGTATCTCCCCACACTAGGTGGTACACATGGGTGAAAACCCATGTTCACCATCGATTTTGATTACCGAGTCGCTAGCTTGACTCGACTCAATTAATTTGTTCATAGGGAAGTAAGTGGACGAGACAATCTCCATCGGACTTTCATTCAAGATGTTTGGATAAACATTGAAGTACGTGAAAGTTCCACACCGATGAGATCTGCAGACAGACCCTGCTCACAAATGGCATATGGAAATGCACGGGTCAAAGATAATGTCTTCATTCCCCAAGGAGTGAAGAATGTGAGAAGCCACGGATATATGAAGAAAAGGAAGAAAATCATGATACAAATCATGACTAACTCTTCATCCTCATAGGAGTATTCATAGTTTCATGAATCTCCTCGATTAGCTTACTTGATCAAGACATACTATGGGTGTGTCTAGATCAAAATGGAAGTTATCATACTCCGCGGAGATATGATATGAGTGAGTTCACAGAGAACTCCTCAAGGTAAATGAATCATATTCGAATTGGTATCGCTGGGTTCACCGGTGAACTCATCCAATGTAAATGATTCATAATCGGGGAGAATTATGAGAATGAAAAGTGGTACCGCCACTAATCTTCTCTCCCATATTATCAAAACAGAATGCTTTCATTTCCGGAATAGAATCATCGGAAAGAATGTCACTATCCTTAATGGGGATAGGAGATGAAATAGGTTTTTACCGAAAGCCTCGATTTTAGAAATGAGAAGACCGACATTCAAGAATGTTGCACGAAGTGCTTCATCTTTGATTTCGATGTCGAGAACTTCATCATTCTCTTCTTCTAAGCTATCAAGCTCGAAGGTAAATCTTCCACATAAACGATGTCTCCACAAGATAACGAATCATTATCATTAGAATCGGAGAACATCTCAATATGATCACTTTGGAAGACAAGAGGAGTAGGGATATCACACAAATGCTCGAGAATTCCTCGTGACTCTCTTGGGATTGGGACAAGGTCCTCAACACTAGACTTTATGAATTCGTCCGATTCCTTTTCGTGAACAAGTGTCAAGAAGCTCATCCCCATGTTTAGAGTGAGTGTGAACCTCGGGTGTGATAGCGAGATCGGGGAGTTGAGAAGGACTAGCAGTTATGGATTCTACAAGTTCCATTATTTCTACCGCTAGTGATTCACCATATTCTTTTCTCCTTGTATTTCCACCGGATGGAATCTCAACCGATGAACTTGATGAATAAAATTGTAGAATATCAAGGTATCTTCATCATCATCGCCATCAGAATGAAATGGAATTGAGAGCTAGATTTGAATGCTTTTTGTAGTCTAATTGATTCCCTAATGTTGTTTTCAATGGCAACTGGGAATCTAATTTAGCAAAGACGCGCTTCTTGCCTAACAATTCTTCCATGGATTTTTCATTTGGATTATCTTGGGAGGACATAGCCGACTCCTCCTTAAGTTCTTTTAATAACTCAAGACTCTTCAGTAGAAGGTCTGTCGTAGTTTCATGAGGAGTTGCTTGAATCATTTGGTACTGTGGAGGTTGGTCTTGATACGAAGAGTCGTAATTGTTACAAGGAAATGGGTTCCCTGTTTGACAATCCGAGCTAGGTGAGGACCTCCACAATACTCACAACAAGAAAGCGATGTGGGCGTGAGTTAGTGTTGTAGTCATAATTGTTATCGTGAACTTGCTCATAGACAAGCGTGTTTCCGATTGACAATCGAATCGAGTGTGAACCACCACGATACTCACAACAAGAAATCGCTGAGTCTCACGGTGTGGTAGTCGATGGAATGAATCGGTTGTGTTATGGTAGGAATAGGGATCCCGGTTATAGATGCACCCGCTTCCGATTCCACCATGCTACAACCGGGGCAATTGCCACCATTATAAGGACCACCACACCATTGACAACCAAGAGGGTGAGGATAAGACATAGAAAGAATCAAATGTTTACAGAGGGTAAGAAATGAAGAATCAAAAGGGTAAGAGGGTAAAGAGGAATATTTTGGTATTTTGAAAACATGATGTAGAAACAAAGAATGAAAATCTTTTGGGTTTTTGATTATAAAGATGGTATAAACAAAGAGTGATTATTCAAATCACTAATCTGCTAAACGAAGACTATTAGCACCGCCCCGGCCGTGGCGCCAAAATTTGATCGGCGAAACCGTCAAGTTTTCTCACGCAAGTCGACCACTGTGAATGGCCAACCGTAAGAAACTTAAAACAGTTCAAGCACCAATGCAATGAAGATCGGAGAGTATAGTGTTTCCCGTGTCGTTAAGTCCCAACGAGTGTGCGAGAATAGTCAAACGTGTAGTGATCGAGGATTTGAGCGGAAAGGATTTTGATTTATTATAACTACAGAAAAAGCCCATAAACTACCGGGGCTTAAATGCAAATTAAAGGAAATTAAAAAGATAAAATTTATTAAATAAACGCTATCACTATATTTAAAATGATGTTTTTGTTTTTATATTTTTACAAAACTGAAATTAAAATCTACGCGACGTACAAATAAAAACGTGAAATTTACACAATATAAATCCTAAAAATATGAAAAATACATTTTTACAAACCTAATGATATAAGAAAATTTATAGAAAAAGAAAATTATTTTTATAACTATTTATCTAATTATTATTAATTAAAAACTATTTTTAACTATTTAATAATTACCTAAAATACAAGAAAATAGGAAATAAAGCTAGAAAAATAAAATTAAGACTTAGAAAAGTCTAAAATATCAAAATAGACTTTTCAAAACTATTTTGTATTTTTATGATTATTTTGAATTTTCTAGGAATTAAAAACTATTTAAAACTAATTAAAATATTTAAAATTACAAATCTAACTAAGAAAAATATGGAAAAATACTTTTGGGTTTTATATTTATCTTAACTTAATAAAATTGAAAATTATTTTTTTGAACCTTTTTCTAATTTTTGTATTAAAAGCTATTTAAAAATACTTAAAACTAGATAAAATGCGAAAAATACCAAACAAGCTAGGAAAATCTGAAAAATTCAGGAAATGCTTAAAATAATATTAGGAATAAGGAAAAATAGAAAAAGGGTGCATGTGTGGAGGAATAAGCAACTGATGTGGGAAGTGCTTAAAAATAAGCACTTTAGTAAGCCAAAAGCTACCAAATGCCCACCAAACTGATACTCAAGCTACACTAAGCTAAAATAACTCAAAAGAAACAAGTCTCAACTGCTCTTAACCTCTGATTGCAAGTAAAACAGATTATGATGATTTGAGCTTATTGCTTGAAACCAGTTTATAGGGTGCTACTTTAAGCACTTGCACAAGATACATAATAAGCTAAAAAGGTAAAACAGAAATGGGCACCTCAAGGGGACCTGGGTGGATATCTATAAGCCAAAATACAGACCTTGAGGAGCTCTAATGAACCAATTGCAAGGTCTGCAATATCTGTGTAACCCCTGTGCAGAATTGATGCCCTGCACAGGGGATTTGGTACCAATTTGAGTAGCTTATCTGGGGCTTATAAAAATTCCACAAAATTAAGCAAAAATAACAAAAGAAACTAGACCAAGATGATATTTCAAAACATCAAGTTTCATTTGCATTGGTTCGAATTGAGCCCAAGAAAATTCCTTCTTGTTGGCCAAAAACTAAGAAATTGACTTTTGACTTTTAAGCAAAATGGAAAGTTGACTTTAATGAACTTTGCTCTTGATTTATGGATAGAATATGAAGTAATATGATGAAACAATGTTAATGCAAGCTATATCTAAGTACTTTAAACATAAAACAAGATTTTGAATGTTCAAAACTCCAACAGTTAAATATCTAAGATGATTGAACATGATTTTGACTTTTGAGAATGTAAGTGCAAGAATAAGGCAGATAAGGGTTCAAATGGGCTAAACAAACATGTAACTACTAAGACTAACCACCGAGTATACCTAAAGACAAGCAGGATCAACAGATCCAAACACACCTTATGAAAACAGTTATGAAGCTAAACCCACTAAACAATCTATCTGACCTTAAATACTGATATAACAAGTTCTAATATGCAATCCTATCCCTAAACATATCAAGATAATGGCAATATAATGCCTCTATTTATATAAGCTAATGAAGCAAAAGTGTACACAAAAATGGCTTACAGATAGAATTTGACTGAAAATAATGAACCAAGAACCATGAGTAACCTCCTACACTCCCCCAAGGAGTTTTACTTCCCAATGTAATCCATATTCAACCCTGCTCCAAGCTTTAGCACCATCTTCCCTTGTTTTTTTTATTTTCTCACTATTTTCTTGGAATTTTTGTGAATTTTGAACTTTGAGTATAAACTGAATTTGAAAATATCTAATAGCTTATGAGAGCTTTATAAAGAGCTTATATGAGCTTTTGAATGCTTAACAACAAGTTATAACAACATTCACTTAATCATGAGATTTCCTTGATCATGAAAATTTACATAAACTGAAAAATGAAACAAACTTGCAATTGATGATTAAAACAGGTTTATAACACAATAAGATTACTTAATACAAAGCTTGAAAGATTAAATAAACACTGGAAAATAAAAACGACATAAGGAAAATTACATAAACTAACTACTTGTCTTCTCATCCTCTTTCTTCCTTTTTATACATCTATTTGCTTCCACGTGTCCATCTGAGTGTTTCCCACCAATCTTCTGAGCCAATGGGAGATTAATGGCCGTTTTAGCCATTTTGTGATTTTGGCGGGAAATCCAATATTTGACCTTTGGGGCTTCTGTCAGCAACTAGGGGGGGGTGGATAGGTGATATGATGAGGGGGTGAGGTGTGGAAGAGATAAGGGAAAAAGGAGAGTGGGTTGAGTGTATCAGAGGAGTAGCAGGGCAAGTGTTGGGGAAGACACCTGTGTGGGAGGGAAACAGGTGGAGGTTTGACTGGTTAGTTGACCAGGGGTTCAAAAAGGAGTGTGACAGGGGTCAAATGGTAAGGTTGGCAGGGGTCCAAAATCATTTTGACAAGTCTTTAGGTAATAATAAGACAAGGACTTGTCTTGTAAATCTGAAATCTCCAAGGACCAAACCTGTAGTTTTCCAAACTTGCTTCAAGGGACCATTATTGACAAGCTTTGAAAGTTTAGGGACCTAACTTGTCATTCTTGAAAGTTAAGGGACCTAAGTTGTCATTTTTGAAAGTTAAAGGACCAAAGTTGTAAATTTGTAAATTTAATTCTCAAGGACCAGTTTTGACAACTTAAGAATCCCTAGGGACTCAAAATGATATTTCTCTTTATTTGGTTTTACCAGGGACTATTTTTGACAACTTTTGAAACTTGGGGGACTAAACCGCCAATTATGCAAATTTGATACGTTTTTCACCGATTTTGATATTTTGCATTTAAAACACATAAAACATTTATTTGTGATATTTTTATCATTTTGATGCATTTCGAGTGTTTTCGATGTTTTGCGCTTTAAATAGTACAAAATGATGAGTATTTAGACACTCATCAGTGGTGCTATAGACCAAGCCGTCTTTTCACTGGAATTTATCAACGGTTTAAAATTTTTGGGTGTCCCAAACCATAGGCTCGCATTGAAGGTCGGTGTCCCAATAATGTTGTTGAGAAACATTAATCAATCACAAGGTTTATGTAATGGGACAAGGCTTCAAGTGACTAAATTAACGCGTGCGTCTATTCAAGCCAAAATAATTAACGGAACACATTTTGGGAATACGGTTATACTTCCAAGGTTGAAAATTACTCCATCAGATAAACATTTACCACTCAAGATCGTGCGCAAACAATTTCCTGTGTCATTTGCCATGACGATAAACAAGAGCCAAGGACAATCACTTTCAAAAGTTGGTTTATACCTACCACGTCCTGTTTTCACACACGGACAATTATATGTCGCTCTTTCACGCGTAAAAAGCAAAAAGGGTTTGAAGGTTGTTATTTCTGATGCCGATAGTAATTTATTAAAGACTACTACAAATGTAGTCTATAAAGAGGTTCTTCACGGTCTTTGATCGCTTATCAATGGTATGTTCGGATATTCACTTAATGTGATACAATTTGTTTTTACATGTTTATTGTAATTCACACAAATGTTTTACTTACACAATCTTTTCATGTTTGTTAGGTTCTCGACGAATTTTTATTGCCTTACCAATTCATCTACTTCCCACTACATACGCTTTCTTTTTGAAGGCTGTCAAGATTGAAAACCACATGAATGGTTGTTTATTACATTATTACTTACAATAATTGTACTCTATATTGTACTTGACTTATGACTTCATATTAATAAATAACAGATTCATTATTTGTTTTCTTTCATTATTTGTCTTATTTTGTTTACATACTAATTTTTCATCTTTTTTCATCTTATTACTTTTATTATCATCTCATTTATCTAATTTTTTTAAAAATAACCCGGTGTCAACGGGTCTTATAAGCTAGTATAATATAAGCAAAATTAATACACAAACTTTAAAACATTATATAATTTGCATTGAATAGTTGTATATTTTAGTAAAAGAGTTAACTTGCTTTCGTGTTGCAACAGGTAAAAAGCGTTTATTTTGTAACTACAAAATAAAACTAGAAATTAAGGTGCCGTGTAATGTATAAGCACAAGTATTTTACTTTGATTTCTAATACACATACAATTTTACTTTTTATTATTTTTTTTTCCGCAACACTATTATAATAGTGTTAATACCAATAAAAAATATTAACAATAACAAGAAAAATGATATGAATGAATTTAAAATAGGGGTTGTCTAACAAGTGCCCTTAGGGCACATGTTAAACCGTATTCATTAAATACAAACTTTTCTTTTAATGTAAAAATTGCATTTAATACACACGTAAATTACTATACTAATTTTTAATTCAATAAACTCTAAGTTTCCTTTTATAATAACGTTAAACCTTGCCCTGAGAGTACCCGTTATACAATCTCTTTAAAATATAGAGATCAGCGGGTTAAAGGTCGATTTATAGTTTTATTGAACTTTAAGGGTTTAATGTATAAAGTTTAGTAAGTTTAAGAGCTAATTTTTCATTATAATAAACTTCATTAAACTTTAAAAAGCGTTTTTGAATATTTGAAAAAACAAACAGTAGATAAACATTTTTGTAAATGTTATATTACAAGTTTGATATTTATAATTTATTTGTTTTGTTGGGCTATAGGCCGTATATATATACACTTTCCTTAAAAAAAATAAGATCGACCAAAGTAAAATCAAATAAGCCAAAATGATACAACGGCCAAAAAGAGAGAAAGAAAGAGAATTAACAATGTCTTTGATTTATATGGAGTGTTAAATCATCTCTTTCATTTTGTTTATGTGCATCTTCATGTGAACTAAACCAACTTCAGGAGCGAACATGCAAAAGGGTTTATTCTATGATGAATTCAAAGGGTTTATTTTTCTTCAAATTTGCTTCTATCAAGGGACTAAATGGCGTGTTAGAGAATGGACCTTGGTATATTCGATCCGTTCCTATTATTTTGAAAAAGTGGACCCTTAGGACGAGTTTTGTTAAAGAGGATTTGGGTTCGATTCTTGTCTAGGTGAAATTACATGATATTCCTATTGCTTCTTTTACTGAAGATGGGTTGAGTGTCATGTCTACCCAACTCGGTACCCCTATTATGCTTAATGCATACACTCTATGTGTTTGCAGTCATGGGGGCGTTTTGATTATGCTCGAGCTTTGATTGACATCAAGGCGGATCAGGAGCTTAAGTTGACAATGTTTATTGATGTGCCAAGCTGGGATGGTGAAAGGGAGGTGTTGCATACCGTCAGAGTAGAATATGAGTGAAAACCACCTCGTTGTGGCGTTTGTATGGTTTTTGGCCACGATAAGACCCAATGTCCCAAATGTGTGCTTGTTGACCTTAAACAGCAAGCACAAAAGAATGATGGGTTCCAAATGCCTCAGAGGAAGACGTTCCGTGGTATTGAGGTGAGAAAGGGGGCTAAATTTAGCCCTTCTAAATCTAAGAAACAGGCGTATCAGCCTGTGTCGAATAAGTCAGATGCTACCAAGAAAAAGATTAATGAAGTGGCTAGTACAAGTGGGACGAATATTGCTATATCAAATCCGTTTAATGCTCTTAATATGGTTGATACTGATGAGGCTGGTAATCCTAGTGTTACTGTTGACTTGACTAATGATTGGGCTAATTTAGATTTTAGTAGTAATAAGGAAGCTAAGGTGGTGGAAGAGGAAAGTACTAATTCTATTGTTGAGAAAATTGAGAAGCTTGAAAAGCTAATTATTGAGGGGAAAGTTACTCTTGTGGATAATGATGGTAAACCTCTAAAAAGGTTAATTTGAAAGAGAAGGAGCAGGATGCAGTTACTACGGCTACTAAGCCTAGTTCTTCTTCTTCTTCTCCGTATTCTATGGTGGGTGATAAGGTTTTAAAATGTACCTTTTTGAGGGGTCGTTTAAGCCCTTATTTGATCACTTTTGTATCCGTTATTACTTAATATCGTTCCTTTTCACTTTTTAGGTCTCTTGAAGGCAAATTGCTGTAATGGCACTTATTTGGACGAAAAGGCGCGGATATCTGAAGAAAATGGCCAAAGTAGACACTCCATTTGCTAAAAACACAAGGTGATGGCGCCATCGCTAAGCGCGACGCCGTCGGAGGATTTTGTGACGGGACGAAGCCAAAACTCTTATTTTCAAGCGACGACGCAAGTTATAAAAGAGTAGATCGTCGCAACTCGCACGGCCTAGATTCAATCCAGACGGCGCCGAAGTCAAGAGGACGGCGCCACAAGCACAAGGTGACGCCGTCGCAAGACTAACGTGGCCAAGACGAAACCCTAATGACGGCGACCCGACGGCCACACAACATAAGGTGACGCCGTCGCATATGTAATCTTATATATAGAATCCGAATTTTTCAAGATTTGTGTGTAGTCTTTTGGAGTAAAACCTAAACCGAACCAAGGCTGTCTTGTACAAGATTTTAGGGTTCCAAACCCTATCTTACATCAAGATAAGTGTTTTACTTCATTAATTCAATTATGTCTTTGATTATTTGTGTGTATGCTTGCATGTTCTCCATGTCCGGCTAATTTACTTGTGTGTTTGCTAGGAATATGAAACTTAATTATTGAATATTGATTGGTTGTCTCTTATCTTAGTTGTTAATGATCTAGTAATGCGATAGGTCATTCGTTGTGTACTTAATGCTTGATTAATCTTTGTGAACCTTAGGTTATAGCACCTTGAGCGGTTGTAAGCTAAACTATCCAAAGAGGCCTTAGAGTAAGAGTTTATGATCCCTCGTGGTATTTTGTAGATGAGACCCTTTGGTAACTTCAAAGAGTTAGGGATAAACGCATACCCTACAACTTTAGACACACAACGCAATTAAGAATAAGGACATTACAATTCAACCACCAATAGGAGATAATTAAGGAGTAGTAAAACCTAAGTAAACACATCTTTAAACTATCATACGAGCACACAATAATTAGACATAGACTACATACACCTTAGATTAGATAATTAGATAAGTAGAGTAAACGGTAGCAATACCAACCCCCAAATCCAAACCCCGAGATTCGTACCTTTCCATTTCCTAAAAACATAAAAAGATAAAAATAATCTTCCTCAACCCCAACCTTAGCGTAGTAACTTTTCACTAGCATTCCTATTCCCTAGAGAACGATATCAACACCCGTGGCTTACCCTAATACTACACTACAATGATTAGGTTCATCGCCTAGGGTGTTATAAAACTTGCTCAAGAAAAGGAAGTTCCTTTGACCCCAAACGACGGTGTAGCGTTATCAAGTTTTTGGCGCCACGGGAATAGAATAGCTAGTTAGTAGTCCACCTCGCTTAGGTTTCCTTTGCTTGATTCCTATCAAGTAAATTTTTCTCATTTTTTAGCTTTCTCATAGTCTATCCCCCTTCTTCGTGACCTTTGTTCGTAATCCCATCACTTTTCATCATGGAATGTGACAAACCACCAAACAACACTTCACCACCAAACAAATACCCAATGCTTGACCCAGCCTCTGCCAACCAACTTCGAGCTTGTATTATTAGTGAAATTGGAGAGCTTAGGAAACTAAATAGGATAATTGAAAATACGCTTGAGGAAGCTCTTAAGGAATCTGATCGCCCTTTAGATAGTGATTCGACCTCAAGTGATTCGGATGATGATCTAGAAGAGGGAGATTATAAGGTGTTAGAAATCATGGAGGGTAGTAAGGAGGAGGAAGAACTTAGGGAGTATTTCGATTCATACCCTAAAGGGAAGGAAACCACTTATCACTATAACGTGGTTAACTTCCCAAGACCACCTTTCGAGCCTCGCATAAGAAAGGGAAACCCTAAAAACATCAAAATACCGTGTATGATTGGATACTTATATAGGGATCACACCTACATTGACTATAAGGCACCCATGAATATAATGTCTAGGCTCTATTACAATTGGATCACGAGCAAAAAGTTAGAACCCATGAGGGACCCCTTTCGCCCTAGGAAAGCAAGTAACTATGTGAGGAGGGTTAAGGGATTGCATGTCTTCGTCGGTAACTTCACATTTAGGTGTGATTTCATGATTTTGGAAATTGTTAAGGGCATCATTGATGGGTTTTTAGGAGATGTGATACTTGGGAAACCATTTATAGATGAGTCTAAGATGGTTTATGATCGAGATAAAGGAATAGTCAAGTTCTCAAATGAAGCCGAAAGTGTTAAATATATAATGCCCCACAAAAATAAGAAGTTTGAGGGCATGGATAATTTAGATGTAGATAACATTCCGGCATTCGAAGTAGACTGGAAGAACAAAGTTTACTACACGCTTGTCTTGAACTAGGCCCCGAATATATTCGTGATGAGAGAAGAGTTAAGGAGATCGAATGGGCCTCTAAGATTAGGACAACGAGAGCACGACTACGAGTCTAGCTACAAGACTCTTAAATAAAGAAAACGCTTAGTGGGAGGCAACCCATGCTTAATTGTTTGATTTTTAGTGTCATATATCTTTTATTAAGTGTTTATTCTCATGTTTAAATTTGTAAAATGCTTTATTTTGTTTTTAACCTCGCCTTAATTGCATATAAAGGTATTTTACATAAAGGATAAGTGTAGGAGGATTACACACGTTTTCAAAAGAAACGTAAACATGAGAATAACAATTCATTAAAAGATATATTTGTGTGTTTGTTCGAGTCAAATGCTTGTATCGAGTCATAATGGATGTTTTGCGTAAATTTTTCCGATTCTAAAGATATAAATTTTCCGAATTTTTTCGTAAAATCGCAGATCGCTTTTTGTCGGGATAACTGACGGCGTCAGATTGCAACTGACGGCCGGGAAGGAGTAAAAACAATGATTACTTTTTTCTCGTTTTCAATTACTTATAAATTTTGAATTTTCCGTGTCTTAATTTTCCGTAAATTCAGTAAATATCCATTCCACAAGCATTATATCTTAGTTTAGTAGAGTCTTATATATATTATTACCGCCGATTTTACGCGAAGGTTTCGTTTGTTTTCTTCGAATGTGGGTTTTATTTATCAAGAAAAGAAACAAAAGATTGGAAGGAACTTTTCACGCATACATTTTTCTTGGAAAGGATTTAACCACTACTTTACACGGATCCTACCGAGCTAATCGGAGTACTAGTTTCTTTCGCTTTTAATTACCTTCCATTATCATAACTTTGATATTTTCGGGAACATTGGGGACAATGTTCGGTTTAAGTGTAGGGAGGAAAATAAAACGGAACTTAGAAACTATGCTTATCCTTGATTATTTGCTTTGTCAATTGTATTTGTGTAATAAACCATGAGAAAATGTCGGTTAGGTAATTTTGGCACCAAATTTTAAATTTTTCATGATATATAGGAGTGGGCCATTAGTCTTAAGAAAAGCGTTTCACGGATAGGAAGTTATATGACTAGCACAAAACCCTTTACCACCTAAATTCCACCCAAAATGCGAGGATCGCCTTAGATTAGTAGGAATTAAAGCATTCATCTTTAATGCTTAGAGTGTGAACCGGTAGTATATTAGATTCTAGAACTTGTTTTGTGATGCATTCCGAGATCATTAGTAAGACTACACTTGTGTAGTTAGGAATAACTAAATGATAAGAGGCATTAGGATAACCCTTGTTTGATACCCATAATATAATTACTTCTTCCACATCGGTTGAGTAATTCCCCCACACCCTTGCGTTGTACTCATCTTTAGTACACGATACCCCTAGTTAACCCTTCAGAGCCTATCCTTTTCGCGGTTCTCGTGATGTTTCGGTTTTTCCATAATATCAATGAAGAGCATTGTTTACACCCCACCCCCAAATTTACACCCAAATCGCCTTAGTCTACCCTGTATGCACTCACTTTTAGTGCATTATTGTTATCACCTTAAACCCTTATTTCAATTATCTAATTACTTGCATGAGTTGCTAAGTCGAGTCATATCCTTTGTACACAGTTTTGGGATGATTGGGACTCATGGGAAAAGTTAAAGTTTATAAATGATTGGAAGGGAACGTTAAATTCCCTAATTTGCGTAATAACACACCCCAAGTGTTTTGATCTTTTCAATTCGGATCAAATTAGTGTTAGAATAATAAAAACTCAAGTGTAGGGATGTGCCTATAAATCCCTATCATTTTGATGTTACAGTAGAGGATGGTAGAGTAAAAAAAAATCGAAAAAAAAATAGAAAAAGAGAAAAGAAAAAAAAAATATAGAGTGTTCAAAAAAAAACATACCGGCTACCATCCTACATCTATCCTTTAAATTTATGTTTTTTTGTTTCAGTTGTTTAGAGTTTAGAGTGTCGAGTCTTGTCTTAGCAACGCCATTCTTCGTATGCTTGTAACATAAAGATTTTTGACTTGCCACCACTAAATAGCCTATCCCACCAAACCCTTTGTTTCCCTACCGTAAGCCTAACATTACAACCCTTTAAAGACCTCTTTGATAGTCTTTCCTAGGTGCTTACGCCCAAGCGATGGAGGTTTGATCTATTCTCAAGCCTATGGTAATCTATGTACTAGGACCGGTTAATGAGTGTTTAATCTTCCATTTCCAACTTGTTATATTTCATATACACCGAGAGAGATGCGAGTATCCAAACACCCCATGTGAGGTGCTAGTATGTATTCCGTGCTTGTTATGACTTTTATGGGCTTATATGTGTTGTGGACTGTTTTAAACCAATGCTTCATGACCCCTAACTTATAAATTAATTGGCTAAAGCACATTTGCTTGAGGACAAGCAAATACCAAGTGTAGGGATATTTGATAAGGTTTTAAATGTATCTTTTTGGGGTCGTTTAAGCCCTTATTTGATCACTTTTGTATCCGTTATTACTTAATATCGTTCCTTTTCACTTTTAGGTCTCTTGAAGGCAAATTGTTGTAATGGCACTTATTTGGACGAAAAGGTGCGGATATACTGAAGAAAATGGCCAAAGTCAAGAATCGAGACACTCCACCGCTAAAAACACAAGGTGTGGCGCCATCGCTTAACCGCGACGCCGTCGGAGGATTTTGTGACGGGACGTAAGCCAAAACTCTTATTTTCAAGTGACGACGCAAGTTATAAAAGAGTACACCGTCGCAACTCGCACGGCCTAGATTCAATCCGCACGGCGCCGAGTCAAGAGGACGCGTCACAAGCACAAGGTGACGCCGTCGCAAGACTAACGTGGCCAAGACGAAACCCTAATGACGGCGACCGACGGCGCCACACAACATAAGGTGACGCCGTCGCATATGTAATCTTATATATAGATTCCAAATTTTCAAGATTTGTGTGTAGTCTTTTGGAGTAAAACCTAAACCGAACCAAGGTCGTCTTGTACATTATTTTAGGATTCCAAACCCTATCTTACATCAAGATAAGTGTTTTACTTCATTAATTCAATTATGTCTTTGATTATTTGTGTGTATGCTTGCATGTTCTCCATGTCCGCTAATTTACTTGTGTGTTTGCTTAGGAATATGAAACTTAATTATTGAATATTGATTGGTTGTCTCTTATCTTAGTTGTTAATGATCTAGTAATGCGATAGGTCATTCGTTGTGTACTTAATGCTTGATTAATCTTTGTGAACCTTAGGTTATAGCACCTTGAGCGGTTGTAAGCTAAACTATCCAAAGAGGCCTTAGAGTAAGAGTTTATGATCCCTCGTGGTATTTTGTAGATGAGACCCTTTGGTAACTTCAAAGAGTTAGGGATAAACACATACCCTACAACTTTAGACACACAACGCAATTAAGAATAAGGACGTGACAATTCAACCACCAATAGGAGATAATTAAGGAGTAGTAAAACCTAAGTAAACACATCTTTAAACTATCATACGAGCACACAATAATTAGACATAGACTACATACACCTTAGATTAGATAATTATATAAGTAGAGTAAACGGTAGCAATACCAACCCCAAATCCAAACCCCGAGATTCGTACTTTCCATTTCCTAAAAACATAAAAAGATAAAAATAATCTTCCTCAACCCCAACCTTAGCGTAGTAACTTCTCACTAGCATTCCTATTCCCCTAGAGAACGATATCAACACCCGTGGCTTACCCTAATACTACACTACAACGATTAGGTTCACTGCCTAGGGTGTTATAAAACTTGCTCGAAGAAAAGGAAGTTCATTGGACCCCGAACGACACGTGTAGCGTTATCAGTGGGTAACCCATTTTCTAAAGTGAGGAATGTGGTTGTTTATGATAGTGATGATGAGGAGGTGCTTGTGTTGGATAATCCTATGGCTAAATTTCTCGCATCGACTAGCGACGGTCATGAGCTTGAAGATTTTTATGATGATTATGCGGATCACGTCTATGATTTTTCAGGGCAATTGGATGCTTTTTATGACATGTATGATATCAAGCTTCAAGGTCGTGGTAGAAAGTAATCTAGACGTTAGTTTATGTTTGATTTTGTGTCAAATGTAATCTAGTGAGTAGTGGTTTGTTTTTTTGTTTTAAGGATAGAAAGTGTCTTGTATGTTAGCTTTACCGTCTATGTAACAGGCTGAGATATGAGATTTCACCATTATCCTTTGTACTTAAATATTTTTTGGAGTAATATATTTATCGGGAAAACCCTTTACCAAAAAACAATGCAAAAATATTACAAGCATACAACAAGTTGTAGGAAAAGATTTTAATGGTACTTCACAATGTTGAAAGAAATGTCTAATGGGTTGATACTATTCAATTGTATATTGACTAAAAGGATTTGATTTAATATTTTGCTTAAAAAAGCTACAAGAACATTTTTTTTTTATTTAACTACTTTGCATTAAATCTTGTCGATGACAACTCATTTTATTTAACACTGATTTTTGACTTTTTGTAGTTATTTAGGGCACGTTTGGTAGAGAGAATTTCAAAGAAATGAAATGAGCAGAGAATAGAATCTCAGAGAATAGAAATCAGTAGAGAATTTTGTTCAATTCTAATGTTTGGTAACAACAGAGACTTGACCCGAGAAATGAAAAATTATTTTTTAATTTTTCTAAATAACAATTCTTAAAAAATATTAAAAAAATATATATATTTAAAAAAAGTATATATCTTTTTTTTTAAATTTAATTTAAAAAAATTTATGTACTTTCTTTAAAAAAAATTATTTAAAAAAAATATTTTTTAAAAATGTATTTATTTAAAAATAAAAAACTTGTTTTTTTTTAAAAAAATTTTTTAAAAATGTATTTATTCAAAAAAAAACATATATTTTAAAAAAAAAAATTTTTTCAAATGTATTTAAAAAAAACTTGTTTTTTTTAAAAAAAATTTGAAAATGTATTTATTTAAAAAATATATATATTTTTTTTAATTATTTTTAAAATGTATTAAAAAAAAAAAAAAAAAAAAAAAAAACCTCATTTTTCTAAATTTTCCACCAAATGATGGAAATAGAGGTTAACCAAATTACACTACCATTTCTCCAATTCTCCACCAATTTCCTTCAATTCTCCGCTTTTTTATTTCTCTATACCAAACAAGGGAATTTAATCCAATTCCATTTCTCCTATTTCTTTTCTCTCTACCAAACACACCCGGTTTTTGCAAAGGCCCTAAACACTCGAGAACATCCATGCTTCCCAAAAGCTTAAACAAACTTTTCTTGTAAGGTTTTGTTATGACGCGGCGTGAATTTTAGTATCTTAATTTGGTTCGCTAATATTACCATGAAGTATGCATGAAACGTTTGCGTACTACCATTGACTTGGTTAACAAGATTCAATATAATTTTCTGTATAACATAAATATGTTACGCTTATGTAAAATGTTCTTCTGCAAAAGTGGAAATTACAAACTAAATTTACACTGTAATAAGTTATTTTTCTGTATTCCACCTTTTTGCCGATAAACATTATGTTCCTATTTTTATTAGTTGTTATCGAAAAGCTAAATGAACAAAATACAACCACATATAACTGGCAATTCCATTTAACCTTAAACTATAACTCTAGGAAAAGAAACATAAAATTCTTTTCAAAGTTATTGATGTAACTAATGCGCATTGTTATATCCAATGGTTTAAAACCCAGGTTGACCCGGCCGGTTTAATCGGTTGAAACGGGAATCGGCTCGGAGACCGGCCGGATATAATCGGGTTTTTGCTAGTTTAAGAACCGGATTGAACCGCCGGTTTTTCGATGACCCGGGTTGACCCGGTTTTATAAAACCGGCCGCGTCATGACTTTTTATCAAAAAAATTGACTATATAGTAATTGTTTTTTACCATAAACTTTTTTAAGTTGAAATGGTGAGGACTAGTTAAAATTTTGTAAACTAGTAAATTATAGTTATATCTTAGAAAACGAACTAGTTTATTATCGACCGTTATAACTCATATGTTGATTGTTGTAGAAAATCTTTGCTATATTATTATAAATATATAACTTAAAACAAAATTTATCGGTAGAGTCTCAATCTTTTTCATAGGTTCAATTGAATGTGGGAATAAAGGCGGATAAATCATAAGATCATGTAACACTAAATATTAAATATAGAAAAAAGTATACATATATATAAAACTGACTTGACCCGACGGTTTAACCGGTTAAACCGGTGACCCGGTAAACCAGGACTAAACCAAGTTAATAAAAAAACCGGGTTTTAAAACAATGGTTATATCTCTTTGCAACTTATTTTACTTATATTTTTCTTGAAACCATTTATTTTATCTTATTATCTGGACCTTTTATTTTAACATACGTTTTACTTCATCTTTCTTAGGTCGATGCATATCAAATTTATTAATGGTTATTTTTTATTCTTTTTAATCTTTAAATTTCTTCTTATTTGATCTTTTGATTTTGTACTATTCAAATTGTTAAACACGTATCAAAGAACCCCAAGCAATCTCCATTTGGTTCAATTAATTACTTAAAGTTTATTGTGACAATACCGTAACAATTTTCTTCTCTAAGAACGATAAGTACTCTAAAGATGCAAAACACATGGATATAAAGTTCTTTATCGTGAAAGAGGAAATTCAGAAACAAAGAGTGTATCGAGAACACATTAGTACAGATCTCATGATTGCTAATCCTCTAACCAAGGGTTTACCACCAATGACATTTACGCAACATGTTCCTAGGTTGGGTCTTGGTTGTATTGATAACTAATTATGATGTTCTAAACACTCTTGAGCTCAATAAAATGTTTTCGATCTTATTTCTTATTTTTTTTATGTTATTATGCATGCATTTGTGTTTGAATAAGAATTTTGTATGTATTATTATAACAAGTATGTGGACTGTATGGTGTTTATATAACTTATGAATTTAGCATGATGAGCTTATAATGTTGTGATATATGGAAAGGAGTATACGAGTATACTGTGTATGACCGCCATAATCCTCACTATATAGTTTGTTGTGTCAAGATGCTTATGATGTTAACGGTTAATAAGATTTAATTTGCTAGCCTTATGTTAAACCATTAAAGAATATCGTGTCAAGTGGGAGAATGAGAAAATGTGACATTATATTAGTGTCATTATCCTATATTGATTAGTAGGTTACCTATACTTCAATGTGTACTACTGATGTAATCAAACTAGTCAATATTATGATGAATGCTCATAATGGTGTATTATATATATCTTGACCGTTACATATGTTGGCATTGATGGACATGCTAACCTAAAAGCCCTATATAAACTAGTCCTCTCTCTACCCTACAATACACAAAAGTAGAATCATTTAGCTATTCATCAAGCTCTCTACACTTAAGTGGGTCAAGGGAGAGAAACTAGTTTGTGCTTGAAGTGTTCTCTACATCATGACGACATCCGCTACGGCCTCTGGTATGTTGTACTCGTTTATCTTATCTATGTGGTTATTATCGTATTCTAAGATTGTTGTGGCATAATAGTTTAACGTGTTCATCATGTATATTTGATGCTAATGTTTACACACAAAATAATGCTTACATGATACAAAAAAATAAAAATGAAAAAGATAGTCCACAAACAATGTGCTATCACAACCAGAAACACTCTACAATTTTCCAGGGTGGAAGTTCTCTTTTACCAAAAAAAAAAAGAAACACTGTACAAACCTCTTACTACAACACTTAGAAAGACAAAGAATAATGAATCAAAACAGTTGATAAGTTGAAAGATTGAAAAGAAAATATTGCGAGAAAACGAGAGAGAGAAAGACTTGTGTAGTTGCATGTGAGAAAGTTAGTTTCTTTTTTACTTTTCTTTTTGTCAAAATGATATTGTTTGTTGTATACTTGTATTTATTTTGTAGGGGATCTTTTTTTTGGTCAAATTACGTATATGGTTTTATATGTTTACTTGTATATTAGTTAAAAAAAATTGATGCTTTATTAAAAACTTGGATCAATTCAAAATAAAATTGTGGTTTGAATGTTATGAAAAATATTAATTTCGACATCTTTCTTTGTTTACAAATTATGTTGATATTCAGCAACTACCGTATCGTAAATGCCAATCCCTTGTTTTGTTTTCAAATGTGGTATCATCACATTGGGGTGAAGAAGATGGTAAAAATCAACGTAAAGGTTTTTTCTGATGCATGCAAGAAGTTTGGTATCTGTTGGGGGTTATCTCCCAGAACAGGGTTAAGACAATCAATGACAGTAGCAATACCACTTGGTGGTTACCGGATATCACTTGGAATCGTGTGATCACTTTTCAAAGTAAACTATTCGACCCTAATGCCTGGGTATCACGAATATCTACTTGGGATAAGACCAAATGCGTTAGAGAATTAGGCACAATTCTATAACCCTTTCGCTAATAAGTGTTTCTTCGTTTTACGTGTGTTTCTCATGCATAATCGATATCCTATTTATAGGACATTACTCTCACCGCTCCAATGGAATTATGAGGATTAATCGCCCATTAATCACCTCTTAACCGTCCCCATTATAGCCGTTAGTGGTTACATGACCAATTAAACGTGGTCATTAAGCGCTTGTAATCGCTATTTAACAAGATCTTTCCATAAGCAAGATTTTCCACTAGCAAGACTTTCACTTGCGGTGGAAATACGACCTATCGATGAAAAAGCGCTTATCGGTGCTTTCATAGCACTAGTAGTGGATACACCACTTCGGTGGAAACACCGCCATCGGTGGAAACATTGCTTATCGGTGAAAACCACAAGCAGTACTTTCCACAAGCAGTACTTTCCTCAAGCAGTACATTCACCAAGCAGTACTTTCACCAGCAGTACTTTCACCAGTACTACCAATACAAACCACTATAAGATTCAGGGTGTTCATGGACCTTATGGGTGTACACTCCGTACCTCCTAACCCATTACAAGGTGTGAGAAACACACAGAAAACAGTAAACACTTATTGCGAAAGGGTTATAGAATTGTGCCTAATTCTCTAACTGCATTTGGTCTTATCTATAACAACCCGTAAATTTTCCTACTGATTTTTCGCGACTATATTTTTTTTTTTCTCTCTTCGATCTATAATAACACACCAGTAACGGCTAAAATATAAAAAGAACTATCAATATCAACGACGTTATGTTTATATCAGTATTTCGAAGACGCTTCCAAAATATAATTTTATATTTTTCGGACACCCGAGAGTACGCTTACGGAGACCCGACAACACACGTAGTACAAGTTATATGTATTAATAATAGGACAAAACCAAATAAATAAAACACTCCCTCTCACATGTCCCTCTCCTACTTCCGCTTCTCAATAGCCTGCTTCTCTCTCTTTCATTTTTTCGAAACATAAAAGCAGAGATAGAAAAGATTTGCAAATCCCATCTTCAACCTCTAGCCTTGTAACCCCTAGGTAGGTCGAATCTTCCCAAAGAAGATAACCCAACATAATCATCCAACAAATCCATCTCTCTCATACCAAATTCATAAAAGGTTTACTTCTCCAAATCCTCCTTTGATGCGCCTGTTGCAATTCGTACGAAGCCAAGAAGAATCAAGATAAGATCATCCAAGAGAATCATATCTTCACCTCAATCTATCTTGAGCAAGTCCAAGATTCGCCTAAGGTTTTGGAAGCTAACCAAATTCGGCTTCAATCCAAAACGCCAAGATAAGAGAGATGGTTAAGCTCCTTCCCAAAATACTTCTATATCTCTAGTAGAGATGCAAAAGCCCCAAACTCAGTTCCTCATCAATTTTTATCAAAAATTAGGGTTTCATAAAATCAAAGGGGTTTTCGAAATTGATTGAGGGGTTTTGCTTAGGGAAGTATAAGGAAGGTTTCCCAAGTGGTTAATTGCTCCAATTCATCTCGAGTCCCTTCCAATTGAGCTTTTGGTGTTCGGTTTTCATACCCAACTCGACCCACCGATTGTGTTTTTGTAAGATTAATATTCTTGTTAATTTAGGATGTTACTTTATTTGTTAACTTTTGGTATATTTCGAATTACGGTTTATGTCGAAGTAAATGGTTAAGATTGAACATATTGTTGCTGTTGTGAAGCAAGAAAGAACATAAAACAATAAAGTTTAATTCCTTAAAGTTCGGCTTATCTTAAATTGCTTATTGGCTTCTTTTTCTTTTTTTTTATATATGGAATCAAACTTACTAGCTTATCAGTTTTGGCCTATTGCTTAAGTTGGTAACTAGTCGACTCATGTAAAGTTTTGTGAGGTTATTTTATAATTTTGGACTCAAGTAAATTAAAGGAATAAAAGTCTAAGTAAAACACAAGTGTTGGCTCAATAAAAGAAAAGTGTCAAATTGCTTACTACTTATAAGCTTACTTTGCAAATTACATAGTTTATTTACTAAATTATACTTATCGGATAAACTTAGAAATGGAAATAAATGTATGTTTGCCTTGTGATGAGAATTGCCGTGTGAGACAGTGGATGACCCAACAGTTGGATACTTTGATCTTTGATAAAATTTGGATTACCAAGTACCTATTTTCAAGCATTAATAACTTTTGTCTAATTACTAACTCATTGGACTTGTTTGTGACTCGGTTTATTTTAAAAACTAATTCGAGGGTATAATGGGTCGAGAGGCCCAATATGTAGTACGATGGCTTATTTTGTGTTTACTTTTGTAAAGTACTTATTTCGTGAAACACATTTACTTATTTAATAAGTTTCGGCTTATTGAACTTATTTTGAAATCGGATTTATAAATGTTGGTTCAAATAAGTATCGAGTCGAAAAACTCAATATGAGTTCGAATTGCTTATTTAACTTATAGCTTATTCGTACAACTTATTTTAAACTTATTGACACTGATTTATACTTATTTTAATGAATTTTGGATTAATTAAACTTAACTAGTTTATTTCGTACCTGGTTAAATTGAGACGTAACATGGATATTTAGAAGTAATTAAACGTATTTTACTACATTGATATTTGTGGAAAAACTAATATTTACGAGCGGGGCATGC
The DNA here is from genome assembly GCA_022545495.1 of Chrysanthemum lavandulifolium. Classification (NCBI taxonomy): domain Eukaryota; kingdom Viridiplantae; phylum Streptophyta; class Magnoliopsida; order Asterales; family Asteraceae; genus Chrysanthemum; species Chrysanthemum lavandulifolium. The sequence goes on from CM040241.1 coordinate 59,682,218, forward strand.
CCGATTTTCACCAAGATTCTATACTTAGTTTATTTTACAAAATCCGACTAAAATACGACTGATACATTTTAATGTTAAAATAACTAAAATATAATAATATTTTACTAATTTATCATCCACTAAAACACCTATACATGTGTATATACCTTACGATTCAAAAACCCTTATATAGACTAAATAACTAAATACTTAATATAGAGTATTTATTAGTTACCGACGACGATAATTATCACAAACACTTTACTTGTGAATATTTTCCGTACTTAGTCATTTGGTCGCTTTCATACCAAGGACTTATTCGTCATGACTACTTTCATATATTTATATCGTAAGCACTTTTCAAGAGCCAATACTTGCAAACGATTTGAAAACTATTTCAAAACTTAAACATCGCCGACAAACTTTGAAAAGCTATTTTCAAACTTAAACGATGTCACACGACAACAACAACTCAACATGTAAATTAAATAAAGTAGGTAGACTTTATTTAACTTGGAATCGGAAACTGAGATTCCCCGCACTATTTTAGGTTGCGCGTTGGAGCCACTTGTTACTTGATCTCTTTGTGCTTTATTCATCGAACTGCTAAGGTGAGTTTATAGCCCCACTTTTACTCTTATTTACTTGCTTTATAAAACTATGGGGGTGAGAAACATGCAAAACTCTTTTCGGACCTGAAACTGAAAACCCTATTACGTGAAACAACCTTGAATCCCAACTATGCTACCGTTAGTTCCCTTTGGGGAGGCGCGATTGTTATGGATAGATCTATTGGGGATGTGTTGGGAATTCTGTGAAACGATGATTCTACTGAAGAAGAGTTTCGTCAAGTACTATAAACATACAAAAGTAGGAACTATCTTTGAAGTTATTCTATCAAGTAGTGGAGATATAGGTCTCTTCAAATCTTGAAGCCGTGGAATCTCTCAAGTAGTGAAGCGGTGAAATCTTGAAGCCATGGATTCTCATTGAAGTAGTGAAGCGGTGAAATCTTCAAGCCGTGGATTCTGTCACTGGCATCAAGCGTGGATTCTATTTGGCATCTTGAAGCCGTGGATTCTCATCAATCTTGAAGCCGTGGAATCTCTTTGAAATGGTGAAGCCTTGTTTCTTGCCGCCGGCTTGTGTGTAGGCGTGCATGAGTTTTTGGCCTACATATGTTAGCCCATCTTTATTATTGTACCGCCCGAGGTTAGCTTTAGTGGACTGCCCAAGGATAGCATGGGCATGCGTATGGGTTTTATATTTATTATTTAGTTGCATGCTTGTACTTTAGTTGCATGCTTGTACTTTTCCCAATAAAGGGAATAGTGTTCCTTGTCTATAAAAGGAACTTAGGTCTATTGTATTAGATATAAATTTTTTCATAAAAACATTCAAGGAAAACCTCTTTAGTGAGGGTGTAAAGATCCATAGAGGATCATTGTTTGTATTTGAAAAACCTTGTTGGTAACTTTGATTGTGTTCTTATTACTCATTGAAATCTTGAAGTCGTGGATTCTATTTGAAATCTTGAAGCGGTGGATTCGCCGAAATCTTGAAGCCGTGGAATCTCTTTGAAATGGTGAAGCCTTGTTTCTGCTGAGCCGTGCAGTTGTGTAGGGCGTGCATGAGTTTTGGCCCACATGTAGGCCAAAAACTCATGCACGCCCCACACAACATGCACGGGCTCAGCAGAAACAAGGCTTCACCATTTCAAGAGATTCCACCGCTTCAAGATTTCAAAGAATCCACGGCTTCAAGATTTCAAATAGAATCCCAGCCTTCAAGATTCAGCAGAAATCCACGCTCAAGATTTCACCGCTTCACTACTTCAACAGAATCCATGGCTTCAAGATTTCACCGCTTCACTACTTCAAGAGATTCCACGGCTTCAAGACTTCAAGAGACCTATATCTCCACTACTTGAGAGAATAACTTCAAAGATAGTTCTTACTTTTGTATGTTTATAGTACTTGACAGAAACTCTTCTTCGCAGAATCAACTGCTTCACGTAATTCCCAACAGGATGACACCCCGCTCGAGTTTGACCGGATAGGCAAACGTCGGGCGATATCATATCGTATTGATTGAGTGTCTTTGGAAATACACTTGTTGGGCTTTTATTTATCATGCTTCTAGATGCATGCACACCGTCGTAGTTTCGGTCGCATGAACTTGGTACTAGCGTAATAGCCTTTTTGCATATAGCGTCATTCACGGAGATGCTATATGTGCAACTCGTGGTCCAACTTGAAAACTTGATTACTTAAACCTATGAACTCACCAACCTTTGTGTTAACATTTTAGCATGTTTTCTCGTGTTTATTACTTGGCGTGGGCAATGGCAAAGGCATTCGTTGAAGACTGGCATCCGAAGTGTTTCCAAACATATTTAACACAATTTTAATGGGACAACATATATTTTTATGGGCTTTACTTCCGCACTTTGAAACAATGATGTAAAACTATTTCTTAAATTAATATATCTTTTGAAAATGGAATAAAATTTCCATTCTTTATTACCTTGTGTTATGTATATTGATTTAGTAGCACCCATGACCCGAACGCTCATTGTGAAATTTTGGGGTGTTCTGATTGGTATCGAGCCTAGGTTATGTAGAATTAGGTATTTTCAAAACCTAAACTATAACCCATTTTTTCTAAAACACTTCAACGCCGCCACAACCGCCAATGTCTCGCCATGCCTTGCCATCGCTACACGATGTAGTCGTGCTATGTGTTACTGTTGTATCTTAGGTTCGTATAAGCTCTTATTTGAATTAAATTAATTATTTTCAAAGTCATTAAGTTTCTCAATTAACTCACATTTAAACTTTAAGGCTGTTCTTGTTTGATTGGGTCGCGAAGTTTAAATGTGTATATGCTTACTCTCATTTAAACTTTAAGGCTGTTCTTGTTTGATTGGGTCGCGAAGTTTAAATGAGAATAATATTGATGTAACAAACTTAATGAGATTAAGGAATAATTAACTTAAGGAGAGTGTAGAGTAGACTACGAATGCTTATACGTGTTACCTCTTCATGTTAAACTTGTAACATGCCCACTATTACAATATCGCACTATGTTATGCCCCTAACTGCTTCTATGTTATTTATTTATGTAACATACAACTACTTGCTTTATATCATTTTCACACATATATTCAAACCACCTCACTGGTCACATCCTCTTATTTCACTCATAAGTCCTATCCTTCGTAACCTCATGCGACGTTAATCCTCCTATTCTAAAACTCAAGTATCGTCTTTTCATATATCGTAGAAGATGGCTAGGAGACAGTCAACCGTAACTACCCGTGGCCGACCGCCGCTACTCCTACTCCTCTCTCGCCTCGCTCGCCGGCCGCCGCAAACCCACCGCTATGGATCAAGCCGTGATCGATCAATTGGTCAATGAGCGGGGTGGCGGCAGGCTAGTCGCGATAAATTCAAACAACTCAACCACCGATGCCGGAACTTCTAGGCTTCTTGGTAGCAAACGCGGCCGCACGCACAAGGAATTTCGCAATCAGATGACCGGTGGTTATAATGGAACGGAAGGAGTTGTCGCTTTGACCCGATGGCTTAAAAAGCGGAAGCGTGTTCGAATCCGCAAGCTGCAAGATGAAGATAGAGTGAAATTTGCTTCGCTCACTTTTCAAGAGGTCGCCTTGACTTGGTGGAATAATTATCAAGTCCGCAGCATTGATCCGCTTATGCCATGCCTTGGGAAGAATTCAAGGACATGGTGCTTAAGAAGTATTGCCCTCGCAATGAGGTCAAGAAACTGGAGAATGAGTTCTGGAATCTCAAGGTAAAGGGCACTGATATGACATCCTACAACCAACGTTTCCAAGAGTTAGCCTTGCTATGTCCGGAAATGGTACCAACTGAGGCTCGCATGATAGAGCGATACATTGGAGGGCTACCCCCATCTATCAAGGGAAATGTGACTACCTCCAAGGCTGCTGATCTTCACGAGACTATTGAAGTGTCAAACAAACTGATGGATCAAGTGATCGAGGATGCCACTGAAGCAGCAGATAGCAACAAGCGGAAGTGGAGTGATAACTCCAAGGACAACAACAACAATCACAACAAGAGGCAAGAGATAGCTAAGGTCCGCTCTGCTGGAACGGAAGAGAAGAAGAGCTATGAAGGGAAGCACCCTTTGTGTGACCGTTGTAAACTCCACCACGATGGTCGGTGTATCGTGAAATGTCGAATCGCTCAAGATTGGGCACATGACCAAGGACCGCAAGTCAAAACTCTTGCCGACATAACTCGCTTGGTGTGGAGAACGAGGACACTACAAGAATGAGTGTCCCAATCCGAAGGAGCAAAAAGAAAACAACCATATTGAAGCAGCCCGAGGAAGAGCTTATTTCCTTGGAGAAAAGGAAGAGCGTCAAGACCAACTTCATTACTATCTAGAATGACGACAACAAAAGAAATTCTCCGCTCTCTCATTTTAATCCTTTAAGTTTCCTATCTATTGTGCGTCTTTGTGTAATTGCGATGTACTCAATATTCCGCTAAATAAATCCTTTATCTTTTATTTACTTAATGTTTTTTATCACTAAATCTTTTTGAACGACTAGCCCTTTTCCGCGTCACATTTTAAGGGTATAAATACTCACATCTCTTCACTGTATCGACCTCGACGATTCTCGCACCTTAAACCACGAGGACGTGGTTCCTTTTTAAGGGGTGGGTACTATAACAACCCGTAAATTTTCCTACTGATTTTTCGCGACTATATTTTTTTTTCTCTCTTCGATCTATAATAACACACCAGTTACGGATAAAAAATAAAAAGAACTATCAATATCAACGACGTTATGTTTATATCAGTATTTCGAAGACGCTTCCAAAAATATAATTTTTATATTTTTCGGACACCCGGAGAGTACGTTACGCGGAGACCGACAACACACGCAGACAAGTTATAATGTATTAATAATAGGACAAAACCAAATAAATAAAACACTCCTCTCACATGTCCCTCTCCTACTCGCTTCTCAATAGCCCGCTCTCTCTTTCATTTTTTGAAACATAAAAGCGGAGATAGAAAAGATTTGCAAATCCCATCTTCAACCTCTAGCCTTGTAACCCTAGGTAGGTCGAATCTTCCCAAAGAAGATAACCCAACATAATCATCCAACAAATCCATCTCTCTCATACCAAATTCATAAAAGGTTTACTTCTCCAAATCCTCCTTTGATGCTTTGTTGCAATTAAATGCGAAGCCAAGAAGAATCAAGATAAGATCATCCAAGAGAATCATATCTTCACCTCAATCTATCTTGAGCAAGTCCAAGATTCGCCTAAGGTTTTGGAAGCTAACCAAATTCGGCTTCAATCCAAAACGCCAAGATAAGAGAGATGGTTAAGCTCCTTCCCAAAATACTTCTATATCTCTAGTAGAGATGCAAAAGCCCCAAACTCAGTTCCTCATCAATTTTTATCAAAAATTAGGGTTTCATAAAATCAAAGGGGTTTTCGAAATTGATTGAGGGGTTTTGCTTAGGGAAGTATAAGGAAGGTTTCCCAAGTGGTTAATTGCTCCAATTCATCTCGAGTCCCTTCCAATTGAGCTTTTGGTGTTCGGTTTTCATACCCAACTCGACCCACCGATTGTGTTTTTGTAAGATTAATATTCTTGTTAATTTAGGATGTTACTTTATTTGTTAACTTTTGGTATATTTCGAATTACGGTTTATGTCGAAGTAAATGGTTAAGATTGAACATATTGTTGCTGTTGTGAAGCAAGAAAGAACAGAAAACAATAAAGTTTAATTCCTTAAAGTTCGGCTTATCTTAAATTGCTTATTGGCTTCTTTTTATTTTTTTTTTTATATATGGAATCAAACTTACTAGCTTATCAGTTTTGGCCTATTGCTTAAGTTGGTAACTAGTCGACTCATGTAAAGTTTTGTGAGGTTATTTTATAATTTTGGACTCAAGTAAATTAAAGGAATAAAAGTCTAAGTAAAACACAAGTGTTGGCTCAATAAAAGAAAAGTGTCAAATTGCTTACTACTTATAAGCTTACTTTGCAAATTACATAGTTTATTTACTAAATTATACTTATCGGATAAACTTAGAAATGGAAATAAATGTCTGTTTGCCTTGTGATGAGAATTGCCGTGTGAGACAGTGGATGACCCAACAGTTGGATACTTTGATCTTTGATAAAATTTGGATTACCAAGTACCTATTTTCAAACATTAATAACTTTTGCCTAATTACTAACTCATTGGACTTGTTTGTGACTCGGTTTATTTTAAAAACTAATTCGAGGGTATAATGGGTCGAGAGGCCCAATATGTAGTACGATGGCTTATTTTGTGTTTACTTTTGTAAAGTACTTATTTCGTGAAACCTGTTTACTTATTTAATAAGTTTCGGCTTATTGAACTTATTTTGAAATCGGATTTATAAATGTTGGTTCAAATAAGTATCGAGTCGAAAAACTCAATATGAGTTCGAATTGCTTATTTAACTTATAACTTATTCGCATGCGACTTATTTTAAACTTATTGACACCGATTTATACTTATTTTAATGAATTTTGGATTAATTAAACTTAACTAGTTTATTTTGTACTGGTTAAATTGAGACGTAATATGGATATTTAGAAGTAATTAAACGATTTTACTACATTGATATTTGTGGAAAAACTAATATTTACGAGCGGGCATGCCCGATTTTCACCAAGATTCTATACTTAGTTTATTTTACAAAATCCGACTAAAATACGATCGATAAATTTTAATGTTAAAATAACTAAAATATAATAATATTTTACTAATTTATCATCCACTAAAACACCTATACATGTGTATATACCTTACGATTCAAAACCCTTATATAGACTAAATAACTAAATACTTAATATAGAGTATTTATTAGTTACCGACGACGATAATTATCACAAACACTTTACTTGTGAATATTTTACGTACTTAGTCATTTGGTCGCTTTCATACCAAGGACTTATTCGTCATGACTACTTTCATATATTTATATACGTAAGCACTTTTCAAGAGCCAATACTTGCAAACGATTTGAAAACTATTTCAAAACTTAAACATCAGCACAAACTTTGAAAAGCTATTTTCAAACTTAAACGATGTCACACGACAACAACAACTCAACATGTAAATTAAATAAAGTAGGTAGACTTTATTTAACTTGGAATCGAACCGAGATTCCCGCACTATTTTAGGTTTGCGTTGGAGCCACTTGTTACTTGATCTCTTTGTGCTTTATTCATCGAATCGCTAAGGTGAGTTTATAGCCCCACTTTTACTCTTATTTACTTTCTTTATAAAACTATGGGGTGAGAAACATGCAAAACTCTTTTCGGACCTCAAACCGAAAACCCTATTACGTGAAACAACCTTGAATCCCAACTATGCTACCGTTAGTTCCCTTTGGGAGGCGCGATTGTTATGGATAGATCTATTGGGATGACACCCCGCTCGAGTTTGACCGGATAGGCAAACGTCGGCGATATCATATCGTATTGATTGAGTGTACTGGAAATACACTTGTTGGGCTTTTATTTATCATGCTTCTAGATGCATGCACACTGTCGTAGTTTCGGTCGCATGAACTTGGTACTAGCGTAATAGCCTTTTTGCATATAGCGTCATTCACGGAGATGCTATATGTGCAATTGTGGTCCAACTTGAAAACTTGATTACTTAAACCTATGAACTCACCAACCTTTGTGTTGACATTTTAGCATGTTTTTCTCAGGTTTATTACTTGGCGTGGGCAATGGCAAAGGCATTCGTTGAAGACTGGCATCCGAAGTGTTTCCAAACATATTTAACACAATTTTAATGGGACAACATATATTTTTATGGGCTTTACTTCCGCACTTTGAAACAATGATGTAAAACTATTTCTTAAATTAATATATCTTTTTAAAATGGAATAAAATTTCCATTCTTTATTACCTTGTGTTATGTATATTGATTTAGTAGCACCCCATGACCCGTACCTCCTAACCCATTACAAGGTGTGAACTAATCCCACAAGTGCACTAAATTTTCCAACAGTATCATTATGTTTACCTCCATGGCGGATATAGGCTTAGGAATGGAGAATATTATTTTCATGTTAATTGCTACCAAACTTCTCCTTGCAGGCATCATTAAGAACCTTCATATCGATTTCGCCCATCGTCCTCAATGTGCGATTGTATAAAATGTGTTGGGTGACTCACTGGGACGGGTTGCGTGGTTTTTTGTCACAAATGTTAAACTGTTGATGTGTTATTTATAGGTCTATTTATTTTACCCAAGCTTTAATATTTATATTTTGCCGAACTAACCTATAGACTAACACTAACGAGAAGTGTACCCGATCAATGTAGCTAGTTGGATAAGTACGAGTCTTTCGTCAAGAGTGATTTACAAATTAACTAATCCTAAAGGTATTCTAACTATCTAATTAAATTGAAATAACGCAAAGGGGGGGGGGTTTAGCCTGAGAGACTAGCACGAGTTTTGTTTTCTAATTAAACTACTAAGCAATTAAAAAAACTAAATAATGCAAAACAAACTAAAGAAGTAAAGAAGTACTAAATCAATATTAGGGATAACGTGCTAGTCAAGTCTATTCCAATTACGTATTCTTAACATGTTTTACTAGTGCAATGATTCTAGTTATCCTCGTTGGTGATTCGCGAATGTAAACAAGGTGGATCTTCTCCCTTAATCCTAGGCTCTAACGAGGGTTAACGCTGTCAGCATTAACAAAGCGGCATAATGAACTTCAACTACCACTAATAAGGTATCTATACTGATTTAATTTACCAACTCATTTGCCTTATTCAATTGTTATCTACATAATGGTATTAAACTCATTAGTCACGATAAATAAACCTACCTAGGGTCTTTTAGACTTGGACGTCCTAGGTTAGAATTAGATAAGATTTAAACATTTACCATCATGATACGGATCTAAGGTTTATATTTCAACTAACTGGTTAAAGTTACAAATTTTAATGTCATATTCCAAAGATCTAGTTACAAGATAACAAAGAGTCAAGCAAATAAACGAGTAAAGCAATAAACATAAACAATATTCAACGAGGTAAACAAGAAATCAATGTAAAATAAATTAAAAACTTGTAATCTTCATAAACTTGGCTAACACATAAGGGTGTTAGCCCATAATCTCAGTAACTACAGCAACAAACATAATCAAAGTGTATAGAGTATGAAACATAATGAATACGATACGCTAACTGAATGATTATATGATGAAACTACGTTACAAAGAGTTCTCCTAATCAATGATTGAGTTTGAAGAACCTTCTTTCCTTCAAAAGTCATCTGGGAACCGAGCCTTGTGGTATAAAGTTGTGTAGAATTCGTAAAATAGGGTTTCTTTATATAGTCTTTGGAATTTAGTTGATACGGCGTATCGAGCTCCTTCGATACGGTGTATCGGGAAATATTTACGTAGGCCTCACGATTAAAATATTCTAGAATCTGTACGAACCGTCAGTGAATACGGCGTATAGAACATTCTGGATACGCCGTATTGGTGCCTATACGATCTTGTGCTTTTGATGAAGTCTTGAATGAATACACCATATCCTTAGTGATGAATACGGCGTATTGGGTCTCTGTAATATGGACTTAGCTTGATTTCTTTGTTTCAGCTCTAAATCATGTCCTTTTCCTTAAATTTCATCAATTGCTATGTTATTTACTACTACCTCCGTCCCAAATTTTATATCCATTTTGACTTTTTGAATCAAACTTTGACCTTAAATATTCTTGTTTGTATTATATAATATTTGATGCAAAATATATGAATAGATTGTGTTTTAAATGTATTTTTCATTGATATAATTTTCATCAAGTATTATATTGATGAGTGTGTAAATACTCATCATTTTTGTACAATATAAACTGCAAAATCATCTGAAAACACTCTGAAACACATCAAAATGATCAAAATATCACAAATCAGTGTTTTATGTGTTTTAAATACAAAATATCAAAATCGATGAAAACATATCAATTTTGCAAAATTGCGTTTCACCCCCAAGTTTCAAAATTGTCAAAAGCAGGTCCCCGAGCACGTAATTTCAAAAGAAAAGTCACCAAAGGTCCTTTTTAAATCATAACTTGTCAAATTTAGTCCTTTGGTGAAAAATATAAAATGTTTGAGAAAATTACAAGTTTAGTCCTTCAACTTTCAAAATTGGCAGAAATGGCCCCTGCAAAATTGAAAATTGTCAAGTTTGGTCCCTGTACTTTTGAAGCTTGTCAGTTTTAGTCCTTTGAAATAACTTTGAGATAATGGCAGTTTGGTCCTTACATTTTCAGGAATTACATAAATGGTCCTTGTTAATTATTAACTCTTTACACATATTTTGGACCTTACCCAGTTATGAACCCCTGTCATTAACCTAACTTGACCCCTTTGTATTATTAGACCACCAATCTGTCAACACCCCAAACACGCGCCAAACACTGTCCTCCCAACTTGCTTTTCAGAACACCCCGCAACACACAAACCCTCCATTCACTTTCCACTCAATATGTTCCCTCCAAACATTAGAATCCAAGAAATCTTTGATTACTTCCCCTCTCAACACTCAACTGCCAAAAATCTCTTTTCCCGCCAAAAAACAATGGAGGGCCAAGATCAGTTTTACACATCCAAGGGCCAAGGATTTTTGATGGGAATCACTTAGAGAGATGAGAGAGGAAACTTGGAATATAAAAGAGAGAAGAAAGATGCGAGAATGAAGCGCTTTTTTTTAGTTAGTTTTAGTTTTAATTTAAGTTTTCCGCTTTAATCCAATTCCTTATGTATTAGAGGATTTTGATCTTCATTATTCGCTCATTTTAATGTTTTTTTAGTTAGTTAATTGTTATTGCTTTCACTAATCAAGTTGTATTATTAATTTCGCTTTTGATTAATGCAATTTAAGTTTCTCTTGAATGTTTGCTCAATCAAACCTTTATCTGCTTCAAGCTTTGTTTTCATTTTCCGAACTCACGAAGCTTGTTTAAGCTTTATGAGCTTTTATGGCTTACAAGTTTCTTAAATTTCGACTTTTACAAAAGTCAAATAAAGTCAAACGGGTTATATTGAAAGTCAAATCAGTTGGGTTAAGTTTCTATTTTAAGATTGTTGTTTGAGTAAGTTCTATATCAGTTTTAGAAATAATCTCATTAAGGTTTAAAGTTTTAAATGCATTTTGTAGTTATAAAGTAGTGTTTGGTTTAAGCTTATTTTGGGTCTAAAACTGTTTCCACCCACTTTGACTCTCTAAGTCAAAGTGGTTTTGAAGGTCTAGGTAGGTTTTTAAAGTGTGTTTAGCTTAGTTCACAATGTTTGCAAAGTTTGGTTTATAAACACAAAAAAAAAAAGCTCATCTGATCCTTTCTCGTCTCATTGTTCATGACCACTTTTCCTAGCTTATTTGTGGTCAAAACTTGGTCCAAACTACTTTTCTCACATCCCAACATACCCATCTTGATGTATCAATAGCTTATTTGTCACTTAGGATAGTATAGCTTAGCTTAAATAGCACTTAAAATCATAAAAATCCATTTCACCATTGTTTGATTCCACAAAGAACTGCAATCCACTTTCTGACTTATTTTGTGCTTTTTAGTGCTCCATTTTAGCTTATTTTATGTACCTTAGTGCTTATTAGGTGACATAGACTAGGTGTTCCAGCTTTTAGCTTATGTTATGCTTATTTAGTGCTTATTTAGCTTCTTAGACTAGCTTATCAATTCCTTGAATGCCCACTTCCCTTTAGCTTAAGACTTCCTTAACCGCTTATGCTTCCCTTTTGTTGCTTATTTCTCAGAACTCTTAGCTTATTAATGTTCCCAGAATAGTTGCTTAACTCAGTGCTTTTCAAAGTTGCTTATCTTGTTGCTTATTAGGCTTAAATTTTGCATAAGGGGTGTTTGTTTTGGCCACTGTCAAACTGATGTGAATAAGCAGTTGTAAAACTGCTTATTCCAAGTTTTGATAAAAAGTTTTTTTCACAAAAAAGTCTTAATTTGGTCTTATTAAAAAGTTGCAAAAAGAAAATGTGAAAAAAAAAATGGTTTGCAAAAAGGTGCAGGGGTGGGATTCGACCCCCTGACCTCTTGCTCAAACACACAACACCACACACTCAACCAACTGCCCTAGGGTCTTTGATCGTTAGAACTTTGCACTTTCTTTTATTTAAGTACCAAAAACAGTTTTTAACCTTATTAGCTTATTTAGCTTCTTAGTTGCTTATTTCATTAAGTAGTGTACTTTTTTTTATTTTTCTTAAAATCAGTTTAGTTCATAGTATTTTTAGTGAAAATCTCAGATTTTTCTAAAAACATTTAGTATTTTTTATAATTAAATTAGATTAAATTAGTTTTTAATTCGTAATAAATAATTTAAAAGTTGAAAAAATACCCGGCTTTTTCCTAAAATTTTCTTTTGTCATGTAGTACGTGAGAAAATTGTTTTTACATTTGTAGGACTTTTATTTTACAAATTTTACGCTTTATCTTGCGCCCAAACAGTAATTTTATAAATAACGACGTTTTCATTTTAAGTTACGTTTTAGATATTTTAAGTTTACGCTTTAGTTAAAATAGTTTATTTAAGTTATTTTGTTTTATAAAATCACAAAACATCATTTTAATTATAGTGATAGCGTTTATTTAATAGTTTTTATCTTTTAATCTTCTTTAATTTGCATTTAAGCCGTTGTAATTTGTTGGCTTTTTCGTAGTTATAATCATAACCAAATCCTTTTCCGCTCAAACTTCTCGATCACCGTATCGTAGATTGATCCATTGCATAGCTCATTGGGACATAACGACCGGGAGACCATATACCTCCTCGATCTTCATTGATTTCGTGCTTGTCGCTTTAGGTTTTCTTACGCTTGCGTGAGAGAATTTGACGGTTTCTTGCGCAAGATCAAATTCTGGCGCTACCGCCGGAGTCAGTCTTGATAATCTTACGCTTAGCGATTAGTGATTTGGATATTCACCCTTGTTTATACCATCTGTATATGTTTATATTTTCTTTTAAAAATCAAAAATCCAAAAAGATTTTCAGTCTTTGTTTTTGCATCATGTCTATCCAAAAATCCAAAAATATTCGTCTTTACCCTCTAACCCTATTTGATTCTTTATCTCTTTACCCTCTATCCATTTGATTCTAACTTCTTCTATTCTGATGGAATCATCGATTCCTTGTGTCGGTTGTGGAGAACCGCTTTTCGGTTTACCGTGTCGTTGGTGTACGTGCGAACGATGCGGTAATGACATTCATAACGGAAGTTGTCTATTTTGCGGTTCGAGGAATTCATGTTCTTATGATCAAAATTCTTTCAATGAGCCGAAAAATTTCTCCGACTACCCGCCCAACCCCAAAATTTTTCGCTCAATCGCCAGTATTGCTATGGTTGTGGGATCCGTTAGTTGATTTTCGATGTCAACAATGTTCTTGCGAGAGGTGTGGATATTATCTTACGGAAGGATTTTGTTCGCTTTGTGCTTCGAAGTCGAAAACTCATGCACTTATCCGAACTTTTCCAATTATCCTCAAAACGATTTTAGCCACCTCCTCGGTATTCATTTGAGCAAGAGCCGTGCTATCAAAGTTTTAATGACACATCGCTTCGTAATGTACCAATTTTCTTGCACAAATTGTGGAGGTCCTCACGATAATTTTCAATGTCAACCGTGGAATCAAAATTACTATACTTCCGGTTTGAAAATTTCCAACCTCCACAAGACCATACGGTTCAAACTCCACCGAGCCGTTGTCTCAAGAAATTTCCTATGATTTTGAATCCACGGTGAAAAACTTGATGATATACTTCAAAACCTTAAGAATCAAGTGAGTGGTGAAAAAACCATGGGAGAATTACTAGTCAAGAACGAGAGGCTCGCAATTCTAGGGAAGAATTATTAGCCCTAGAGCATGCGGCAAATGGCATGCTCCCAATTTCTTAATGCGCTATGTATGATGATGACGAGGAGAGTATTCCTTTGAAGAATATTATTTCTCAACTCCTCGGTCAATTGTTATCCCAAAGTTGAGATTCCATCTCAAACAACGCTATCACACCAAGCTCCCTCTCACTCTACGAACATGGGGATGAGCATCTTGACACTGTTCCTGAAAAGGAATCGAACGAATTCATAAAGTCTAGTGTTGAGAACCTTGTCCCAATCCCGAGAGAGTCACAGGGAATTTCTGATCATATGTGTGATTCTTCTTCCCCTCTTGAGTGTTCAAACGATCAATTTGAGACTTTCTCCGATTGTGCTTCCTATGGAGACATCGAGTATGTTGAGGCATCACGTCCACAATCTGATGCTGATCCCCTTCTTGAGGAGTTCTCCGGTGAACTCACTCACATCAATCCACTCTTTGATTTCGAAGCCGATCTGGGAGAGACTGAAAGTCCCCTTGATGATGATCGTTCACTCACTTCTTATCCCAACAATCCAAATGAGAATGTTGATCACTTTGTTCCCGAAACATTCAAAGCTACTTTCACTAATCCTCTATTTGAATTCGACTCTGAATTCACTTCAATTCTCGAGAATCCGCTCTTTGATACTCGGATCGAGGATAGTGATGAGCCCACAATGGAACAAGAGTTCACAAATTCACATTATGTGATTGATTCTCTTCATGAGGAGTTCTCCGGTGAACTCTCTCATATCATATCTCCGTTGGAGTATGATTGTTTGGATGGCAAAAATCATGATCGGGGGGAGAGAATCTCAATTTGCATAGTTATGACAAATCCTCCCACCCTCCCAACCGAGATGCCTTCCAATCCAAAGAGCTCAACCAATAAAATCCAAATAAGTGCAACTGCACTTAATCCCGAGGAAGAAGATCTAGTCATCATGATTTTCCTTCTTTTCTTCACCTACTCGGTGACTTCCTCTCTTCTTCACTCCTTCGGGAATGAAGACACTATTTTTGATCCTGGCATTTTCAATTATAATTTTTGAGCCGGTTCTCTATATCTCATCGGTGTGGAACTTTCACGTACTTCAATGTTTATCCAAACATCTTGAATGAAAGTCCGATGGAGATTGTTTCTTCCACTTTGCTTCCCCATGAACTAATGAATTCGGGGTCGAGTCAAGCTAGCGACTCGGGAATCAAAAACAGTAGCATGCAATATGGGTTTTCACCCATATTTCGCCTTCTCACCCTTTCTACCACCTAAGTGTGGGGTAATGCCCACATGTTAAAAAAAAAAAAAAAAAAAAAAAAAAAAAACTTTCTAAATAATGGCCGTAATATTTCTCTTTACGTTTTTGTTTCGCATAACCGCTAGGCAGACTTTGAATATTGAGGGCAATATTCATTTCTAAGTGTGGGGAATTCTCACGAATTTCATATATTATCTACCCAATTCCCGTTTTGGCCAAAATTTTTTTTTTTGGAGTAAGTGTTTACACTTACTCATTTGGTTATCATCCGCCATGTTTGATAAACAAAAGGATTGGCTAATCCAGAGCAAACGGCTCTTGGTAAAGATTTCTCAAATCCGTTTATATGGCTTGCAATTTGCCCAAAATTGTATGGTATTCATTCACCATATCCTTAAAAGTGAAGAGTGGCTAGCCCGCAAGTTTATGGCTTGTGGTAAAGGTAGTGGAAAATCCATAATTGGTAATCACTCACCGTAGATAATGTTGATAATTTATCTAAGAGTTGGCTAGTCCGTAAGGGTACGGCTTCGGTAAAGACAAAATCAAACCGTTGAAAGTCGGTGGTTTGCTCAAAATCACATGGTTATCGATGTACCATGGTTCTTACTTGAATCTGAAACATTTGGCTACTCCGTAAGTAATGGCTTTTGGTAAAGAGTTTAAAATCCATTATGTTTTTCAAATCATTGCTAGGGACTAGCAATATCTCGATGTGGGGATTGATGAGTGTGTAAATACTCATCATTTTGTACAATATAAACCGCAAAATCATCTCGAAAACACTCAAACACATCAAAATGATCAAAATATCACAAATCGTTGTTTTATGTGTTTTAAATACAAAATATCAAAATCGATGAAAACATATCAATTTTGCAAAATTGCGGTTCGATCCCCAAGTTTCAAAATTGTCAAAAAGCAGGTCCCGAGCACGAATTTCAAAGAAAAGTCACCAAAGGTCCTTTTAAATCATAACTTGTCAAATTTAGTCCTTTGGTGAAAAATATAAAATGTTTGAGAAAATTACAAGTTTAGTCCTTCAACTTTCAAAATTGGCAGAAATGGCCCCTGCAAAATTGAAAATTGTCAAGTTTGGTCCCTGTACTTTTGAAGCTTGTCAGTTTTAGTCCTTTGAAATAACTTTGAGATAATGGCGCTTGGTCCTTACATTTTCGTGAATTACATAAATGGTCCTTGTTAATTATTAACTCTTTACACATATTTTGGACCTTACCCGCTTATGAACCCCCGTCATTAACCTAACTTGGACCCCTTTGTATTATTAGACCACCAACTGTCAACACCCCAAACACGCGCCAAACACTTGTCCTCCCAACTTGCTTTCTCTCAGAACACCCCGCAACACACAAACCCTCCAAATTTCACTTTCCACTCAATATGTTCCTCCAAACATTAGAATCCAAGAAATCTTTGATTACTTCCCTCTCAACACTCAATCGCCAAAATCTCTTTTCCTTAAAAAACAATGGAGGGCCAAGATCGCTTTTTTACATCCAAGGGCCAAGGATTTTGATGGGAATCACTTAGAGAGATGAGAGAGGAAACTTGGAATATAAAAGAGAGAAGAAAGATGCAGAATGAAGCAGTTTTTTTTTTAGTTAGTTTTTAGTTTTAATTTAAGTTTTCCAGTTTTAATCCAATTCCTTATGTATTAGAGGATTTTGATCTTCATTATTCATCATTTTAATGTTTTCAGTAGTTAGTTAATTGTTATTGCTTTCACTAATCAAGTTGTATTATTAATTTCAGTTTTTGATTAATGCAATTTAAGTTTCTCTTGAATGTTTGCTCAATCAAACCTTTATCTGTTTCAAGCTTTGTTTTCTGTTTTCCAGAACTCACAGAAGCTTGTTTAAGCTTTTGTGAGCTTTTTATGGCTTACAAGTTTCTTAAATTTCAGCTTTTTACAAAAGTCAAATAAAGTCAAACGGGTTATATTGAAAGTCAAATCAGTTGGGTTAAGTTTCTGTTTTAAGATTGTTGTTTGAGTAAGTTCTATATCAGTTTTAGAAATAATCTCATTAAGGTTTAAAGTTTTAAATGCATTTTGTAGTTATAAAGTAGTGTTTGGTTTAAGCTTATTTTGGGTCTAAAACTGTTTTCACCCACTTTGACTCTCTAAGTCAAAGTGGTTTTGAAGGTCTAGGTAGGTTTTTAAAGTGTGTTTAGCTTAGTTCACAATGTTTGCAAAGTTTGGTTTATAAACACAAAAAAAAAAAGCTCATCTGATCCTTTCTGTCCTGCTGTTTGCAGCCACTTTTCCTAGCTTATTTGTGGTCAAAACTTGGTCCAAACTACTTTTCTCACATCCCAACATACCCATCTTGATGTATCAATAGCTTATTTGTCACTTAGGATAGTATAGCTTAGCTTAAATAGCACTTAAAATCATCAAAATCCATTTCACCATTTGTTTCATTCCACAAAGACTGCAAATTCACTTTTGACTTATTTTGTGCTTTTTAGTGCTCCATTTTAGCTTATTTTATGTACCTTAGTGCTTATTAGGTGACATAGACTAGGTGTTCCAGTTTTTAGCTTATGTTATGCTTATTTAGTGCTTATTTAGCTTCTTAGACTAGCTTATCAATTCCTTGAATGCCCACTTCCCTTTTAGCTTAAGACTTCCCTTAACTGCTTATGCTTCCCTTTTTGTTGCTTATTTCCTGTAACTCTTAGCTTATTAATGTTCCCAGAATAGTTGCTTAACTCAGTGCTTTTCAAAGTTGCTTATCTTGTTGCTTATTAGGCTTAAATTTTGCATAAGGGGTGTTTGTTTTGGCCACTGTCAAACTGATGTGAATAAGCAGTTGTAAAACTGCTTATTCCAAGTTTTGATAAAAAGTTTTTTTCACAAAAAAGTCTTAATTTGGTCTTATTAAAAAGTTGCAAAAAGAAAATGTGAAAAAAAAAATGGTTTGCAAAAGGTGCAGGGTGGGATTCACCCCCGACCTCTTGCTCAAACACACAACACCACACACTCAACCAACCGCCCTAGGGTCTTTGATCGTTAGAACTTTGCACTTTCTTTTATTTAAGTACCAAAAATGCTTTTAACCTTATTAGCTTATTTAGCTTCTTAGTTGCTTATTTCATTAAGTAGTGTACTTTTTTTATTTTTTTTAAAATCGCTTTAGTTCATAGTATTTTAGTGAAAATCTGATTTTTCTAAAACATTTAGTATTTTTATAATTAAATTAGATTAAATTAGTTTTTAATTCGTAATAAATAATTTAAAAGTTGAAAAAATACCCGGCTTTTTCCTAAAATTTTCTTTTGTCATGTAGTACGTGAGAAAATTGTTTTTACATTTGTAGGACTTTTATTTTACAAATTTTACGTTTTATCTTGCGCTCCAGCGTAATTTTTATAAATAACGTACGTTTTCATTTTAAGTTACGTTTTTAGATATTTTAAGTTTACGTTTTAGTTAAAATAGTTTATTTAAGTTATTTTGTTTTATAAAATCACAAAAACATCATTTTAATTATAGTGATAGCGTTTATTTAATAGTTTTTATCTTTTTAATCTTCTTTAATTTGCATTTAAGCCGTTGTAATTTGTTGGCTTTTTTCGTAGTTATAATCATAACCAAATCCTTTTTCCGTTCAAACTTCTCGATCACTATACGTAGATTGATCCATTGCATAGCTCGCTGGGACATAACGACCCGGGGAGACCATATACTCCTCTGATCTTCATTGATTTCGTGCTTAAGCTGTTTTAGGTTTTCTTACGCTTGCGTGAGAGAATTTGACGGTTTTGCGCGCATCATATATAATACAAACAAAAATATTTAAGGACAAAGTTTGATTCAAAAAGTCAAAACGGACATAAAATTTGGGACGAAGGGAGTATAATTAACAAAAGTAATCAATTAAGTCTCATATCTTACATAAATAGCATAAAATGAGCAATATATATAGGATAAGTGATGCATAATATTAGTCCTTTTTTGATGTCATCACTGAAATAATTTATTGAGCGATGGGGATAAGCATGAGAATGTAAGAGGTTGGGCTGATAGAGTTTCAATGCTTCTAAATGGAATCGAACAATGATCATATTATCTGTTATATAATGGCGAGGCAGGCTTACTAAGTTTGCAGGCATGGTGGTGTAATCTTTAATGTGTTGGGTGACTCACTAAGATGGGTTGCGTGTTTTTTTGTCACAAATGTTAAATTGTCTATTCACTTTTGAAACAATATATTGAGCGAGGAGGATAAGCATGAGAATGTAAGAGACTGTGATAATAGAGTTTCAATGCTTCTGAATATAAAATTATTTGTTGCATCATGGCGAGGCAGGCTTACTAAGTTTGCAGCCATGGTGGATGTGTCCTCTTTTTTGATTGTTTGCCTATCTGAGCCTTTAGGGTGCCAACAATGTCGTTTTATTTAATTTTTCCTCTTTAGTAGGCTGCAAAAGATTTCGTTTCATGTTTAGATGTAGGCTTGGATCAAAACGATGCCAATTTGTGGTTTCCGTATTCTTTTTCTCTCTCTGTAATTTAACAAAGTCCCATTTCATATTTTCTATTTATCTCTCTTTACACTTTTCGGTCTCTTATAATAAGTTCTAGTACACATTTAGGGTCAGTTCGGGAGTATTGATGAAAAGGGTAGGCGTTAGGGAATGCTAAGGTGACGGTAATATGGCAAAACTGCAAGCCATGGTAACTAATGCTCTCATCCATCCTCCTCGATGTGTGACTTTATAAGATGGATTGAATGAGCCACTGAGATGGATTGCGTCTCTGTTTTGACAAAAATGTTAAACCGTCTATTCACTTTTGAAACAGTTTATTGAGCGACGAGGATAAGAACGAGAATATAAGCGGCTATGATGATAGAGTTTGAATGTTTCTGAATGGATTCAAACAAAGGTGAGATTATTTACTGGATTTTTGGCGGGGCAAGCTTACTAAGTTTGCAGCCGTGGCGGATTGTTTACCTATCTAAGCCTAATAATTAAAAAAAAATAAAGAAGCTCATTTTGCATATTATGATTTGTTTACATGTGTGTTTATAAATGTAAATTGTATGCTTGCTGTTTACCTGGCGTATACACAATATATAAAGTTACAATTTTGAACTTCTTACAACATACAGTATTTGTATTGATAACGTCGTTCACACCGTAAATGTATAATAGGGTAATTGGCCTTGGATAGTAGGATTCCAACCAATTTTTAATGCGTTGAGATTGGTGATACGACACAACTGTTCATCATTTATGGCAGAACCTTTATATTCTACGATTGAGGTATAACGATATCAATGAATATTTAAAAAGCTCTGATGATACATTTTCAATGCTTTTGGTGACATTCGAGCAAACATGGAATTATTTTTATCATGGCAGGACAACCTTACTAAGTTTGCAGCCCTGGCGGATGTAAGCTCATAAATGATAAGTATTACTTTCATGCTATTGATATTAAAATTCTACTAGGTGTGTGAACGACGCTCCTTAGGGAAGGAAAGTTTTGAAGCAACGTCGTTTTGTGGTATACCATGTCGCTATGTGGTTTTAGCAATGTTTTTTGGTAATTGAACTATTCGTTGTCGTTAAGTAATTGGACCATGAGATATATCAATTTAGGCCCAGTTTTTTATGGGTTGCTATTTTTTTCACGTAAATGTTAAACCATCTATTCACTTTTCAAATCGTTGATTGAACATGAAAGATAAGAATAAGAATGTATGAGGCTGTGATGCTAGAGTTTTAATGCTTCTGATTAGATTCAAGCAAAGATGATATTATCTCCTGCATCACAGAGGGGCATACTTAGTAAGTTTGCAGCCATGGTGGACGTGTCCTCTTTTTTCGATTGTTTACCTATGTGAGCCTCGTAATTAAAAAAGAAATTATTTTAGAGGCTCATGTGTTTACAATAAAAATTTGCAATCTGATGACTTGTATGATTGTATAAAATGAGCTTAAAAAGGAAACATGAAAACCTTATCATCTTCTGTGCTTAAGGCCTTTCGGTTTAGCTTTTCAATTGTCTTTAAAGTTCCAGAGGTGATTAACCACATATCTTTCCTTCACTTATCAACAACATATCTCGCCTTTTTTTTCACACCAATGTTAAAGTCATGTATTTTCTTAGTGGAAAAGTGTTTATTTACTGACAGTGTTTCCAACCTTGCATAGCTGCACCACATGTACACATTTTCATTTTATATACAATAATTGTTGACTTCATAAATCTGTTTATTGCTTTCTTGAATCTGTTTTACTCGTTTGCAGGTTAACCAGCTAGTACAAGTATGAAATAAATGCCAACCTACGATAGCCGAAAGGGATTGTTATGCACTTCCCTCAGCTGGATAATATATCCCAATTGTTACATGTTTGTGACATTCAATATTTTGTCTAAAAAAGATACACGGTACAAAATTGAACGTATAAGAAATAATACCGAAAAATTGCGTTGACTCTCCATCCTGACAAGAACCAGTTTACGAAGTTACTTTTAAACTGAAAACTCAATGATCGCATTTATTAGATAAAATATTTTTTTCATGTATCTATTTTGGGTTGAACACTGAATGTCAAAAACCTTGAGCAATAAAGGAATGAGATGAAGGAATGGAGCCCTCTTTATTCAATTGTTTATGAATCTGGATGTGTGAAGAGATAAAGAGCGATTACATGAAAACAAAGAGTAATCTCATTAAGATAATTGCTTAAACGGATTATATTTATGAATATTATAATGAAGGTTTGTGTAATTTGTCAAATTTTGAAACGTTAATCTATCTCATCATAATGTGATAATTTTAAATCACCGTGTATTATATGTGAGTGTGCAGATATGGAAAAGTTGCACATGCTTGAACTTGAAAATACCAAACTGCAAACTGAGTTAGAGTTTTCATTTGTGTAAGACGCACACACTTGCTTAGGAAATGAAACTCTAACTCAATCTGCAGTTTGGATTTTTATCCTAATGTTCAAATGGATTTCGCAACACCTTCTCCTCTACAACATCATACAATACCTGAACAAGTCGACGTAACATTTTTAAGTTACTCTATAAGTTGGTACCTCTGCATGTGTTACACCTGAGAGAATGGAAGATGTGCGAACAAAGCGTGTGTCAATTGCTCTGGTTTGGCACAAGGACTTTGAAATGGGTTAGGATAACTACCGTGTTTATTATATTTAGGATATGTGTTTGAGTCGTGTTAGGATATGTGTGTTTCAGTCGTGTTAGGATATGTGTTTGAGTTTATTTAAAGTTTCATAGCATTAATGAAAATCAGCATTATCATGTTTTTAACAAATTCAATTCTCATTATCATCTTTTACTCTAACGGAGCTCGCGCCCGCTTGAAGTGGTGCTACAACGATGATAGTAGGTTCTATCAGGATTCCACCATGAACAACCTCCTTGGATAGCTTTGCCAAATATTTAACAAGTTTCACCTCTTTACTAATATTCGTCCAGATTTGGAGAAGAATTCGGTCGTATAATAGAAACAAAATTGGAATCGGAAGCAACTTCTTGAAGATGAGACATTGTTTGAATTTGTTTTGGCTATGGATATGTGCTTAAGGTTTATGTAAGAAAATAAGTATAACCTGAAATGATTATATTATAGGCTATGTTTGGCACATGGCTTTTAGGGGCTTATCGGGGCTTGGGCTTTTTAAAATAAGTCGGCTTATAAAATAAGTCTCGTTTGTCATATAGGCTTTTGAAGACTTATGGCTTATAAAATAAGTCATAAGCATCCATAAGACCAAACCCATAAAAAAGGGCATATAGGGGCTTACGGCTAGTTAAATTACTTAAATACTTTCCAAAATATAATGAATTATCACGTAAAAGTTGAAAATATATGTGAATTTAATTTGATGTATTTTATGCGATTTTACATTTATAAGTTTCAACTCCAACTAATCTTCAATATAATCTTCAACTCCAATATAATCTTCAACTTTGGGCTTATAATATAAGCCCCAGTCCCAACTCCAACTCCAGCTCCAACCCCAGCCCCAGCCCCAGCCCCAACGCATTGTGCCAAACATACCCATAATTGGAAAGTATTGGTTTAAATGATAATCGGTTAGAAACCCTATGCAAACTCATAATGATGCATACAAGAAGACATCTATGAAAGATGGCTAGCACCCAATGTGACAAGATTACATGCAAGTAAATATCTATGTTTAAATAACACATCTTTTGTAAAAATTATGAATCAATCCAGAAACACAATCACAAGACAGCTATATCACCTAGCCAACCACCCCTTGGTGAAATCTTTTACTACTTAAAGGTCAAGAAGCACAAGGGTAAAGGAATCACAAGTAATGGTGTCATATCAAAGCAAACATATAAACCAAAAGAAATCTTCAACATAAATATGGAAATAATCCAAGTCAAAAGACTTCAATACATAGGTCCCAGTGGAAAATAAACTCCAAAAGAAATGTCTAAAACATAAGTCTAAATGGTATCATAATATCAAAGCTAAATCTCTAAGGTAAGTCCACTCAAGACTCATCCCAAAGCAATACCCGGCTCAATGCTTAGATACCGCGCGGAAGAAAAGAAAAGTGCGGTGAGCTTCAAAAGCCAGTGAGCAGATATACAAGCAAAAAGAATACGAAGCGAAAACGAATACGAAATAAAGTAAAGAAAGATAGTGAAATCATAGTCTTTTCAAAAGATAATTGAGAATATCGAATAAGTTTTATAGCTAACTACCTCGAAGCCCGAACATATGCCATATCGAAACATATCATAATCACATAAGGCAACATATTTGTAGGGAGACCTACGAGTTATGAAGGGCGTGCATGCGCGCGGCATCAATCATCGGATAACATATAGCATATAACGAGATAATATATGGCATATAACGGATCTAGGATGCATCCATCGCCCCGAGACAAATATTCATAATATAATTCAAATTGAGCTCATACGAGATAACGAGATAAGGGGCGTGGCGAACATCACTCTCGCCCTAGAGTCATGTCGAAGTGCATTCTTGACACGGACATGGAACCCCATGACTAGTTAAAATTGGCTCGGTGTCAACTATCGAGATCAAATAAGAATGTCATAAGCGACATAGATCATATTTTATCAAATGTTTAATCATGTTTTCAAAATCAAAGTCTTCATATCATATAGTTCAAAATCAAATGTTTTATGATTCAAAATCAAAGTTCGGATAAGCAACACTCAAATAGACACATTAGGGTTCATAGCAAAGGTTTAGGAAATCCTAATATGAAAGCGAAAAGAAACTTCATCTGAAACCTTTCTTGAAAAGGTCGAATATCCGTACCTTATTCGAAAGCAAAAGATCAAAAGTCGAAGCAGGGAAGCAAAGAATTACTCCTTCTTCACAGAACCTATATACATTAATGTCGTATATATTATTAATGATTCCGAAATCGTCACAATGATCTTTTTATTATTTTAGGGTTTCCATACTTAAATGTTTTAATATTGATATCGTAAATTAGGGTTTCATATGTCTTTTATTAACGTTAGGGTTTCCTCATTCTTTAATGTCTCATTAATATGCATTAACTCACATGTTACGTCTTTTAAATGACTAGTTACTTAACCTAACACGTCACAAAATAATCTTTCCTTTTTATGTTTCAACGTACATGTTTATGATTTTATGTGACATATAATTTACTTATTACTCGTATTAATTATGCATTTACTCCATTAGGGTTTAGCATAACTTATTAAATTAACATATCAAAACTAGGGTTTATGTTTAACATAACCTTTACTTAAGTAATGCATCTTCAAATCTCATATACATGTTTCGGTTATTAGGGTTTCGCATATTAGGGTTCAACACTAGTCTTAGCTCATCTTCTTACTTCACATATTCAAGTTATTAAGTTATATTCATTATTCAAAAACTAAACATGGTTCGGTCCTAATTACTATGTTTGACCCTCATTAAATAAACACAAACATGACCCGATTCAATATTACATCTTCGTTACATGTCTCTTATTAGTTACTAGTTAAATTAATTAGGGTTTCTCTTTGTTTTGGTTCACCCTCTCGGCCACAAAAGAAAACAAGAAAGCGCGACGAAACAAAATATAACTTGACATAAACAAGTAAGGTGCGTTAAAGGAAGACAAATAAGCGTTATACCTTCACTTGATTGAGCAAAATCGACACCAAGGGTGTGTTTTTGAGTCTCGGCGAATAGGAGAAAAAAAAGGAAGAGCAAAATAACTAGGGTTCCAAACTTATGATTATGTATGGTATATATAGTTGTAGTATTTGAGTTTAACTAGGAAAGTAATTGGGTTTGGGTTTGGGTTTGGTCCAACCGGTCACACATCATCACACGCACCACCATTGGGCTTGACCCTTGTCCATCTGAATTAAACAAACGCGACCCAAAACATTTACGAAACTTTAACTCTTCGTCGTACCAAATCAATTACGTAATATACTTTAGTTAGGTTTTTAAATATTCACAAGTTAATCTTTTAATTTCTTTAAGTGTTAGAAATATATTTTTACGTATTTTATAATTTTTAATTCCAAGGGTATTTTAGTCTTTATTCGGATTTTAAATTTTCAGGTTTTACAATTCTTCCCCTCTAAAGAAAAATTTTCGTCCTCGAAAATTGAATGAAACGAAATGAAAAAAGAAAGCGAAGCGAAATGAGAACATACCAAACTATTCAAAGAAATGAGGGTAACTAGCGCATCGACTCCTCGGTTTCCCAGTAGCCTCACGTTCGGGATGATTCTTCCAAAGAATCTTAACGAATGGAATAACTTTATTCCTCATAACTCTTTCTTGTCTTTCGAATAGCTTACGGTTCTTGAGATAAAGACATATCGGATTGAATTTGATCAAGCGGATAAGAAGCAGCGTGTAACGGATGATAGTTGTATCCCAGGGTGATACATGAAAAGCGTCATGAACATGCGATAAGCGGGCGGAAGTGCTAAGCGATACGAAACTTCTCCTATCGTTCTAGAATCTCAAATGGTCCAATAAATCGAGGACTAAGCTTGCCCTTGATTCCAAAGCGTTTCACACCTCTAAGCGGCGAAACTTTCAAAACACACGATCTCAACCCGAAATTCTAAATCACGGCGATGCTTATCGGCATAACTTTTACGGCGAGACCTAGCTTCCTTCAATTTCTCTCTAGCCACGCTACTTTCTCATTAGTGATCTCGATCATTTCGGTCCTTCAATCAAACGCTCACCTACTTCATCCCAACAAATAGGTGCTCTACATTTCCTTCCATAAAGAAGTTCAAGCGGTGCCGCCTTAATGCTAGCATGCCAAGCTGTTGTTATAAGCAAACTCTACTAAACATAAATATTCGTCCCAGCTGCGGTCCATTCTAAAGCACAAGCCCTTAGCATATCTTCTAAAGTGCATATAGTCTCTCGGTGACCATCTGTTTGAGGATGAAATGCCGTACTAAAATTAAGTCGAGTACCCCAAGCTTTACGCAAACCCTTCCGAAGCGAGAAGTAAAAGCGGATCTCTATCGGACACAATAGATGTCGGAGTACCATGAAGTCTAACGATCTCTTGCTGAAAAATCTCCGCTAATTTACCAATACCATAATCCTTCCTGATTGGCAAGAAATGAGCAGATTTGGTTAGCCTATCAACAACCACCCAAATCGCATCATGCTTCTTCCTAGTAAGAGGTAACCCAGTCACAAAATCCATAGATATCTTATCCCACTTCCATGTTGGAATCTCCAATGGCTGTAACAATCCACTAGCCCTCTGATGTTCAATCTTAACCTGCTGACAAATCATACACTTCGACACAAACGTCGCCACATCTTGCTTCATGCCGTTCCACCAAAAGTACTGCTTCAAATCCCTATACATCTTGGTAGAACCAGGATGAATAGTGAAAGGAGAACTATGAGCTTGATCATAACTTTCTCACGAAGTACACGATCATTGGGAACACAAAGCCTATCTCCATACCATACAATACCGTCATTATCAACCTTAAACTCCGTGCGCTTACCTTCCTCAACATTTTGCACCACGGCCCACACTCACCGTCATCTTTACGAGCTTCTTTAATTTGCGGTATAAGGTTCGACTCCACCTTCATACTAGCCCGGTATCCATCAAAACCTCGTACACACAACTCAACATCCAAACTCTCTAAATCACGCAAAGTCCTAGGCTCAATCTTGATACTCGCAAGAATGCACGATTTCCGGCTAAGTCGTCGGCAACTCGTTAGCCTTACGGATGGTCTTGAATGTTGGTGTCATAATCCTTAAAGTTCTAACCATCTTCTTTGTCTCATGTTAAGTTCCTTACGGTGAAAATATACTTGAGACTCTTATGATCGATGAATATATCACACGTCTCTCCATACAAGTAATGTCTCCAAATCTTCAACGCAAACACCACCATGACTAACTCAAGATCATGAGTTGGGTAATTCTCCTCATAAGGTTTTAGGCGCCTCGAAGCATAAGCTATTACCTTTCCATGTTGCATCAAAACACGACCTAATCCTTTCTTAGATGCATCATTGTAGATTTGAAATCCTCTGAACCGAGTTGGAAGAGTCAAAATAGGGCCGACACCAATCTCGTTTCAACTCTTCAAAACTCTTCTCTCGTTCATCCGTCCATACAAACTTTTCACCTTTTCTCATCAGTTGGGTTAAAGGCAAAGCTAGACGAGAGAAACCTTCAACAAAACGTCTATAGTAACCAGCAAGTCCAAGAAAACTCGACCTCGATTCTTGTCGTAGGTCTTGGCCATTTAGTGATAGCCTCAACTTTAGAGCGGATCCATGGTTATACCATCACCGATCGATATGACCAAGGAAAGCAACTTGTCTCAACCAAAATTCACACTTCGAAAATTTGGCGTACAACTTCTTCTTCCTCAAAATCTCCAAAACTATACGAAGATGTTCTTCATGCTCCTCTTCAGATTTAGAGTAAACTAAAATATCGTCGATGAAAACAATAACGAACTTGTCGAGAAACTCATGGAAAACACGATTCATCAAGTCCATAAACACAGCAGGCGCATTGGTCAAACCAAAAGGCATAACGAGAAATTCGTAATGACCATATCCGTGCAAAAAGCGGTCTTAGGAACATCTTGCTCCTTCACACGTGGCGATGGTAGCGGACCTCGGTCAATCTTGAAAAGAACTTAGCTCCTTGTAGTTGATCAAACAAATCATCTATCTGCGGCAAAGGATAGCGAGTTACGAATGGTAATCTGATTGAGTTCACGGTAGTCGATACATAGCGCATGCTTCCATCCTTCTTCTTCACAAACAAGGCAGGTGCACCCATGGAGAAACACTAGGCGAATAAATCCACTTTCTATCATCTCTTGCATTGTTCCTTCAACTCCTTGATTCTCTGGTGCCATACGATACGGAGCCTTGAAATCGGTTCGGCACGAGAATTAACTCAATGCTAAACTCAACTTCTCGGTGGGGAAGTCCGGGAGTTCATCCGAAAAAGCGTCGGCAAATTCGCAAACAACCGAAAGACTATCAATGTTAGGACTCTCCAAAGATGTGTCCTTAACGGATGCTAGAAAACCTTGGCACCCATGAGCAATCATGATCCGTGCCTTCATAGCGGAAATGAGCTTAACAGTTTAAGGGTTGAGAACCATGATAAGCGAATTCGGGATGTTTCGTCTCCAAAGATCACCGTTCTAGCATGGCGATCGATTGAAGCTCTATGGTAAGCCAACCAATCCATGCCTAGAATGATATCAAAGTCGACCATATTGAGAGGATACAGATTTGCAAAGCGAATACGATCATCAAAGCGAAGAGGACACTTAACGTATTTACGATCAATGATCACATGATTTTTCATAGGCGTGAAATCGATAAGTGATTTGTTAACGGTTTGGGCTTCATATTAAGTTTCTTAGCGGATGTGATAGATATAATGGGTGTGTGGCGCGATATCAAATAAAGCGAAGACGACAAAATCATCAATGAAAAGAGTGCCGTAATGGTACACGAAGTGCGCTCACTTTGTTACGGTAGTAGCATAAACACGTCCGGTAGTAGTTGGCGGCTTGATGTAGTTTCGAGGCTGCGGATTCTTCTTAGGGCAATCTTTAATCTTGTGAGTAGTGGAACCACAACCAAAACATCCACGGTGGCCTTGAAACACGCCTGGATGAGCCTTTCCACAAGTAGTACAAATAGGTGGGGTGGCAAAACCTCGGTTGTCCTCTGCGACTAGAAGATCTGACACGACCACGATTCGATCCTCGGTGGTGATCCTGTTATAATTTGGTTATTGTTACCTTGGTTACGGCGATCACTTCCATTCCTACCGGCATTTCTATTATCTTGACCCTCGTCTCGAGCGTCCGGTGTCAACATTCCTTCCGTGACCCGTGATCATAACTCCTATCCCTTGACCTCTCGAATCATAACTCCTACGAGTTTCCTTATAGTCATTACCTTGAGTCCTACCTTGAATCCGATCACCATCGCGATTACGCTTGTTAGAACCGAAACCTCATGAAAGATCTCAATGTTACGAGTGCGTCATTGCGGGCCGACACATTCTCATACTCAATATTAAGCAATCGGTCCAACACCCACTTCTTGGTCCCCCACTTGAAGTGCTTAGCAGCGCCTACCATCTCCGGCAATCACTCCAACAAAACTCACCAACCTCATAAACCTACTCATGTACTCATTAGAGTTCTCATGATCAAAGCGGTAGATCGCTGATAATCCTCTCATACCTTTCTTTGCTCCGCATCGGGAAATAACGGTTATAGAAGATAGTCGAAACTCGGTCAAGTACAAGTCACGACAAAAGCGTCTCCTCCTCTTGCTTGTTTCAATGCTTTCCACCAACTCAAAGCATCACCTTCCAATTTGAATGAAGCCAAACGAGTCTTAAACTCGTCTCCACAACCCAGTGCTTCAAGCGACTTCTCAATATGGTGATCCGGTCCTCGGCCTCGGTGGGAGTAGCGGCGGTGCTAAGCGAAAGAGGCTTAAGCTTACCAAAGCGCTCGAGCCAAGTATGAATACCGACGGGTTGATTTCCTCCACCACTACCGAAGCACCATTCGATTACGAATGTTGTTGATCACTGCTCCATCATCTCGGTGTAGTCAAACCCGGGGAAAGAGAGTTGAGAGCATTCGCAATCGCGACATCCATGTTATGACATCATCGTCTCCATCCGCGCCACCGGTGAGTACGAGTTCGAACCATCTAAGCGATTAGCAAAATGAATAAAGGTGAGATACGAAATGGAAGTCGAAGGAATCCTAAAGTCTACCCAAATCCTCACGGGTCAAATCCTAAATTCTAAGGTCTCGAAACCTAGGCTCCATATGTCACAGGTCCCGACTACAAGTCGTAAACACAGGCTCGATGCCATAAATTATAACGCCCGACCCACAAGGGTAAAGGAATCACAAGTAATGGTGTCATATCAAAGCAAACATATAACCAAAAGAAATCTTCAACATAAATATGGAAATAATCCAAGTCAAAAGACTTCAATACATAGGTCCCAGTGGAAAATAAACTCCAAATGAAATGTCTAAAACATAAGTCTAAATGGTATCATAATATCAAAGCTAAATCTCTAAGGTAAGTCCACTCAAGACTCATCCCAAAGCAATACCCGGCTCAATGCTTAGATACACCGCGGAAGAAAAGAAAGTGCGGTGAGCTTCAAAAGCCGGTGAGCGGATATACAAGCAAAAGAATACGAAGCGAGAACGAATACGAAATAAAGTAAAGAAAGATAGTGAAATCATAGTCTTTTCAAAAGATAATTGAATATCGAATAAGTTTTATAGCTAACTACCTCGAAGCCCGAACATATGCCATATCGAAACATATCATAATCACATAAGGCAACATATTTGTAGGGAGACCTACGAGTTATGAAGGGCGTGCATGCGCGCAGCATCAATCATCGAGATAACATATAACGAGATAACGAGATAATATATGGCATATAACGGATCTAGGATGCATCCATCGCCCCAGACAAATATTCATAATATAATTCAAATTGAGCTCATACGAGATAACGAGATAAGGGGCGTGGCGAACATCACTCTCGCCCTAGAGTCATGTCGAAGTGCATTCTTGACACGGACATGGAACCCCATGACTAGTTAAAATTGGCTCGGTGTCAACTATCGAGATCAAATAAGAATGTCATAAGCGACATAGATCATATTTTATCAAATGTTTAATCATGTTTTCAAAATCAAAGTCTTCATATCATATAGTTCAAAATCAAATGTTTTATGATTCAAAATCAAAGTTCGGATAAGCAACGACTCAAATAGACACATTAGGGTTCATAGCAAAGGTTTAGGAAATCCTAATATGAAAGCGAAAAGAAACTTCATCTGAAACCTTTCTTGAAAAGGTCGAATATCCGTACCTTATTCAAAAGCAAAAGATCAAAAGTCGAAGCAGGGAAGCAAAAATTACTCCTTCTTCACGGAACCTATATACATTAATGTCGTATATATTATTAATGATTCGAAATCGTCACAATGATCCTTTTAATATTTTAGGGTTTCCATAATTAAATGAGACTTAAATGTTTTAATATTATATATCGTAAATTAGGGTTTCATATGTCTTTTATTAAAGTTTAGGGTTTCTCATTCTTTAATGTCTCATTAATATGCATTAACTTACATGTTCGTCTTTTAATGACTAGTTACTTAACCTAACACGTCACAAAATAATCTTTCCTTTTTATGTTTCAACGTACATGTTTATGATTTTATGTGACATATAATTTACTTATTACTCGTATTAATTATGCATTTACTCCATTAGGGTTTAGCATAACTTATTAAATTAACATATCAAAACTAGGGTTTATGTTTAACATAACCTTTACTTAAGTAATGCATCTTCAAATCTCATATACATGTTTCGGTTATTAGGGTTTTCGCATATTAGGGTTCAACACTAGTCTTAGCTCATCTTCTTACTTCACATATTCAAGTTATTAAGTTATATTCATTATTCAAAAACTAAACATGGTTCGGTCCTAATTACTATGTTTGACCCTCATTAAATAAACACAAACATGACCCGATTCAATATTACATCTTCGTTACATGTCTCTTATTAGTTACTAGTTAAATTAATTAGGGTTTCTCTTGGTTTTGCTTTCACCACTCTCGGCCATAAAAGAAAACAAGAAAAGCGCGACGAAACAAAATATAACTTGACATAAACAAGTAAGATGCGTTAAAGGAAGACAAATAAGCGTTATACCTTCACTTGATTGAGCAAAATCGACACCAAGGGTGTGTTTTTGAGTCTCGGCGAATAGGGAGAAAAAGAAAAAGGAAGAGCAAAATAACTAGGGTTCCAAACTTATGATTATGTATGGTATATATAGTTGTAGTATTTGAGTTTAACTAGGAAAGTAATTGGGTTTGGGTTTGGGTTTGGTCCAACCGGTCACATCATCACACGCACCACCATTGGGCTTGATCCCTAGTCCATCTGAATTAAACAAATGTCGCGACCCAAAACATTTACTGAAACATTAACTCTTCGTCGTACCAAATCAATTCGTAATATATTTTAGTTAGGGTTTTAAATATTCACAAGTTAATCTTTTAATTTCTTTAAGTGTTATAAATATATTTCGTATTTTATAATTTTTAGTTCCAAGGGTATTTTAGTCTTTATTCGGATTTTAAAGTTTCGGGTTTTACTGAGGATGAGTCAACGTCGTTCCATTTCGATGGTCAAATAGATCC
The DNA here is from genome assembly GCA_022545495.1 of Chrysanthemum lavandulifolium. Lineage (NCBI taxonomy): Eukaryota > Viridiplantae > Streptophyta > Magnoliopsida > Asterales > Asteraceae > Chrysanthemum > Chrysanthemum lavandulifolium. Next base: position 59,715,249 of record CM040241.1, read on the forward strand.
AATCGGGCTTCAAATCGGATTTAGGAATGCGTTTTACTTCATGTCTTCAAATGGTGATGGTGGTGGCAGTGGCAATACACGGTGGTGGAGACGCTGTGGTGGTGGGTGGCGGTTGTGATGGTGGGTGGCGGCTGAGCAAGGGAGGAGAGGTAGATAACAGCTAGGGTTTTTTTGTTATAAGTCAAATGAGAATGAACCCTAGTATTATTGTATATATATGAAAGTTTAAAACAAGGTGTAAATGTTTTAAAAGTGTAAGGGGGCACGGGTAATATAGCTGCAGGGGCTGAAGTCGTAATTTAGGCAATCTTTTGTAATTTTTAGATTCGGGACTCGTTTAGGTTAGTAAATGATTGAATTAGCCCATAAAGGATACGAATGGATCAGGCCCTACTATCAGATGGGCGGGAAAGAGGAAACAAGAAACGTTTTTTGTTCCAGACGCCTCGATTCTATGTATTAGCAACTGATTTCACACTTTTCAAGCATTAATGATTATTAATTTCACATCCCAAATTCTATTAATATTTTTCTTTATTATTTTCAATTTCAAAGTCATTCATATTTATATGAAAAACCTAATATTATTACATAGGATGAAGCTAAAGATACGCAACATAGTTTTTCAAAACAGACGATGTACGCAATAACTTTAAAAATTACCATTGTACGCAAAATACTTTCAAATTTGGAACAATGTACGTAATATGACCGGTATCTAGTAGGTTACCAGGTCACAAAGTTTGAAAAATGACATAAATGGTCCATGTGGCTTGCGTTTACTTCACAGGTCATCCCTTGACTTTATTTTCGGTTAAAAAAGTTTCAGTAATGGTCCTTATGGTCATTGACTTTCAGATTTAGTCCGTTTTTTCCGTTTTCATCCATTTTGTCCGTTTTTCTTACGTTTTTATCGGTTTTCATCCGGTTTTCTTACATTTTTCTTAGATTTTTGTCCGTTTTTATCCGTTTTTCTTACGTTTTGTCTATTTTCTTTCGTTTTTGCCCGTTTTCATACGTTTTTGTCCGTTGTTCTTACGTTTTGTCCGTTTTTATCAGTTTTCATCCGTTTTTCTTACATGTTGTCCGTTTTTCTTACGTTTTTGTACTATTTCAACGTATTGAAAAATTTTCCCCAAAAGAAAAAAAAAATTGAAAAATTATTTTTAAAAAAAAAATGGAATTTTTTCGCAAATTTGAAAAAAAAATTCCAAAAAAATTTTGAAAAAAAATATTTCCGGAAAAAATATTTGAAAAAAAATTAAAAATTTCAAATTTCAAAAAAAAAATTGAATAAAAAGTTTCAAAAAAACAAATTGAATAAAAAAAATATTTTTCAAATTTTTTTCCAAATTGTTTTTTTCGAAATTCTTTGAATGTATATTTTTTAAAATTAAAAAAATTTCATAAAAAATATCTTTTTAAAATATTTAAAAAACAAAAAAGATCTTAAAAGAAATTTTACAAATTTTTCAATTTGTTGAAATACTTTTTTTGTTTTCAATGTTTTTTTCGATATGTCCAAATTTCGAAAAATATTGAAAAAAAAAGTTTTGAAACAAAAAAAATTTTCAATTTTTTTTTAAGATTTTAAGAAAAGAAAAAATATTTGAAAAATATATTTTTTTTAAATTTTATTCAAATTTTTTTTTGAAATTTGAAAATTTTTTATTTTTTTTTCATTTTTTTTTCAAAATTTTTTTGGAAATTATTTTTTAAAATTTGCTAAAAAAATTCTAATTTTTCTTTTTGGAAAATTTTTTTCCAAATTTTTCTTTTTGGAAAAAAATTTCAATATGTTGAAATAGTACAAAAACGTAAGAAAAACGGACAAAATGTAAGAAAAACGGATGAAAACTGATAAAAACATAAGAAAAACGGACAAAACGTAAGAACAACGGACAAAAACGGGCAAAAACGAAAGAAAACAGACAAAACGTAAGAAAAACGGATAAAAACGGACAAAAATGGATGAAAACGTAAAAAACGGACTAAATCTGAAAGTCAATGACCATTAGGGCCATTACTGAAACTTTTTTACAGAAAATAAAGTCAAGTGATGACCTGTGAAAGTCAACGCAGCCACGGGGACCATTTCATCATTTTCAAACTTTGTGACACAGTAACCTACTAGTTACCGGTCATATTACATACATTGTTCCAAATTTGAAAGTATTTTGCATACAATGGTAATTTTCAAATTTCGTTGCGTACATCGTCTGTTTTGAAAAACTATGTTGCGTATCTTTAGCTTTCACCCTATTACATATTAGGTACACCGTACCATGTTATATGGTACATCGTACCGAAGCGATCCGGAATAAGCCTACCCCTAGCGTATCGAATTTTAGATAGTGGCGATCTGCGTTCCTGATCCTCGTTCCCGTACCGCGATCTATGTGACTATGAACCTGCTAAACACAGACCAAATATCAAATTGTGTAAAATAAGTACAAAAATAGTCGTTATACTTATAAACAATAAGAATGACATAAAACACACACCTATCCATCATCTTTGACAAATGCACCTTATCAGAATTAGTCACCAAAAATGATTACCATGATGCCCATAAATTAAAAAAGCTATTTAATCTACAACTTACCAAACCCAAAAGGCTAAACGAACTTTAATCAGAAATCGTAATTACACAAGATAAACAGATACGTAATTTCACATGCTCTGCCTCAACGCGCGAAAGCCTATTCCCTCGTTATTTCAACAGGGAGAATTACACGTATATCCTTCTTAAAGTTCAATATTACGTAAATATCCTTCTCATTTACATAAATATCCTTCTCATTTTTATAATTACATCATTGTCATTCTTAAACTTTTACGATCACATCAATATCTTTCCCGAACTTTAATTCTCATATATATCCAGAAATCAATTAAATTATAATTATAATAGATTTTAAATTCAAAAAATATTATTTATCTCTGATATTCATCATAATTATAATGTTTATATATAATTTTTGACCTCGATTGATGAAAGAATATGATGACGTAATTACAAAAGTTTGGATAAATATATGAAAGAACTTATTGTTTGTATTGATTTATTTGTTTATATATAATATTTTTAGCCTCGAGTGATGAAATAACATATTGATTTTGGGATATATACGGGAATTTAAAAGTTTGAGAAGGATATTGATGTAATTAAAAAAGTTTGAGAAGGATATTGACGTAATTACAAAAATGAAAAGGATATGGATGTAATTCAAAAAGTTTGAGAAGGATATTGACGTAATTATAAAAGTGAGAAGGACATTGATGTAATATTGAACTTTAATAAGGATATAGATGTAATTGCCCCATTTCAAATGTACCAATTATAGGATAAGTTATAAGAAAAGGGTTATGGTACAGAAAAGTTACTATAGTTTCATTGAGGCACTTTATATCTGCACCACAAATTCACGCTACTAGGGACAATCTCACCATCCATCTAGTTTGATCTAATGGTGGGGATTAATCTAAGATTTAAAAGGTAAACCCAAGTCCATGTTTTTTCTTGTCTTTTGTCTTTCTTTTTTATTCACATATTTTTTGTCTTTTTTTTTTTTTTTTTTTTTTTTAAATTATCGTTTTTATTTAATTCACGTTTTTTTTTAATTCGTTTTTTTTTTTAAATTCACGCTTTTTTCATTCCGTTTTTCTTCGTTTCGTCTATTTTCATACGTTTCGTCCGTTTTCATACGTTTTGTCCGTTTTCATACATTTTCATATGTTTTCGTCCGTTTTCATCCGTTTCATCGTTTCGTCCGTTTTCATCGTTTTCTTTCGTTTTCGTCAATTTTCATCGTTCATCCATTTCGTTTCGTTTCGTCCATTTTTACGTTTTCATCGTTTCGACTATCACAAGTGATATCGAATATCACTTTGATATTCGAATATCACTTGTGATTTTCGAATATCACTTTGTGATATTCGAATATCACTGTGATTTTCGGATATCATTTGTGGTATTCGAATATCACTTGTGATTTTCATGTTACAAAACATTAGTTGAAAATCACTTGTAATATTCGGAAAATCACAGAATATCACTTGTTGATCATTTGGATATCACAGAATATCACTTGTGATATTCAGAATATTATTTGTGATACTCAGAATATCACTTGTGATATTACATAATGTCACTTGTGATATTCAGAGACATATGAAAACGGCCAAAAACATTTAAAAACCGACGAAAACATGAAAACGGATTAATATGTATGAACTCTAAATAAAAATTTGACCATTTTCTCTTTATACGTGGTAAATATAAACTTACATATTTTTATAAGTTTTAAAATAAGCAAATTAAGCTTGTGACACATGAACCGAAATCACATTAGCTCATAAGCAAATAAAATAAGATTAAACAATTACCCCAAAACTATGTAGTTGCTATTCAAATTATATATTTGTGATATTCGAATATCACATGATTTTCTGGATATCACTTTGTGATATTCGAATATCAATTGTGATTTTGATGTTACAAAACATTAGTTGAAAATCACTTGTGATATTTAGAATATCACAAGTTATATTCATAATATCACTTGTGATCATCTGAATATCACAGAATATCACATAATATCACAGAATATCACTTGTGATATTCATAAACGTATGAAAATGTCTGAAAACATTTAAAAACGGACGAAAATGAACGAAAACGTAAGAAAATGGACGAATATGTATGAAAACGTATGAAAGTGTAAAAACGAGTATGAAAGCATTTAAAACGTATGAAACGGACGAAAACGTATGAATAATGAACAAAACGTAAGAAAGCGGCGAAACGTATGAAACGGACGAAAACGTAAAAATGGACGAATATGTATGAAAATGGACGAAAACGATGAAAGCGTAAAACAAGTATGAAAGCGGTAAAACATATGAAAGCATTGAAACGATGAAAGCGAAAAAAGCGCGAATTAAAAAAAGCGTGAATAACGTGAATTTAAAAAAAAAAAAAAAAAAAAAAAAAAACCTTGAATATAAAAAAACGAGAATTAAAAGAAAAAGACAAAAAAAAAATGAATAAAAAAAAGACAAGAAAAAAAAACATGAACTTATGTTTATCTATTAAATCTTAGGTTAATCTCCACCATTAGATTAATCTAGATGGATGGTGGGGATTTGTCCTTTGAAAAGCGCCAAAATAAAGGTAAGCAAATGAAAATTCCTCTAGTTTCATTTAGTTCATCCCGGTTACTGAACTTTGAAACTTTGTTCAGTCAGGTTGCTGAACTTATAAAAGTTTACATTCGAGTTCTAAACTTTGTGATTTGTTCATTCGTAAGCATCGAACTTATCAAAATATACGTTGCGCTTACTCTGACTAACATTGAATTTATCGAAGTGTATGCTCCCGAAAGTTCAGTAACCTAAGTGAACAAAATAAAACTATAATAACTTAGGACAAATTTTTGAAAAACTTTAATAACTTTTCTGTACCATAACCCTCTAAGAAAATGTAGGTAGAATATCATTTCTCAAAACTAATATTTGAGGGCTCGTGCCATCTTTATTTCATGACATGGGCTATTCAGTTGGGTTTGCTTGACATTTGTCACATTTTTTAAGTGTGTGTATTTAAGCCCAATCATTCGCAAGGACCATTGAGCCTTTGATGCGATACATGCGCGTAATGAATTATGTATCGCTAATTTAGTTTAACTAACAGTAAAGAACTAGTACAATACGCGTGCGTTGCCCGGGTATAACGGTTCAATAATTCACATAAAAAAATATAGAAGTTGTGAGTTTATTTTATAAAAAAAATATACTTAAAAGAAAACAAACGTGAACAACTGGAAACAAAGTATCTCAAAATGCAAAATCATTCTTATTTAATAATGAAGTATTAAATCTAAAACATACCAAAGTACTAAAAACAAAAGGTTGAAACTACACCAATTAATCTTATCTTCTTTCTAAATAGTTGGACTTTGAAATAAAGGTGCATAATTCGTCCATGTTTCTGAATATTTGACAATTTGCTCTTCTGGTTTTTGCATATCAATCAGATTCAATTGCTAAACTAAAAACATAAATGGCCATATAGCTTTTACGTAAAGCTTGAACGAATGATATATCACTCGAGTTGCATTACGTTGAGTTGAGCATTGCCAAAATTAAATGATTTAATGAGTAGTCAAATTTGCAGATTTGTTTTTGTAACTTAAGTGAAAATGTCACATTACGTTACAAATTTTAACTCATCTATGAGCATAAGCATAAAGTTGCACTTCAACTCAAAACCATTAATTGGTGGTTAGTTGAGAATATAATTTTCCCTTGAGTTAGATAATAATAAAAATTTACTATATTATTATTGATTCAAGTGATCTTAGTTATGTTTTATTTCCACCATATACACAAATACACAATCTGAAAACATTTACGGCTTACTTATCAGTCAGTTTAGTAAGATTATTGCATACTTGTCATTTACAGCTCTTGATCTTTTTTATCAATTCTTAAATTGTATGATATACGCATTCCGAAAACATTTACAGCTTACTTCACACATGCTTGACTTTTTAAGTTTCTAACCTTAGTTGTGACTTGTGTATTTTGTATTCATGTGTGGTGGCCTAATTATCACATTAACTATAACTTGTCTGTTACTTGAGTTGGATTGTTGAAAGGACATTTATTCACTAAAAAACCAATACCATGAGGAATTCAACCTATGATTGAACCGGATAAGTAGTAAACAAAAGTACGTGAATAAAACATCGACAAAGACATTATAACATTGAAAAACAACTAAATATTGATCAACCGAAAATATCATCTTCCTCTACATCGTCTTCGTCAGTCAAACGGCAGTTATATATGGTAAATTCCAATGTTAAAATGAAAGGAAAGAGAATGACTATCATATACTCGTATGAGATGTTGTATATGTTTAATCTAACACTCACTAAACCTGAACTTACAACTATTGGATTAAAGAGCCACCTACATATATCTAGGTAATCATTGCATGTAAACGTGGAGTCGTGGACTCATAAATACATCAACCTTATGAATGATTGAATTCCGTTACGTATATGCGTTGATAGATTCAAATCTTATAAACTGAATACAACATGCATCAAGGTTTTTATTGCGGCTAAACACGAAAACTTGGTGGTATTGAACATTGACACAACATCATCAAGAGTATCATCATCCCCATCGTAAATGCTCTCATCGTCCGAACTTTCTATTTGAATAACATCGTTCCATTTCCATGTCGCCAAGTTTGCTTCCCTTTTCCTTTCCTTAGATTCATGAATCACCTCATCTACCAACGGTTGGGTATCAAGCTTCACATTTTCGTCAAGCTTTTAAAGACGGAAAACAACTTTACGCCTTCATACAAATAAATGAATATTAGAACGAAACTGAAAAAGTGTAGAAAGGAGGGTTCGTTACCTCATGATCATGAAGATTGACATTATCGTTCCCGGCTTGTTGTTAAATGTCATGTATTGCTAAAAAAGAAAAAAAAAGTTGATGTGAGATGTTGTAAAATAACGTTACCTGGATTCCTTCGTTGATTTGTTAATCTGTATAAATGCAAAATATCAAATGTTAAAGATACTGCATTGAATTACTAATTACTAATTGATCTATAATGGGTGAAAAAGAAAGCATTTGATTCTTACCTCCATCCTAGTTGAGTGAAAAAGTATTGTTTTTGTTAGGCTAGAAACTATGAATGATTGTGAAATGAAGAAGAATCAATGATATCTATTTATAAGGTTCATGCAAGGTTAGAGTTTAGGCGCCAAAATGTTTGTTTCAAAAGTTAAATATATAAAGATAAGATAAAATTTTGTTTTGACTCATATTATGGAACCGGTATATATGGGAAAAGGAGTGTTTTGACCATTATTCTCTCAATGTTGTTACTAAAGATAATTAGTGAATTTAAGTGGTCAAGATTTAATGTGGGATTGATCCAGTGGACAAAAATGAGTTTAAATGAATAGATGCACCGTTAGCAATAAATAGATAATATCGACTTGTAATGTCAAATTAGAAAAAGATTGTTTTTTAAAATAGTAGGGACACAGTATTTCGAACACATATAATGAATGTTGTAAGATCATCATATTTAAGTAAGTATATTAGCAACAAAAGAAAAACATTTAAACAACGAGGCACTCGGACCAGGTTGGATCTGATTGTTTCTTGCGTACTTTCCGTAGTATTTTTTATTAGGATATAGGTTGTAGGTAAATGTTGGTTGCGTAATATTGTTGTAAACGTGTCGCGTAATGTTTACGTGGTTTATGTTATGCTAATCCTATGCATACTTGAGGTGCCTTTTATGGTTGACAAATTAATAACCACCGTACTTGTTGTTTGCCAAAATTGTTTTTCTGTCAAAATGAATGTGATTTGCATATGATGTTATTATTATTGAAACATTCTCTTTATAAAGTTGTTGCTAAATTGATATTTCTTTCACGTTTTGGGTGTGATAATGTATGCATTGTCTACTTGAGGGGTGTTTTATGGTAAAGGTATAACTTTAGGGGTTTTTTTTCTCTCTGCATGGATTAATTAAAGTACGGACATCACTTCATCTGCATTTAGCAATCATGGCTCTTCGGTTTCCAACCAAAAAAACTATAGCTATGCTTATTTATTTGCTACTAATTTAGTCATATTGACAAACATATACTACTACCTAATTTTTTTTTCTTTTTTCATATATTTTCTAATGGCAACTAATTTCGACATCTTGAATGATCTAATGGATGCTGCTGGTCAGTGGCGGATCCAGGATTTTGCCTTAGGGTATGTACTATTTTAGATGAGTTATAAATAAATTTGTTATTTTAGGTTTCATTTTTTAGTCGGATTTTTTAGGGTTAGGATACGAAGTGATTGTTGCATTTTTTGGATTCGATTTATTAGAGTTGAACTGGTTTATTGAATTCGGGTTATACGATACTGATTTTTTTTAAAGATTCAAGCCTTTTTTTTTTTTTTTTTCCTTTTCTTTCAATAAGATAAATATAAATTTTAACTAATATTTTGGAATAACCTAAATCAATGCTAACTAGGTATTTTTATTGGAACATAACACAATTTCATATCTAAAAATTCTATAAACAACTTCAAAAACATGTAGATTAAAATCTCCGCATATCCATATCTAAAAATTCTATAAACAACTTCAGAAACATGTAGATTAAAATCTCCGCATATCCATATCTAAAAATTCTATAAACAACTTCAGAAACATGTAGATTAAAATCTCCGCATAAAGTAGTTTTCTAATTTAACAAAATGACAGAATAAGTATTGAACTGAGAATATCTTAATTCTTCAATTGTAAATGAGATGCTCAAATACCCGAGAATAATTATAAAAACGATCCAAATTCCAAATTAGTATGCATGAATTGTAGTTCAAGTGGGCTGGGCTTAGAGTATGAGTTGAGAAATAATATAACACATGAAATGGGCCAGGAAAAAAGATACGAGTATAACACATTGACCGATGACCATATAACCTTCTTCTTCTTCCGTAAACCGCCGACAACCTGAACTACCACTCTGTTTTCTTTTTCGCATTCTTCTTTTTGAATTCATGGGTATGCATTGAAAATTTTAGTGCTGGTTCTTCGTTATTGCATGAGTGTATGGGTTATGAAATAAGTTTAGTTATTATTTGATTTAAAATGAGGTTAAACAGATACGATTTTATCAAAAAAGGGTTATAATATAATGGCATTCTAAAAAAACTCTTCATTGCAACACAAAATATGTTATTTCAAATGGTATTGTAATGTGACTTGAGAAAACTTATGTAAAATTAGTTGTTGTCATGTAAATTAATGTTATTTAATTGACACTTTGGCACTTTGTCTATGGGCATATAGCAAAACAAATCTACATTCATTTCTTTAAACTGTGTAGGATATTATTATTATTATTGAAGGTATCATTAAGCTTATGCATTATGATAAACAAATAAGTAAAAGAAAATTCCCAATCATTTTTGTAAAAGAAACATAGATGTGAGATTGGCCTAAAAAGGTTGCATGTTCAACATTTGAAAAACATAACTATTAGCATAAATGTGATCAAATTGGCATAGAAAGGTTACATAGATGCAAGATTGGCCTAATCATTTTTGTATAAGATACATAGACGTGAGCCAATTTAAAAGGTTGTTTGCGAAACCATTTTAAAATTTATAAATACAAATGGTTATTAGCATAAATTTATTAAACGACAGTCTTTTTCTAATGCCACATGACAAAAAAGCAAGATAAAAAAGTGAAAATTCAATTTTTCATCATGTGAGCATAACATGAAAATTATATCCATCAGCTTTAGTTTTTATTAAATGATATATAATTAATATCACTTAAAATTGCTAGAATCATAAGTACATTAATGTACAATTCTGTATTCAAGGTGTATATATTCCTCACCAATGAACATATGATGCAAAAAGTCAAAGCTTGGCCTGATCATAATCTCCCCAATTCAAATTATTTTCGACCCACAAATAAACATATGTAAAAGTGCCAGCCCACAGTTATCTTTTTCTTTTCGGTCCAAGTACGATTGAAAAACCCGCCCATGAATTATAACACTAAGAGCACTAGGTGTCAAAACGAGCTTAAGGCTCGTCGTCGTGCCACCTCAGCGCCTCATCAGCATCCCATTTTTCTACAACTAACCACAACAAACCCCCTCCCTCACTCATAACAAACCTCAAAACGATATATATACGTTTAATATGCTTTTGTGTCAGTGTTTTCTCTCACGGCGAACAACGACGAGGGGACACTGGATGCTCTAAATATTAGGGTTATATAAGCCTTTTCATTGCCTCATACCCTATCCTCAAAAAACGCAACCCCCATTGTTGTGTTTTCAGCCACCAGCCGGACAACACACAAACCAAACGCATCTATAAGTTTATCTTCAAACCAAATATCAAACACCAATATGCTATCAGCTCTTCATCTTAAATCAAAATACAAACACATCATATTCTTTGCTTATCCGAAGCTAACAAAGATCTCATAGAGCTCTCGAGTAAGTGATGTTTATTTCGTATGTTTGAAACGAATAAAAGAAATAATGAAATTGAGTTTTGTTCTTTCTTTATCTTTTCGAATATTGAAAGAAGCTATGCTTCCATATATCAATGATGGGTTTAGTTTCAACACTTATCTTTTAAGATTCGTACATTTGTTGAACAAAACTGAGATCTTTCTTTTTAAGTTCGAGTCTTGGTTGTGTTTAGGATGAGACGAATTTGTTGTAGTTAGATTTTGTTGTTTGCTTATCTTGACCGAATAAAAGAAAGAATGAAACGTACTTGTTTTTATTCTTTCTTTATACTTTCGGATATTAAAAAGAAGCCTATCATTTTCATATGATAGTGGTGGTGAAGAGGGTGAATTTTCATATGATGGTGGTGGTGAAGATGCTAATAGTGTCTTATTTATAATCTTTAAAAATCAACTGAAAAGTCACATTCAAAGACTTGTTTATGTAATTATTTGTAAGCAAGTATAACTGTTGAATGGTTTGCATTTTTGAAAATGCAAAAACGGTTCATATTTAGCTTCCTCCTTACATTCAAGTTGTTGCAAATAATGCATTAAGCTGTAACTTGTTTTTACCGTACACGATTTTTTTTGCACATTAACACTTGCACAATAAATTAAGGTATTGAATATTTAGATAGAGTAGATGACATACAATACATACAATAAATAACTATTACTTAGATACACAAAAACTATCATTAATTAGTTTTATTTGTTATGTATTACAACAAGCAGGTTCATCCATGTGTATCGTCTCCTTCCCCTTATCATTTCTCTCAAGCGTTTCCTTTCCTAGCGAGAACGTAGGTAATGATAATGATGGTGGTGAATATAATAATGCTTATAATGATAATGAGTATGGATTGAGTTTGTGATAGTATTTGACATAGTTTTTTTTATTTGTATAGGCATATTAGTACTATCTTGCATAGTTGTCAGGATCTCGATCATGATCTTACGATTTTACAAACGTAGGATCTTATTGATTCGTTTATTAGTACTATGTGTAATGAATCATGGGGAAGAAATATCATTGCATGTACTATGATTGAAGTAAGTGCTTAAAAGACTTTGAAGAACTCAATGGTTATTGCTATCCCGAATTTGGATGATGAGGGATTCATTTACGAAAACGTTACTATTGAATACGAATGAACTCCTCCTCGATGTGCCAATTGCAGGATTTTTGGACATAATTCAGAACATTGCCCTAAAATGGTTTCTTCTAAGTCCACGAATCGTGAGGAGGTCCAAACTGATAGTACGAAGATGAATTAAAATAATACTGGAAATGGTGGAAAGAAACATGCTGGTGGAAATTATGAATTTAGTACCAAGCATAAACTTATCTACATGCCTATCTCGAATAGGTCATCACCTAAAAAGAATGTGCAAGCCAGTAAGTTGAACAACGTAGATAACGGGGTTGTCAAAACCAATAATCCATTTTTAATTCTTGAAATGGAGGAGCATGATTTGGAGGGAAATAATTCAGTTAAGACACAAGGTATGAATTCTATTATTAATAAGGGTACTAATGAAAGAGCGTCTACATCTACTTCTACCATGGCAGCTAACGTGACATCTACTTCAAAGGGCGTAATGCCTTCTGTTGCTACACTTGTAGACATAGAACATGTTGGGAATAATCTATTACCACTGATAGTCTTGTGGTTAACGCTGCTGATGTTTACACTAGGAGTGGAAACTCATTCCCACTGCCAATACAAATATTACCACTGCTATTAGATAATTGTTAAGTAAACGTGTATTGATAAGTATAGAAAAGATCGTGTGTATATTCTATATTGTTAGCTTTATACTTATCTTGTAAAGGACTCCTTGCGCTATAAAAGGAGATTCTAGGTCATTGTTTAGAGTACGTACGAAATACTCACATAAGCTTCAAGGTGTAACCCTAGTGATAAGCAAGATCACTCGTATTATTCATTAATAATATTGGAGCTTAGCTTTGTGTTTAATCTGTGTTTACTTACAATACATCATATAATTCGTCTTCTAAGTATTACTAAGTAAATTTCGCGTGCTTGGTAATATAACTCAAAATATCACTAACACAAGGTTTGTGTTTAGATCCATCAAGTGGTATCAGAGCCAGGTTCTGATATATTGATTTAGAAGACCCAAGGAATAAGCTTAACCTACTCACTAAATTCAATGGAGATGGAAAACAACCAGTCAAACTCTTCTACACCAAGGCTACCTAAGCTCAAACTTAATGAGTTTGAGATGTGGAGGATACTGATTGAGCAATACTTTCTCATTCAAGACTATGCTCTATGGGAGATCATCTTAATTGGTGATTCTTTCAAGCCTGTGACTAGTACTCAGAAGGTTGGTGACACGGATGTAGTATTTGTTTACGTGCTCGAATCTAGTCTTGAAAAAGCACCGAGGAAGAATGATCTAAAGGCTAGAAGTTTGTTCTTGATTACTCTTCCTAGAGACCGGATCATAGCTTTCAAACAAGTTCAAGGCGCAAAATAACTTTTGAAGAGATTTGCTCGGTGTTTGGTGGCAATGATGCTACAAAGAAGATACAAAAGACATTGTTGAAGCAAAGTTATGAAAACTTCTACGCTTCAAGTAATGACTCACTTGATAACATCTTCACCAAACTCCGGAAGATTGTTACACAACCGACTTTGTTTGGCATTGAGGTAGAAAAGGAAGACCTCAATTTGAAGTTTCTAAGAAGTTTTCCTTGAGTTTCAAACTAATGTTACGATGCAGGAAAACAAAGCGGACATTGAAACAATGAAGCTCAATGATCTTTACAACAACTTTAAACTCATTGAACAAAGGCGAAGAAGGTGGAAACTTGGTACAAGCTCAGCGACTTGGCTTTGATGTCAACCTCTGTTGTGAGTGATGATCTCGAAGATGGCGGTGATGATGATATTGCCACTTCTTGGTTCTCGAGTTTCCATCGGTAATGTTAGTGTTACCACTGCGGGTTCAAAGAAGAAGATTGCTAGTATTGGAGATCCTACCTTTTATGCTTTTATCTCCACTCAAGTTAATGGCTCTATATTAACTCATGAAGACATAGAGCAAATTGATGAAGATGACTTGGAGGAGATGGACATAAAATGGCAAATAGCTCTTCTTAGCATGAGGGCTAGGAAATTCTACAAGAAAAGCGGCAAGCCTATTCACATCAATGGTGGTGGCTGCAGGCTTTGATAAGAAGAAAGTGGAGTATTTTAAGCGCCACAAGTTGGGACACTTTGCTAGAGAATGTAGAAGACCAAAACCAAGGACAACAGTCTATTGGTACAAGCAAAGAAGGAACCAAGCGTGGAGAACCAAAGGCAATGTTGGCTATTGATGGTGTGAGCTATGATTGGAGTTTCATGGTGATGAACAAGAGGAAGAACCTTCAGATCTTGCTCTTGTTTCTCGAATTTGCTCTCATGGCTTTCTCGACTACGAGGTACAAAACTTTGAAAGTTGTTCTAAAACATGTAGGGTGCTAGAAGTTGAAAGACTTAATGATCGTATTCTAATGAAAGAACGAGTTGTTTGCTACTAATTATGTTGTGTCAAATCTTAGGAGAGCTATAGTCGTATTAGAAAAACAACTAGATCACTATAGAAAATGAGTCAAAATATAATGATGATATGATTTTCTTAGAAAGAGATAGATCATAAAGCAGTTGTGAATGAGGCATACCAAAAGAGCTTAAAATCTATAAAAGATAAATGAAAATGTCAATTTAATCTGAGACACTGTTATTATCGGTCTAAGTCAATTGATAAAATCGGAATGCTCAAATTCATAATAAAGTTAAGTCTGGTATGGGTTATAATATAGTGCCTCCACCACTAAGAGGTGTTCCATCACCTCCAGGTATAGATTTAGCTCATACAGGCTTAGAAGAATTTCAGGATCTTGAACGTGAATATGGTCCTTTAAAGGACACAACTGTGAAATGTGAGGAAGAGGTTAAGAAGGATAATGATGTTTTTGAAAGTGCTAGTGACTCATCAGTTGTTAATGAAGATGTTAAAAAGAATGTAGAGGCTTCTATCCCAAAAGTTGTTAATACGGTTACAGAGGAACCTAGGAGACAAGCTAATAAACCTATACCAACTGTAAGGTATGCTGAGATGTATAGGAACAAGCCTACAACTCCTAGGGGTAACCAGAGGAGTTGGAATCATGTTAAATCTCAACAACTAGGTAGTGATTTTGTGATGTACAATAAGGCATGCTATATCTGTGGTAGTTTTGATCATTTACATGCTTATTGTGACTATCATGTTGGGAGAAGGGAAGTCCATGGGAATAAAAGGGTGAATTCTAACAAATTTCAAAGTAATGTGCACCCTAATCAACACAACAAAATGATCCCAAGAGCGTTCAACTAAAGTGGACTTAAAACTTTTGCCACTGCAAAAGCATCAACCTTGCTCACCCTAAGTCACTGTTACAAGTGCAAAGTCCAAAACAGCTTTTGCAAAATCAGCACAAACAGGGAAAAGGACTTTTCAAAATAAAAAGGTTCATTATAACCAACAGTGGGTACCTAAAAACAAACTAGCAGTTTCCACTGGTCATTCAAAAGTTCCCACTACAAGGGTTGTAAACAAGAAAAAAAGGTAAATGGGCAATGCTGTGAAGGCCTCAACACGTTGGGAATGGAAACCTAAAGGAACTACCTCTACAACCAATCCCAATGGTGTATCAATGACTTTGATAGATATAACTATATTGATACACGAGGCTGATCCAAGTCAATCATGGATTGGGTCCCCAAAAGAAACTAACTCTTTACTTTAATGTGCAGGAACATCCAAGGACAAAAAGATCATATCAAGGCTACACAGACAGTGGATGTTCAAGGCACATGACTGGCAACAAGTCCTATCTTTCTGATTTTGTACAATATGATGGACAGTATGTCAGTTTTGAAGGTGGAGTTAAGTGAAAAGCTTAATGGAACAACAAGTATGATGCAAGAAGATTTAAAGTAAATAACATGGATTTTTATTATTATCAAACAAAATTGCACACTGAGTGCAGTAGATACATCCATGAGATACATACAACAAGCATCATTACATGAACAGAAAACAACACACAACATCCTACTACAGACACAAGCTTCACATACTACCCAACCCAACCCCAATCTGACCACCATCTACCACCTAAGGCTTTTTAGGGAAGGCCCACTCTGGCATCTCTTTGGGCGCCATTCGCCTATCAAGCACCCTCCACACCTTGGGGCATGCTAGCCCCATCACCACTCCTCCAACAGGTGGTGAGGATGATGAAGGACCCTCTTGTAGTGGTGCGATTAACGGTGTGGAAAGGTGGTGCTGCAGCTCTCCGGAGGAAGGAATGCACAAGGGAGGCACATTCGGGACTCTTGCGGATGTTTCATCATACGTGCCTTCATATGGAGAAATGTAGCTTGAAATGGAATATGAGTTATCCTCTTTGATGATGGCATCCTGAGGCATTGGTTGGAGAGATGAAGGACCAGCAGCAAATGGATTTGAAAGAGCACTTGAATGTCTTCTCTTTCTTGAAACAACATTCTCATACTCTTTTTTCTCAACTCTCCTAGGGTTATTCAAAACAAGGTCATCCCAGGAACTATCAGATGAACTGCTAGATGAAAGGTTGACTGTGTTGGAATGACTCATGATATTTGGAGAGAAGTAAGTTCGTGTGAGAGAAATGTTCTTGGAGTATGTGTGGTATGAGTGGTTAATGTGCTAAAGGGGCTTATATAAAGCTTAAGTGCTATCAGGAAGTTAATGTGTGGAAGGTATAAGTGGTTGAGGAGTAAATGAAGTCTTTTGACCTTGGAAAATGTTTGATGACTAGGAGTTGACTTTATTGACTCTAGCCACCCTTTCGATTCGATCCTTGATATTTACTAATCACGATAACCTTAACAATGCTTTTAGTGTGTGGTTTATGTTTGTATTATCTGAGGTTTGAAGGATTACTTGTATACATTGAAGTGATGGTTATTTAGTGCTTGTATTGTTGGTTATGCAGAAATTAAGTCTAACAGTGGCAACCATTATACAAGCAGTGGTAAAAGTTATTCTTACAGTGGAAAAGTAAAACAGTGAAATTTCATTCATAAAGAGGATTCATTACATTCAAAGTAAGAGTGCTTAGAACCACAATCAAAACACAAAAGATTAAAGTCTACTGCAACCTACATCACCCTATCCTACATCTGCTACTCCATTGGCTTCTTGCCTTTGCCCATATAGTCATGCTTGTTCTTCTGAGCTCT
Organism: Chrysanthemum lavandulifolium; assembly: GCA_022545495.1. Taxonomy (NCBI): domain Eukaryota; kingdom Viridiplantae; phylum Streptophyta; class Magnoliopsida; order Asterales; family Asteraceae; genus Chrysanthemum; species Chrysanthemum lavandulifolium. The sequence goes on from CM040241.1 coordinate 59,732,628, forward strand.
CTTCATTTTGTTCTCAAAGGTGGACTGCATTCTTGGACAAGGAATACCAAGAACTTGTGGAAGAGGCCTTGGTAGCATTACAGACTTCTTTGGAATGGATAGTTGCTTCATGTTGGAGAGTGCTGCTCCCAATGCTTTTGTGAGAGCCCTTGGATGAAGTGCTTCCAGCTCATCATTATTCTCATCATCATCTGATGAACTAGAATAAAACTCAAGAGATGGTATAGGCTTGGCAGCAGGTGTACGCTTGGCAGTCTCTTTAGTGTACTTCTTGGATGAAGTGCTTCCAGCCCATGGTGGAAAGTATCCAGTCCACCCTGATGCCTCTGAGGAAGACTCTGACTCGATCACAAACTCTTCCTCTGAATCAGAGGAGATGTTAATGGTGTTGGAAGGATTGCTCATGATTATATTTAGGGAGTTTGTGTGTTTGAATGTGTTTTGATGAAGATTACAATACGCCAAGCCTCCTTATATAGGCAAAGTCGGTCACAAGGGCTCATTAATGAATATCTTTACTTTTTCCTATTTTGGTAGGTTAAAGAGTAAATATAGATATTATTGGGTTGACTTTGGAAGATATTTTTTTAAGTGGCTTGGTTAAAAGTAACTTTGGTTAAGAACATGTTGGTTATTTGTTTCCTTTGTATTATGCTAACATATGCAGATACATAACCAATCATAGCTGGGAGTTGATCTTAAAAGGTGTATATCTGAGATACACAAATGGTTATTGATTCACCATGTCTAACCCACATAAGAATCAACTAGTCCAGAGTAAAAGGCTACTGGTAAAGACTAATCAAATCCGTTTATGGTTGATAGTTTACCAAAAACTATATGGTTATCAACTCACCATATTCTTTATGATTAAGAGTTGGCTAGTCCATAGCAAACGGCTCATGGTAAAGACATATCAAATCCGTTGATAGCTGGTAGTTTGCTAAAAACTATGATAAAGGGCAGTCTATTTTTTTTAATGTTTTTCTTTACCATTGCTCTTTGAAAATCTTTGTGAAAAATTACCACTGCTAATTCACAGTTTCCACTGACAGTGTTATTTTACCACTGTTGTTCTAGCCGTTACAACTGTTGTGTCTATAACTAAATTTTTACTAGCCGTTGAGAGTTAATTATTTCCATATATAAATAGGGTAAATTTTTTTAGAATATTATCTACTTTCCTACTTATAATTTATCTTCTTAAGATAAATATTTTCCTTAGATAGTCTTTCTTGCGCAAAACTCTAAAACCCTAACTCTTTATATATTTTCTCTCAATTGGCGAGTTCTTTATACAATTCATACTGACATAATCTATTTTTCAACAAAAGATTCTATGGCACCGATCACTTTTGCAGATGAGCACAACCAAGTGGCCTACTTACATTTTTTAAATAACAAAATAAAAAACCCCCAACTATTCATCTCTCTGGCGACAAAATCGATTAACACCTATTCCCTAACAATCGACCTAAACCTTTTAATTCTTAACCTCCTTCACATTGTGGGTCAGTTAATTATTCAATTGGTTTCTATCGTGGGTCGGTGGTACCGCTTTTCGCTATTGGTGCTATTAATCTAAATTGGTTATATTCGATCTACTAAGTCTATTATCATAATATATAATCAATCCTTGAGCCTACTGTTATAATACTTAATCTTAATATCGATTTGGTTACTATCATCATGGTGGGAGGTTAGTTTCTTAAGCTTTAACGCTTAAAACCCTAACTTTTTAGTTAGGGTTTTCATTCTTTTTCATTGGTTCTGCTTGCATGCGTGGTGTTGGGTTGTCTTTGGTTATTCTTTGCCGTGGGTTATAGAGATGAATAAGGGTTTCTTAACAACGAGAATCTTCTTTGATCTTGGTGGAGAATCGAGTGCTATTCCATGTGTGTCCGAGGTTAACAAAAGTAATACTACTACTGTTAATTCGTTAGATGGTGATATGCCTACTATAGCACCTAATGGTGCAAGTTGTGGGAATGAAGTGAGCAGTCGTGATCCGGTTGTTTTGGCGTGCAAGAATTTTGAAGAGGCTATGCGTGGTGTTAATAATTCGTCTCCCAAGGTTCAATTTGCGAAGCCGGTTTCATATGCGGGTGCTACGTCCAATGATTCTATGAAGCACAAGCCTAATTTTCATAGGTTGGAATGTAGTAATAAGTCTACTGAGGTGGATCTCTCCGTTCCTCTGAAAGTAGTGGAGGAGGTAAACTCTAAATTTGAGAATACCCTTTATGGTTATTTTCTTGGTAAGCGATTGCTTTTCCGGTCGTTGATTATTATGTTCGTGTCGTGGGCCAAGTATGGTATTCAAAAGGTTATGATGAATGCTAAGGGCTTCTTCTTCTTTAAGTTTTCCACGCGTAAAGGTGTTGATGATGTTTTTGAAAATGGACCGTGGATGATTAGGAATGTGCCAATTATTCTTAAAACTTGGACGTTGAATACTAATTTTCTTAAAGTGGATTTGACTAACATTCCGGTGTGGGTTAAATTTCATGATTTTCCTCTTGCTATATTTTCTGATGGTGGTCTCAGTCTCCTTGCTACATTGATTGGTACTCCGAAAATGCTAGATTCTTACACTAGTCAAATGTGCTTGGATTCTTGGGCCCGTAGTAGTTTTTCTAGGTGCTTGATTGAGGTTCGTGCGGATAAGGCTCTTCGGGAAAGCCTCACTGCGGAGATACCCTTACTGGATGGATCGGGTTCTACTATTGAAAAGATCCGGGTTGAATATGAATGGAAACCGCCACGATGTGATACGTGTAAACGGTTTGGTCATACGCTGCTTGACTGTCCTAAATCTGTTCCACCATCTACTCAGCCTAAACAAAGTGTTACTGATGGTTTCCAAACTGTAAGTAACAAGAATAAGGGTAGGAATGGTGGTACAAGTGTTCCAGGTAAGGGAGGTTTTAATAAACCGGGTGTGGGGCCTAAGTTTCGGTATCAACCTAAAGCGCCCCCTAATCCCAAGCAGGTGGATAATTCTAAGATGAAATCCACTGAAGTGGCTAGTATGAGTGGAACGACGATTGCTACATCTAACCCGTTTGATGCACTTAATGTGATCGATACTGATGAATGTGGTACTCCTACTGATATAGTGGACTCTGGTTGTTCAATGGAAGCTAAGGAGGTTGGGGTTGTTAAGACCGAGAATGTATCACAAGAACCGCTTGTGAGTGATTCAATGGAAGCTAACGAGGTTGGCCATACCCCTATTGTTGAGAAAATTGGGGAGCTTGAAAAGCTTCTTATGGATGGGAAAGCTACTCTTGTTGATGATGATGGTAATCCTATTCAAAAGGTTGATTATCCTGGTAAAAAGGATCTTCCGTCTACTTCATCTATTAAGAGGGTTAACCCATTCTCTAAGGTGGGAGAGATTGTTGTCTCCGACAGTGATGATGAGGAGGTTGTAAACACCTTTGATGAGTCAAGTAACTTATTTGGTGGTGATCATGATCGAGAAGATGACTTTGATGACTATGATAACTATGCGGATCAGGTTTACGATCTTTCAGGTAATTTGGATGCCTATTACGACACATATGGTATCAAGCTCCAAGGCCTTGGTAGGAAGTAAATGTTATCTTCATAGGAGTCTGATGTTATATTTTGAGTAGTGGTTTATTTTCGTTTTTAGAAAATAGGAAGTATCTTGTTATGTAAGCTTTTCGCCTATGTAACGGGCTGAGATATGGGATTCACCCATATCCTTTGTACTTAAACGTTTTTTGGAGTAATATATTTACCGGGTCATTGACCTTTTACCTCAAGTAGCCTACTTACAAAAGTCAAACGAGAAGAGTGGCCCTGTTTTTCATCAGATTGTGGACTTTCTCAATACTACCCATTTAAGGTATGCTTTACTTTTAAATCCCACAATCTATATCTCTCAAATCAAACAGTTTTGGACTTCTGCTCAGTCCGTAACCATTGAACATAGAGATACACATGAAACAGTGGATGCTCTTAGAGCCACTGTGGATGGGGTAACCATTGATGTTACTGAGGTATCCTTGAGGAGAATTCTCCAATTGGATGATCTCAATTAGAGGTGGCAAAATGTGCCCAAAAGCAAAAAGATGGGCTAAATGGGCAAATTTTTAAAAGATTTGGGCATATTTAGCCCCTCCTTTTTTTGAAATGGGCACATATAGCCCATTGAAAACTTAAATGGGCACTAACGGGCGCATTGTTTTTTCTCAATTGTAAAACATTACGATTGTTTTAAAGATTTTTTTTATGTAATATGTTTAAGTTTTTTAATATAAATAAGATATTACGTTTAAGGAATTTATTTCATCGTTTTAGGTTTTTTATTAAGCGATTTGTGTAACATGTGCCCGTTTTGCCCGTGCCCGTTTAGCCCGTGCCCGTTTAAGCCCGTGCCCATTATAGCCCGTACCCGTTTTAGCCCGTGCCCGTGCCCGCCCAGCCCGCCCGTTTTGCCACCTCTAATCTCAATGGTATCATCACATTACCTATGCCAGAAATACATGAAAATTTATCATCCATGGGGTATGATGCCACTGATAAAAAGGCTACTTTCAAAAAGAGTGGTTTTTGTCCCCATTGGAGATTTTTGATACATACTCTTTTACATTGTCTTAGTCCAAAGAAAACATCTTATGAGCAATTTAGTTCAACCATGGATTACCCTTTGGTTTGTCTAGCCACTGATAAGGTTTTTAATTGGTTAAAATATATTTTTCAAAGTATGCAAGGCAATGTAAAGAGTTCAACAAAATTTTTAATGTATCCAAGGTTTGTGCAAGCAGTGCTAAATGAGTTTCAACTGCAACCCCATACAAATGTTTATAAAATCCTTTGCCTTAAGCCTAAAGTTTTTCAAAACATGAACAAAGTTGGCAATATGGATTTTACACCTCTCTTTCCTCAAATGCTTGCACATATTTCACAAGTACAAACTACACCCATAATTAATGTTCCAAACATTGGTTATACTCCACCAGTCTCTCACACCTATGAAAGGAGGCAAAAACAGACAACTCCTCCCATTATAACAGAGCATGTACCTGATCCTCTTGGTTTAGGCACAAGCAGTGGTGGTTCCAGGCTTCAATCTAGTCCAACTAGGAAGGAACCTGAACCAATGCCCTATGATTCACCTCTCCCCACAGTCACACGGTTGGAGGTGTTGAGGCAGTGGGCAACCAATGGAATTGATGGAAATTTGTAAAACATTAGCAAAGCAGGTTAAATCTATGGAACAAGACTTGGCACAACTTAAGGAGCAGCATGCCAAGGATATTACATCATTGAAGGAGGAGATTCAGACCTTGAAGGAAGAGTTACAGGGGTTAAAGACAAAGAAAACTGCAAAGTTTGTGATTTCATCTCCATCCTCACCTCATGATGGTAATTCAGAAACCTTCAGTGCAGATTTGGGTCATTCTCCCAAACAGGGGAGGAAAACAGGTACTGAAGCTAAGGGGAGGAAGTTAGATTTTGGAGATCAAGGTGTTACAAGTAAAGGTGCAGAGGGAGCTGATACTCATGAAGAGCAACTAAAGCAAGATATTTTTAGTAATTGCAACTCTGATTTTACCATTGATCAAATTTCCACTCCGAGCCAAATATTCCCCTTCTTGGACATAATATTGCCACTTGCAAGTGAAGAAATTGATAAACAAAAGAATGAAAAGGTAAAATTTGTTATGCAAAGCAAAGCGAGACAAAAGGAAGATTTCAAAGAAAGAACAAGTTGATTGCTCTTGATGAAGAAATTGCTAAAAGATTACGGAAGAACAAGTTCTTTGAGAAGAAAAAGCTTGAAGAATTGGAGATTGCAAGCTTTATGGAGGCTAAAAGGGTGGATAGAATGGAAGATCCACTTTCCCTTTGTTCAACCTACAATATTCAAGAGAAGACTCGAGTTCACTATGTACCTAGTGAAGAAGAAATAGAGTTCTTGATTGCAAATGATCCAAATGATCAAGAAGAAAGCAATTGACCTAGTTCTTGATAAGTCTTTAGCGAAGAACAAAGAACAACTCGGTTAAAGGACTTTATTCGAGATGAAGAATAATCAAGCACTTCAAGAGGTAATTGGTTCGATCGAGAAAGGGTTAAAAGAAACCAAGGCAACCAACTAAGGCACAAATTATTGCATACATGAAAACTTATTGTTGCAATGTTGGTGGTGGAAAAGACATCAATTCAAAGGAATGTCGATGATAAAGTAGAGTATCTACTATAGAATTCAAAGACAAGATAAGGATTTCATTCCAATGAATTACGAAGAAGAAGCAAGAAGGTTTCCTAATTTGAAGAGAAAGACCAAAAGCGGTGATTCTCGATCATCAAGAAGACAAAGTTCTTTGAAGAACAAGAAGTTCCAAGCGAGAAGTTCATTGAAGAAAAATTGGTGAGATGATTGTGATAGAAGAAGAAGATTTTTATCCGGGACCACCGCAAGTTAGACATCCTATCATTGGTGGGAAGTTTTTTTGCTAGCAACTTTGCTCCAACATGGAAGATTACAAGGCTAGGTGGTGAAACTTCATCATTTATTCGGTTTGAAGATCTCATCAAAGCTTTTGATGAGATGATCTTGACAAATTATGGAAATTAGTTCAAGAAAGATTTGATCTTGAAGATCTTAAAGATATGAAGGAGATGCGATTATGGGTTAATCTTAGAAGGCTCTATGATCCAGATGTTAATGATGATTTACGGAAATTCTCATGTTCATGTCACAGTACTAAATGGTTCTATTATGATTCATGTGAAGTTCATCATGTTTCTCTGACAAATGGAGTAGATGCATTCATGCTTCTTGAGAAAGAATATCCACTCAATTTGGAACTCTCCTTTGTGATCTGTGTACTACTATAAGAGTTCATGAAGATAGTGAGAAAGTCGAGCATTGTTACTTAGGCTTCAAGATCAATGTTCAAGAGCTATTCGAATCTAAGGAAGAAGTGAAGTGTTTGAAAGAATTCCCAAATCCTTGCGGATAATGAAGATTAAGAAACTTATTGATTTGCAGAGAAATCATAAGTTTAGAGGAGGATTGTTGGGAATAATCTATTACCACTGATAGTCTTGTGGTTAACGATGCTGATGTTTACACTAGCAGTGGAAACTCATTCCCACTGCCAGTACAAATATTACCACTGCTATTAGATAATTGTTAAGTAAATGTGTATTGATAAGTATAGAAAAGATCGTGTGTATATTCTATATTGTTAGCTTTATACTTATCTTGTAAAGGAATCCTTGTGCTATAAAAGGAGATCCTAGGTTATTGTTTAGAGTACATACGAAATACTCACATAAGCTTCAAGGTGTAACCCTAGTGATAAGCAAGATCACTCGTATTATTCATTAACAATATTGGAGCTTAGCTTTGTGTTTAATCTGTGTTTACTTACAATACATCATATAATTCGTCTTCTAAGTATTACTAAGTAAATTCCGCGTGCTTGGTAATATAACTCAAAATATCACTAACACAAGGTTTGTGTTTAGATCCATCAGAACAATTGGCTAATGAGGAGCCAATTCCTAATTTGTCTACTACTACTAAAGGTGTCAAACAAGTGACTATGGAATCGGAGTCTATTAGTACTTCAATGGACATGTAAGAAGGTGATTCGGAAATTAAGGTCGAAGAGAATGATAGTGAGACTGCTCAGTTTGTGGCCTCTTCATATAAACGACATGGTGGCAGAACTAATGACTCGAGTCTACGTGATCTTGATGAGTATGACTTGTATAACGGATATGAAGATGCGGTATCAGACTTAACAAAAGAACAACTTTCATTTTGTGATGTGTTCGATATCACTCTCTGGGGGCAGATTAAACGCTTGATTATATTTGGTATCGTTGTGAGTCAAATGTAATTTAGTTATTGGTTGTTTTCCTTATTGTAGTTCATAAGATTGGTTTGTCATTCTTATGATAGGTTTAGTTTTAAGCACAAATGGTGCGTTTGTTTTCGCCTATAACGGCTGAGATGAGGGATTTCACCTACATCCTATGTACTTAAATGCTTTTTTTAACGGAAAAACCATTTACCAAAAATAACTGAACATATATTAGAAAGGAAAATTTATAACAACTTTTCCCACAAAAGTTTTTATTCAAATGGTAGGTAAGCACGTGTGTGTCACGTGTTTTTTAGATGTATTACATAGGGGGAATTGCATATATATCCTTTCAAACATTCAAAATTGCATATATATCCAACCTAATATAGTGAGTGTATAATATAGTAATGTGAGAGGCTGTGATGATAGACTCTAAATGTTTTTTTTCTTGTTAGTCTTTAGCAAAACTAAGATTGTGAGCATCTTGACGGGGCAACTTTTTAACAATGCATCTTTTAAATGCCTACCATATTTTTGCAATACCTTTTTATGTACAAGTTTCCTCTAAATTATGGTTCCAAAAGATGTCGTTTAATGTTGCATAAAAACCAACGATTCAGTGTTGTGTGCATGAACCTTGGTAAACGAACACTAAATATCTTATATATTTTTATTAAAAAAAAAGGAATCAAGCATCAAACGACGTCACTGGCTAGCAAAACTACATGCAAACATTAAACGGAACCGTTTAGTGGCACATAAAGTGAAAAAAAACAAACAAAGAAAAAAAGAGTGGTTTGTTGATTATTGATATTGTAGCATCAAATAAGCTCTAGCTCACTGTCGTCTTGGACCTGATGTTCCAAAAGATTTCTACTTGTACACCACGTTTACCTAAAGAAAGGTGGGAAACATAAAAAAATGTTACGATGGTGAGAAGACTTCGTATTTTGGTAAGATTTTATATTAACATGATGAAAAAAACATAATCATTCATAAATCTTGACGTCATTTATTATGCATTATCTTTTTACTTAAATCGATACTACCATCAAGCACTTAATCCGTGTTGAGAGCATCAATTGCCAAATCATAAATTGTATGATTCTTCACCTTATGGTTTACCAGCTCATGCACTAAACACATATAAATTACTCGATAACATCAGCATGCATTGACATAATACTTAGATTCGTTTTATGGCACATCATTTTCTTGCATTTAAATTTTACTACCAAAAGTCTAACTATTTTCGGTATTTCTATATGAAGGCCTCAGAAGACTTATCTAACGTCAAGTTGTTGGAACGTCTTAAAGAAAAATATAGAGTTGCAAACGGAATGGCATGTTTAGATATCATCGTGTTCATCCCAACACTTGACGTAGATAATAGAATATGCTACAAACATCCTGAAAATATTATGGATGCTTGGGTACCCGTTGAATCACACTCAGCCAGAAACTGAGATTTCTGCAGGTTTGGACTTCTCAATATTATACAGTCATCCATGTTTATATCATACAAATTCCATAATCTATAACCGTAAGCATTTTGTCATACCTTTTAAAGCCTGCCATTTGTTCTAACATTCCTCAATTTATGATAGATGGAGACTCCAATGGCGATTTGAACAAAACAGTTAAAAAATTGGAAGTGCATGACTCAAAGGAGATCATAGCTATTCCAGATTTACCAGAATAAAGAAGATCCTTCCATTCTACGACTATCTCCAACTTTCCAAAGCCTCCATCTTTTTCAAGTGTCTCCAACTTTTTATATAACACACAAACACAAACGTTTTTAATAATCTTTGTTTTTGAAATCATTCATCAACTTCATATGAAGATATTGTTGGAATTATACAACATGACAACTCATAAATATGAACAATAAACACCAAGTACACATGCGGAAGCGTAAGGAACATATAATGAATAATTAATTAACATAAACATAAAGTATGCGTACCTTTTGATTCTAGCCCAACAAGAATCAATTCCCAAACTAGCAATTGAGATGAACCCTAATTAGGGTTTATAGGATTATAGGAATTGCCCCTTACCAATTTTTGCAATTCAATCCAAGATACAATCAATAGTGTGATTGTATCACGTTCTTGTACACACGTACTAATACCAAGTTAATGTTATGCTAGTAATTGAAACACAACACAAAACCAAACACTTTTGTTTAATGAAATATTCCGATCGACCCTTTAGGGGTGTTGTTCGATCGGCTATGACAAAAAAACAAGGAGAAAATAAAGTTTTAGGGTTATGTGTGTGCACAAGAGATGAGAAACAAATAACCCTAACCTTTGTATATATACTAAGTGAAACTTGGAGAGAAAGTTGGATGAGGATTATGTTTCCCCAATCCAATCCATAACCGGCCACAACCCAAAAGGATGTTCCGGATCCTTCTCGACTTACCAAATTACACTCTAGTCCTTCATTTATTATTTAATGGTCGTTAGTCAATTATCATCAATTACATAACGGTCTTTTAAAAGTTTTGTGTATATAATAATTAAATATAACATTTTATATATAATAATTATTCGTTAACTCTTGTTGGGTCCAATAAATTGACCCAATCACCCTGAACAAGATTTGAAAATAAAATAGCCTAACTCACTGATAAAGAAATCAGTGATTGTTGTTTCGTACACTTTACTTGCGTCACGGTGTCGTTGAGTAAAATATATGAGCTACAAACAACACCGGTGACACGAGATTTTGAAAATGTCTCGGTGATCGAAGACCTATCTTTACATCTGATGAAAAATATTGGGTGGAACTTAGAGAAGAAGTCGAACAAGTCTGAGACTTTATCAAAAGAAGTGAGAATATTATGACACAAAAGAAAGATAAAGATGAATCACATGAGGGACCAATACAAGTCTTTGTTTCCTGTATAATGAAGATGGACCACATGGGGGACCACATGTCACCATCATCACATGTCTTTGTATTCTTTTCCTATATAAGGTCTGTAATTGTAATAGATAGGTATGTATCCTAAACACACAAAAATACTTAGTATTAGTTGATAGGATCATCCTCTCATTGAAACACAAGCATAGCTTGGATCAATGAGAGTTTATTTGTCATTCAATGGGGATAATATACCAAAATTATCCATGTAAAAAGTTGAGGATGTTATCATGTAGTCTAGTTGGGTATTGAGAAATCTTATATGTATTGTTCTTCATTTTTAATGAATGTGTTCTTTATTTTTATCAAGATTTTCTCAATTATTTGGACCAACAAGTGGTAGCAGAGAGGGTGGATTATGCTCATGATCCAGATCCGTTCATAGACTGCTGATAACATTCTTCAAAGTCAATATATCATGTGTATACCTTCAAAAGCCCTCTTGTAATAGCAATTTTGAGGGAGACACTGTGATATTGGTGAATGACCACACAAAGCCTACCCGCTGATTGAAATAATCAGTAAAAATCCTATCCCACCACACAAATCTTATCCCTACCAAACCAAACCAAAAATAAAATAGCCAGATATCCCTATCTTCATCATATCAAAAACCAATTCCCCACAAACACAAAAATCCCAAATCCAAATCAAACACAACAAAATCCAAAAAAAACAAAAATCGTCACACACTCAAACATCACAAATCTCATCGCCAAAACCCAGATCTATTACAAATACCTACACCATATACTTCATCGTTATCTCGTGAAAAAGTCGGTATTCAACGACTTTTGGAGCAGGCACATTGGCCCGTAAAGGGAGCTTATTTGAAGCTTAAAAAAATTGTAAAATCCAACTAAAATGGTGATAAGAAGGAGCACCGGTGAGCTTTTGAAATGCCAAGATTCCTTGATTAAGACCCAAACATGAACTCGAAACAATTCCTACTAACCGAGCTCAAAACCCTTTTTAGCTATTTTGACTTTTTGAAGAAATTGAGAATGTTGACTAAACTGGACTTTGGATCCAATTTTATTAGTGATGTTGGTGTAATATGTTGTAATAAACTTGTAGCAAACAAAATTATGGCTTTCTAAACACAGTAATGATGCTCTATCGCGTTTCACAGCAGTTAACGAGATAGGCAGTTAAAGGGAAGTTTTGACTTTAGGCCATACAAACACCAAATCTTTGACTCGAGTTGAGCTCACTTACACTTAATAAACATGAAGCAATGAAACTTAAAGAGCGAAACCAAACACCCTATCATTCTTGATTTGAACTCAACTGATTTGAACAATGAAACAAGCGATATTTAGGATCAAACTAACTTTAATTAACCTAGATACTACTAATTTAACGAGTTTAACAAATTTAAACTACAAAAAGCGGTTGGCTAAGAAGCTTTAAAACCACTTACAATTTGTCCCAAGCCGCTATGGCTAGCAAATCGATGAAACAAGTACCACTATCTATCAAACCCAATCCAATAGCTTCCATTTCAACCCATTCCATGTCTTAATCAACCCAAATCCATGCTGCATCCTTTTTTATCCATTTTGACTTTTTGTTGACCAAGAATCAAAATGGTTTGAAACTAGATTTCAAACTTATAAAAAGCTATGAAAAGCTTATATAAGCTTGTTAACACTGATTAACAAACTGAATGAAGATTGTTTTATGAAATAGAAACTTGAATTTTCCAGTATGAGCACATAAACATGAAACTAAAGGAAACTTTGAATTAATGCTTGAAACTTGAATAATGCGAAATTGTAACTTGAGATTGATACTTAAGAACAAAATATTACAATTTTTGAGTTTAACTAAGACTTAACTAAAAAAAGCGACATAACGATGAAATTTAAACTAAAATTCTACTCCTTTGCTTCTTCTTTCTTCCTTTTATACCAAATGTCTTTCTCTTTCTTCCGATTTGATCCACCATTTATTAGCCATTGGATTGCTTAATTGATCATGGCGTTTAAACCTATTTTGGCGCCAAATTCTCATTTGGCGAGATAAGGTTAGTGGGGGAGGAAATGCATTTAATGATGTTTGGAAGTTAGTTGTGAAGTAGGAACATATTTGAGAAGAAATTGAGGAGGGGATGGGTTGGAGAAGTGTTGCGAAGCGGTGAGTGAAGGACTTTGGCGCCAAGTTGAGACTTTTGACCTTAATTGACCGGTATTAATAATTGGAAGGGGTTCACAATTGTATTATGACAAGGGGCCAAAATGGTGCAAGGGTCACAATTGGTTAAAGGGTTTAAAACTCGAGGACTTAATATGTAAAATCGAAAACTCGAGGACCATTCACCTTGCCAATTACAAAAGTTGCTCAAAGGACTAAAATGACAAAGTTTAATAATGCAAGGACCAAAGTTGCCATTTTCGATTTTCGAGGACCAGTCGCCAATTTTGAAAGTTGAAGGACTAAACTTGTAATTTTCTCAAACTTTTCATATTTTTCACCAAAGGACTAAATTTAACCACTTTTGATTTTAAAAGGACCTTTGGTGACTTTACTTTAAATTATGTGCTCGAGGGTTGATTTTGACAACTTTTGATACTTGGGGGCTGGCGCAATTTTGCAAATTTGATATGTTTTCATCCGATTTTGATATTTTGCATTTAAAACACATAAAACCTGATTTGTGATATTTTGATCATTTTGATGTGTTTACGAGTGTTTCGAGATGATTTTGCGGTTTATATTATACAAAAATGATGAGTATTTAGACACTCATCAATCCCCACATCGAGATATTGCTAGTCCCTAGCAATGATTTGAAAAACATAATGGATTTTAATCTCTTTGCAAAAGCCATTACTTACGGAGTAGCCAAATGTTTGATTCAGTAAGAACCATGGTACATCGATAACCATGTGATTTTGAGCAAACCACCGACTTCCAGCAGTTTGATTTTGTCTTTACGGAAGCCGTACCCATACGGACTAGCCAACTCTTAGATAAATTATCAACATTATCTTTGGTGGTGATTACCAATTATGGATTTTCCTTCGCTTTACCACAAGCCATAAACTTGCGAGCTAGCCATTTCTTCACTTTTAGGATATGGTGAGTTGAGAACCATACAATTTTGGGCAAATTGCAAGCCATATAAGCGGATTTGATATATCTTTACCAAGAGCCGTTTGCTCTGGATTAGCCAATCCTTTTGTCTTCTGAGACATGGCGGACGATAACAAATGAGAAAGTGTAAAACACTTACTCGAAAAAATTTTGGCCAAAAGCAGAATCGGGATAATTATATGATAAAATTCGTGAGAATCCCCACTTAGAAATGAATATTGCCCTCAATATTCAAAATGCAGCGGTTATCCGAAACAAAAAACGTAAAAGGAAATACTCGGCCATTATTTAGAAAGAAGGATTTTTTTTTTTTTTTTTTTTTAAACATGTAGCAACCCCACTAGGGTGGTAGAAAGAGGTGAGAAGGCGAAATATGGGTGAAAACCCATATGGCATCTCTTGTTTTTGATTCCGAGTCGCTAACTTGACTCGACCCGTATTCATTTGTTCATGGGAAAGTAGCGTGGAAAACCAATCTCGATCGGACTTTCGTTCGCAATGTTAATGAACATATGAACATCGAAAGTTCCACACCGACGAGATATAACCGCGGTATTGTTTAATAGTAGAAACTATAAAGGATGATACGGGGTCAAAGATGGTGTCCTCATTCCCGAAGAGAAAGGAAAGAACAACCACACCATCTGTGAAGAATGGAATAAAGGCGTACATGAGAATGCATGTCCATTCCTCGTGAGAGAGAAGCAAATCACCGGTTTGACATCTTTAAGCTTAAACTTGAAGCTTAGATGGTGATTGTCAAGAAGATGTCCGGGAGGGAGGGTGGGAAATGATTCTTCAATCAACAAACTTTCCGGAAAAGGATGTCTCCTCGGATCAAGGTAAGTGTTATCAATTCCGTTGGAATTGACTCATCACTAAGAAAGGCCTCGACCTCATTCCAAAGTTGTCATCTTCCTCATCGGGGAGTGAAGGAAGGGATGGAAGAGTCGGGAATAAGACTAGAAGATGATGGATCATTTTGAGCAATTCATCAATGGGAAGAATGTCTCCCATTGGATCACAAACATCATCATCCAACTCGGATGAAAGCGAAGATAGTTTGGTTTCATCCTGATTCTAACAATCTCGATCGACAAGCGATCTGGGAGGTGGGACAAGTGGTGTGCTCTTAGAGCTAGCGGTTTCCACCACTTCGATGAAGTCTCGATTCTAGATCATCGTCATCATCATCAAGAACACTCTTGACTTCAGGTACAACTTTCAAACCATTTGTTTGAACCGGGGTAATTTTCAAAGCTTTGAGCTCGTAGCGTTTTGGTGAACACTCTTAAGTGAAATTTGAGAGTGTTGCATTGATTCTTCGTGATTTTTGATCAATTGTAGCAACACTCTTTTGTCAGAGGTTTGGAGTTGGTTTATATTTAACGTGAGCTCTTCGTTGTCAACCCGAATGGTCAACTCTTCCGAAACACATCGATTAGAGCACGACTGGTTCTCAAGAAAGCTCTCCACAAGATAAGGGGAACTCTAGGATGCGTGAAGTCTACTACAACAAAGTCGGCATGAAAGTGAAACTTTCCCACTTTCATCACGACATCCTCGGCTATCCCAGTGGACGAGTTACAGTGCAGTCCATAGCTCGAGTGTCATACGAGTGGATGAAAGTTCGGGAGAGAGCGGTTTCTTCCATCGAGAGTGGCATGAGGTTAATGCTAAGCGCCAAGATCGGCCAGTGACATTGAAACATCCCAAGAAATCACGGGATTAAGAACCGGCGGGGTCTTCAAGCTTTCGGGAAGCTTATTAAGAATGGCTCTCGAGCATTGCTCATTGAGAGGAGTTTAGCCATCTCGATAGCTTATCTTTGTTGGTGAGTAAGCCTTTAAGCGTGGATGCAAATTTAGGCATTAGAGCGAGAGCATCAGCGAAGCTTATGTCAAAGTGAAGCTCGTTGAAGATTTGGAAAAATTTTTCCATCGCTCTTTGTTTACGTCTTTGAGCTTCTCATCATTCATTCTTGATGGGTAAAGTCGACTAGACTTTTGAGCCGGGATGGAAGTGTTTTACGGCTCAAGATTATTCTTGAACATCGGGTTCCGGACTTAAAGCTTGGACTACCGAAGGTGGGACGTGTCTGTGATACCGATGGGCTTGAATAATGCACCTTGTCCGTTGTCTCCTTGGTAACTTGACTAAATGCCACGGGAGGAGGGGCATAAGTCGTGGGTCCATTGTGCGTCTTACCACTACAGTGGTGGCGGCTTCAACTCGGCATTGGGATTGGTAGCTATGTTGCACAGGAGTCCTCAGGAAGATGGCGAGCTTTGTTCATATTCATGTTCATGACCGCTCATCATATTCTTTAACTCATTTGTCTGCCGAGATAATGTGGTATCAATTTCCCTTTTAGCTCACCTCTCATGTTATTGATCCGAGTTTGCATTGATCGCATGTTTGCCTCGGTCATTTTCATGAAGTCATTTGGCATGGGAGCTTGAGGAGGTGGTTGATAACTTTGATGATTAGGAGCTTGATAAGGTTGGTTGAAATTGTTCGGTTTTGATTGAAATTTGGAGGTTATTGAAATTTTGCCCTTGATTCGAACAAAGCGATTACGATTGCCATGGTTTTGCAGGAGGAAACGGTGGTGTCATACCGCTAGTGTGCGGTAGTGAGGATCGACTGTGGTCGGTATTGATTGTGGTTCACCGAGCTACGGGAGCTTGGTAAAGGAAGCATCGGTTGCTTGACAATCGTACGCATGTGGACCACTACAAGTTTCACACACCTTGTTTACGGCTTTGATTGGTTCCGCTTATGAATTTCGCTTTTGATTTCCTTTACCTCTTTTATCATACAATGGATGATGTCCGTTAGGCTGCTAACGAATCGCTAACTTCGGAAGAGTTACGGATGAAGAAGCGAGTGTTGGAACATTGACTTTGTTGCGAGAAATAGGAACTTTTGATTTTGCTCGCAAATCTCAATCACATCTTTAGGTTTACGATTCAAGATATTGCGCTGCTACCGCATTCAGGAATCTTGATCGTTTCCGTTCAACCATTGTAAAAGATATTTACTTGTTGAAGCTCCGTGACCATGATGGGGCACAAATGGTGAAGGGAAGAATGAGTGCGCATGCACTAGAGTTAACTCAAGGACTCGAGTTAAGAAGAAGTGGAATTATGAAGATATTTCGGATGAGAATGAGAATTATGAAGATGTTTTATAAAAGCGGGGTGAGGAGAATCTTTATGGGTTTTACGGTTACGAAGCGTCGATATCACAACAAAATCAATTAACACAAAATCGAGGCAAAACAACGATGAACTTAACCAATAATCCAAGATGAATGGCTTCTTTGAAAAGGTACACCAATCACAATGGACACAAAGGCAAGTTTATATCTTTAGTTCGGGAACTTATTATGGTCGCACCCCAGGTTAGGTAGTGCTTTGCCTTGGTTTTCGGTGGTAATCTTTTAAGTTGTTATTATTAAAGAAAGCAGCGATTCTTTTGTATTTTTATTATTTGATACATATATAGAAACAAAAGAAAAATATTTTGTGTTTTATATATTTTGGGCTGTTTTGGGTTTTGGATTTTTAGAAGAAAATATGGATATATATATATATACAAAGATGGATGATATAAACAATGAGTGAGTATTCAAACAACTAATCGCTAAAACGGAGATAAATCAAGACTGACTCCCCGTGGCGCCAAAAATTTGATCGGTCTAAGCGGTCAAGTCTAAAGACTAAAAGCTGCTCAAACACTAATGCAATTAAGATCGAGGAGTACAATGTTTCCCCGGGTCGTTATGTCCCAGCGAGTTGTGCAATGGATTATCAAACGCTTAGTGATCGAGGAGTTTGAATGGGAAAAGGATATTGTGAATATGATATTAACTACGGAAAAAGCCAACAAATAAAGACGGCTTAAATGCAAATTAAAGGAAAATAAAAAGATAAAATCTATTAAATAAACGCTATCACTATATTTAAAGTGATGAACGTTTAAAACCAAAAACGTACGTTTAAATAAAAATAACGTCAACGTACAAAATAAAAAGTGAAAACTAAGAAATAAAAGTCCTAAAAATATGAAAAATACATTTTTACAATCCTAATGATAAAAGAAAATATTTGGAAAAAGAAAATTATTTTTATAACTAATTATCTAATTATTATTAATTAAAAACTAATTTTAACTATTTAATAATTATCTAAAATACAAAAAATTAGGAAACAAAGCTAGAAAAATGAAATTATGAATTGGAAAAGTCTAAAATATCAAACTAGAATTTTCAAAACTATTTTTGTATTTTTGTGATTATTTTTCTATTTTTTATGAATTTTAAACTATTAAAAACTATTTAAATTACTAAAAATTACCAAATAAACTATGAAAAATCTGGAAAATTACTTTTTTCACTTTTTATATTTATCTAAACCTAAGAAAATTGAAAAATTATTTTTTTGAACTTTTTCTGGATTTTTTATATTAAAAGCTAATTAAAAATGATTAAAAACTAATTTAAATTATGAAAAATAGCTAAACAACTTGGAAAAATCTGAAAATTTCAGGAAAAGTCTAAATTAATACTAGGAATCTGAGAAAATTGGAAAAACATGCACTTGTTTGGAGAATTATGAAACTGCTTAATCAAGTGCTTATTTTTAAGCACTAAAATAAGCTAAATGAACAAGATAAGCTTCCAACTGATTACCAAAGCCTTATTATGCTACAATAACTCTAATACAACTTGAAACAACAGTTTATAACTACATATTAGCAACCTAGATCGGTTTGATGTCTATGAGCTTTTAAGTTAAAAAGCAGTTTGGATGGCAAGTTTAAGCTTATGCGAAGCTTGAGAATAAGCTCAAACTTAAAACTATGAATTGGAAACTGAAGTAGACCTGGTTGAGAGCAATTGTACCAAAAATCAGCTTATGAAAAGCTCTAATAAACCCTGTGCACAAGCTACAAAGTACGTGAAAAGTCAAGATTCACGACTTTTGGAGCGAGGCACATTAATGAAAGGGAGCTTATTTGAAGCTTAAAAAAAAATTGTAAAATCCAACTAAAATGGTGATAAGAAGGAGCACCAGCTGAGCTTTTTGAAATGCCAAGATTCACTGATTAAGACCCAAACATGAACTCAAAACAATTCCTACTAACTGAGCTCAAAACCACTTTTTAGCTATTATGACTTTTTGAAGAAATTGAGAATGTTGACTAAACGGACTTTGGATCCAATTTTATTAGTGATGTTGGTGTAATATGTTGTAATAAACTTGTAGCAAACAAAATTATGGCTTTCTAAACACAAAGTAATGGTCCATCCCACATTTCACAACAGTTAACGAGATAGGCAGTTAAAGGGAAGTTTTGACTTTAGGCCATGCAAACACCAAATCTTTGACTCAGTTGAGCTCACTTACACTTAATAAACATGAAGCAATGAAACTTAACTACTGAATTAACCAAAATGACAGGTAGAACAGTAAAACCAAACACCCCTATCTGTTACTGATTTGAACTCAACTGATTTGAACAATGAAACAACTGATATTTAGGATCAAACTAACTTTAATTAACCTAGATACTACTAATTTAACAGGTTTTAACAAATTTAAACTACAAAAAACTGATTTGGCTAAGAAGCTTTAAAACCACTTACAATTTGTCCCAAGCCACTATGGCTAGCAAATCGTGAAACAAGTACCACTATCCTATCAAACCCAATCAATAGCTTCCATTTCAACCCATTCCATGTCTTAATCAACCCGAATCCATGTCGCATCCTTTTGATCCATTTTGACTTTTGTTGACCAAGAATCAAAATGGTTTGAAACTAGATTTCAAACTTATAAAAGCTATGAAAAGCTTATATAAGCTTGTTAACACCGATTAACAAAGCGAATGAAGATTGTTTTTATGAAATAGAAACTTGAATTTTCCACAGTGAGCACATAAACATGAAACTAAAGGAAACTTTGAATTAATGCTTGAAACTTGAATAATCTGAAATTGTAACTTGAGATTGATACTTAAGAACAAAATATTACAATTTTTGAGTTTAACTAAGACTTAACTAAAAAAAACGACATAACAGTAAATTTAAACTAAAAATTCTACTCCTTTGCTTCTTCTCTTTCCTTCCTTTTATACCAAATGTCTTTCTCTCTTTCTTCTGATTTGATCCCACCATTTATTAGCCATTGGATTGCTTCAAATTGATCATGGCCGTTTAAACTATTTTTGGCGCCAAATTCTCATTTGGCGAGATAAGGTTGAGTGAGGGAGGAAATGCATTTAATGATGTTTGGAAGTTAGTTGTGAAGTGGGAACATATTTGAGAAGAAATTGAGGAGGGGATGGGTTGGAGAAGTGTTGCAGCAAAGAAAGTGAGAGTGAAGGACTTTGGCGCCAAGTTGAGACTTTTGACCAGAATTGACCAGGTATTAATAATTGGAAGGGGGTTCACAATTGTATTATGACAAGGGGCCAAAATGGTGCAAGGGTCACAATTGGTTAAAAGGGTTTAAAACTCCAAGGACTTAATATGTAAAATCTGAAAACTCAAGGACCATTCCTGCCAATTCTGTAAAGTTGCTCAAAGGACTAAAAATGACAAAGTTTAATAATGCAAGGACCAAAGTTGCCATTTTCAGATTTTCCAGGGACCAATTCTGCCAATTTTGAAAGTTGAAGGACTAAACTTGTAATTTTCTCAAACTTTTCATATTTTTCACCAAAGGACTAAATTTGACCACTTTTGATTTTAAAAGGACCTTTGGTGACTTTACTTTTGAAATTATGCGCTGGGGATATTTTTGACAACTTTTGATACTTGGGGATGAAACGCAATTTTGCAAATTTGATATGTTTTCATATTTTGATATTTTTGCATTTAAAACACATTGATTTGTGATATTTTGATCATTTTGATGTGTTTCGAGTGGGATGTTGTTTATATTATACAAAAATGATGAGTATTTAGACACTCATCAATTTTGCCTTTTATGATGATATGAAGATTTTGTTGGGATTGCTTGTTGTTGGGGTTGATAAAAAGACGTGTTACTGGGTTTGTTCAGTTTTGATAGAAACTGAAATGGCAAAGTGCGGGTTGAATCTGGATTTGTGGTGTTTAGGAGTATAAGTGTTAAAAGGATAAAAAGGTTTGATATGAATTTGTGATACGAATCAGGGTGGGCAGTTTATGATGGAAATATGAGTGTTGATTGTTTTTTTTTATGATAATGGGTTTGTGGTATAAAGGGTGTGATAAGGATGAGATAGCTGCTCTTTGTTACTCACTGAGTGTGTTGGCTGAAAGATCACGGTGTGATTTCAGTGATGTGCCTGAAGACTCCTCTTGTGAACCTGAGCAATAAATGAGTTAAGAAAAGCTGATTGAGTCATTAACTCAAGGTGTAAAAAAGGATCAAGGAGCAGTGATGTGTAGATGGTTTGTAACTCAGGGTGTGGTGTTTGAATGAAGGGATAGGCAGGTTGTGCTTATTAAGCTTGTCTTCAGGGTGTGATGAAAATCATAAGTTGGTATTTTCAGGATGAACATGAAGAAGCTCAAAAACCCATGTCATCAAAACCCGAGTCCTTGAACTCGCGATGGTGAACCAGTCAGCGAGAAAACATTGAACTGAACCAAAAGGAGAAACATGTGTTCTGGAAGCATGGATTCCAGACTCCACGAGAAGTCTTTGAAGAGTCTCATTGAACACCCATGTCCACGAAACCCGAGCCATTGAGCTCTTGGTGGTGAAACCAGTCATTGAAAATTTGTGAAACCGGGCAATGAACCTAGTCTTGAGGAGCACACAAACCGAGTCTCTAAACTCATGGTGACCGAATCGAGTCATTGGAAAACCAATGTGCATACTCGGTCACTAAATTGCAAAGTGATCACTCTAAACTCGAACCAATGTGATGAATGTTGTTCATGTCCACGAAACCCGACTCCACTTTACATGAAGAGTTTTTTCTTGAGGCGAGCTAGAGATAAACTCGTGGAGTCCTGAATGTATGACTCTCAAACCCAAGAGTCGAAAATCGGTGTGTGTTTCATATGAGGGTGTAATGATAATAGTGTGGACACCGATGTATCAAATTGAACCAGTCCATAATTAGCTTTGTGCGTGAATGTTGTATCGGTGTGTTAAAACATGTATCAACATGTAATAAGTCAAAAGGGGAAGAGTGGACGATGTATCTAAAATGAACCGGGTCCCTCTTAGCATCAAAGTGAACCCATGGTTCTTGAACCCAGGTCAGCTGAACAACATGAACCCTCGTTGAACCCTCGATCTTGTACCTTTACCAATCACCTTAGGCTATTTGTATATTCAAATAGGGGGAGGTATTGGGTCCAATAAATTGACCCAATCACCACGAACAAGATTTGAAAATAAAATAGCCTAACTCATCGATAAAGAAATCGGTGATTGTTGTTTCGTACTCTTTACTTACGACACGGTGCGGTGGGTAAAATATATGAGCTACAAACAACACCAGTGACACTGAGATTTTGACAAATGTCTCAGTGATCCTGAAGACCTATCTTTACATACAGACTGAAAAATATTGGGTGGAACTTCCAAGAGAAGAAGTCAAACAAGTACAAGACTTTATCAAAAGAAGTGAGAATATTATGACACAAAAGAGAAAGATAAAGATGAATCACATGAGGGACCAATACAAGTCTTTGTTTCCTGTATAATGAAGATGGACCACATGGGGGACCACATGTCACCATCATCACATGTCTTTGTATTCTTTTCCTATATAAGGTCTGTAATTGTAATAGATAGGTATGTATCATAAACACACAAAAATACTTAGTATTAGTTGATAGGATCATCCTCTCATTGAAACACAAGCATAGCTTGGATCAATGAGAGTTTATTTGTCATTCAATGGGGATAATATACCGAAATTATCCCCGTAAAAAGTTGAGGATGTTATCATGTAGTCTAGTTGGGTATTGAGAAATCTTGTATGTATTGTTCTTCATTTTTAATGAAATTCTTCTTTAATTTTATCAAGATTTTCTCAATTATTTGGACCAACAACTCTTCATACGTAAAGTGTACAATCTCGTGATCTCGAGTTCGATCCTAACACACGTCTATTAATTTATTTCCATTAAACCAACAGATATGACATTATTTCTTTTACTTTCAAGGTTTAAGGAATAAGAATCCATGCTTCAAGAGATTGTTGCATTAAATGATGAGGATGTTGTTGATAATAATGATATCACCATCATTATCATCATCATTTATCTCAATGATCTCTCAAACCCTGGATTCTTTTTCCTCATGCCTCGGACGTAAGGAGAATAATAGTTTACAATTAATGTACAATGTGTGGAAAACAAGAAGGGGGGGTTGAATAGTCAACTAATTAAAACTTTGTTTTAAAATATTTAGATCGACTTCTGTCAATCTATTAGAGTGTGTATGTTGGATATTGATAGATAAGTATGTAAATATGTAATGCAAAGGTAAAGAGTAAGAAACACAAAACCACGACACGAGTGTTTATAGTGGTTCGGCTACAAGGACACCTTCCTTGCCCTACTCCACTCCCCGAGTCACCTACTCGAGAGTTCGTTAGCACTACACGACACAAACTACTTATGGCGGAGAAGCCTTCCTGGCGTCGCCTACTCTTTTTCGGTACAAGGCTAGACATCGGGTTCTTCCACGAGGTAGAACCAAACCTATCTGGCGTCGCCTACACTTTATCCGATACAAGGCTAGATACAGGTTCCATTACAAAGAGGAACTACTACCCAACACTACACAACACCTATCCCAAAGGAGATCCACTCCTTATTACAACATCATCAAGGATATCAATATCCTTAGACACAACCTATCTATATTTGTACATCGATGCACCATATCGATTGTACACCCTTGGCATCTTTCACTAATGCCTTTGACATGATCTTTTGGCACCTATCACTAATGCCTTGGACTTGACCTTTTTGGCATTCTTCACTAATGCCTTTGACACAGACGTTCAACACCTTTTACTAATGCCTTCGTCTTGACCCTTTTGGCATCTTTCACTAATGCCTTTGACACGGACGTTTGGCACCTTTCACTAATGCCTTCGTCTTGACCCTTTTAGCATCCTTCACTAATGTCTTAGACACAACACTTGTAGAGAGGAAGAAAGAACTATCAACAAGAGAACTTCAGTAGTCTTGATGATGAAGAAGCATGGCAACTCATGAACTTGAGCTTGCTCGACTTCAAGAGGTGGTGATCTCGCCTTTAAGAGGAATCTAGAGAATCATACGAAAACAAACACAAACTAAATAGAAAGATCCTTTGGATATGAGGTTAGAGGGTTTACAATACTAGGAGAAAGTATGTGTAGGAGTGACAACCTACAATGAAGAAATGGCTCACCATTTATAGACAAAAACATGCTACTGTTCTACGGATCCCACGGATCCTTTGCTTGATGGACCCGTCTAGTGTAATACTAGGGATTCGTGAGACGCTCCTCATTACCCATGGGTTATGGGTCATGGGTCCTAGACTTTGGACCATAGGTATCCAAGTAGATACAATGTATCTAGAAGATGCAATGCATCTAGTCAATGGGTTATGGGTTAGCTCCATGGGTCATGGACTTTGGGTTTTACCCAACTACATTCAATGTATTTAGTCAATGAGTCAAATACTTAAACTTCTACCCATTCTATTACCCATTATAATACATACTAAGTATGTATATATCTACCAATTATGTAAACACTAGTTGTTGTACATATGCATTACTAAATCATGAAAACACTATTACTTGTTAAGTGTTTTATATGAAAACGTAAGTGTGTTAGTAAACTATTGGCTCAAACCATTTACGTATTTTATTTGTTTCGTTAAAATGATTTTACATTTGTTATCGATAAAACATTAGAAGATCGTAAAATATAAATAAACGTTTTTACGGCTTATTTGTATTAACAATCTCCTCCTTTTTGTTGATGACAAAACATAAGATTATTTTAAGGAAAAACTAAAATTCGTAAAAGTTTGAATTGGAGCTTTTACTCTCTTCTTCCCTTTTTTGTCGAAACAAAAAGAGTGTCGAAAAGAAACTAACACATTGTTTTAAGAAAAACATGCAAAAAGAAAGAAATATGAAAAATAGAGAGTAAGGGAAGAGAAATATTCTTGTCTTAGCTCCCCCTTGACGAGTCCATCCCTTTGTGAGGGCATCAAGTAAGTAGGAATACTAAGCGAGTGCATTGTAATTATGTTTGCAAATGGTGTCGTCCTTTTTGACGAACATGCTCCCCCTTGACGACTGCTCCTTTGCAAGGAGGACGTAAATTAATGTAATCCTATGTGAAGGTATTGCAAATGATTTTGCAATGTTTTGTTTTGACAAGAAACTCCCCCTAGCTAAGGGTGTTAAAGTCTTCATGTGAATATTGAAAATCTACAAAACAAATGTTAGAAAACAAGTATATAGAGCATAATTTCCTGCAAATAAGACTCAAGTTAGTAATAAACAAGTCTTACATTTCACGGATCCCATGGTTCCTCCTTTGGAAGGATCCGTCTAAGCTAAAGCGGGGATCCGTGCATACGTAAGCTTAAGGCGACAATGGTGATGTAAAAGTGATGTTAACATCAAAATGAGATATGTATTAAGGCACCAAACATATTCTCAAGACAATATGGCATATAACATGTAGTTTCATTCAATAAAAATACGAGAAATGATCTACATATCTCTAAAACTAAGAGAATGATTCAAACATGTAATACATTTTCCACTAATTCGAAGAAGTGATGGAAACCTAAAAAGCATCAATGTGCTTGAATCTAAGGATGAGTAGACTTGTTGATTTGGTCCAATCGTTCAAGGAGATGATTAAACATGAAATGTAACTCATTTCGTACTTCTTGAACAAGTCCTTGGGTGATTTGACAATTAGAGCAATTATTGTCATGACTAGAAACCGGAGGAGTTGGGATGTTTTGAGGAGGTTCCACAAAAGATGGTGGAGGTGTGTTGAGAAATGTAGGATGTGGTTTGACTAAAAGTGAGGGTGATGATGCATTAGTTGGTGGAAGTAATTGAATGTCCTCTATGTGGTTAGATTTTTGGTGATTCCTTATCTCCAAAGATCGACTATTTGGTGATGTAGGTGGTTCCCTATTTAAATAGAAAGTTGGTGAGTGGGAAGTCCTTGTGGTGAGTGCTCTAATGAGTAGAGATTTAGATGGGAAAGAGGTTCGGTAAAGAAATGTAGTCTAGGTTCTAGAAATGAAGGCTTGGGTGTTTTACTAGAGCTAGGTGTATTTGGTTTAGTGCTTGATGAAGCTTTTTCCAACTCAAAAGGTCGAATTCTAATTCTAGCGGTTCTTTTAGCTATTGTGATTGAGTTTGTTCATGGGGAATTCTAGCATTTGGACTTCTTACGGGTGATGACTCGATGGATGATATCTCATGTACCATATGAGTATTCTTTTTGGATGAACCTTTGGTTGAAGAGTTCTTGCTAGATGCTTTAGTCATAGTGAAGGAGAGGGAGTAGTAGAAGTTTTGACTACTGATTTTTGGATTGTGGTAAGAATGGTGGCTTAAGCTCCTAAGAGTGCTTGGATTATAATGGATGAAGTTGAGTTAATGAATTAAATTCTTGACCACTAAGAAATTTGGTATGCACTAAGGTCAACTATGGTGTTGTTCTACTCTAGGGAGTCATTAAATGGTAAGCAAAAGTATTTTAGGTTACCAAAGAGAGTTTGAATTTGGAAGAAAAGCTGATCACAAGCTGTTCTGTAGACACGGATCCCACGGTTCCCTCTCACTAGGGATCCGTCTAGTTATATGCCAGAGATCCGTTTGACAGACAACAAAATGGTGAAGTGATTATGCTCTTTTAAGGTCTAGTACCTATAAATCTTGAGGGTTTGACTTTCCTTAGATGTCTTAAATGGTATGTGACTTAAATGTCCAACCATAAGGAGTGAGGATACCTAATGATGGTTTTTGGTAGGAAAATGGACTTTTTGAGAGTGAAACTAAGTATTCAAGGATGATACTATTGATTTAAGGATGACAAATGAGGGCAATTAATCCCAGAGATCAGATGGTGTTTTGAGAGAAATTTGAAAAATTCCAAAGAAATAAAAAGAAATGAAAAACTAGTTTTAAGCCTATTTTGAGGTAAGGATGACTAAAATCAATTTGCTAAAATTGAGAGAAATATCAAGCTAAGTGTTTTGAGATGTGAGGAACAATGTGTGAGCATTGGAGCGGAAATATGGTGAGATTAGGTGAATTGATAAATCAAAAGCACTTTGAATTTGATCCTAAGTTAGCTATGGGTGAGTGTGAGACCTACTGAGCTTGAGAAAGACTTAAGTGGTCCTAAATAATCATGTTTAGCTAGTATGATGTGGTCTAGGGGAATGGTTTGATGTATAAAGGTCTGCAGCTGCATGTCTATTTGCCCGGATCCCACGGTTCCCTCATCTGAGGGATCCGGCTAGTTATGGCCTAGGGATCCGGCTACTGCTGACCAGTAGCTTCTCAGCAAATGTGCAGTTTTTGCACTCTTTAGCAAATACTCATCCTAATCATTTCTACATTCAATAAACATATGCAAACATCAAATATAACTCATAGTAAGTAGGGGCGACTAGAATGTAAGCAAAATAAGTGGCATCGACTTCTTGATGATGATCAATTTGTCGTAAAATTCTCATTTTTTCGGGTACCTAAGTTAGAATGTTTTAGTTTATACCATGCCATCTACTACTAGCTACGTCCTAAACTACATAAATATCGTTTAGATTGTTTACAGACCATTGTTTATAAATTGTTCACAAATTAAGGTCTACGACCTTACCTTCCTCCTATCCATCATCCTACTCCATCTCTATCTTCATCTTCATCTCCATCGCCTCTTCTCTTCACTCTTAACCCCTTCATCCCTATTTCCTCTTCTTCATGAGGAAGTTAGCAAAACATTTGAATATGCCCCTTGTTTGTTGGAACTCTTGTGAAGGGCTTGGGACATCCGGCAATTGGTTAATGTATGCTAAGGGGTCAAGATGAACGTTGCCAAGGGGGTTGCTACCTTCTCATTCTCTTTCTCTTTCATCCGATGAGTCCATTGGTGGGTGAGGTCTCTTGCCATCCACCATAATCCTTGTAGTCTTTCCATTGGATAGAGGCACCATAACCTTGTTGCAAAACGTGTGGTCATAGGAGTAAGGAGAATCCTCTAGAGCAAAAACGAAGTTTGCTAGGCGAGTCAAGAGCATGGCATAAGGGAGTACCATCTTGTCTATACTTTTCACACTTGCCATTCTTTTTACCATGTAATAGGCGAGATTGAAGTGAGTTTCGGTTACAAGACAATAGATCATGAAGCTTAGGCAAGCATTAGGATGATCCTTATTTCCTCCCAAGCAAAGTACGTTCTCCCTTAGCACGAGTTCCCATTTCTTGTATAATGGGAACATTTCCGAAACTCCATTTGAAACGGATCTCTATAGATCACCTTGGAGTTTCTCGTGACTCTTGATGGAGAGGCTCTTTCCATGAAGACGGTATCCTTTACCGTGGTTGATTCCGGGATGGCGGTGAAGTATACCTCGTGATGATCCACCATGTCATGAAGCTCCGCCAACGACCATTCATTTGAGTACATACATACTCCTTGATATGCGATACGGATTATCCTAGCAAACTCTACAAGAGTGAAGGTGAACTCTCGCTCGTTGATGATGAAGGCTATCAAAATGGTTCCATCCTCATTTCGAATGATTCTCATGGCCTTGTAAAACTCAAGCACAAACACCGGACAAATTTGCTCATTAATGTTCAAGAGGCAATGGAAGTTGATTGCCCCAAAGACTTGAGGAATGTCGGTGTTGTTGATGAATGAGGGTTCAACAACTCGTCCTTCGTGGAATAGTCTCTTTTCCAACATCTTGAAGGCTTTTCTATCCTCCGGGCTCAAACCATCCTTACGATGATACATGGGAATGTTGTAACACCCCCAAATTTCGTGATACGCAGCGGAATCCAAGCTGGGTGTTACTTCATGGCACAACAGTTATAACAATAGAAAACGAACCTTAATTGAGTCGTTTTAAAAGATTTATCATTCGATTTATATAAATATCAGAGTTTACAAAATGAGGTCCCAGTGGTTTTACAGTTTATAAGTTTTCGAATGATAATATAGCCTTCTTGAGTATCCGTGTCCTTCCGCCATCCTCGTAAATTATGAACCTGAGATAAACATGCTAAAAATGTCAACACAAAGGTTGAGTGAATCCATAGTGTTTGTATAAAAATCAGTTGAACACAAGTTTCAAGGTTGGGCCACGTTGTTGTACTGGAGCATTAGTAATGAACTAATGATGTAAGTTACTGACATCATAGTAATGAACTAATGATGTAAGTTACTGACATCATAGAGATGATGTAAGTAACAAGGCCCTCGGGTAGGAGTTTGCCAACTTTCTATGGGGTTCTCAAATAAAGTGCACTTGGCTACTTATCCAGTAACACAAGTGGGGCGTCAGCTGCCAATAGATCTATTCAATATATTCGTGTTCACTCGCAAGTGATTAATGGCTCATAATAGAGGGACTTTTAGTGGCAATAGTGTATAACTTAGGCAATAACAATCAGGTTTAGGTGTAGCATAGAAAAATACTTGTGTTCGGGTTTGTAGCATGTATCTCTCCACGAGTTTGAAAAAAATATGTTAGAGTGGGACTATGAACTCACATCGGTGTTACCGTAGTCTGGATGGAAAACAAATTAAGTAATGTGAAGAAAATGCTCCGAATCGCGACCTGATTTGGTATGTCATGTTTTTAGTATTCGAGTTCAAGTTTATGCGATGATAATACTTTATCGATAGTTGGGTAAACATGAAGTCTCTTCAAAAATTAGTAATACTTATCATACTTATTTTTATGGCTCGGATGATTGTTTATAAGTTTTATCGAAACCCAAGTTGTTAAATATGATATGTTTCCAAAATGTTATATTTTTACAATTTTGAATATTTACGGTTTTTACCCTTGCAGTTTCAAAAATAACACTTTATACCCTCAACTATGGGTTATTGACAAAATCAGCCCTTGTACAAATAAATTTGAAGAAATTACATTTTTAGCCCAAGAAAACTTTATCTTTCAAAAATTACAATTTTTATCCTTGTAGTTTTATAAGAAAAGCTTACTTGGTTTAGGCCTAAATCGACAAAAGTAAGGGTAAATATAAGCGATGCCTTAAGAGGTTTTTACTACGCTCTTGATCCCTTCAAGAGTTTGGTGGGTGGTCTTTCTAATGGCTCAAACTAGAAGTCCTAAGCCCTTACGGTTTGGTCGCAATAATTTCCCAAAGTAGGTGGGTTAGCTGCATTATTTAAAAAGTATTGGTTTTGGTGACAACAAGCCCAAATGAGGACAAATTTCACGCGAGGAATGCCAATATTTTTACGACGCAATTGATCCTTTAAACAATTTGCTGTAAGCTCTTCAAGATGGTATAGGTCTCATATTTTGGTTATCTTTGGCTAGGGAGAAACAAGCCCGTGAACATGGTCACTTGGCCACGTCGCGGTTTAAGAAAAATTCATTTTTGACCCATTAACTTTTACGGTGTAATCTAGGGACATTGTAATAGTTAATTAACTCATTTTAAGTCATTCTCTATCATCATATAGCTCATACGACTCAAATTTTGAAAAATGCACGCATGAGTTATTTATGAAAATCTTTACGAGTCACCTTCTTTTTGATTGATTATAAAAGAGACCATAAGGGTTTTTAAAGACGATCTCGGGGTTTTAAAATCCTTGCAGCGAGCTCTTTAAAATGGTGTAACTCTCATATTTCACAATCCTCTAATTAGCGAGATATTAATTATTGAAAAGGGATACTTAAGCTAGTTCTCGACAAATTGAAAATCTCGTTTTCAAACCTTAAAACTTTATAACTTTTGCATGAAACCTTGTGACATGACGTTTACCTTATTTTTAATGTTTCTAGCTTAGCTCAGGGTCAAATTTACTAAAAATAACGAAATTCTCAAAATCAATTATATAAGGGTGTGTTTGGTTTTGTGACATGCGACCAAAAAGAAGAGTAGAATTAAAGCGAGATATAAGGGCTTCTTAACCAGGTTATGGGGGCGTTTTGTAGTATCCTAGGAGCTTGTTGAAAGGGTGTAATGGCTGGGCTTAAGGGTTGCGGCTTCTAGCTTAAAAGTTGGGCTTAGGAGAGGTGCTTGGCTTGATTTTATAAAATATATATAACAACTGTTAAAATTTTGATTAAAATTAGCATTATTTTTGCGTTTTCAGGACCTGTGCACTTGAGTTTTTGAAGAAAACGTCGTTCCGGACAACTTTCGTGTTTTAACTTTTTCATGAAACGGACCAGAAAGGCCTCGTTTCGCGTGCCTAAACATTCTGTCACAGAAAGTTTTTGACAGCTTTTGTGGTGACTTCTTTTGGTCGTATCTTTTGACTCGATAACCCGTTTTAGGTGATTCAAAAGGCATGTTTTCCTTGAAAAATCCTTTTTAACAGTATGTACTTGATATTAAATATGATAACGAAACTGAATGAGTTTAAAAGACTTACAAATCGTTGGTACTCGTTAAGGAAGGAAAGCACCCAAGTGACTTCTTAAATTGATAATATGCTCTCTCCAAACTTATGACCCGAATTCTAACTTCCTTGCTGCTCCTCTTGGACTCTTCGATCAGTATGTATATGAGTGTGTGAGTGTTTGCTGTATTCGAATGGGTGATGAGGAAAAAGAAGGAATGAGGGTCGATTTATATAGGCATTTGATCAAGGCTTCATCCAATGAACCTAGGCAATTTGTACACTTATTGGATGTAATGAGGAGACATGCAGAGGTGTTTCTACATAGACCATGTGACTTGTATGGTGAATGTTGTGGCTAAGTTGCATGGTTCAATTTATATGTGTAACACAACCATGTGTCGCATTTTTGACCAAGAATAGAAGGAGCATGGTAATGTGTCTTGCTAGATGTCCATGAGAGCTACAAATGGTCATAAAGAGAACACAAGGTGTGCATACTTGTTCTATTTACTGTTTTAGAAATTTGGAATGGTTTGAAAGGTAGCTAGGTGTCGCAAGTTTTGACCAAAGGAAGAAGAAGAGGAGTTGATGTGGCTTAATTGTGTTCTTATATATCATAATTATAGTTTAGTTAAATTAGAAACAAGTTAAAGTTAGTTTAGCTTAAGTAAATGACATATTTAATATACATGCATAAGATAGATGTACCACAATCATTGGAGAGTTGTACCTTAGACTTGTAAATTATAAAAAAATCAAATTTAAAGGCTTGTGCATTATAGGGTTGTACCTTGTGCTTAGAAATAGGTACATTGAGGTTATAATCTAATTTATATAAGTATAAAATTTTTATTCATTAAAGACTTGTACATAAGCTTGAAAGACTTGTACATTTATATTTTATAAAAATTATGTATAAATTAATTAGGGTTTGTGATTTCGTTAACATACAGTCATAGTTTTGTAAATTATGGCTTGTAACGGGAAATATCGTAAAGTTAGGTTTGCGTGCTTTAAGAACTTGTACATTAGCTTCAAAGTGTTGTACTTTAGTGTTGATGGGTTAGTTACGTGAAATCATAGTTATAATAAATTATAGTTTCATGAAAACTCCAATAGATATAAAACGTTTAGTTTGAATGTTTAATAATCGTACATTTATGAAATAACGTAAAGTGGTAAATAAAAGTTAAAAACTTTTATACTTGACGTATAACGAATGAACTTAAGACATTCTGGTGTTGGTGTATACATTTTTTTTAAGAATGTGAGTTACGTCATATTAGTTAGTTGTTGTGATTAGATAAACAGATAACGTTTTTTTTTTTTTTTTTTTTTTTTTTTTTTTTTTTTTAATTTAGACGTGAAAAAATGGATAAGTATTCTTAAGTTAGAATATCATACAAGTGGAAATTTACCGGTGGTTACAAATGTAGTGAGCGGTGTCTTGGTAGTCTTGTTGACGATTGCTAGGCATGATTGGTCCTAAACATCAAAATCACATTGTGGTATTAATTGTGTGAATAGTAACCTAATGGGATTCATCACAATTTTGCTCAATACATCTTCATTGAATTAAAAAAAATGAGTTTAATTTGTATTAACAACGTTGATTCTTTGATTTAGTTTATCTTAGAAAACAATGTGGTAACAAATTGTGACAACCCCATTTGAGCTCAATTTATAAAGATGAAAATTGTAATCCTAGGAATCAAGGAATGGAAATAACAATGTAGTGAAGATTAAACTTACACAAGAGATTGTTTCCTTGGTGAAGATGATCAATTAACTCTTGTGAACAGTAAATGGGTTTTATGTTCGTGAGTTTTGAGAGAGTAAAGAAAAGAGTGGAACTTCCACAGTGATCATTTCTTTCTTATTCTGTCTTCTGTTGCACGGATCCCACGGATCCTTTGTATGAGGGATCCGGCTAGTTCAAGCACAGGGTTCCGGCATATCAGCAAATTGATAGCTTAATTGATCTTTGATAATTTTGGTTTGGAAGTTCTAATTCTTGGCTAGGGTTGATGTTTATGCTCTATAACTTATGGTTTGGGGTTTTGACGTGTTTTACTAGTCCTATTTGACGAGATTCCCTTTCTATGAATAAATCATAATTCTTTGGGAAGTTTTAAAGATTATGATAAACTCCCATTTTATCATAATACGAGAAGTCTCACATGGATACTTATTGACATAGATGAAATGTCAATAATCCTTATGTGAGGAGTGATGATCAAGGCTCTCGAATAGCCGAGATATCATTATCACTAGTTTGTAGTTTTGTCTATAGAGATCAACGAAGAATACCATTCTTGATGATGAGTTCAATATAGATAACCACTTTAGTGATTTTTAAGAGAGCGTAATGATACTACTAAACTTAATTATGTTTAAACAAAAATGACATTATTAATTCATCTAGAAAATATACGAAAAAAAAATTATTTGTAAGTAATTTATTAAAGATCATACATTTGCTATATATTCTTTTTAAGAAAAGAAGTATTAGAGAGAAATTCTTCATGATCTTCTTAGGATGCCCAAATCCTAGTATGGAGAATTCTCAACAAGGAAAATATTAG
This sequence comes from Chrysanthemum lavandulifolium, assembly GCA_022545495.1. Taxonomy (NCBI): domain Eukaryota; kingdom Viridiplantae; phylum Streptophyta; class Magnoliopsida; order Asterales; family Asteraceae; genus Chrysanthemum; species Chrysanthemum lavandulifolium. Next base: position 59,766,728 of record CM040241.1, read on the forward strand.
AAAGATCTATCATTATCCAACATTATAAAATATAATGATTTTTAAAACGTGACATTTTGTTTTTAAGAAATTTCCTTCCTTGTAGTTTTCACTCATACATGGATCGTATCAAGTTTTTAAAAGTACAATATACTTTTAATCTTTTGGCACCTTTCACTAATGCCAATTGACATGCCTTTCACTAAAAGTATAATATACCACGACACGAGTGTTTATAGTGGTTCGGCTACAAAGACACCTTCCTTGCCCTACTCCACTCCCCGAGTCACCTACTCGAGAGTTCGTTAGCACCACACAACACAAACTCCTTATGACGGAGAAGCTTTCACAACGTCACCTACTCTTTTTCCGATACAAGGCTAGACATCGGGTTCTTCCACGAGGTAGAACCAAACCTATCACAACGTCGCCTACACTTTATCCGGTACAAGGCTAGATACCGAGTTCCATTACAAAGGAGGAACTAATACCCAACACTACACAACACCTATCCCAAAGGAGATCCACTCCTTATTACAACATCATCAAGGATATCAATATCCTTGAACACAACCTATCTATATTTGTACATCGATGCACCACATCGATTGTACACCCTTGGCATCTTTCACTAATGCCTTTGACATGATCTTTTGGCACCTTTCACTAATGCCTTGGACTTGACCCTTTTGGCATTCTTCACTAATGCCTTTGACACGGACGTTCGGCACCTTTTACTAATGCCTTCGTCTTGACCCATTTGGCATCTTTCACTAATGCCTTTGACACGGACGTTTGGCACCTTTCACTAATGCCTTCGTCTTGACCCTTTTGGCATCATTCACTAATGCCTTAGACACAACACTTCTAGAGAGGAAGAAAGAACTATCAACAAGAGAACTTCAGTAGTCTTGATGATGACGAAGCATGGCAACTCTTGGACTTGAGCTTGCTCGACTTCAAGAGGTGGTGATCTCGCCTTTAAGAGGAATCTAGAGAATCACACAAAAACAAACACAAACTACATAGAAATGACTCACTATTTATAGACAAAAACATGCTACTGTTCTACGGATCCCACGCATCCCTTGCTTGAGGGATCCGTCTAGTGTAAGACTAGGGATTCGTGAGACGCTCCTCATTACCCATGGGTTATGGGTTATGGGTCATGGGTCATGGGTCCTAGACTTTGGACCATGGGTATCCAAGTAGATATAATGTATCTAGAAGATGCAATGCATCTAGTCAATGGGTTATGGGTTAGCTCCATGGGTCATGGACTTTGGGTTTTACCCAACTACATTCAATGTATTTAGTCAATGAGTCAAATACTTAAACTTCTACCCATTCTATTACCCATTATAATACATACTAAGTATGTATATATCTACCCATTATGTAAACACTAGTTGTTGTACATATGCATTACTAAATCATGAAAACACTATTACTTGTTTAGTGTTTTATATGAAAACGTAAGTGTGTTAGTAAACTATTGGCTCAAACCATTTACGTATTTTATTTGTTTTGTTAAAATGATTTTACGTTTGTTATCGACAAAACATTAGAAGATCGTAAAATATAAATAAACGTTTTTACGGCTTATTTGTATTAACACAATGTACAATTATTACATAATGTAAGTGTAATAGTATTAGAACGTAACTCAAGGGGAAGAGTTTGATTCATATCCTTAACTTTCGGCACACCGTTATTTATTTGCCCATAAAATTTTATAGCCATCATACAAACTTCTTAATCTTAAAATAATCGAAAAGATATTATTGCTACCGAATTAACACATTAATCACCACGCGATTACACATCTATACCAAAAATTATTCGGACCAAACATAAGACTTGAATTCGCCCCGCAACAACGCGCCATATCACGATTTCTCCTTTAACATCAATAATGGTATTGCTCTAGCTCATACTCTAGAGTCTACTTCGTTTAATGACTACAGATTTCAAAATCATGTTAATATTATTTTTTTGTACTTGTTCTGTCTACAGTAGCAATTCTTGAAATGATAAACCCTAAAAATACCATATTTATTGAGATGCTGGGGGTACGGTGGTGCTTTAAACTATTATCAGTGGTGCTTCAAATGCATACCTACTAGAAAAAGTACCACAAATGCATGCATATCATCCTTTCAAACTACTCAATATATAGACAAAAATTATTGATTGGATGAACAATAAAACTCAAAACCATAAATCAGAGATAAAGGTGAAAAACTGAAATATATGATTCATCAACAACAACAACAATAACAAATCCCGCCGGAGCCGAGTGAAACAAGTTTTAAACAAACAGTTTTATGAACTTATAACAGAAAAAATGGAATAACGTCATGCATCATCTTTTTTATATATTAACAAATGTACAATGTATTTTGCAAAAGTTGCAAAGATATGAAGAGAACACTTTAATTTCAAACATATATTATTTTATATATTTCTATATTCAAATATGAAACGGCAAATATATTGTTTCGAAGCAAGCAATAGGAACCTACAACGCTAAAAGATTGTATCGATAATGACTTGACATTTTGTAGAAATTTCGGTATTGTCTATTGTTATTTATATACGTTATGAGTTAGGACCATGTACATGAATATCTGAGACACTAGCTACCTTATGACAATATATTTAATTAACATAAGCTAGTCCTTTTAAATGAGGATTTATTTGTACACGTTAGAAATTGATTGAGATACTCAAATGCATGCATTAGATACTTGTACAATATTAATATTCTGTTTTAACTATTTGTACATTTAACTGTGCAAATAACAAGTTGAAGTGTGCAAATCATCTCTTTTTCAAACATTTTTTTTTTTTGTTAAAAACCGATGAACATATATTAATATCATGAAACTTATTGCATCAATAAAGAAAGAAAAATGTATGGACAAGCTCATACCTTTGCTGATACAACTATTTAAAGTTCTAAACACATCTGAAAAACTAAACAGACATATAACAGCACCAACTCTAATGACACTGCACTACATTGGACTGAAAGCATAATCCAGAGAGCCATGAAACAACCCAGGCAGTCCTCAAAAGAACATGTTCACCTTAATTTAGCACAATCATAACCCATGACTATATTTTCCAAATACACCAGTCAACCCACATCCACAATGATTTATAAGGACATATATTGGGCATCATATGAAGGTTATAGCACCCAATCCTCTATAATGAAGGGCTATACCCAACTACCTAGTCATTTACTCCAAAGGCCAAAATAGTAGCTCACCCCTCACTTTTTAACCTTAAAGAGCAAAGAGGACTAGGCATCACTAGCCAAGGAACACACATGCACCTTCATTTAGAATCCAACATATCCTCCATTAGCCATGCATTGAAAGGACAAAGAAGGTTCATCTTATACACCTCTCTATTCTTATCATCATGCATTGCCCGTCTAGTCCCTTTTTAAATGGTTCACGACAACATTTTTAACGCGTCACCTAGTCCCTTTAAACGCCTATGTGCATTTAAAGGTAATCATATATCATAAGATTACGTATTCATGTATAAAGGTGTTATATGCAAAGTAAAAGACGGTAGTTAAGTATATGCAAAACAAAGTAACACATCACATTGAGGATCTCGCGAGTATGTTCTTGAAAGACAAAGTGTGGTATACATACGGATACGTATTCTATATACCTTTATAGATTTATCTTTTTGTGTAATTGGTGTATAATATAAGGTATATTACTGTTAATACGCTCATTTGTAACTCTATATATTAACATGGAATATAAATAAAATCTATTCGAGTACTATTCAACATATATTGTGTTACGTGGATAGAGCCAAAAACCCTTTCAATTCACTATTTCACTAGTATTATCTAGCGCGCAGTGTAGATTCGAATCGCTTAACGACCATTGAAGGCAATCAATTTGATTAGTGTAACCGGAGGTTACTCAACTCCTCCTTTTCCGGCCTCCTCTAGGTGGACGTCTCCAATTAATCCTGTCTATTTGACCAAATAATCTCGGAAACCTTACTTGCAACGGTTGTGACCAGAAAGGATACGTATTCTAAATACCTTTATAGATTTATATTTTTGTGTAATTGGTGTATAATATAAGGTATATTATTGTTAATACATTCATTTGTAACTCTATATATTAACATGGAATATAAATAAAATCTAATTGACTACTATTCAACATATATACGTGGATCCCTCAATTCACTAAAGTATTTGTAGTGACGGAACCAGGAGGTTATAGTATTGTTTAATTTATTTTTCTTAAATACCCGGTCCCTAAAAAATGTGTTTATAGTATTGTTTAATTTATTCTAAGTGCACTTGGTCGTTTTGTGTCCTGGTTTCGTCCTGTTTAGAGGCATCTCTAGCTTGTATGTCTTTTGTGAGCTTGGCAAGTATTAAAATCAGCGAAATGTTTCATACCAACCATTCTCTGAAAATCTTACCCTCATAATGGCCGGGTCGTTGTAAACATCTAACTATTGAGAAGCACATTTTTCTTGGGCAATAACTTCTCTGAAAATGTGGGATCTATATCATTTATAGGTATAGACAGTCGATATACGGAGAATACAACAGTACATAACATCACTAATTTCATCATTTACTGGACCATTGTTTCCTAGCTTGCCACCCGGCCCACCCCTCACTTCCATTACATATAATCTCACTTTCCTTATGAAATAAAACACACCATCAATAACCACACACTTGATCAACAAAAATAAAGTAAGTTCTTTTAAAAATGGGGAGGTCACCAAGCTCCGAAATGGGGTTAAAGAAGAAAGGCCCGTGGACATCTGAAGAAGATCGAAAACTTGTCACCTACATCGAAGAACATGGTCATGGAAGCTGGCGTACGTTGCCTCTCAAAGCTGGTAAGTTATTAGACATGTATATGAGCATTTACGTGCCTTCAAAACTTTGGTTTTAGTTTTGTAAACTCATTTATTTAACTCATCTAGGTTTACAAAGATGCGGAAAGAGTTGCAGACTGAGATGGACAAACTATCTGAGACCAGATATCAAAAGAGGAAAGTTTACTTTACAAGAAGAACAAACCATCATGCAACTTCATGCTCTTCTTGGCAATAAGTAATAATACTTCCCTTATTTTTCGACTCCATACTCTTTAATAAATTGCTATATATATATATATATGGAATATATTATATATATATATATATATATATATATATATATATATATATATATATATATATATATATATATATATATATATATATAGTGATACACAAGTTTTATATATATATGGTAGTGTGCATGTATCTTACAAGATTGCGACAGTCACCCAAATTAGATACTCCTCGGGTGATTGATTCTAGATTACGTTATTGGTATGTCACCTCATCGCCACATCATACACTTTCCAATAACTCACCTTGGGGTGATTGTTTTTCATTCTAGATTAGGAAGGTACATGCAAACGTCTACGTCTAGGGTGTGTTTTAATTTTAGTTTGGTGTGTTTCGGTTAGGTTTGGTGATCATGCTTTTTGCATTGTTCTTGCTTCTCGCTAGCTTTTAATATAATTTCCGCTCATGAAAACATTTTATATATTAGACAAAAATGATTGTGAGAAATAATGAAAGTATGCCTAAAATTGCATGTCATCATCATGCTAGTAGCATATAAGAAATACACTTATTCACAAACTAATAAGACACTCTCATGTTGATTTAGATACAACGTTTATATATTTAGACTTGTTAATCATCTTTTTGTACTATCTCTATTATATACACTACAACAAAATAGTTAATTTTTCACATTTATTAACGCATGTGTTCACACTTTATAGTGTGTGGAGTTGAAAAGTCACAATTAGTTTGTGTGAACCAATTGGTTGTAGCAAATAAGTTCACACTTTTAAGGATGAAGATTTAGAAACAATATGATTTTAAAACAACTTCTCACACTTTTAAGTGTCAATAATTTTTGCACACTCATAAAAGTGTGAATATGTTAAAAGAAAAGTTCACGGCTTAGAAAATGCCAAATAAAAAGTGTGAGCATGTGACCAATTTGTTGTAGTGATATAAACCATTTAGAACTTTTCTGTTAGAAGTTTTAAAGTTTTTAAACTCACGTACTTGATATTATTATACGTTCTTTTTTCAAAAATAAAAATTCAATTTAATACAAGTAATAATTATTCATTATAACTATAAATTATTTGTAACTGTACACATAAATCTAAACATTAAAACATAAGTTAAAACAATATAAAAGCAAATTTGTAACTAAAGAAGTATATAGTAATGATCATTGAGTTCTTAACTACACATATGTATAATGTTCATTTAATATTTAAAATTCAATTTTCTAATAAAATATTTAATTAATTATCACTACATTAATCTTAAACTAAAAGGATTAAAAAATGTGCGACTTATTATCTCATGGATGATTTACGTAGCCATATCTATAGTATAAACATTGAACGTGGTATATTAATAAGTTTCACGTAAACTATTAGATACAATTACTATGATTGGTGGTTTGTTTTGCTCTTGTAATTAAATTTAATTGACTTTTCAAAAAAAGACTTTCAAGATCTAAAGGTAAAATAGAAAAACCATTTATTTGTATCTCTTATCAAATGATCACAATTTTTTTTGTGATATATACAAATAGAAATGAGGACAGTAAAAGTGGGACAGAGAAATTAGTATATATGGAGTACTATAATAGGAATACATTTGAATGGTCAAAAACACAATCTTGTACATAAAAAGAAATTTCGGTTTTCTGCCTAGCTTCTATTATAGATTATGGTATTTGATGTGGGGCGTATATGTTGTTTTATTGAAATAGAATATATAAAGGTAAGTGGTCACTCCAAATAATCAATGATAATATATGGAGAGAGAAACACGTGAGAAACAAAGATAGAGACAATAAGCCAAATATAAACACTACCATATATAGAAAAAGATGGAACACACGTATTTGAAAATTATGTACTGTACAAACTAAACTTGTTAGGCTCTCCCTCTCAAATTAAATACTATTAACTTTCATATTTTATAAATTAAAAAAAAAATAAAGAAAAAAAAAATAAATAAATAAGCTTTTTATAATATTAACCAATAAAATTTTATTCTCATTCACTTATTGTATGTTTTGATTGGTGGAAACTGAAAAGGGCAAGATGTTTCCTATTATATATATATTAGAGATATAACTTATTTTTATATTACAGAATGTGTGTTGATACCGTGAAATACATATTTTTCAGATGGTCGGCTATCGCATCTTACTTACCTAAGAGGACAGATAATGAGATCAAGAACTATTGGAACACACATATCACAAAACGATTAACCAAAATGGGTATCGACCCGGTAACCCACAAGTCGAGAATAAGAGTTGCTACAAACTTAAATCACATGACTCAATGGGAGAATGCTCGTCTTGAAGCTGAGGCTAGACTTGTTCGTAAGTCTAGGCTTATCTCGGAGTCTTACCAACAAATCCAAGATAGTTTCTCTCCTCTTACAAATGAGTCACTAGTTCAACATTTATCGCAGCCACAACCATTATGCCTTGATGTGCTTAAAACATGGCAAGACATTGTTTTGAGTAAACAATCTGATTTGAAAGGGCAACAAACTCCTCTTTCCACCTTAAACTTTTTCGAAAAAGCTTTATCATCACACTCCAACATAAAAAATGGATCCATGCCAATTTTAAGTCCCACCAAAAATATTGATCAGCCATCGTCTAATATAATTATGACCACAAAAGATTGGGAAATCTCGAATGAACCATCCAACGTCCTCGAACTCACGAAAGAAGAAAACGTGCTCGACATGCTTGAAGTCAATGACATTCTCTATCAAGATCTTTGCATGATGGAACTTACACGGCCTATTGTAGATAACATCGATAACGAAAGCCATGGTGATGCTTTTGCTGATAAGAACGATTATTGGAGGCAGATTATTGAAGAATTAGAGAAATAGTTTGTAGTTTTTATGATTTCATCTGTTTTTAGTAATAATGTTTGCAATAAATCAGGTTATGTGATATTTATGATATATTTGTTAGAATAAATGATATGATTAGCTACTAGAAGGGTTATAAAATGTACTTTAGGGTTTGCTAGGTAAAAGAGTGATATTCGAGCTTCACTTGTTGTACCAATACCACGATTTCATTTCTTACCGGTTGAAAAACTAAAATAATGAACTAACACTCGTTAACATTTTTATGTTAGCAAAGAATGCTCATTATCGACAAGAAAAAATAATATTCAAATGTATCGAAGCTAGAAAATCTTATAAAACAAAATATTAGAGAAACATTTCTGTTTTGGTAAAAAAAAATTAGGTCCAGTAGTGTTTGGTATTTTGACGCTAATTAAAGAAAACCCGCAAACCTGGTCAAGAACCAAACCCAGTTTGCGAACACGAAGGAGCTGCTATTAATGTGAGATTAGCAGAAGAAGAAACAAGAAAAGGGCCTTGATCCTAACCGGGGGAAAATCGATAACTAAAGAACCAAAAACCGCAAAAACCAATATATCACCGGTTAGGTCAGTTCATGTGAGGAGAAAAGTAATAATCGTGCTCACGGGATGGATAGTTTTTTTCCGACCTCACAGGCTACACGACACGGGTGCCCTTGTCATTTTGGTATGGGTACTCGTCAAGATAGGGTCGGTCTTGGTACTAGTTGTCTCTGGGGTTGCCTCATCAATGTAATGGCTCCGTAAGCACAATTACTAGTTATCTAATACATGAACCGACCTAACCTTTAGACAATCTTGATCGTAATGGTCAAAACAAAATTCATTTCAAGTTTGATAAGAAAACAAAGGGTTGAATAGATAGTTTAAGATTTTCACTATAAAATCATCTAAAGTTAGGTGATTTACTTATATGGTCAAACAAAGTTAACGATAAAAGGATTGTCTATAAAAATTAAAACCATGAGTTGAAACAAAAGTTTAAGAAATAAACCATTATTTATCCATTAACTAATTAACTATTTAATTATTTGTACCTTTTCAAATGCATTACTGATTGGTATGTTTTTTACCCTATTTTTTTTTTTTTTTTTTTTTTTTTTACAATATAAACCCGAAAACTAAAATACGAAATTCTCATAAGTGACAAAGGCTGTACCAAGAAATAAGACCTTCTTTTTCATTGATTCCATTACATATTTACTAAAATATATACTATTCTCATAAGTGAGGCTGTACCAAGAAATAAGTACTCCATTAATTATCAATCTGCACATTATGCATTATATGTTCCATCAAAATAATGAGAATACTATTTGCATCAAATGAATAGTTTAGTTCTAAGGTATTCCATCAAAATAATGAGATTACTATTTGCATCAAATAAATAGTTTAGTTATGAGGAATGTTTTTTGTATGATTTGCAGCATATGACATGATGGGGTAACCCAAAGTAAAGAAAAATGTCTAATCTAGAAATAAAACTATTAGTTTGTAAATGAAGTATGAAACATAAATATGTGTTTGTAGAACTGTAAGGGGAAATGCTAAGAAAAAGTCATGGCTAATTGCAAAAAATGTAGGTTGCTTGCCATTTTTAATAGTTCTGTTCAGCAATCTATTCTTTTTTTAAGATCTACGTAACATACTTTTGAATTTTATCTTTTTGGTGTATCGCATGACTAACTGTGTGTATTATTTGACCGATTTACCCTCCCTCGGTTAAAAAGAGTGTAATTTGAAGGATAAAATGATCGTATATTACACACAACTAATCACACGATACAAAAAAAAAAAAAAAAAGAAAAAAAAAAAGTATGCTACATACATAAAGGGAAAAAAATAGATGGCTACACAAAACTATATAAATTGACAAATAAGCTATATTTTCGTGCAATTAGCCCAAAAAGTTATTAGCGGTGTTTAGCTTTTGTTTAAAAATCGGGTTTTGAGAGGGATTTTAATTAGTGGACTTCATATAAATGTTAAAAAGTTATTTATTGTGTTTTATAATTTCTAGTTTAGCGAGTTCAGAGAGTATCGATATACAAGAAGCTAGGGGAATGATTTCATGACTAACTTTTATGCCTAAACATAAGACTAACTATAAGATTAATACGTACACTTGCCAATATCAAAAGTAAGGATTAAGAGAGAAAATGGATGATTTCATATCTCACATGCTTTTCTTTGTTTTGTATACCGATTTAATTGTAAGAATGTGACATGTTATTATGTCTCATTATCATCTCATATTGAATTGTAGGTTACATATATTTAAATGTATACTCACTATGTAATCAAATAATTCAATATAATAATGATTGCTCCTAATGATACTTTTAAGTCTTAACCGTTTTATTTGTTAGTATTGATGGACATACTAACTCTTAAACATATATATAAGGCTAGTCCTCTCTCTATCCAACACACAAAAAGTAAAATCATTGTAGCTATCCATCAAGCTCTCTACACTTAAGTAAGTCATACTAGTAGTGTTCAAGTGTTCTGTAAATCATGTTGACATCCGCTTCAGCTTCCGCTTCGGGTATGTTTTACTCATTTATGTGGTTATTATCATATTCTAAGATCTTTGTAGCATAATAGATTAATGTGGTCATCCTGAATATTTGATGCTAATGTCTCATATAATTGTTTACATTAATAACTAGTTTTAATAATTTTGCTAAAAAAAAAACTAAAATGGACCGTTTGAAACTTTGAATGCATATTGATCCATCATCACAAGTTGTGGTACTATTTTTGCAAACCTTGACAATGACTAGAGCCACACATAGCAGCAAGTCAGCCATTTGCAGGCAATGAGAACTGTTTTATGCATCGGTACCAAAAATTATTTATGTATATTAACGTAGTTTGGTACGTTGTTAATTAATGTACATGTGTGAGAAAGGTATGCATGTATTTTGTCTTATAAATTTTAGCTTATTGAAAAGCTTTTACAGGGTTAAAAAAATCGGTTGATAGTTACCTCATTGACCCTTTAGGACAATAAGCTTATAACGAGCCGTGTTGGAGTTAAACGTATTGTAGCTGCATTTGTGTGCGAATCGACCTGAACAAAACACAAATTGTTGTCTCTATTGTACATCATATAAAAGGTGTTCGTCTGTATTTTTTGTGTCTTAGTGATATTAATCTTATACTTTGTAAATTGTAGTCATCTTGCTTATCGAGCCGTTTCAATTGCCTGTTATAAACAAATATCCGGTCTTTTTACTACTTAGTTGGCAAATAATTTTATAGTTGATAATCCACGATACTCTTACAATAGATCATTAATTCTGTTAGTGTATAACTCATAGAAACATTTAGTTCATCTCACATTTGATTCGTATCACAATCTTTACGCAAAATTATCCAAGTTGCTAAATAATGACGATGAGGTAGGAGTCCAATAATTGGAATGATGATGAGGCCGGATGGAAGAGAAGATGACCTTGAAACTAATTTGGCTGTTTACGGCAAATATGAGTACCCATAAGACAGTGATCGACGGTACTGTTGGTGGTGAAGAGCAAAATAGTTTTAATTTGCCCACGTCGGAGGGACGTTTCTTGCATGAGAAAATTTGAAAAGAAACAACTCAATTGTACATATTAATTGGCATTTATAACCTATAACTTGTGCATTGAAACCTTTGGAAACATCTTATCTTATTTCATGTATATAAGAGTTTAAAAGCTTCTTCATAAATTGTTTTGATATTACCCGAAAACTGTTGATTTTGCTCCATGAGTTAGCACTATTGAGGGTGCCAAGTTAATCAACCAATATTAGTAAGTGTTATAAGTTGCTTTTCAGCAACTTAAAACTGTAACACTTGGTTGAAAATAAACCCCTTTGTTGTTCATAATTATCCTTCATTTGCTTAAATTTTTTGAGTTGTTTCTGATTCTTGATTGGTCTCTAGGGGTGTCCATTGGGTCAGGTTCATCGTGTTTTTAGAAATACAAAACTAACCTGTAACCTGACTCTATAAAGAATCGGGCTTGACAGGTTCACGCTTATCGTGTTATGGGTTGGTCGGGTTACAACTTAATTAAGCACGTACCCCAAAATCATGTGAATAGCTAAGCAGCCAAAACCTACAAGAAACAGAAAAAATAGTGACAGTTGTTGTAGTTGATCATTAAACCGATACAAATAAATGGATATTATTTCAGAAAAGGCATGTCTACTTCTGTGTATAAATTATGCAAAATTTGGAGTAGAAAATCACTCATCATAGCTGCAATCTAACACTAACAAGCATTTGATCCAACGTCGTTTGTTTTGTCTACCTTCTTTACATGCAACTTAGGTTATTTATTCTTTGATAATCTACCTGAGGTTGTTAAGGGTGTATGTCACGAGTCATGACTTATTCAGTTGGGCGGCTAAATACAAAAAAGTAAAGATAAAGGCTTGAAACAATATTTTACGTTATTGTGTTGGATCAAACTAAATAATCCTTAAGCCCTTAATATAGCATAACTCAATCTAACATCTTTCCGAGTTCGTATAATCCAATGATCGAATTCTTCCAAGTTTCAAGCTTCATTTTGTGCAAACTGGAAAATAATTTTTGAGCTCAAATCAACATTTTAGAGAAGTGAGAAGATATCAATGCTTTAAACTTGTATTTCATAGATTTAAAGGTTTATGTTGTAGTTATTTGATTATTTGCTTTGTTACATACTATATGTTTTATTTGTGAAAACTTGCTTTTTCCAGATGTGTATATTCATACGAACCTTTCTTACGTCTAACTGCGTAATACACAAATCATTCTCTCTTTTTGCCTCTTTTTGAAATACCCGTGAATTTCACGGGTCTTTTATCTAGTTGTACATCATATAAAAGGTGTTCGTCCCTATCTTTTGTGTCTTGTGATATTAATCTTATACTTTGTAAATTGTAGTCATCTTGCTTATCGAATCGTTTCAATTGCCTGTTATAAACAAATATCCAGTCCTTTTTTTTTTTTTTTTAAACACTCATGTTGTAATGCATATCTTCAATTAGTTGGGAAATATAAAACCATACTACTTGATAATACAACATGAACAAGAAATACTAGAAAACCTCATATCCTGTTTCAATGACGTTTCACGAGACAGTATTGTTGTTGACTCAGTATATGCCAGGAAAAGGATAAAAAAAATTCACTACAACTATTTAATTGTTTAGGAACATTTAGGTTAAAAACACCAAGATTATGAAACCATTTTAAATTATTACCTTTAATTGACATACAAAGATTGTTGACAAAAATATAGCTATTTCATCAGTAACCCATATCACAACAACTTTTCTAATTTTTAAATATTTTCCCCCTATTTTCACTTTTATAAGAACTTCCTCTTTGTACCAAAACATTAAAATTTATAATAACATATCATTTTTATTCTTCATACCTCAAGAAATGGAAACAGAAATCCTTATTTTGGCATGTTCAATCTTTACATGGATCTTCCTTCACCGATGGAACCAACGACACCACAAGGGTCCGAAAACGTGGCCACTTGTTGGAGCTGCTATCGAGCAGCTAGTGAACTATGACCGCATGCACGATTGGCTAGTCAACTACCTGTCCAAGTCGAGAACCGTTGTGGTTCCAATGCCTTTCACCACTTACACTTACATAGCCGATCCA